>OX382292.1:15454857-16654857 GCA_947507805.1 Aporophyla nigra
GTGTAGCACACCTGAGCATTATTCGTTTTGCTAGTTCCACTGCCACTGTGCCACTGGTCGAAATTAGATCATAATTCATTTAAAATTTAATGTATTTCTAATGCAGTTTTTATTAATATACTTACTAGCTTTTGCTCGCGGCTTCGCCCGCGTGGATGTCGGAAATTAATGCAAGAGGACGTACTACCGCGATAAGAATGTGTTATTCCAGGTTATATAGGTAATATAGACTCTGTGTGCTATTTTCGATCCAGATCCATTCAGCCATTTTTGCGTGGTTGAGAAACAAACACCCAATCATACATATTTTCACATATATAATATTATTAGTAAGTAGGATTATAACTCATATTACTTAGGATTCATAGTTTATGAAACATCATGTGTGTTGGTGTTTTTAAAATAAAAGTAAGTATTCAGAGTAAGAAGACTGCGACATAGGGCTTGGTTTAGTTGAATATAAGTCTTCCTGGTTTTCTTAACGCTCCTATTTTACCTATCAGACACTCAATCATTTACCAGACACCGAACATAATTATAGGAATAGTACTTTTGCCAGTGGCTTGGCCCGTATAGCTGTCGGAAAATATCACCCGGGAACCTACTACCGGGATAAAGTAGGTATCCTATCTGTTACGTATCCATGATATAATATATCTTTGTGCCAAATTCGATCTAAATCCGTTTGGCCGTCTTTGCATCATTGAGAAACAAACATCCAAAAATCTAAACAACTAAGCCATTTCGCGGTCTCTTACTTGGAATAATACTATTAGGTTTATTTTGAGTATAATGAACACACGTGATTTTCGCAATTACTATGAAGCCAAAGTAATATGAATTACAATCCTACTTATACTGTACTACCCGGCCGCTGCCAACGCGCTCTGCGCCCGCTTTTTAAATCTCTAATATCTTCTAAGATATTCATTTAAATTACATGCTGTTAAGGGCCATATTGATCTATATTAAATGCACAATGTATTTAAGGTACTTAATTGGATAAGGATTAATGCTGTATTGTTTAAAATCACTTCGTAAATAAGCCCTTATTTCTCGTAAAAAGTAAAAGATAAAAAATGGTTATTGTGGGTTATCCCTAAGAGATAGACATATATACCATTGAGGACATTTTTGTAGGCCTTTTTAAGGTGTACAATACTGTAGTACATTATTTTGATCTATTTCGTAGGATTCAGCCAGGGTTTTTCGAATTTTGAGACGTATGTCAGCGTAGTAGTAGCGGGAACAAACAGACAGACAGACAGACAGACAGACTAAAATTGTAAAAAATGTTGTTTTGGTATATGTATCGTGTATACATCCATATACACTTAGTAAAAAGTGGTTATCTTAATATTAAAAACAGACACTCCAATTTTATTTATTTGTATAGATAAGCTTTCTCCACACCTCCATATCAACAGTAATGTGCAAAATATTATACTCCTCAGTCCGCGAAATTTTCGTTAAAAGAGGTACAAAGTTTCACGTATCAATATACCTAGATTCTTAAATCTTAGCCTGATAGAGGTGACGATTTTCCGCTGGCCAGACTTAAATTTCCTTCGTCTACCACCTAGGGACTATTAAATCGTTTTATTTTTTTTAAGATTTAACAGTAGCTGAAAAATCGTCCCAAAATTCTTTGGAAGCGCTCTTGGGTTATCACCAGATGGGCGTGTAGGTATCATGGCTAGTAAACATACATCAAACAAAGAAAAAACACATCCGGTACAGTTGTATTTGAGCCATTTTGGAGCGTCGGGTCTTATAAGTGGATATATATGAATATTCAAATATTAATTGTGTTATTTTGTTTTCATTAATATTTAAGTAAATATATTTTATCATTTATTTTATTCATTTTATATAGTAATAGTTTTTCAATGCGGGATTCATTGTTATGTCCGAAGTGTGTCCGTGGCATCACAGCTGGCCCTATCAGAATACCAGCGCTGCGGTAGTTGTATTTTTTTTTTTACAAATATCGCAGCATTATGCTGAGATAGGAGCCTTTTTGGCCTCGCACAGGTCTTACTCTTTTATATTTTATATCTTTTAGAAATACTTTGTTATCTGTATGTTAAATGTAAATGTTTCTATGTTCTTTTTTATTGTTTTATGTCCTGTGTGTGTCCCAAATAAAATATTTTTCTTTCTTTCTTTCCATAGCTTCATAGTTCCAGGAGGTCTACTCCCTAAGTACGAAATCCGTAGTTTTGACCGAAGTTACGAAAGATTCCGAAGGGAATCAGGCCGTGGAGAGCCAAACCTAAGAATGAATTACACCAAGATATGGCAGCTGTCCTTACTCCAAATGTGTCTTTGCATGTTCAAAAAAGTAAATTATTCGGGCGTAGGGTTCACTCTGAAGTTTCAAACTACATTCGAACGGGCACATATATTCATCAACGGATTTAGAGAGTAAGCCACAAAAACGCAAAACCAACGAGAATATTAGTTTTAGCAATTAAGCCAAACCATATTTATGACCGCAAATACATTATTCGATGGGTATTATTAATCGCTTTACGAGATCTTAATAAAATAAGATAGTAATAAATGTTTTCACCAACATTCAAGTAGCCGATTTACATCATTTAGTTCACGTCATCATCATTATTATCGGCATCAATCAACCATTTGATGGCACCACGACCACGTGGCTCCTGGCTAAGAATAGTTCACCCCGCTTCCTATCACGAGTGTTGTAACAGCCGTTTATTAATGGGATTATGAGTTGCTAACGTAAAGTGGACTATACTAGTAGGTCGGGAAACCATCTAAGCGAAATAGGTGACGTGGTTTTTCATCAATAGTAGAATATACTTTGCGGAAGTGGATACTGTAGTAATTAAGTTCACTTGGTAAGACAAATTGGGCATTAGAAATACCTTTTATTTCAACTTTTATGAGTAAACCTTTGACTACTATACTGCATCAGCTCTTTCTATATCCATGAAACTCTGCAAGATCAGTCAGGGAATAAAGTAACATTTATTTTCCACCTTTTTAGGGTTCCGTTGCCAAATGGCAAAAAACGGAACCCTTATAGATTCGCCATGTCTGTCTGTCTGTCTGTCTGTCTGTCTGTCCGAGTATGTCACAGCCACTTTTCTCCGAAACTATAAGAGCTGTGCTATTGAAACTTGGTAAGTGGATGTATTCAGTGAACCGCATTAAGATTTTCACACTAAAATAGAAAAAAAGCAATAATATTTGGGGTTCCCCATACATAGAATTGAAACTCAAAAATTTTTTTTTCATCAAACCCATACGTGTGGGGTATCTATGGATAGGTCTTCAAAAATGATATTGAGGTTTCTAATATCATTTTTTTTTAAAACAATAATATTTGGGGTTCCCCATACATAGAACTGAAACACAAAAAAAAAATTAATCAAACCCTTACGTGTGGGGTATCTATGGATAGGTCTTTAAAAATGAAATTGAGGTTTCTAATATCATTTTTTTCTAAACTGAATAGTTTGCGCGAGAGACACTTCCAAAGTGGTAAAATGTGTGTCCCCCCCCCCGTAACTTCTAAAATAAGGGAATGATAAAACTAAAAAAAATATATGATGTACATTACCATGAAAACTACCAACGAAAATTGGTTTGAACGAGATCTAGTAAGTAGTTTTTTTTTAATACGTCATAAATCGTAAACCACAATTTACCTTTCATTCAGTCAACTCAAATATAAAAATTTAAAAAAAAACATTTAATTTCATAAACGATGATGACGAATGATGATGATGATGACCTGCAGGTTTGTACGGAACCCTAGGTGCGCGAGTCCGACTCGCACTTGGCCGGTTTTTTTTTCTCGGTTTCCTTTCCGGAAATTCAGATACTATTGTGTTGGAATTTGGTTATGGACCGCCGACAATTTACTGATTCGTCACATATCCACCATTTTTTTTTCTGGTATGGATTGATTGGTTCGTCAATGAAAATCTATTTTTCAACTATGTACTTTAGAATCACCTTAAATTTCACTGAAAATTCATCCATCATCTGCTTAGCCTTTTCCCAACTACGTTAGGGTCGGCTTCTGGTCTTATCGGATGCCGCTGAATACCAGTACTTTACATGTCCCTCCATGTCTGCCTATCTGATCTCCACAACCCAGTTTTTGGGCAGTGCTCCTAGGTGGTCAAATTATCGGGTTTCTGACGACCCATGACTACGTATGAAAAGTAAACCATACTAATTAAATATGAACAAAATTCCGTCTCAAGTACAAGTTATGCACGTAAAAAGTGGCGCTAAGTACATATATTGTTAGTAGGTACTTATCGACGTACTTATTTTTACGACATTACGTCATGCACGTTTAGCTAACACTTTGGATACTCAAGTACATGACAGGCCGTTAAATGTACCATAAACAATAGCATTGTTGGAACACCAGTAGCTGCTACAAAGCTGTTAAACAGATAATGATGACTTTATAGCTCAGATGATTGCTGAGGCAAAACAAACACGCGGTACTCTTACTGAGAAAATTTTTGATGATATAGTACAACCGAAGAATCATTTCATACTGAATGTTATCTGCAAAGCGATTAATGGACAAGAATGAATCTTTGTACGGTTTATTAAAAAGAAAGCTCCTAGTTTTAGTTACCTGGAGTTAACTTGTACCAACAATAATCCCAAGTTCAAACGCAAAGGCTAAGTATTTATGAGGAGTGTTCATGACACGAAAAACAAATTGCTTTTCCAAATCCTTGAAACTATCTAAGTTGACCCTAAAACCCACACGAATTGTTGGAAACTAACAAAGGCCAATTTATATTTAAAATTCTAGTCACGAAAATTCGGTGAAGACCAGGAAAATGTCAAAATTATCCAGCAAATGTTTTGCAAATATTAATTTTATGACCTCAGTCGGAACGTTATCATAGTAGAATCATAGTTCGGGAAATGCCAGTGAACGTGAGGTGATAAAACTATATTTCATATATCATATTCATGGTCCTCAAGCACAAAGGAGACCAAACTGGTTTCATACAAAGTAGAGAGCCAACGGCCCAACGTAAAAAAATCGGCGAAGTCCTCCTATAATTTTTTTACTACAGCGCCGAATATCTTCAAAAGTTCCACTTTAAAAAACAGCTGCATGTTTTTTAAATTTACATAAACTATGTTACTACCGGTGGCAAAAATAAATAACCTTGTTATTTACTTAATAAGCAAAAAAAATGTTAAAGGAACACTCCAGATGTTTGTTGTCATACTAGGTAATACTTGTTTATAAGATTTCATACGTTGTCAGATTGACTTTGGATATTGGGCCCAATACAGCATATATCTTCGTTAATAATAAAACAAAACCAGTTTCCTTAATAAGGAAAACATTACAGGTTTTCGAAAAATGGCTGTAACTATCATTGCAGTATATCTGTCTGATAATCGTGTATTTTCTTCACTTCTAAAAGACAATTCTCTGTTCTGAAGTTCCATTAAAGAGACTTAAGTCTTGAAGATGAGACTACAAACAATAGCTATACTGACTTGAAGACTCCGAGAACGTAGACGACTAAGTGTTAATATTTTATCCCCAGCACTTAATACAAAAGTCATTTATATTACGATGTCATAACAATAGAAGCAGTGAATGAAACAATCAATTCTACTGGCCGTGTCCAACGAAGCAACACATAGAGCCATTTAACTCCCCTTTTATTAAGATCAATTGATGTTGTGACGCAAACATATCTTGCACAAACACTCAATTGTAAGCAATAGCAGAGGATTTAAAATGTAGTCACGACAGGGGAAATTCCGATGCTGTAAGTTAATTTACACTTCTGGAAAATTCGAAGCTTAGAATTTGGTTTTTCTATGTTATGTTCTAGGAAGACGACAGAAGATGGTCAATAGACTTTGTTTTTTAAACTATGATTACTCTAAATTGTACAATTCACAGTCTATTGACGTAAACTATTAGGTCTTTAAAAGAAACGAACTGTCGAAGACTATTCATTTTCGTTGTCGTTTCTAACTAGTACACATATATGCAAATATCGTTATTCTGCCTTGAGGACGTTGCTAAGCGGTTATTAAATTTGATTACTACACAAAACATGGGGGTTCGGAAGCCAAACAAAACAAATTGAAATATTTTCAGAAGCTTAAGAGCTCGTAAAAAGAACTAAGGTCGTTATTTGAGTACATATTGTGTAGGTCGTCTTTGGCGCCAGTTGCATGTCGAAAGTCTTTACACGTCCGTACGGTGAAAAGGTTAATTTGATAGTATCAGTCGGAACTTCAACAATACCAAGAAAGGTTTACCGTTTAAAAAATAAACTCACCGAGACATTGACGGCATGTCGTGTAATTGCAATACGCCCGTAATGAGAATCTAGGTTGCATCTGTTACAGTTAGGGCTGGCAGATAAACTTTAGAAAAAGTCACAATATATACGATATCACACTTGGAGATTTGGAGTAGCCATTCATATTTCGAGAATGTAAGGGATCAAGAAGTAATAATAATATTCAGCCTGTATTGTACCATCAACTATGAGATCTTTATTTTCCACGAACAACTTTACCCATGAGTAAAATATGAATAAGTATGAATGAAATATCTCTCAATTACTTAAATCTTGGACAAAGTAGAGTTTCTTCTCTTTTATTGCTTTGTTGTTAAACGGCGGCAACAGATGTTTAGTCATTGAGATATATTAAAGTACAGTACTCATGAGTAAAGTTGCTCATAGAAATTAAAGATGTCCCATTTGATCGTACCACTGGATGGAAAAGGTCTCCTTTTCCTTTTCCCATTCAACTCACTCTTGAGCCAATAAAGGACTAATTCCTCATAATATACGTGTTAAGTTCGTCCCGTTATCTACGCGATAAGTTGTAGGAATAAGTTTGTCAGGCATGAAAAATATATCTACGGTGAAGTGGTCATGTTACATCATGGATAGGTTTAATGAAAGGTATTAGTTGATCTTGTTAGTGAAAGAGACCTTGACTTTATTGATTTCGAAAAAGTGCTCGTAAAGACAGCAGATGGCTTTATTTATGGAGTTACTGCTTTCATAGGAGATCAGCCTGACAACGAAATGAATATAACATAATTTGAACAGTTATTCAGGGCACAACAACGTGACGTATTCGATTGGGTGGTGAAAGACGAGCTAAATTAGGCCGACAACGGATTGTCTATGATCTACATTCCCCGCGATATAAACAAACAACGTTAAATCTAGATGAGAACTAGAATTTATTAAAGTGCTGAACTACTTTGTCCATTCTCGACATAAATCTGTCTATCGGCCATTTCTATCAAGTGCACTCATAATTCTGTAAACATAAATAATTTAATGGCTACCTATTTTCATAGATTGTTTGTTTTAAATCGGTTATCGAAGATTTATGTTAATTCCGTATTGACGTGTTGTGTATTCTCTATCTGACTTTCAGCTTCATATATGAAAATAGCTGTTTACACCTAATTAAAATTTATGTTTTCTTGCGGTGTGGTATTAGTCTAAGTATAGGTGACCTCATGTCTTTTTGCAGTGTCGTTGACAACTAAAAGGTAACCTTAGGAAGTTGATGTCATTCACCTATGCGCTCACTGTGAGTAGGAAATTCAATAATAATAGCCGTCATTTTTTATGGCGCATTTTTTTATTTTTCTCCTCGTCTCTCGTGTTGTTATCAATTACTTCCTTTACATTCATATCGGTGCTCACACATTGGTCTCCTTTTCTCTCTCTATCTTTTAAGATGGGTTCAAAGTATTCGCATACCTTGTCAAGATCGGTCCAGAGATTTGTCAGAACAGACAGGCAGATTAAATTGTTTATTATGTTATACTTATAAGCATTTAATAAAAAGCTGTTATTTTGACATTACAAACAGATACTTCAATTTTATTTATTTGTACTAGAGCATATTTTCAGTGATGGTCAATGGACCTCCGGCCATCAATTTAAATTAATTCCAATCCTTCAATCCAAAGTATATAAATTTATTCTATTCTGATGACCCTATCTCCTGAATACACGTAGAATTCAATGCAATCCATGAGTCAAGCGCCATTCAATAGCACTTGAGCAAGTTCATGATAACTCGCTGTAATTCTTGTCAAGCTAAATATTATACAGTCTAACAATCGCATATTATCATTGATATTAACTGCGGGAGTACCAATAAGTACTTGCTTATATGACCAGTGATTATATTCAGCCATTGTTTTTTCCTGCAAAGGAAGGCCCTTTGCTGGATTAAGTAGGGTTTCAAACTCCAGCTTGTAGATGATCGACTAAAATATCACCATCATAATCAGCCTATAACGTTCCCACTGCTGGGACACAGGCCTCCTCTCTGTGAGAGGGAGTGGGCCGTAATCCATCACGCGGGCCCAGTTCGTGTTGGTACATGTCACATCTCTTCGAATGTTGAGTTCTAGGCCATGCCGGTTTCCTCAATTTCCTTCACCGTTTTGAGAGCAGTGGTGAAGAAATGATTAACACAAAGTAAAGCGCCTGCCTGGGTTCGAAACCTACAACTTGTAAGTTGAGGCCACAACCACTGGGCCACCACTGCTACGATTAAAGTGTATGGTTTGTAGATATTTCCATGACAACAGAACGGTAAAGGATATCTTTACCGTGACAACAGTAACAACAACTTAAGAGCTCACCGAGCTTCTGACGTTAATTGAAGCGTGGCAACTCTGGCTAGAATAGTCGGATCGCGCGCTAATTTAGGTATTGCCTTTGGTTTTTTTGAAAACATTTAGTTTTGTTATAATTTAAGAACTGATGACCTTCGTGAGGTATTTGCGTCGTACTAAGGGTTTATTTCGTTTTTTAGAGTTATACGTTGTATTTTTTTCGATCGAGGAATCGTGTTACACGTGTATGATTTATACAGTGAGTCCTTAAATATCTTACATAATTATATTATTTGCATAACTGTAGGTTACGTAATAACGATGCAGCAAGGGTTAAAACGAACGCAGTTTTTTCGCAAATCCCTTGTGTGCTCTTAAGAAAGTACGTACTGCGTACGCTTTTAACCTGCATGGTTTGAGCATGCCACCTCCACGAGTCTGTTATAAGTAGATAGCATAATCTGTAACCACTGTCTCACAATAAAGAATTTTGGCTTTGACTTTGATAATTAAGAGAAAAAAATATACAGTGAGGAATACAGAAAAAACCAAGTATGTCATTATTATGTAAAAACGTTAACCGATTCCGTAATAATAATTATTTTATTGGTGATATATGTTTTATTAAAGTAACTCTTCCACAACACGAAGTATTCTTTCCTAAGGAAATCTTCCTCCTTTTCTTTAGCCGTATCTACTACGTGGGGGGACTTTACCCAAAGGATTTATTAGTCATCATTGGGGCATTGTTGACAACCAAATCGTTCATGTGTGTTTTTTCTTATTAGCTTCTGCCCGCGCCTTTGTCCTCATGAAATTTCTTCCCGGTCTCACCCCGTCGCATCATCTGCCATATTACTTCGTTTTCGAGTAGCGTTCTTTTTGACCATTTTTCTTTTTCTCAGCTCCTAAGAGCGTGAAGTTAAATAGCCTATAGTCTTCCTCAGTAATTAGGCTATTAAATGCAAAAGGAATTATTCATATCCGTCCGATAGTTCCAGAGATTAGCGCATACAAATAAATAAACTCTTCAGCTTTATTATTAGTTCCTATAAATATTTTATTGAGCAATAGTTAGGTCGACAACTACTCGTGGGTGTCAGATTAAGTAGCTTTGGGTTCATAATCAGCAGCGCGTGATGCACCATCCGTCTAAACACTGATACTAAATGGTTACCAAAAGGATGCCAAGTTCATATCGATAATTTATTTTCATACTAGCTTCTGCCCGCGACTTCATCCGCGTTAAATTTCTTGTTTCCCCGACCCTTCCCGTCGCGTCGAATCACCTACTCGTGCGATTTTCCCAGTTTTTGCAACATTTTTCATTACTACTCCGCTCCTCTTGATTGTAGCGTAATGTTATATAGCCTATAGCCTTCCTCGATAAATAAGCTAACGAACACAAAAATAATTTTTCAATTCGGACCAGTAGTTCCTGAGATTAGCGCATTCAATCAAACAAACAAACTCTTCAGCTTTATAATCTATATATATAAAAATGAATCCCTATTTCCCTTAGTCACGGCATCACGCGTGAACGGCTGGACCGATTTCACTTTTTTTTCTTTTGTTGTGTTTGTAATTGTCAGGAGAAGGTTCTTATGAAAGAAAAAAAATAAAAAATTGCGCGGAAAATTAGAAAATTTAAGAACTCTTATTTAAGAATACTTAACAACCATGTAGTAGGACAATGTAAACTTTTTTAATGTAATATTATGACATTTGACATAGAATTGACAGAATGCTTGCTCAAATATCATCAAAGAGAATATTTAAAACAAATGCGTCGATCGAAGTTATTTTATTGATAGAAAATGCATGTAAAATAATTAATTTATTATTTCCCACAAAAAGGATGTAAGAAAACTGAATTTCTTAGTGTACATCACGGTTAGTTCAGAGCCATTACGCCTAATATTAAAAGTTTAATTTAATTTGGGATGTTGGTAAGTTTGGATAGAATAACATGAACGTTACTAACATAACAAGTGATATACTCGGTTATAAAGAAGAATACAATAGTTTTCTTCAGCTAGAAATCGCTTTAAGCATTTGATGTACCAGGTGGTCATAACTCGGCAGGACCTCACTTACAAGGGTAAAGTCAGCTAGAAAACGCTGTAGGCCTTCAAAGTATGAGGTTATCATAACTTGGTAGGTGCTTGCTAAACAAAGACGAGTCATCTAGAAAACGCTTTATGCCTTCGAAGTACCAGGTGGTGATAACTTGGTACGAGCTTATCAAACAGTAGTGTCAGACACAAAATGTTTTATGCCTTCGAAGTACCAGATGATCATAACTTTATGCCTTCGAAGTACCCAGGTTGTCATAGCTGGGAAGGATCTAAGAAACATGGGAGTGTCAGAGATAATGCTTTTTGCCTTCGAAGTACCAGGTGGTGATAACTTGGTACGAGCTTATCAAACAGCAGTGTCAGCCAGAAAGCGTTCTATGCCTTCGAAGTACCAGGTGGTCATAACTTCCTGCCAGGGTCGCGAGATTTGTTTGAAAGAGTTACCGTGGCCCTGGCATAGCCAACTAAAGGAACACGGGTGGGTTTTAGTTAATAAAAGTCGGGAACTCTGCCCAGAGCGCAAGACGTTATTAGATGATTTCCCACCCAATAAAAAGGTGGTCATAACTTGGTATGAACTAGGCAGAATGGTCTGATGTCCGCAACCCAACGTCTGAGCGCGTAAGGTATGATGAGCTATATTAAACAGGAGTGTCAGCTAGCAAACGCGTTTCTTTTCAAATACAATAACCCTATCTGGGTAGGACCTCACATAACCTGATGTGTCAGCTAGATAACGCTTTATGACTTCGAAGTACCAGGTTGCCATAACTGGGAAGGAGCTTGCTAAACATAGGAGTGTTATCTAGAAAACGCTTTATGCCTTCGAATGAGCAGGTTGTCATAACCCGGTAGGAGCTCACCTCACCTGATTGCCAGGGTCGCGAAATTTATTCGAAAGAGTTACCGTGACCCTGGCATTTAGGCAACTGAAGGAACACGGGTGGGTTGTCCACCAACAAACAAATGTCAGCTAGAAAATGCTTCATGCCTCCGAAGAAGCAGGTTGTCGTAATTGGGTAGGAGCTTGCTAAACAAAAAGAGTCATCTAGAAAACGCTTTATGCTTTCGAAGTATCCGGTAGTCATAATTCTGTAGGAAGTCGCCTAACCTCACCCTAATTGCGCAACACACTATTAATCAGAATCTGAATCATTGAAGGTTATTTATTGCTCATCATCATTCATATTTTTCTTTCTTTTCTTTCATATGGTCGAAAAAATTGCCTGTCCTTAGCAACGCAAACAACGTCATGAATTTTGTGGAACTGTCAAAATAAAAAGGGATTCTTCCTGATAGTGTATTACGTACCCTCTGGGTATGTGTCAGGTAGAAAACGCTTTATGCCGACGACGTACCAGGTTACCTTAACTTCGTAGGAGCTAACCAAACATATGAGTGTCAGCTAGAAAACGCTTACCAGACCACCACCGCGTACCAGGTTGTCAAACTTGGTAGGTTTATTACAACTTTTATTGAACCTGAGGCGATACGAAGTTCGCTGGGTCAGCTAGTATTAGTATAGATTTCGCCAGGCACAGATTGGTTTTGTGTTAATATTTCTTGCACAATCGCGTTCCTGGATCTGTTTTCAAGGTCTCCTTCTGAAGGAGGTATCCTATTCAGGGCACTAGTAAATTCTTTCAAGTAAATATTAGAACGATTCTATTATCATTTCAGCCGAAAGCGTAAGTTACTGGACATAGGCTTCCCCCAAGCACCGCCACCTCGACCAGCTCCGTGCCTCTCGCATTCAGTGAATTCCTGCGGCTTTCACCAGGTCATCGGTCTATCGGTCGGAACGATCGTATACAAAGATTTAATCAGTTCATTTACATTACAAACCGAAAGCAGGAAACATCTTCTTCGATGTAGACAATAACTCCAGATCATTTGGCTCGATTCTAGATGATTATACTCATAAAATAAACAAGGTCTTCAAACACACCGGCACACGTTGGGAGTTCAATAAACTGGCCCAATAACGCGTACTCTGGAAGATTATGATCTATTTCGAGATATTTTCGCGAATGATCAACGGTTTTCCTCGAGATTTGAGCGCCTGTAAAAGTGATTTATTGCTTTCAGAGTGCAGTTTTAGATATTCAATAGAGACGGTAGTAAATATAGGCAGGTGTAATGAACATGGTGAGTAAGTGCACTGAGAGCAGTGGTGGTCCAGTAGTAACTAACGGCCGCGAATTACGAGTCGTACACTCGAAATCTGGTGCTTTACTGCGTCCAAATTATTTCATCACCAGTCTCCATTCGAACCTTTACAGGTGCTTCACTTTGTGTCAATTATTTCATCAGCACTGCTCTCAAAACGGTGAAGGGACACATCGTGAGGAAACCAGCATGTCCTAGAGCCAAAGATTCGAAGACGTGTGACATCCACCAATTCGCACTGCCCAATATGCCAATAATGCCAATGCAATGCCAATAATCGACCACGCGGGCCCCCGCGTGGTCGATTATTGCATATTCCCTCTCACTGAATGGGCGCCTATGTATCAGCAGTGGGAACACTATAGGCTGATTTATGTAGTACATTGACATTACGTATGTTAGTGTCCTAGATGCAACGTCTATGAGTCATATTAGATAGTGGGTTTCTACTAGAAACAATTGCCCGTCTTAAAGCGAAAGCGTAATAAAATGAACCTAGCTTGGTTAGCAACAGGTCTCAGACTGAATAAATAGCAATTATTTTCAGACCATCATTGTTATTGGCAGCCTTGTTTCACTCACTACTGAGTAACGGCCCCCCCTTTTTACCTAACTTCCGAAATAAGGAGGAGGTTATTTATTCGTCTGTATTTAAATTGTTTTAAGTAATGTATGCTCATCGATATTTTCGTAAAATGTGGACACATTTTGACTTGGTAACAGGACGCTGGCGGCGTAGTCCTTTATCCTTTAAAATATTCACTAGGATAGTTTTTGAGTCAGCTTTGATAATACGTAGGTATTTAATCAACTTTGTGTATCATAATGACGTTATAAAACTTCATGCCACTATGTTTACATGGCAAGTTACAGGAATTAGTGTGGGGTAGGTACCATACGTCGGTAGTAAAAAGAGACAAATAAGAAGCTTCAAATAAAAACACTACAAAGTAAAGAATAACTTTAACTTTCCGAAATTACTCAGAACTCAGTAGAAAAAAATAATAATAATACAGATCTACCTTTTTATGTAAAGTAGTTTTTATGTACTTACCATGCTTCCTTGGATCACAATATGAAGCCTATATTTTATTGTGCTTAAGTTTGAAGTAAAGATAAGCCACGAGGAGTGCTAGAATTAATGAATAAGTGGGTCATCACATTCCACAGTATCCAGTTACAAGTCACATTATTGGCATCTGCGAAAAAAAATACCAAATGCCACTTAACGGTTTGAAACAGTCAACAAGGGAGCTTTTCATTTCTAGTTGAGAGTTAATGAAACCACAATTAACAGGTCCAGACCACAGGCAATGTGATTGTTAAACCAATTAGATGTAATTGTGAATACAAACCATGTGCGTTGTTATTTAATGAAACACGAGTTAGATAGTACGCTGAATCTCTACAGATTTTAAAGTTGGAAATGGCGGATTTGCTTTGTAGAATTAGATACTTAAGCCTGATTTACTTATACGATTCGATTTTATTGCTTCGAGCATACCATAACCAGCTTGCTTATACCTGGGATACAGGTCTTCTCTCGGTGAGAGGGAGTAGGCCGTAATCTACCACGCAGGCCTAGTCCAGGTTGGTAGATGTCACATCTCTTCCAATTTTTGGTTCTAGGACAAGCTAAATTAAAGTAAAGTAAAAATTTCCTTTTTTCTGGTTTCCTCACGATGTTTTCTTTCACCGATTTGAATAAAAATCTCTAAAAGTACCTTGGATGTTACCGCATCTGCAAAGCTTTTTCGTACGTAAAGTGAAGTTATTGATAGCTCCTTGTGGGGTCCATAGTTCTATGAAGATGCATGGAAGCCTGTCAGTAGATTTTCGGGAAAAGACCACGAACGCTCGATTGGTTTAAAATCCGGGGATTGCGCGGGATAATTCAGGTTTCCCACATTAAGTTACTGCAGGAGGCCTACCACGAGCTCTTAACGCGATCCAGTTTAGGACCTAAACTGAACTGTTTTTTTAATTCGTACCATGACCTCAGTTTAACGATTCAATTTAGATCATGCCATCTGACAGCGATTGTTCCAAACTGAGTCGCAAGTTTTGGGTTCATTCATTCCATTTTGTACTTGTTTGGTACCATGACGTCTATAGGCAGCTCAACTGAAACGCTCAACTGTCAAAATAAGCGATTCATTAAAAGTTAATATTTCTCTAACATAAACTGAATCGTTTGGTGAATTATTGACGAAAACAAAGTTATTTAGTGCTATTTTTGTGGAATTTTACAAAAACCAGTGTAAGTGTACTTTAATCTTTCCTATAAAGTCTAAAATGCCTATTTTACATGCCTTTTTAAATCGCATTAGAAAAAAAAGCACTTGAGATGCTTGTCACAAAAACTTAAGTGGCTTCTCGACGCATGATATGTTTACTCCCTTTCAATAATAGATTTACCTATAGACTTCTCGAAGGAATTGTTTAGTTTCAGTACCTATACAAATTATACAATGTTTAAATACATACGGCATTCCTTGAAATAATTGTGTACTATCAAACGTTTTCAAAACTACCTAACTACACTTCACTTAAACTTTCCCACCGTAATCACAACTCAGCACTTCCGCAGACTACCTAGTCAACAGTGTTGCCAGGTCTGGTTTTCACTTTACCCCAGGTTTAGTCTCAATTTACTCGAGATACAGAAAAAATACCCTAAATTAATTCCATCAGTGTTTCTTCCTTTATAAATAAAACAACAGCTAGATATTTTTTTCATTTTATATATTATTTGCAAATCACAATAAACTTTTCCTTCATAAATCCAAAAGTTCTTTGGTCATTCTGTACGTCATGCCTGTATTTTCGGATTGGATACACACTAGGTACATTCCGAAATAATATTATTGTAGTCTTGTATTCGAAACAGACATTACACTAAAACAATGAATACCCCAAAAATTACCATGCTGTATAAGTTTTACTCTAATTCTAGGGTAAATTACCCTAAGTTGGCAGCACTGAGTCAATCAGTCAAACTGACACTGACAGTCACAACTCACACATTACTTTTTTACTCTGGTACGTTCGAAACAGAAACATAATAAACGTGCCGTTTTATTACCTACGTCGAAATAAATAAAAACGTATAATAAATAGCAAAAGGTAAGCAAATATAAACTTAGACATTTTAACAATAGTTACCGTATTAACATGGAATCTTGAAAACAACAGTTGAGTGTCTTTTTTACTTTCCAAGTAATGATACTAAGTTGAGAACAAATCAAATGTTTCTTGCTTCTGAACGTATCTGACACTCCAATGTGCGCGAAACAAACATAGACGATACTAATAGCGTTGTCTCTTTCTCACCAAAAGGTTTCAAATGCGGTTCAGCTACAACTTGCGATCTTTCATTCACTTTTGACGATCCAAATGCCGCTCAGCGTATTTGACGTCATGGTACGAATTTGAAGCGTTGCAGTTTAGGAACCTAAATTGAAATGTCTTGCTTTTGAATCGTTTTTAAATAGGTCATGGTAGGACTCCAGGCAGCCACAAACTTACCGAAAATCTGTGTCAGTCAGTGAACCTTTCATGCATCTTCGTCGAACCAAAATCCTCCAAATTCCGTAGCCGTTTTAGAGTAGCAAATAAACATACATTTTGTTTCTCTCTTTATAATTTTAGTTTAGACGACAGGACAATCCCAAACGTAAATTAATACATATGATGTAGTATTATTATGTATGTTACCTTATGTTCTCTGTATTTATAATGAATGTTGCGTCAATAAACAGGTATGGCTGCGTATCAGAACTGGTCAAGGTCAGGTCAGAATGATCGGCCGGAAATTTTGACTTTTGGAACTTGATTTTTATGCAGATGACTAATAAAGCAGTGACGCTGCTGGTTTTTTGACCACTCGACAATCGAAAAACAGTCTTTGACTGTGCTGAGTTCTGAGAAACTAGACATGAGAAACAAAACAAAAAACCAAACCGCGAGAGATATTCCAGTAAGAATAGTCAATGATTATTATCTTTTTATGCAAATCGATTTTACCGACCACAAAGAAATATAAGAGGCTAATTCAGTAGAAGAACAATGATACAAACAGTAACTTAAATAAGCGATGGAAATACTAGATAAATATGAGGATAAATTTGTACAGAAAAATAGCCCATAAAATGTTCTATTCAATCTGTAAGTAGTAAGCACTAAAAGCTATTTCAGAAAACCAATCCGTCAGCCTCTTCACAATGATACCCAAGGATAGACTGAACCGAAAAATAAACAAAATCAGCCCAGTAAATGTCTAGTTTGAAATGTGGAAGAATTAAAACAACCGGCCTTGAATATAGAGTAATGAATCAATGTATTTATCAACGATTTGTTACTGTTTAATACTGGATTTGTTTGGAATGAATAATTACTAGTATTTTTCATGCAGCATTCTGCAGCTGAAACGGTCGAGCTCAGATGAGATCTGTTTTACTTCGAAGAAATGACTGTGGAAGCCGTTCATTTAGGCACCTGTGACTTGTCTCACCGCTGGCGATGAACAAGAAGCGAGTAGGGCTAGCAATTATTAAAAACGAGCTGGCGAGTAAAGAGCAGAGAGTGCGTGATAGCATCGTGCGTTTATTTTTTCTTAAAAAAATTATGCACAAGTAAAAAATACTGTACAAAGGCGGACTTAATGCCTGAGGTATTTTCTACCAGTCAACCTTAGGGTGATGCAGAGACAAAACAGCATTTACTCGCTGGTATGCACCAAGCGTGATTCTCTTTTACTTATACGGGACCTTTAACCTTTTGTACGCCTCTTGAGCGAAATAATCGTTGATACTTAGCCACTTCCTTGACAGCGGCGGGATAGGTTCCTTCGCCAGTGGGCATGGACATCAACGGCAGGCTGAGTCGAATTAAACGAATAATGCAAAAGATACAAACATTGATGAAATGGAACTCTAAATCAAACAATGGGCCGTTGTTCCGCATCGTCACAACTAATTTTGCAATTTCAAGAAATGCGATTTAATGAACTCTAAACTTCGTCTTTTATTCCCAGAGAGTAATCTGACCTTTCACCTTTTTTGTGTTTGCTTCTTTTAGTTTAGGAGTTGGACAAGAGTTTGACATTACACCTGTCAAATTATTCTCTGCATTTAATAAAACGAACTCAAAAAGCCACGTACAAATCACATCTCTGTTTGTTTCTTCATCGAAAACGAAAAGCATGCATTGCAGAGACAAGTTATAAAATTTTACTTCGAGAAAACGTAACAAATGGAAATGAATGCTAATTTATACCAGCCTTATGTTCATTGTGTGAGTTATTAATACCGTGGTAGATTTGTACTGATTTTTTTTCCGGAACTGTGAGTAAATTCATACATAGTTTAATGTTTATCTCATAGTAACGTAATAAAATAAATCATAACATAAAGATAATGCCATACTGGATCACTTTTAGGCGAATTTTGTTTCAGTTTTTCCAACATGAACCTATTTTGGGGACGGCTCGATATATCTCATCAAGTCATCACACACTCGACACATGGGAAATTTCCGCAGATGATTGTCTTTTCAGTGGGGGCTAGTGGCTAAGTAAAACCAGCCGCACGGTTAAGCTACGTTTGCTTCGGTCAGTCCGTGGATGGGTTCCACCATCTTTACAAACCAAGACCTCACCGTGCCTCGAAGAGCACGTTAAGCCTATGGTCGCAGCTATCATGTGCGGATCTAAGACAGTCGTTACGGTTCGTCAGAAGCCATCAGACTATCAAGCCTGACGAACAGTCTTACCAAGGGGTATTGTATTACCCAATAACTGAGATTTGAAGTCAGATAGGCAGTCGCTTCATGTAAAATACTGGGTTTCAGCTGCAACCGGTTAGACTGGAAACCGACCCCAACCCAGTTGAGAAAAGACTATGTCGATGATGACGATCGATCCCAGTGGTCTCACTTACTGAAACATTTAACTCCGAGAAGGCGGTGGAACATCCCCAAAAGACCAAAGAGTCTTTCTCCAAGCCAAAATCTATAAAGGAAACTCTCGTGCGCCGAAACCACGTCAGAAAAAGTACTATTAGCATCGCAGCCGTAAGCTGTAATGGCCAGACGGTACGTTACTGATTTAGCCATGGAATTAATCAAGCGATCGGCCGACCCGTGCCAACAGATGTTTACGTTCATGTCATACTAGTGGACGCCCTTTAGACATTATTAATTTTCGCCAGTACTTCCTAATGAGCTGGGCAGAGAAACAAATGAGCGTGGCCTTTTTAGTAAGTCTATTTGAGAGAGTAGAAAAAGATGGAGGGCTCAAGATTTTTCAATAAGCTGGTCATAATATCAAACAAATCATTGTGGCCTTTGACTTTTTGGGAGTGTAGGAAAAGATGGAGGAGTCAGGATTTCCCAATGAACTGGGCAGAGAAAAGAACAAATGAGCGTGGCCTTTGTAGTAAGACTATTTGGGAGAGTAGGATAAGATGGTGGGCTCCGGATTTCCCAATAAGTTGAGAAGAGAAACAAACAAATGAGTGTATCCTTTGTAGTATGGTTATTTGGGAGTGTAGGATATGATGTAGGGTTCAGGATTTTCCAATGAGTTGGGCAGAGCAAGAAATGACTGTGACCTTTTCAGTATGTTTGGTAGGTAGTATAGAAAAAATAGAGAGCTCAGGTTTTTCCAACAAAGTGGGTATAAAATAAAGAAATGAATGACTTTTTCATTCTGTTCGGGAGTGCAGAAAAAGATGTACGAGCTCACGATTTTACAACCAGGAAAATAAACAAATCAAATAAAACACTTTTCGATCTGTTTGGGAATGTAGGCAAAAAATAAATAGTAGTAAATTGAAAACTGTACAATAAATGTCTTGAAAATAGCAACGACTACTAGATTTGGGAACGAGTGTAAAGTCGAAAATTTGTATTTTTTGTCTGTTTATATGGATTTATCCCAGATTGGCGCTAAAAGGGCTGAACGATTTTCGATGAAATTTCGTTTTGGCACACAGATAGTTTATAACCTGAAATAACATATAGTACTTTTCATCCTGGTACCAGTACATTTAGGTGAGATATTTTCCGGCATCTGCGCGTCGAAGCCGACAGCAAAAGCCAGTGTAAAAAATATGTACAGTTCAGGGTTTTTCAGAAGACAGAAAGATAAATACAGTGCCATTCGGATTACATCCGTTGATTGATATTGATTAAACGATGAATGGCCATCATTGCGTTAAGAATGCAGAACGAGAGTGGATATTATTGAAACAAGCTCAGCTCCTTGTTCATTAATCTCTATTTAAAACTGACAGATTTCCAACTAATCGTTACAGAAATCTAGTTTTAAATGATGTTCGTGACTTCGCATCGTTCTAGAATTTCAGATTCTATGTTGAGAGACATCCAAAAGATGTAGGGTATAATAATCTGGAGATACAGAGCATAATCTATAAAAGGAAAACGTTAAGATTAAGTCATTATCAGTAACTAGTTCAAGGCAGGATAAAAATAGTTCGATGACTGAATGATAGGAATATGTACGCAAATATAACACTATAGACTATGGACCTCTATGGCTTTATATTGGCGGTAAACCACAGTTTCCGGTGCGACTGCATTTAGCAAAACAGTTTTGCGGTTAAGTAGAAACATTTTAGGAGAAACAATATAGTTCCCGACAGTTACTGACCGATTTCAATGATTAATTTTCGATAGGAAATTAATTAAATATTTAAGTAATTGGTTTGATACGAAGAAGATCGCGGAAATATTTTGACCGATTAGCGAAATGTCATTTAGTTTTTTATTGTCATTAGCAAGTCATTAACGCCGTATTATCTGTCTGTCTCGTGTATTTAGATTGATTTGTTTTTATTCGATAAAAAAGAAGGTAAAATTTTTCAGACTATATTTTGTTTCAGTAATCTGAAAAACAGTGCTTGTAACCTTTTTTTTTAACACTGTTGCAGCATTATGCCGAGATAGAAAGCCTGTTCTGGCTTCGTACATATGTTCAGCTTAGCAAATGTCCTCAGTTGCATGTTTTCTTTTCTAATCATAAATCCAATAGTCGGTCATACTTAGCGCTTCTCCTCGACATTCATTATGCGTACAGCCAAAGCGTCCGTGTTACTTTCCACATTTAACCCGTCTGCCTTCAAAGTTGGAGTGAACAGGCAGCTTCTGGGTATACTCGTTCCAAACCTCATCAACTACTTTCCATTAGGCATGATCTAGGCCCATTCAGCAAAAAAGGAAAAAAGAACTCGCGTATGACTTATTTTAGACTTCTTGTAATTTAATTGTATCGATTCGCGCAAATAAGATTGTATCTGTAAAAAATCTAGCCAGCAAGTTGAAAGCGTACCGGAGTGCCCAGGGCTCGCCAGACGATCGCATAGTTCCGTCAATCGTGGAGGTTCTTAAAATACTTCCGAGGAAAGACTAGAATCAATCATCACTTCGATGAGCTAAAAATCATGTCAACTGGGGACTAGCACCGAGCACGTATCATTTCGTAAGTCAGGTACCTACATACAATCGATGCCACGTCGACACGTTGCTGAGTCTAAAATAAGATGAAAACACGCATCGGCCGCTCGTTCGTCTGCCATTGATATCATATATTCTGATGAGTCATACACTGTCTGCTAGTAACACTCGTCTCGTTTCTCACGTGCCAGTGAGCTAGTCAAGTTTCGGATGTCTCTTCAGATTTATGTTCTTGGCTCAATAAAAAATATTAATAGGGAATAAAGGAGAGGAAGCTTTGTTTTTATGTGATTTTTAGTGATCGTGTGTAGTTAGTACATGGTTTATTAATGTGGGTATTTTGTTAGAAACTAAATTCTACCCTCGACTTCGTCCGCGTGGAGTATGCCTATTGAAACCATGGAGCAAGTGTAAGCAATACGTTGCAAAAGTTTTGTATAAATACGAAGAAACAAACATTGGTTTTTCAACTGCTGCCCGCGGCTTGGCCCAGGTGGATGACGGAAAATATTCCACGAGAAGACGTCACCGATATTGGGACCAAAAGTAGCCTATGCTATCTACGCCTTATATCATAACATCAGCAGTATCATCACATCAGCTATCTGCCAGTGAAGGGATTTAAATTGCTTCAGCCGTTTCCCGGAACAAACAGATGGACCAAATGACGAAAATATTAAAATTCATTTTTTTGTGTACCGTATATACTTACATTCACAATTACTAAAAAGCTGTTATTTTTACATTACAAACACATTTCAATTTTATTTATTTGCAAAGATTGTGTAGAAAGATAATTTGTAAACAGCCTGTGTTTAAAACAGAGTAGGTAATTAGAGAAAACATGTTCTGTTTTGCGAATTAGAGATGCTTTCAATTTCTTGCAGAAAGGGTATTTAAGAGTAGCTCAGTGTTCTTGGGAATCAAAGGCAGCCGCAGCTAATAGTTCTCCAAGCCGAATATCGGCCTTGGCGGCCAATCTCAACGGAGACTAGCCTCCGGCGCGTAGGATATTATAGTGGACAAGCGTGTGCGCAGACACAAGTGCAATCTTATAGCCCTACGGGACAGCACGCTGACCGCCAGGACCGGAGAGAGATCAGGCGTAGGACTAACGGGTGAACGTGCTTCCCGGCTTCGGGCTGTTGCTAAGAAATTCCTAGTGGAAAAACCTGGTAGCCGCAGTTACTCTGACTCGCACACAGCGTATATCATCAGCGTGCTTCATGCTGAGTGGAAGCGTTCTTGTTAGATCCACGACGTGCAGCTGCCGTCTATTTCTGTTCTATGCTCTCGTGATCATTTATTTGTATTTCGTTTTTTTTAATCATCGCAGTTAGCTGACCTTTTTGTCTACACGTGTTTTTGTGAGTGGCTCGTGACTATGTAACAACAGCCGGAAGAGTCGATTTATCGGGTTCAGCTGCGCATGCCGCGGTTGTTTCGTGGATGGGTGACCATCTTCACATATCAAGACCCTCCTCGCCTCGGATTGGTCCCGGCTGTCATTCGTAGATCTTTGACAATCGTTACGGGTCGTAAGAAGTCCGAAAGTCTTACCTAATGTAATGGTTGTGGAGGTCAGATGGACAGTCGCTTCATGCAAAATACTGGTACTCAGCTGCATTCGGATAGACTTAGTTGGGAAAAGGCTAGCTATATGATTTGTTTCTGTAAGAAATACTTCTGATTTACTATTCTCTATCTTTTAATTAATTCGCCTAAATATGAGTCACATCATTATGATCGAGAATACGAGCACCTGCCTGTGTGTTCATAGTAAAAATAATTGACCATAATAAGGAAACTTCTACTATCAAAACGTTTTCCTCCTTATCGCTTAGTTCATGCGGTTCAACAAATAATGATACTTGCATGTAATCTGATAAGCATACATAAATGTTTGCCGGCTAAAAATTATAGTATCTATACGATCATTATTAGTATAGCCGACTTTCAAGGGGATAAAATAACATTAAGTGACATCATTATATTATTATGCCTCGCCTTTTCCTAACTAGGTATGTTGGGGTCAGCTTTCAATATAACCAGATGCAGCTGAGCGATCATCATAACCGAGTTACTGGGTAACACGATACCCCTTGGACTGACTGTCAGACTTTTCGGACTTTTGACGATCCGTTACGACTATCAAAGATGTACGAATGACGGTTGGGACCAACGGTTTAATAACGTGCTTTCCGAGGCGTGGAGGGGTTAACCAATCGCGGAAACTATAGCTTAACCTGACCGATCGATCTGTGCGTCCTTTATTATGTAGTCACAAGCACCTAAGTTTTTAAATGAACTACTTAAACAACAAAAAAAAACTTTTGACGGACTGATGACGACGACCGCTTGAAACTGATATCAGATGCTTCACTCATAATTTTTGTTTCATTCCACGTTCACAACAACGTGAAACAATCAAACGAATGAACGTTCAAAATATGTGAGGCGAGTGAAAGATGAAAAAAAAAATGTTGAAAATGAAAACCAACATCATTGGATAATGAATTAATTTTTCACTTAATTAATTTTGTGATCAGACGTTGCATTTTGATTAAAACACCGCAGAATGAAAACAGACATGAACCAAAATAGAGGCATCTGTTATCAGCTTTTACGGCCATTGGCCCTTCCATCGGTCATGCATTTCGGACGAGTCCTTGAACGGAGACTGCAAATCGGCGAGCGTGACGTGGGACGCCCCACTGACAGTTAGATAGACCGACGACCTCAAAACCGCCGGGACAGACTGGAGGCGGAATGTGGAGAACCGGATGTTGTGGCGTAACTTAGGAGAGGCCTATGTCCGGTAGTGGACTGTGATAGGTTGTTATTTTTTCTGTTTTATGGCTGTCACAAAAATGTCTCCTTTTCCGACAGAACATACCAGACAAAAAAACCCAACTATGTGTGGTCCAATCACGTTTGACATGACTGTATCACAAAGAAAGCTGACAACGAGAAATAAAAATAGTGCTGTGAATCAAAACGAACATTTCACTTTAGTTACACTAAAATATTATCGTGTTTTATTTCAAGAATTCTTTCGTAACGATTAGACACCCGTCATGGTTCTTCATTTTAATAATCATATTTATTCCGATGATGACTCATCTTTATTTTAGGTCCGAAACTGAACACTTACCTACAACGTGGTTTAGTAAAATGAAATAATTGATTATCAACAAGGTCAGCTAGTTGGTAGCCTAAATTCTGAGTATTATTAAATAATCATTGTTTTGTTAATGGACCTGCAGTTGACCACTGTTCATCAGATATTGAGTAAAATTAAGGCTTTAGATCTTTCCGCTATTAACATCATCATCAATATTTCAGCCAAAAGACGTCCACAACTGGAAATTGGTCCTACATTGGACCTCCAAGCATTGGGGGGGGGGGGGGGGGGGGTTACCATTATCGTCACGCTTGGCAGGCGGATTGGCGATCGCAGCATGGTGGTAAAATGCATAGAGAATACTGCTTCCCATTAATCGCCTTAATTGCCTTTTACGACACCTCCGGGAAGAAATAGAATGGTGCTATTCTCTACGTCCGGCGCCACACGATACTATTAACCTGGTATGACTTTTTTACAATCATGTACTTTTATCTATCTATACTAATATTATAAAGCTGAAGAATTTGTTTATTTTGTTCATAACACGTACTACTGGTTTGAATTGAAAATATCGTTTAGTGTTGGGTAGCCCATTTATCAAGGAAGGCTGACAGAAGGATGGCTATAAAACATCAAGCTACAATCAATAGGAGCGAAGCAGCAATGAAAAATGTTGCAAAAATGGGGAAAATTTATTCCTCTTGCGAGTTTCCGTTGCGTGCGCTGCGTAAACGGTTGAAGTAACGCAACAATGATGTACGACGGAATTGGTCCTCTTAAAAAGTCCTAAAAAATGTCCGCGATAGCATAATTATGTCTATCTTTTAAGGTTGAACGTACTAATCTCAGGAACTACGCTTAGTGTTGGATAGTCCATTTATCGAGGAAGGCAATAGACTATCTAACATCACGCCAGGACACTTAGGAGCCGAACAAAGAGGAAAACAGTCACAAATACGAAGACCTCGCACGGGCAGGCGACTCGGTGCGACAGGGAGGGTCGGGGGAGCAAGAAATTGAACGCAGACGAAGTCGCGGGCAGAAGCAAGTTATTCCATAAAAGTATTTAAAATATTCCTTCCAACAGTTCTACCTGGTGACAACTTCAGGAAACTAGGTCCTAAATATAAAAATAAACACTGTGATATATGAGGAAAAAATCATATTCTATTTAAAGTTCTGCATACCATTCTCATTAGTGACCGTATGTTAGAACCACTGATATTGCACCTACATATAAGTAAAAATAGATAAAACCCATTATATGATCAACAGCTATGGGTTTCCCAAAAGCCAGCAGGTAACAATTATAATTATATTAGCCTATGATGACAATCATATATATTTTATTAAATTTTCAATTGCAAAGCAAGGCATGTACTCATACAGAAAAAGCTTAAGTATTGATTAAAATGTTAACTCAATGTGTGATAGCAATTCATGGTGTATGAGTCAGATTAACATATTTACATTTTCTCAATTTTACAGGAGAGCTAAACTTCTGTGCTAATTAATTCACTACTTCAAGTTTTACCAGCTTTTTATAATAGATAATATAATTGACTAAAGAATATTATCTTATAAAAAGCTGGTAAATTTGACGAGGTGAATTTTCACAGAAACTTAGCTAGCTCTCCGGTAAAATTGAGGAAATGTAGATACATTCATATGACTCTTACACCACGAATTTTAGCCTACCTTAGAAAAATTATGAATACTACTGGTATTATAATAAGGAATATGAAAGTCAACTTCAACATACATAGTAGGGAAAAGACCAGGCAGATGATGATGTACACCATAAATATTACTGATATAAAAGTAGACATTTTACATAGGGTGATGCAATGGGCGATCTTAAACTGCAAGGAACAATCTTTTAAAGACAAATTTTCGCTGGATTAATTCGTCAAATGATTGCTTACTAGAAGCTTATAGTTTTTGTTGTTTTGAGTGTACTTTTCTCGTGTAGAAATGCTGGTTCCCACAAAATTTTTCAGGTTAAGGGTGAACAAGAGACAATACTGCAGGTAGTATATTATCATCTACATCAAGACAAACAGAATATTTATACTTATCTAAACATTTATTCCATTAAAATAGTTTGTATTATTGTAATGCAAACAATTCATTGTACACCTTTTGTTACTATGTCTGTGTTTGAATGTGTGCCAAATTGTATTTTCACAATATCGTGAGCTATTATTTTTGTGATTTTATTTGAAACATGATTGGTTGCTGTTTTATTGTTTATGATCATTCTACTTTGTTATTTATGAGACCATAGAAATACTTAGTAAAGTGATAGTACCCTATGGCCCCCAAGACATAGGAAAACACTTGGAAAGATGGAACAATGACAGCATGGCTGGAGGGAAATGGACTAGAGAGACAAGAAATGGTGAGAAAAAGGATTTGAGAGAGGGCTTTACCAAAGGGCACACGGAGACTCAAAACTGATATTAAACATGTTCTGTACTAAAACTGACATCCTAATTAATATTCCAAATGCGAAAGAAAGTTTGTGTGTGTGTTGCGCTTTCACTCTAAAAAAGATGAATGGATTTGACTAGAATTTGGCACACAGATAGATCATGAGCTGGGTAACGACACAGGCTACTATTTATCCTAGATTGCAGAAGAAATTGCAGGCACCAGCTATTAGGGAAATAAATAAATGGTATTATGACATACCTCTTTTTTATTTGTTTTAACAATGAAGATTCGGTAATTTCCATCAATCTTTGGATTTAATATTCTGCCTGGTGGTAAAGCAAAATATGTACTAAACCATGACTTACTATGTGAGTACTATATTATATTGTTACTGGTGTATCTATTTATCAAGGAAGGCCTTTTGTCTCTACAAATGATAATAGAATATGTATTGTCTAGCAACCTCTGTGCCATGGTCTCTCTTAATTCTTCATTAACATTTCCCATGCATACTAAGTTCTAAATGTATCTGATGAAAATGTACACAAATAGAACAAAAAAAAACATGCGAATGTGTAGTGCCACTTGCAAAGTGATTGCTTTCATTATTTATTTGAATATTAAGTATCCTAAATACTAATATTCCCGGAATTCTAATTTTAAATTTAAAGGTGTTTTTCAATTGGCAATTGAGAGCAATTTAAAAATGTTGATTTCTTTCAATAATTTTTCAATTACAATTTAATAATGTTATTCAAACAATAATTGTTGGAAAAAGTCATCTGCCTGATGTTTCGTGAGATGAAATATTGAAACTTTGAATCTTTTAAATACAGATGAATTTTGCCACCAATTCCCTTGAGAGAGTGTGTTGTTTACACTTTCAACAGTCGCTTTTGAGATAGAAATTAGTACTGTATATTATATTTCTAGAAAAGAAGCCCAAGAACTTGGTATTAATTTCATATGCATGCACCAAAAAAAACCCACAAATTCGGTCTTACTTTATTTTATATGCAAGTACCAAAACATTCCAACATGTGGTCAGACATAACTCTTCCATCCACTATAACTGACAACAGTTTAAGATTAAGTGTGCACTATAACAAAAGTACCATACCAGTGGTCCATGAAAAACATCTGGTGTTTTCATGGGATTTGGCAAAGGAAATTGAATCTTGATGTAGGGGGATAAGGTGGGAATTGGTAACTGAAGAGATTGGGTCTTGTTTTTGGTAATATAAACAAAAGACAAGGATTCTAAATTAATTAATTTATGGTTACAGGATGGGTTGAATAGCTGTGATATCTATAGGTAGTTCAAATTAAAGAGATCATTTTTTTGATAGGGAGTTTATTTGTTATCTACTGATACTAAAAACTACAATTTGATGTATTCCAGATACAAATTAAATCTGATTAAAAAAAAAGAAAATCCTAACTAACGGTGTGTGTTTTTTGTAGATAAAGGTTTTATTAGTTTTAGTTGTAAATCAATTATTTTTAACCATTTTTTTTAGGAAGGTAAATTATTTTAATTTTGTCACTGCAGTTTCTCTTTATTTATTAGCATTTTAAATTAAATCTAGGCAGAATAATGTGTTAAAAACTTCCCAGAAATCTCGAATTTTCCAATACGAATAATAAATTGTGCCGCGAAATGCTAAAAGACGATGAATTACTATGTTTTATAGCTACAAATGTATAAAAATGAATAATTGGCATGTATTCTTGTAATTATGAATTGTTTCAGACATGACTCGAATGAAGGACGTCAACAGGTGTCATGAGAAGTCAGAAAAAATGATCATATTCAGGGTCATGAGAAACTTACTCTGTTCATTGGATGCTGTGACCGCGGAATCGCTCATAAACGACCCGCTCCGCACCACAGGACCCCACTGCTGCCTTCTGCCACTGTCTCTAGTCTCTGTCCTCTCCACATCTTCCGCTTTGCACAGATGAAAAGCAAATACGCACCAATAAAACACGAAACCGATACGCATCGTGATCTCACAATGACACTAATGCATTAACCGCACGTAAAAATACAAAACCACCTCAGTAACACCGCACTCTATACACATTCTAAAATAATATGCAGCTAAAATGGTTTATAGTTTATAAGGCCACATCACAAGTTCAATGAAAAAACATAAAAGCTACGATTTTTTTTATCACAGTGAAAAACTAGCGAGGTCGAAAAACTTTGACGTTAACTTTTTGTGCGTGGCAACATTGGCAAAACTATTTGTTTTTGTCACAGTGACATTTAAGATAGTCGATTATTCTACTATTTCTCGATAGGCTTTTTATTTTGACACCAATCAAAATGAACGCACCCATATTATTTACCAAAATATGTCAAATGACCTTGCCAGTTTGTAAACAATACCTTGAAGAGCAACTTTTGATACAAATTATCTGATTTCCTTGTTGTTTATTTCACTTACCGTCATAGCATAATACATAGTTCGCGTATTAGGTGTGTAAAATTGTTGAAATGAATATCGATTTTGAAGCCATGGCTGTTTTGGAGGAGGAATCACAGAACGTGAGTAGCTATTAATTTCCTTTGTTTCGCTTGTTTACTACGTTATTATGTTCTATTTATGGTCTCTGCTCATGTTTTATCTTACATCATAATTATATAGGTGCCAGGATTGTTTATTCAGAAAATAGTCCAAATTATTTACTTCCGTATTGATGTAATATTGTAATGACATGACATGGATTTAACAAATCTATTTTCTGTAAGATTCTATTGCACAACAAGATGTAGAGTTTCGTCATATATATGCTGGATCATGATTATTAATGGCTGATACCAATATTGGTTGAATGGAAAGGCTGTGAAAAACAAATGGTGGATGAAAACATTAATAACTGGTCTTATCAGCTGTGTTTACTATGAACATGTGGAGTGCTTTATTATGACATGCAACATGTCCTCTAGATATTTGGCATTATTGCCTTAAAACAAAGTACCAAGGTCACTAGTTAATATTCACATTGCAGTACATAATGGTACATATTCATGAATTTTTACACCTCTAAAGGTAAATCTAACTAGATTTAATAAAACTGCAATTGATGAATCATAGAAATTCTGAATAGTAATGTTTTAAGGAATAAAGAGCATGTTCTTTATCAAACAAATCTGTTTCCTGTCAAATAGTAGAAGTTTCTTTGTACTTAAAAATAGTACTGAGCAAAATTTACATTTCAAAGTATTGGCATTTGACCTCAACTCCCTGACACATATAGATTATATTTGCAACTGAAATAATTAGTACCATTTTCCTTTAATTTCATTTGCTGCAAGCTATTTTGGCTCGGGTATACAGGCAAAAAGTAGTTAAATGAATGACCATTTCTTTCAGGCACTCTACTTCATTGTAGGACAAAGGTGTTTTTGTAAACTGCCAAATACCATAATCATTATAAAGCTGAATTCTCAGAAATATGTTCATGAAATAACAAATGATTTAGGAACTAAAAATAGACTTATTTTGCATAACTTTATCTGATTAGGTTAAAACTGTGATAACATAAAATACAGAATAGATCAATTACACAACTAGTAGCGCCATCTAGTTTCATTATGGAACACTAGTTGTAAACAGGTGGTGGGTGTGTTGGCAAAACGATTCTGCTAAAAATCAGTAGATGGCGCTGCTCACAATATACGTATATTTTTTTCTTTTTTGTAATCGAAATCAAGCAGTTTCACTTCATACACTGACTACTTAGCAATAAATTAGCCTTGAATTCAATGTTCATAAATTGCATTCAAATACTATGATTTCTCCTTACATTACTTTATTATTACTACGTCTATAGAATAGTCCCTTTTGTGATCAGATTTTACCATTAAAACCTAAGGATATTTTACTTATTCCTATTGGTCCAGCTGTGGTCTTCCTAACGCATTAAGAAAAGTGATCGAGAATACTGATTATAAATCAAATATACTGATGGTAATAAGTAAGATCGTGGATTTGGTTTATTTATAGAACCAATCTGCCTACCTGCCCCCAACATGGTAGGGATAAGGCTAGGGCCTAGCCTCTGCCAGGGTCGCCAGATTTGTTCGAAAGAGAAACCGTGGCACTGGCATATGGGCAACTGATGGAACACGGGTGGGTTTTAGTCAGTAAAAGTCTGACACGCCCTCCCGCTCCGCCCAGTGTGGGAGACGTCATTCGGTGATTTCCCAACCACAAAAAGGCAACTGTTATGTCTATTTCTAAATGTAATGTTGGAGTCGGCTACAATTCTAACCGGACGCAGGTGAATACCAGTATTTTACATGGAGCGACTGCCTCTGACTCCGACTGAACTGTGCTTGATATAAATGAAAAAAATACCTCAAAAAGTACCCCACGCTTTTTCCCATTAATTTCTATTTTTAACCGACGAAAAAAAACGGAGGAGGTTATCAATTCGACGCGTATTTTTTTTTTTTTATGTATGACCACGCATAACTTTTTACATTGTAGTCCGATTGTGATAATTCTTTTTTTATTGGAAAGGGTATACTCCGAGGGTGGTCCCATATATATTTGGAAAACAAAATCGAACCCTAAGGGTCGGAAAACAGGGGATGATTGATTGTTCACTCACTGATTGTAATGTATAACCACGCATAACTTTATACAGAGTAGTCCGATTTTGATAATTCTTTTTTCATTGGATAGGGTATACCTTGCCAAGTATTATGAGTACATAAAAGCTACAAAAAATCATAAAATAAAAACTTATTATATAAATAAAACATAACATAAATTAAATTATGAGTCGGCGCTTTGAGTGATCTTTGTTCATTGACTTTTCAGCGCCGACTCAAAATTTTAAGGTTTATTATTTATTGCTTTTCAGTTTTTTCGGCGGTTTAATTTTTTGTTAAAAAGTTTTATAGTGTGTTTTTCTATGAAAGCGAGTTTTTTAGTTGTTTAAACTATTATTTATTTTCTATATTTCAGTTCGATTAGCTACAAAAGCGGGGTTTTCGTTTTTTCTGCTATCCTGGTGATCCTGGCCTGGATAATGGAACACATTTATGAAATTATTGTATTGTCATCGGTCCTTGAAAAGTGTGCAAAGTTTAAAATTAATACGACATTTTGAAAGGGGTGAAAATCACATTCCAAGATTCCGTTATATAGATACATATCGAGCTAATAAAAACGTGTTAAAAATTGTGTTATCGCCTGAACTATGATGAATTGTGTGACTCAGGCGATGTCACAGTGGGTCATTCTCGCAAAGCAGATGGAGGGTAGACGCACCTAACCAAACAGCGTTGCTACTTCACAATGTTATCTATCTGACTACACCTTGTTGTTTTGTCTGTCCGTGCACCCCCCACTAAAGGTAACGGCCCACTAGATAAGATAAAGTAATCGCTATGCAAGTACGTACTGTATCACTGCATTTTGATTTGTTTATCTTTGCGCTTAAATATCGTAACTTACGTTTTGTCTTTTTTTTTTCTTCTATAATCTGGATATTGAAGACGTTGATAAGGCTCGTCAAGGCTAAGCGAGCTAGCACGGGGTGAAAGGACCTGTTAACCTACGATGGGCGACCATCTTTAAGTATCGACTCCCTCCTCGGAAAGCACGTTCCATTGGTCCCAGCTGTCTTTCGTGGATCTGGCAGTCGTTATGGGTCGTCAGAAGCGCGAAAGTCTGACAACCAGTCTTACCAAGGGGTATCGTATTACACAGTCGGTCGGGGGTCGTTGGGTTGAGGAGGTCAGAAAGGCATATGGTCCATGTAAAATACTGGTATTCAGGTACATTCTGTTAGACTAGAAGCCGACCGCAATATACATAGTTGAAAAATATAATAGTTTAAAAAACTAAAAAACACGCTTCCATTGAAAACCAAACTAAAAAGTACAAAAAAATGGAAAAAAAGCGTGGGGTGCCTGATATCAATTAAAAAATACCTTAAAAAGCATGTTTTTTTAGTTTTTTAAACTATTATTTATTTTCAATTTTTTAGGGTGTTTCGAATTTTGAGACGTATGTCAGCGTAGTTTGTGACGTATGTCAGCGTAGTTTTCGAAGACACTGTCCTGGTAACCCTGGCAATGATAATGGCACAAATAAAATTATAGTATTGTCATCGGTCCTCGATAAATCTACAGAGTTTGAATGAAATCTGGTCGTTTAAAGTGGGTCAAAATCGCTCTATAAGGAGTCGGTTACAAACAAACGGTTACAATACAAGTGAAGCTAATATAAAGCGTGTAAAAACGTTTTTATCGCCTCAAATATGATGTATTGACTCATATGTATGTGTAGCCTGTTTCGAGAATTAGGCTATCAAATCAAAAATCAAAATAATTTTCAAATCCGACTGTAGTTCCAGAGATCAGGGCGAAAAAATAATCACACTCTTCAAGCTTTAACATACATTGCCAAGCCCCATCGTGGTTGGTTGAACTTTTTGGAACCCTCAACATTTCCCAACAGCGTACAGACGGAGGCAGGGTTCTTGTGCGTTCTTTAAAAAAACCGGATTAGGATTAAGGACGTCTATTATTGTAAAGACGGCCAAAGTATACTTTTGCCGCCAGGGATTCATGCGACATTTTATATCCGTTTTTAGGGTTCCGTTGCCAAATGGCAAAAAACGGAATCCTTATAGATTCGTCATGTCTGTCTGTCGGTCTGTCTGTCTGTCTGTCCGAGTATGTCATAGCCACTTTTTTCAGAAACTATAAGAGATATGCTATTGAAACTTGGTAAGTAGATGTATTCAGTGAACCGCATTAAGATTTTTACACAAAAATAGAAAAAAAAAAAACAATAATATAAATTGGGGTTCCCCATACATAGAACTGAAACTCAAATTTTTTTTTTTAATCAAACCCATTCGTGTGGGTTATCTATGGATAGGTCTTCAAAAATGATATTGAGGTTTCTAATGTCATTTTTTTGTAAACTGAATAGTTTGCGCGAGAGACACTTCCAAAGTGGTAAAATGTGTCCCCCCCCCCCCCCCCCCCGTAACTTCTAAAATAAGAGAATGATAAAACTATAAAAATATATGATGTACATTACCATGTAAACTTCCACCGAAAATTGGTTTGAACGAGATATAGTAAGTAGTTTTTTTTAATACGTCATAAATCGTAAACCACAATTTACCTTTCATTCAGTCAACTCAAATATAAAAATTAAAAAAAAAAAAATAATAATTTCATAAACATAAACCTTATGCATAAACCGTGAATACCTGCAGGTTTGTACGGAACCCTCGGTGCGCGAGTCCGACTCGCACTTGGCCGGTTTTTTTATTGTTACCCCTAACGGAAGGAGTACGAAATGTTCCCAGTAATGTAAAGGGAAGGCAAAACAAAAAAGAACCCGGCCAGGTACAGGCGACTCGGACAATGAAGGGTTGCATAGTTGGATGAATTCATCCCAAAAAAAAACTTAAACTAAATTGGAGTTTAATAACATACATCCATAAATGTAACGGTCAGTTCTTCAACTGCAAATGTAAGTTTGTACTCATAATAAAACATCTTTTAGTTGATATAACGGATCTTTTTCATTTACATGTTCTGTGAGACCTTGTTTCTTGGCAAATTTCATGATTCGTCACAAATAGGTACAGATGTGATCCTTATCTAATATATAAAATTCTCGTGTCACAGTTTTCGTTGCCATACTCCTCCGAAACGGCTTGACCGATTTTGATGAATTTTTTTGTGCTTATCCGGTATCTATGAGAATCGGCCAACATCTATTTTTCATCCCCCTAAATGTTAGGGGTAGTCCACCCCTAAATTTTTATTTTTTAGACAAAATGTTTAATTTCAATTTTTTTATGATACAACATACAAAAATACATACAACTCTAAATTTTCACTCTTTTTCACCCAGCAAAACAACGTTTGCTGGGTCAGCTAGTTTCTACAGAAACTTCAAGTGTGTAGAACATAAAACACATAATATAATCAAAAACAATTTAAAATTAATAATGTCGCATAAATGGTCGTATTTATTTATTGCGATAACATAGAAGCTTAATTTTTTTTAGAGCTCCTCGGGATCGTAGACGTAGGGATTTGATATTAATTTCAATCTATATTAGATACCTCCATGAGTTCCTTGTAAAAGGAACCCAACAATAACAGCAGTAGCAATAGGAACTAAGCCTAGTCGGCTGTTAGTGCTCCATCAGCCTGGTTGCCCTTCGAAAGCGGGGCGAGCACGGCCTCTGTGATAGGTTTGAGTCACGCATTTTAGCATGTTTTTTTCCCCAAACTGTGATAAAATGTGTGACGCGCCGGGTTCACCTACGAAGCAACTTACTACTCTGCTTGTCTGCTCAACATCAAAGTCACTTCGGTAGTGAAGCCATGAAATTCCACTTAAAGGGAACAACCAGACTATTGGCGCACCCTCGCATCTATGAAATTGTGTGTAGGTTGAAACTAATTTTCGTACTAATGAAACGTCTTTGAAATAGGGCTTCTCATAATTCTCTTGTATTACAACTGATTGATTCTGAATTTGAATTCCATATTACATGGGACTTGAACATAATTGGCGAAATGTGGGCGTATGCCCAACTTTTAGGGGAAACATGGCGTGTTGTTATGGCTGCATGTTTCTGAATAAATCAAAATTAATATACAGGGTGGCAGCACCCTGCTTTTTTAAATTTTGATGGAAAGCGACGCGCAACCTTGTACAAACGGTTACATATCAAGCTATGAATATCCAGTATAAACAGAACTCACATTGTACGGGATTTCCGTATATTGAGAGGTCAGCTTAAACTGGAAATCATAGCTAGATGTGTAGCCGTGCCGCATCTATACTAATATTATAAAGCTGAAGAGTTTGTTTGTTTGATTGAACGCGGTAATCTCAGGAACTACTCCGGTCCAAATTGAAAAAATATTTTTGTGTTAGGTAATCTATTTATCGAGGAAGGCTATAGGCTATACATATAACATCACGCTACAACCAAGAGGAGCGGAGCAGTAATGAAAAATGTTGCAAAAACGGGGAAAATCGCACGGGTAGGCGATTCGACGCGACGATAAACAATTTTGCAGATTAACTAAGTATGTTACACTAGCTTCTGCCCGCGACTTCGTCCGCGTTAAATTTCTTGTTCCCCCGACCCTTCCCACCCAAATTGACCTGTGCCCCTTGTGGTTTGGCCGTTTGAGGTGATATTTTTTTAAATGTTCGTCATAAAATTCCCTATCGATTCCTCTTTTTCGATTTTTGCTTCGGGTCTTCCTTTCCGTGGAATTCGAGTCCAAAAATGGGTTTGCATGGAAAAAACTAGATTTTTCGCACAAAAATGACCCTACGGAAGACGAGATTGAGATTTTATCGGATTTTTTTATGGAGAAATGCTCGTCTTGGAAAACCCTACAAGACTATCCACTTAAAATCCGGGGAGAAATTTTCTGTTGCCCCTAAAATGCCCACAATCATCCAGAAAAATTCTCGTATCAGAAATGTTTTTCTGAAAACTGTTAAAGTATTGCAAAAAATCCTGATCTGACAAAAATTATGTGTACAGAAATTTTCCGGTAATTGTGAAAAAGGTCAGAAAGGTTCCACAAAATGGTTTTGAACACTTTTATTGGTAATTTTTTTTTTTTTTAAGTGACCATTTAGGATACAATACTTCATTGTTAATGAGAAATGGTTGGTTTTTTTGATGAAAAAAAGTCTGCAGCATCCATTGGATGCTTTAAAATTTCAAGACCAATAAACACTATGTGGACCTTTCTGTTTTTGGTCATTCTGATCCAAAATACACAAATGTTCAATAATTTGGCAAAATAAACAGTTTTCAAAAAAACGATTACTGATATGAGACATTTTCTGGATGATTGTGGCCATTTTAAGGGCAACAGAAAATTTCTCCCCGGATTCTAAGTAGATAGTCTTGTAGGGTTTTCCAAGACGAGCATTTCCCCATAAAAAAATCCGATAAAATCTCAATCTCGTCTTCCGTAGGGACATTTTTGCGCGAAAAATCTAGTTTTTTCCATGCAAACCCATTTTTGGACTCGCATTCCACGAAAATGAAGACCCGAAGCAAAAATCGAAAAAGAGGAACCGACAGGGAATTTTATGACGAACATTAAAAAAAAAATCTCCTCAAACGGCCAAACCGCAAGGGGCCCAGGTCAATTTGGGTGGCACAGTGGCGCTTGCGCCACTGTGCGTCGGGAAGGGTCGGGGGAACAAGAAATTTAACGCGGACGAAGTCGCGGGCAGAAGCTAGTGTAACATACTTAGCTAATCTGCAAAATTGTTTATCTTTGTCTTTTATTTCTATTATTAAAATTATGTCCATCTTATTTTATTAGAAAGATGTACATTTTTCCTTACATAGGTACATAATATGTATATTCTCATGTATAAATTGGCAAGCTACCGTCATAATATTAATCCTTTTAAATACCTAGTTCCGTAAGAGACTTGCGGTGACGTAGATTATAACTGGCTCTGACAGTTCTCCTTTGCAAAATAAAAATGGATTCAATGTCAGCTGCCCGACCCCACAGTAAAATGCCATTCGGCATGGTTATGAGTTGAGGTACCTACTAGGGGATGCAAAAACCGGGTTGTTTATAAAAACCGGTTTTTTCGGGGTTTATGTTTACAAAACCGGTGAAACCGGTTAAATCGGTTTTTTCGGGTTTTTTTATTTGATTTTTAATAAATGAGAAATATGTCTGTACAGAAATGAAAATGCTGAAGTCTAATCAAAATATATTTTTTTTACGGACTGAAATAAGCAACAAGTACTAACAGGCTATACAAAAAGTTTTGCTTTTCTTTATACAAAACATAGAATAATAATCATAAAGCTTATTATTTAGGAAAATAACATATTCTTTAAAACCTAACATACACAATTTGGAAAATTTGGTAGGTAGAAAAAGGCTTAAAATTACAGAATATTAAATAAAAATTGAACTGTCATAAAATACAAACAGGCAAAATCAAATAACAACAAGCAACAGTACGTAAAATGAAATCAAAATAATTATTGAAATATCGCATAAAATGGAAGTCTTATTCCCTAATAAACCAAAACAAAATAAATCTGTCATTGTTATAGATAAAACAGACTAGCTTCTGCCCGCGACTTCGTCCGCGTCAATTTTTTCTACCCTGACCCTTCCCGTCGCATCGAATTGCCAGCTAGTTTCCGTTCATTTTTCGTTACTGCTCCGCTTCTTTTAATTGTAGCGTGATGTTATATAACCTATAACCTTTCTCAATAAATGGGCTTCTCAACACAAAAATAATTTTTCAATTCGGACCAGTAGTTCCTGAGATTACCGCGTTCAACCAAACAAACAAACTCTTCAGCTTTATAATATTAGTATAGATGTGACCTGCTGATAAAAAGGCTCTCTCTGATTCCACACTTGTTGGAGGTATAGATTCCAAAGCTTTATATACTTTTATTAAGTGCTCTCCCATTTTTCCTCCACCGTCGTAAAGTGCCATTTCCACCCTGATTTTAGTTTCTAAATCAAGTTCAGTAGATAGGCTTGCACCAGAGGTATGTTGTTTGAGAGCCTTCTTTATTTCTTGTCGGAGTTGGTCCTTGATGTTCCATGAAACATTTACTAGGTACTGTATAGTCTAAGTTTTCCTGAGTTGTAGTTGCCGTCAGTTCAGTAGTCGAAAAATGCTTACTTATAATATTAACCAAAAAAACCGAAAACTCCGGTTTTGTTATCCTAAAAAAACCGGGTTTCAAATCAGTCGGTTATCCGGTTTTTTCGGTTATCCGGGTATCCGGTTTGCATGCCCTAGTACCTACCCTTCGTATACCTTCTTTTGCTAAGTAAATAATAGCGACAAGCAGTTATTATAACATCAATATCATACACGTGGAAAAAATACGTATTATTGAAGAAGGTAACTCAAATATTTATGAGACCACTTCACGTTAAGTATACTTTCAAACCAAAGAATATTTTTTCAAATCTGTTTACATTATGTAAATGACGGATTGAGGTAACAAATATAAAGGAGAACCTGCTTCTTTTTAAGTCGGTTTTTTAATATATTATTTACCTAGAAGCAGACATATTGCGTTAAAGACGTCCACTGTTGGACATAGGCCTCTCCCAATTTTCCGGGCTTTGCCTAATCACCACGCTTGGCAAGCAGGTTGGCGATCGCAGTATGGTGGTAAAATGCAAAGAGAACGCTGCTGCCCATTCTTTAGTAAGTCCCTTAGTCGCCTCTTACGACACCTACGGGAAGGAAAGGGATGGTGCTTTACGTTCGATACCACACGGAACCTATTTAGGTATGAGTGCTTTATAAAGGCTAAAACTAGCTAGAAATAGCTAGTGAATTAGCAGGCAATGGACAGGCAGCAAGATGACACGTGAATAAGTATGCGGGGCGAGGACGTCCTCTGTGATAGGCTTGAGTCACGCATTTTATCACGGTTTTTGCTACCAAACAGTGATAAAAATGTGTGACGCAAACCTATCACTGTAGGCCGTGCCCGCCCCGCAGAAATGCGCCTAAAATAAGTACTTATCTATTGTATATATTGTTGTTACAAATGTCCGTAAAATTGTTGCAGAAATCTCAACAAACTTATTATATGAGCATCTAACCAAATTCATATTTTGGACAGTCCATGTCAGTTATATAAATCAAAAACCCAAAATGATAAGGTCTACAAAACAGTCTTTTTCACATTCGTAGGTACCTACTTATACAAGTTAGTATTTTTTGAAAAATCTTCGATTACTCTTTGTTATAATTATTATTGGTCGCCCGCCCAGTGGTCAAAATTCGACCATAATTCATTTTACATGAACAAAAAATGCGTTCTAAAAATATTAGGTTTCTGCACAACTACGATATTATGACTGGCCTGTTAGTCTTGTGGTTAGTGACCCTGACTGCTAAGACTGAGGTCGTGGGTTCGATTCCCACCCAGGACAAATCTTTGTGTGATGAGCACAATCATTTGTTCTGTGTCTGGGTGTAGTTTATCTATAATATGTATGTATTTAGAAATATACATATAAGTATATTTATCAGTTGTCTGGTTACCATAGTACAGGCTCTGCCTAGTTTGGGATAACGGTGTGTTGGTTGTCCTAAGATATATTATATTCCATATAAACTTTACTCCCATACTCTTCCGTCCGCGTAAGTTATAAGTAGATAGATTAAGTTATAAATACCCATAATACACAGAACAATATCGCAAGGTAGTACCCAGTGGTAGTACAGTTACAACCTACTCATAAAAGTAAGTTACCTTGTAACCGATGAACTGCGCAGTTCTTTAAATCCTTGCACGAAACACTGTTCCTATTGTTATTATCCGGAGAAACCTCCAAAACAATCCGTTCTTTATGCAACGAACGAAACGTTTGAGAATTCATATCAGCTACTTTTAAATTAAAATAAGTACCATAACAAAATAATATTGCACCCTAATTGCGTAACACACTGAATCAAAATCTGGAAGGATATTGCCAATCCATTGCTTCATATATTGCAAAAATTTGTCTCCTCTACAACGTTCATAACGCAATGAATGTTGTTGAATTGTCATAAAGCCATTCCTACAATTACTGTGTTAGGCAATAAGACATCATTTAGCGTATCTTTCGATTAATAAAAACTTTTTTACAAAAAAAAAAAACAACCGACTTCCTTAAAAACACTACAAAGTGAAAAATAACTTTAATTTCGGAAGTCGGTGTCTTAGGATCTGTATTTATGGTTTTTTTGCCACCGACTTCCGAAATTAAAGTTATTTTTCACTTTGTAGTGTTTTTAAGGAAGTCGGTTGTTTTTTTTTTGTAAAAAAGTTTTTATTTTTAAATTTTTAGTTGTGGTATTCACCTCGCACTAATTCTAAACAAACAATGCATATTTACGCGATAGCAGATATCGCGGTTGATTTGCTGTCATTTTTTTAAGAGTTCCGGTGTCTGTCCCCCGAACTCATCATCAGATCTATGTATATGAAAATTATATGGGACCATTTCGGAATAAACCCCTTTCGAACAAAAAAAGAATTTTGCAAATCCGGTCTATATATGACGGAGTTATGGCCGAACATACATAAAAAAAAAAACATATAAACATCCGAATCGAGAACCTCCTCCTTTTTGAAGTCGGTTAAAAAAAATATGCGCAGCAATGCATTTTTATTAAATGCCCTTCATGGTTGACCTAGGTCAGTTTCTGCGTAGATACGTTTCAAGAAACGCAGTAGGTACTTACTACGCCGCATCGTATTCGCAACAAACTACCATATACTCCTTATGACAGTTTGGTTAACGCTAAAGTCGTAATTGAGGATTTCTCTGTAATGTCTAGAAACTAAAATAGATTGTCCATTCCACGCTTCCGGCTTCACATACTTAGCCGAAAATAAAATATGGGTCAAGTTTGAGACGTTAAATGTTAGATTTATGTTAACGCTAATATTTCGAAACGAGATGGGCAGAGTATGCGGCAAAATGTTGACGGAAGGGTGTGGCCCTTCAACGCCAGTGTGCGATGCATTATTCTTTATAGTTATGTTATTTTAACGATCGGTGTGCGAGAGATAAAATATTTCGTATTCATTCGAACTTCTAGAATGGTGTAGTTCGATATTCAGGCGCATGCCTGATGGGAATGGGTCTCCAATTAGTGCCCTGCGTTATTGCGCCCTGCCCCGTTGCACCTAGCCCCGCCAGCGCCCCGGCCAGTTCCCCTTCGACCACCGAAGTAACTACTTGTGAAAATGTTGTCTAAATTCATGGTGCAAGTTTTGGTGATTTCTCAAGTATCTGGTTAAAATAAAGTTGCTTTTGAATGAGGGGAACTGGGGGAGCGCGGCGTAGGAAGAAACCGGTAAGTTTTTGCCATTTTACTTAGTCTTATTTTGAAGCTGTAGTCGGGCGTGGACATGGAGTTCTTCTAGAATGGGTGTTCAGCAGTCTGCAGTTTTATTGGAAGAATCAATAATCTCTATTAGAGTCGCGACACAGGACTGTTTGTATGTAAGTACGTCTTTATATTGCAGTCACTGTTACCGAGTGCAGCGAAACGATAAGGTCACTTTGTCCAAGGTGGGGAGGGCCACAATACGAGCCGTTGCGACACGTCTCGACCGCTGCTTGTGCGACTGGCTGTAGTCTATCTGTCTGTACTGATCCATTGCCGATTTAAAAAGTTGTTTTAAAAAAATAAGAAGAGTGAACGCGCGCGGTCGTTCCCACTGCGCAACGCGTCGCTCTGCAGCCAGTGTGCGTTGAGGCAGTCGCTAGGGCGGACACGACACTCCCGACAATCACTATAAACCGTGAGTAGCGATACATTTCTTTATCCGATTCTTGTGAGAAAATTTATGTAAATCATGTTTTTATTGACACCGGTATGTTTAAGTTGTGTGTTAGCAGTGTTTTGAGTGGTTGAATGCGAAATCTTTTAGGTTAGGAACTGACAGTTACTACGCCGCATAAAATGAACATCGTTTGACGCGAACGTACGACGCAGTTTGCTCGGTATCGGCCGGCCTTTTGTTGCTAACCGAGAAACAAAACTTACTGCGTATTTGCTTGTTATGATATTATAATGTACAATATACTTTTTGATAGATAGATACATGGTTCTTTTAATAGGTAATTGTTACTCTTGAAGTCTTAATGAAAGGTCATGGTTAAATAGGACTAGTGCGTGCTAATTTATACGTGAAAGTGAACGATTTTACATATATACACAACATTTAGTTCTCCATATATTATAGGTATGTTTGTTTAATTAGTTACAAAATATTTATGCAATCATTTTTTATTTGTTTATCAACATTGTAAATGAGATAACAAAACAAGTAGGTACTTAAAGTAGTAACATTGACCAACTTTGATCTGTAGCACCCACTCAAAGATAGGAATGTGGAATATAAATATTCAATTTTATTATTTTCAGCTGTGAGTTTATTAATATACTTTTTAATTAACAATTGCTCCATTATACATTATCTTAGTTTATTCGGAAGATTTAGTTCAATGTTTTCATAAGCGCTCATTGTTTCTGAAATTGAAAGTTTAGAATTTGGATGACACACATACTTAACTTCACGCCTTGTTACTCCGAAGGGATGAGCAGAGATGTCCCTATAGTACACCAACATTTCACCAATTTTGTTTAAGCCCCATGTATTAGAGTGCGAGTCTATTGCTATCAATCGGGCAAAAATCCAGACTCCGGGTTTGTTGGATGATATGTAACAACAAATATCTTAAAAAATCGAAAAAAAAAAAAACGCAAAAGACCGAATCAGACGCCAACAAAAGCAATTTACCAGCTACGCACATCCAATGTTCCCATTCCTTAATCATAGACTCGACACATGTGTTGGCAATTGTTTGGTCGTACTGATTTTTCAAACGCAATAAGTACATCCAACACGCTATTATTAGCTTTCAGTTAAGATTACCAGTTCAGATTACAGTTTACACACCAATGGGCAATTGTAAAGTAGCTCGCATTGGCCAACAATTATCATTTACACAATAAAAGTGTAGGTAGGGAGGTATGTTTTCAAGGTGCCAGTTCCTTTGTTATGCAAATACCTATTCATCTGCGAACCCTCTGATTATATCAGTTGCCTGGGATTCTGCACAGATGGTGAGAGGTCACAAGGAAAAATCCATACTAATATTATGAATTCAAATGTAAATTCTCGGTCAATACAATACGTTCCCTTTTTACGTCTTTCCGACATCGACGTGGGCGAAGCCGCGGGCAGAAGCTAGTACAACTTCCAACTAAAATGATAGAAGTGAAACTTGGGATGTTTGGGTGTTAGGATGTTAGTTACTTTTTCACGCAAAAACGGTTAATCGGAATTGTGTGGTATTTGGTAGATGGTCTTTAAGTATGGTTTAAACCAGCGAACCGAAATATTTTTTTATCCCGGTGTTACGTTCCCGCGGGATAAATTCCGTCATTCACGCGGGCGAAGCCGCACGCAGAAACTAGTGTAATAATAATAATTGTTATTATAATGCCCTTAGCAACAATCTGTCGTCATGTCAGTTTGCGTTGGCAGACTGTAATCTATTGCCCTTTATGTATTGTACTTATATTTAAACATGGTGTTGATAAGTTCATAATTGTGCATTTAATTGAACTAATGGTCGTCGAGTTGTCGAAATTCGGCCATAATTCATTTAAAAATTAATATTAATACATGCATTATGAATTTATGACATTGAACACTATTAGCTTTCTGCACTCCTCCATATAAACTTTAACTTTCAAAATTTCAAATTTCATATTCCGCGTAATTTTCGTAAAAAGGGGTGATATAGATTTCAGCTTTTTATAGTAGGTATAAATTAAAGAAGAGCTATTGGAACTTTTAAATATCACACATACATAATGAAAAGAGGAACATAATATGGACAATACTAGGGATTTTATACACGAAATCACAATAATATTATCATCCGTACTTACGTATCCAGCAGTGAGACAGTATAGGTTAATGAAAAATAAAACAATTTTTGCTTGAAGGCCTGTAATATTTGAAAACTTTAAAAATTATCAGTTTTTGCATTTACCGCAACATAAAATATTTTTACTTGTGCACACTTATAACATGACCTAAAATAGACCTATAAAGGTTAATGAAACAAAAATGTTGGGCAACTTTAGAAATGACGGATTTTTCCAATTACCGCGACATAAAGTAAGCAGTTTTTAGTGTGTAAGTATTTTTACTTGCACACTAAAAAGCTTACTCTTTTACAAAAAAAAAAAAAGATTTCATTGCACACCTCTATTCACAGAGCAATTATTATAACTTCTGTGCCTATTTCAATGTTATGTAAGTATTCTGAGCAAATGCTTTCAGAATCTAATTGTTATGGTTATTATTACCTACCAACTTAACACATCGATAAAATGCTGAATAGGTAGTAATCTATTTGATGCGGCTTTTTTGAATGAATATTTTTCTTCGATCTTTCTAGGAAAAATATTCATTCAAATTTGAAAATGGAATACCGCAGAAAATCGTATCAGAAATTCTTGTATGATGATTGTGAAAACCGCATCAAATAGATTACTATCTATTCAGCATTTTGTCGATGTGTTAAACTAGATTTAATAAAAATATATATTTTTTTTAAATTGTTTATTCGATCAACAGCCGTTAAAACACCGTTTGCAATCACTTTTTTTTTTCGTTTGGATCTTTTTGTTCAAGGAATTTCGGAGAGGCCTCTTCGTAAATCCTCTAACAAAGGACACCATACGAATCCAGTCTTTATCTCCTCTCTTTTTGCCGCTATCATTATCTGAATGGAATTAAAATCCTCGATGGGTCCTTAGGTACAATACTTACAAAGGTGGGCTTTATGGTTACAATACTTACAATACAAACGAAATATTGCAAAAACCGTTGTAGCTCCCCCATGGCAACATTCAAAATTCAAAGGACCTTGAAACACCCTATTTGTAACGCTTTTTGAGCCACCCTGTATTTGATGCCAGAGGGGAAAAGCTTTTGTAAAGGATACCAACAAAATTCTATAGAAACTTTTGAGTTTTACCCCTTCATGGTCACGTTGTGGCGAGGGGTGACCTTTGAGTTCTGTAGACCATGTGCCGGTGACGAAATCTGCACAAAAATATAACATGTTGAAAGCCTGGTCTTGTTTGGTTTCTTTAAAAGTTGCGAAGAGGCTTTTGTCAGGTCGTATGAAAAAAAACGTGACTGAAAAAAAAGCTACATTTTCTTACAAACATTTAGCGAAAGGAATTTTCCTTTCTAGTGAAGCTTGAACGAAAAAGTACCTATGAACGTGTTTATAATGAGTACCCTCGTACGTAACTATGTTTTATTTTTCATTATGAAGATCTTTAAGGGGGGACCTGTCAATTTCAATTGTCAATTGCAAGTGATGTGTGTTTATTTTCAATCGCTTCAATTGCTTCTGTAGACGATCAATTTGCGCATCAATGGGTATCAATAAAAAGTGGCAGTTGCAATCGATTCGAGGACTCTTTCGCTAACTGATTTTAAATGAAGAAGACGGACAATAAAAACTTTTTAACAAAAAATTAAACCGCCGAAAATAACAGACAAGCAAAAAATAATAAACCTTAAAATTATGAGTTTTATTTTTTGTTAAAAAGTTTTTATTTTGTAATTTTTTGTGGCTTTAATGTACTAATAATACTTGGCAAGGTATACCCTATTCAATGAAAAAAGAATTATCAAAATCGGACTACTCTGTAGGTACATAGTTATGCGTGGTTATACATTACAATCAATGAGTGAACAATCAATCATCCCCTGTTTTCCGACCCTTAGGGTTCGTTTTTGTTTTCCAAATTTATATGGGACCACCCTCGGAGTATACCCTTTCCAATAAAAAAAGAATTATCACAATCGGACTAATATGTAAAAAGTTATGCGTGGTCATACATAAAAAAAAAAATACGCGTCGAATTGATAACCTCCTCCGTTTTTTTTCGTCGGTTAAAAAATAAAAACAGCGTCCCTTTATGGCTAGTGTCATTTTCACATTAGCGTATCTGCCGTCCTGCCAGGATCACAGATTTGTTTGAATGAGTTACCGTGGCCCTGGCACAGGCAACTTAAGGAACACGGATGGTTTTAGTCGGTAAAAGTCTTACTTACATCCCTCCTGCCAGAGCGTGAGAAGTCATTTGATGATTTCCCAACCAGAAAAAAAAAGCGTATCCGTCGCAAAGAGTAGAAGATATATCTATACATCTTCAAACTTATAACAATGCCTACAAAATTTCAGGGATTTTTAATTAAGAATTTTTTTTTGATTGATCTTGATTCTATACAATATTGTATAAGTTATTAATATAATAAAACAAAACATACATTATTCGCCATATGTCAGCTAGCACACGCCATTATACCAACAAAACATTGAAAACTAAACTCAAGCTGAATTGAATAATGAAACAAAAATCGTAAACAGAACTTAAAACCTTACTAAAGCCTCCAGGCATAAAGGGCGTGCCCGCTTACACATACAACGATGCAAATGATACATAGACACAACAAATGAAATTAAAAGAAAATAAAAATAAATTAACAAAAGCAGTTAAATAAAAAAATAAAAATAAAACAATTATATGAACTACCCATATAAACTGTCAGTGTGTGAGTTACAGTAATTACAGAATGTAAAACAGTGTCATAGAAGAAAAAATAAATATTATCTACACAATTAAGTTAGCAACTAGTTTGATAAACTCTAAGACTGTCCTATGGAGCGAGACCAGCATGTTTCCAAGCGTTCTTATCTTGAATGTAGTCCTCTAATTTGTAATAAGCTCGTTTACAAAGTGTACTTTTAATATGACTTTTAAACCTCCTTTCATTTAATTGCAATATATCAGAAGGTATTTTGTTGTAACATTTAACACAGTACCCCATAAAAGATGTATGTACTTTTGCTAATCTGAAAAATGGTAAATTTACGCAAATAAAAAATGTTCAGTTTCTCTCTGTATCTGGCCAGTGTAATTTTCACATAAGCGTATTCATCGAAAGTGTAGATATATCTGCTCAATGACAATTTTGTAAAAACTTTTAACAATACAAAACTTCAGGCGTTAAATATCACATTACAATGCATCTGTATAATACAATTTCTAGTATCGATCGAAATATCCACGTAAGTATAAAGAAAACACAGGTAAAACCCGTGGGTACATAATTAAAGAACGACGCCATTTTTAACCTTCGTCTGGCGCCAGTCTACCCTGCAGGCCAGGCCGAACGCATAAAAGATGCATAGCGGCCATTCGCGGCACGGCGTCCTCGACAGTATTGATTTTAAATTTTCCACCAGAAATGTTGGCGCCGTTCAGTCGTCAATAATAAATGCGAGTAAATGTAATTTGCGACCTAAAAGCCCAATGCAGCGCTGCACGTATTCATATCTACGAAGATACTAATACTAGGCACGAAATATGGTTTTGTTAATTTCCATTGCGTGGTTTGCAAAGCTGTTTGGTAAATAAATATAGCGTAGGAAGCTATGGATAGTCAAATGTTGAAGCGGTCGTCATTTTTACGGTTTGTTGGTAAAAGTCTTGGGATTGAGACCGCGCCGCGCCGACTACGCAGTTCCAATATCTTGAATTGCGATGACGTCATCGAATTTTTCACAACACTGAGGGTCATTGGGCGTTTAAGTTTTGTATAAAAATATAGCTAGAGCTCAGATATTTCCATATTACGAGCAAAATTAAATTTGATTAATCATGATTTTTTCTGGAAAAATAGTTTTAAATGCAGAAATCTTTGATGTTTTTGCTGACTGCGAGGTAAATAGCAGTGACTTTCATTTTTAACCGACTTCAAAAAAAGGAGGAGGTTATCAATTCGTCTGTTTTTTTTGAAGTGAAAACTTCTTTAGCGGCGTTGAGCACTTTTTCTGTAATGGGTATAAAATCTTAAACTCGCGTCAGGACACGTGACCTGATCGAAAAAGCGTAGGACGGATGGAGAGTAGACAGCTATCCCCTCTCTACGGCGCGGCGAAAATGTATGCCTGGGCCTACTGTTTCGTTTAGGCGGCGCAGGGCGCTTGCGCGAATGTTCGTCTATGTTACAGCGTGCCACGCGCATCCATGGATGGTGACAGCTGATGGCTCGACCGTCTGTGTAGTGATCACATTGTTGTGTATTCGTAAAATTCGTGAATATAAAGTGCTTAAAATATGGAAATTGAACAACAAATTATTCCCTAACCATTCCAAAATATCAAACATGCTCAACGTTAATAATCAAGTTTTCACTTCTGCCGGCACTCCCGGAGTGCAATTTTTTATTTTTTTTATTTTTATGTTTGTTAGCTCATAACTTTTGATTGGGTGAATCGAATTCGATGATTTTTTTTTATTTGAAAGCTGGTGCTTCCCGAATGGTCCCATTAATTAATTTGGTTCCATTCGGACAGTAGGATCCATGTGAAAACCATATAAGTCTTATATTTGCATTAAGTATTGGTGCAACAAATGAACGAATAACGCGATTGGATTAGTGCGGGAGTGTCTACCATAACTAAAAAGTTAAAAATAAAAACTTTTTACAAAAAAATAAAAACCGACTACCTTAAAAAAAACACTACAAAGTCAAAAATAACTTTAATTTCAGAAGTCGGTGGCAAAAAAACCTTAAATACAGATCCTAAGACTCCGAATTATGAAATTAAAGTTATTTTTGACTTTGTAGTGTTTTTTTAAGGAAGTCGGTTCTTATGTTTTTGGAAAAAGTTTTTTAATCTAAAATTCGCCCGACCGAGTTAATATGTGCGAATCAACTAATAAGCCATTAGGGTGCTGTTTTTTGTCGTGTCATTAGGACTAGAAACTGACTTGTCGTCTGTAAGTAACATTATCTCAGGTCGTAATTCTCGTCATAACAAAGGTGCAACTTGCGTTGTGTGATAAATAACTAACTGATAAGGCGTGCAATCAATTGTAAGCCTATCACATTCCTCTGTTGGCTGAGGACCTCTCCTAGTCACAATGTTAATTCGAAGTACACACATATTAATACGCATTTCTTTTTGGAACACAAAACGAAAATATATTTAATATGTTTTTTGTTTTGTTTTTCGCATTTAAACGGGTTTTTGAAAGGAATTTTCTAAAACATATTTCTTGTTTTGAACAGTGGTGGCCCAGTGGTAAAACCCGCGAGTTACGAGTTTATTGTAGCTCGTAAGTTCGAACCCATTCAGGCGTTTTACTTTATGTAAATAATTTTTATCAATCTGCTCTCAAAACGGTGAAGGAAAACATCGTGAGGAAACCGGCATGTTCTAGAACCAATAAATCGAAAACGTGACATCTACCAACCCGCACTGGCCCCGCGTGGTGATTATGTCTCCTCACACACACCCCCTCTTGATGAAAGGAGGCCTGTAGTTGTTCCCAGCAGTGGGATCTTATAGGAGTAAGGCTAATTATTTCTTAGTTCCTCTCTTTGTTGTGGTATTCCGTTTTTACACGCTTTATATTAGCTTCACTTGTATGTTTGTATATTTGTATGTTTGTATGTTTGTTTGTAACCGACTCCTTATAGCGCGATTTTGACCCACTTTAAACGACCAGATTTCATTCAAACTTTGCACACCTGTCAAGGACCGATGACAATGCAATAATTTCATATATTTGTGCCATTATACTTGCCAGGGTTACCAGGACAGCAAAAAAACTGTCTTCGAAAACTACGGTGACATACGTCACAAACTAATTTGCGCCATTATCCTTGCCAGGGTTACCAGGACAGAAAAAAAAACTGTTTTCGAAAACTACGCTGACATACGTCACAAACTACGCTGACATACGTCACAAAATTCGAAACACACAAAAAAATAGAAAATAAATAATAGTTTAAGTTTAAAAAAAGTGTGGGGTGGCTGATATCAATAAAAAAATACCTTAAAAAGCACCCCACGCTTTTTTTCCATTATTTTGTACTTTTTAGTTTGGTTTTCAATGGAAGCGTGTTTTTTAGTTTTTTTAAACTATTATTTATTTTTTAATTTGTATAAGTAAGTAAATAATTTTCCTAAACACGGAATCATGGTAGTAATCGTAATTTTCTGCCCTAATCCCACTTTATTTGGGGTCGGCGCAAAATGTCTTTTTCCTCCATACTTCTCTATTAGTCGTAATTTCTCGAATTATGTAAGCACCTGATAATAAAAGTATTGATCGCAAACGTTCTCTCAACGGCTTCTCCGAAAATCCTCTAACAACGGACGAGAGTACATCAAACGAATTTAGTCTTTATGCTCTCCCAATTAAAATCATTTGCCGAAATCGTATCTCCCCCATCGAAAACGCCCCTGTCTAGACACCAAAAATATTTAATAATAATCCCCACTGCCAATCTAACCCCACTTGGTACGTACTTATAAAGTAGAAACTCGTTTAGGTAACCGGTTTGCGTCGTAGCCCAGACGGCTAGCCTACGCAGCCTCGCCCCATCCCCTCTCGGTCTAAAATAGCATTTCAGGATGCAGTATTGATCCGCGCACGGTTCGGGCGAGCTCGGTCGCTGCTCGGCAACGGGGGGTGGCTGTAGGAGGGGGGTAGGGCACCACGTCCGGGAATCGGAGATGACAAAGGCGATTCCGCGTGCAGCCCCTTTAAATTCATTTAGTCTGGTTCGAGGTGTGGTGTCGGCAAGATGTGTTCAGTTGAAGATTTTTATTTTTTTGAGTTTAATGTAAAGTAGTCATCGGTTTGAAGGTGAGCCTTTGACTTGATCTACTTTTTTAGATTATTTTTTCGGGATTTCAGCTCCGTTCTTAAACTGAATTCGGGATTTTAGATTTGCATTATATTGATATATCGCGTCTTTTAGATTGTTTTCTTTTTCGAAAAATTTAATAAATCAAAGAATCAGTTCAAAACCGAAGTTTTGAGGTGAGTGCTTGACTTATGAAGATTTTCGTTTATTTTTTCGGAATTTCAACTGCGTTTTAAATTGAATTCGAGTTTTTCAATTTTAATTGTAACGATATTAAAGCATTTTATGTTGAGTTTTTTTTAAATATGTGTCTTGGGTTTAGTACTTGATTGAATATTATTAAATCAACGATATGAATAAAACCGGTATCCTCTAAGACTGGCAATCTATCGATAGCGTTCCTAGGTTCGAATCTGCGTTGGCAATATGGAAGATTACGGCTACATAATTATATTACTTTATTAGTAACTATCGTAGCTTCAACAGGAACCCATGTACAATATTGCACTCATAAGTTTATGATCAATAAGATGAAATGTGCTTAATCTCGTAAATCCTTCACTGCTCATACATGAGCTGCCGAGTGCCAAGTAACATTTGTTACTCATTTAAGTGTTCAGAAGGTATTTAGGTTTATATTGGTCCTGGCACTAAGGACAGAAGCGTAGGCGATACAGGTGTTCCTTAGCGCGTACGCCACGTGGCACAGTGGAACGAATGTATGGGAGCGGTTGGACGTAGACATGTCCGAAAAATAAGAGTAAAATTATGACAAACTAATGATGCCATCTTATTCGATTACTTAATGCCTTCATAAATTGTGGTGATGAATTTCTTCATAACTCCCATATTTCGGGAGTAATTTGAGAAAATGTGAAATTTTACTATGAAAATGAGTGTATCGAGCTCTCTCCCTCCTGATTCCGGGCTTGTTTCAAGTAGCGGTCTCTAATATCGTAATGCTATTACTAAGAGCTATATTTAATACTAAGACACATAGTGCGCCAAATGTGCACTTTCTGGGATAAAAGGAAATGAAAATTTAAAAAAAAAAACGTTTTTTCCCCATTTGTATTTACTTTAAACCGCAGACAGACTTATTAAGAGGTCTATAAATATATTATATATATACAGAAATATACCGGATGACATTTTTTACCGTCTCGACCTTCATTTGGTGTGTTGTGTAACTAGAATAGAAGGCAGGAAGGCCTTCAGATTCATCGTAGGTGACTAAAAGAGCGCGGGACACGGGCGGAAAGGGATGCGTGTGCGGCTCGTGCGCCTGCGAAAGATCAATGAGGCCGCCTATCGGCCGGCTTCAAAGGGTAGGACCGTGCTACGAAATCATTGATACATGCCGCGCATTGAGTAGGGTGCGTATGATTTGAGTTTCGATAGGTTTTTAATTGTTTTTTTTTCCAAATTTCTGTTTTTGTTGTTCTAGTATGAAAATGTTACTTTAAATGTGTAGTATTTATTGCTAGATCAATTTCATTACATGTTATTCAAAAATAAAAATATCAAAAATTTCTATGCCAAACGCTTCTACTCCGTTCACCTATTACCGCCATTTTTTTCAAGACGTTAAAAAATGTCACCCGGTATATTAACAAAAATATTCACAAGAACTGATGAGAGTATGACTTTTAAGTAAGTTGATAATAAATTACCTAGTTTCATTAAAAGTACAATAAATAATTAAGATGTAAGCTCTAATTTACTAAGTTACACATTTTAAAACAATAACATCATTTAATTATCTTCGTCATCATCATCATCATCAATTAATTCAAATTCAGAATCGATGTCCGCTAAATCATTTATGTTAACAAATTCGATATCACTTTTCTCAGAATCCGTAAGCTCATAAAATTCCTTAAAAGAAGATTTTTTTACAAACTTATTTCCTTTTGGACGGATACTTGTAACAAGTGGATCAGAAGACAGTAAAAGATTGTGCATAATATCTTCATTGCATGAGATACTGCTATGCTTTCGAGAATGCCCCTCTCTATATTTTCTAAAATCTTTATTTCTAGCCTCAGATGCCTCTTCGGATAGAAAACCAATGGGCACAATTGACATGTTCTGAACTATGTCTGGCCCATGCATTAAAATTTTATGAAGTGAAGAAGGCATATAATACCATGGGTATAACTCCACGTAAAGCTTAGCAGTATCAAAGTAGAACTCTCGGAATTTAGTTACGTTGATCTTCTCTCCTGATGAAATACACTGCAAGATCACACAGATTTTTCTTAAAAGCATAGCATCTATTCCGGTCAGTTCAGCAGATTTAGTGTAGTTTTCAAAAAATCTCCTTGCCGAGTTGCCATTGTTGGTGGATCCACTGCCTTGTTTCACAACATCGAGAAGTAAGCCCGTTTCTCTTCTTACAGCCTCTTGAACTCTTTTCTTCCTGTCATCAACTTGCCTTTTTGCTCTATCACCCCTTACTTGCCATGATTTTATGTCTAATTTGTAGGAAATGTGTAATAAGCATTCCATTGAGCGAATCCAAGCGTGAAGGGTGCTTAAGCTATATTTATACATGTCCTCGTTTGCGTGTTTATCTTTGATTAACTCTAAATTATTCATTTCTTTAGGACAAGCCTTGCATATGTCACACACTGAAGCTGCTGTATTGGATATAATGGAATGAATTTTACCATCAATCATTGTCAACAGCAGTTGGTGTTTGACACTAATTCCATCAGTGATGGTGGATGGAGTTAAGGCTTCAATCTCTGCTTCGATTTCAGCCATCTCTCTCTGCACATTTTCTTTGGTTTCCTTTATAAACTTAAACAATATTGGCCGGCAAAATGAAGTGGAAGATGGTCGCTCGTTTTCCCAAATTGTTACACCTTTTGAGACGAGCCGCAGTGGTACAAGACTAATCATAAAATTACTAGCAAGATCGATTTGCTCATCTTCACTCGTCCTTTGATGATAAATGCTTTGGCTAGATGATCCGTCAAAACCCCATTTGCTGGTCAATACGAGCTGTTGATTGGGATCAACAGGGGTTTCTAACGACCTAATAAGTCTTCTTGAGGTTAAATCCATCAAGGCTTGTAATTTGATTTTTGCAGAGCTCTCTGTAACTGTGAGATCTTCTTTGGCCGGATAGCACTTAATTTTTTCTTTAACCAACATGTAGTAACTCGGGTATTGAAGAGCTCCTTCTTGAGTGTTGAAATCCCGAAGAGTGTTATAGCGCCATTTCGATAAGTTCATCGATACATAAAGAGCCAATGCCTTCAAAGGGGATATTTCCCGTACCTGAATTGATTTACCTTCAATGAAGGCTTTGATTTTTGAGGCCTCTTCTGGATTCTCCGTCAAGTATTTCATAACATAAGCTGTATCGCTTTGTCCTGCCTTTTGAAGCGCCCTTTCGGCCGAAAACATAATTTCAGCGCTGCTACTGCTGCATGAAAGACTATCTTCAGTGCGTCTTCTTTTTTGCCGGTTACTAAGGTCCTCAAAAGATTTACGAGGACTAGGATGTGTACAAGTTGAAGCATCAGATTTAGCAGGAGAAATTATGGGCTCGATGACGTCACTTATATTTTCTGTAGAAGGTTCCATATTTTCATTCTGTAATTCCGGCCATTGAATTGCAGCCTGTAGCCAAATCTCATGTTTCTTCCGAAACTTATCTGTGCTTCTTCCAGACTGTGTCCATTTTGCATAAATGCGGTAGCAAAATCGACGACACCAGTCTTTTAAACTTGTTTCAGCACTTTCACATAACTGAACACAACTGTTATCTTTTAAAACACTGAACAAATAGTTAAAGTCGCGTAAATCTTTATGTGCGCGTGCGCATAAAGCAACGTGAATATCAAGATTTGTATTAAAATTTGGAAAATACATTGCGAGATTAGCTTGGATACAACGAGGTGTAAATCAACACTGATTTTAAAGTTACTAATAGTGACCTATTTATATAAAATCCAGGTATCCCAGGTATCCTTTGTTAAATATTGCAAGGTAATTAGTTATTGTGATAATTAGTAAATGATGCATGCTAAATTAGTGTATTAAGAGCCATTTAGTAATTAAATAATAGCAATGTTCTTATCAGTAATCATTAGTGCATCAGTTTTATATGTAAACCTTAAGTCCCTAATTATATATCCTAATTAGCTTATATCTTCTCTAATTGGCTGCTCAGAAATGTTATTGTAATAAGGTAAACCTTTAGAAAAACGGTTTTAATCAACAAAATAAACAAAAAATAAAAAAATTGTGTTATAAAATAAACATCACTCTTTATCCCAGAAAGTGCACATTTGGCGCACTATGTGTCTTAGTATTAAATATAGCTCTTAGTATTAGCATTATGATATTAGAGACCGCTACTTGAAACAAGCCCGGAATCAGGAGGGAGAGAGCTCGATACACTCATTTTCATAGTAAAATTTCACATTTTCTCAAATTACTCCCGAAATATGGGAGTTATGAAGAAATTCATCACCACAAGTTATGAAGGCATTAAGTAATCGAATAAGATGGCATCATTAGTTTGGCATAATTTTACTCTTTTTTTTCGGACATGTCTACGTCCAACCGCTCCCATACATTCGTTCCACTGTGCGTGGAGGCAACGTAATGTTAACAATAGGGTGTTTTTCATTAAGGAGATTTTAGTTTTGTAGTTTCACGCAATTCTAAATTTAAATTTTGTAATTTAAATTTTAAATATTGGTGTAATTTTTTTTCCACCCAATTGCGCAATAGTAATGACAGGGTTAGGTTTTTCAGGCGTAGGTATCTTTCGTATAAAGGCCTCTTTATAAGTACTGTTTAGGTGGCTTGGTGGTATCGAATTCGAACCCAAGCAGGCACTTTGTGTATTTAATTTTATCACTACTGCACGCGTAGCATGACCACCATAGAAAGAAGTCTATTCTTGGTAGAATAGAGATAGAATTGTCATGCTACGCCAGCATAAAACGGTACAAATCTTTCTACAATTTTTAATTCTGTCTTTAATCTTTCTACAGTCTGTAATTTTGTCTATTCTTCCGTCGACAAAACCTGTTTCTACGGTGGTCATGCTACGCATGCTGCTCTCAAAATGGTAAAGGAAAATATCGTGAGGAAACAGCATGTCTTAGAACTAGAATCAAAAATCCGAAGGCATGTTAAATCTACCAACTACATCTACCAACTGGGCCCGCGTGGTGGATTATGGCCCACTCCTTCTCACAGAGTTTCACAGACAGGAGACCTGTGTCCCAGCAGTGGGAACATTATAGACTGATTATTTTATACTCTCGAAGCGTCGTAACGGCTCGGTTGGAAGGATTTTAATAAATGAGGTGTCTATCGAAGAGCCTAGATCGCGCGAAGGTTATAGCCTTAAAAAAAAAAAAAAACAAAATGGCGGATATTACGCGCAGAAAAAACCTTGATAAAAATAAAATGGACTATACTTAGTGCCTTGTGGGGTATCAAAATAAAATGCTTGTGGAGACTTTTTCAAAAATATAATACTTTAAAATGTTTATGACATATTCCATTTCCAGTATAAGCTGACTTTTCATATTACGAAAAGCCTATACAATGCGAGGTCAGCTAAAACTGGAAATATTTACCTTGTTATTTAGTCTTGTGCACTGCTACAGATATTCCAAACGACGCCATAAAATTCAATTTAAATTCCTTGTTTACGTATTTTTTACTTTGCATCGGTGTGTACTGGAGTATTTCATTCTTATTTAAACTACGCCATTTTCACATCGATTTACGCAGTAACAACAACCGTGTTAGTAGGTATCATTTAGTTAGTACTTCTCTACTTAACGCATCGTTGGGTCCAATTACGCACCCCAGTCCCCTTCTAGAATGTCAAATGCATAAATTGCATGCACTTCCTGATTAACGATGAATCTACATGTCATGTACTCATTCGAGTTATATCCTGCTGTGAAGATTGAGTAGAGGTCCTGAGATTTATTGCGCACTACAGTTCGGGCAAAGATTTTGATGAATAATGCTGTACATCGGCAATTTTTACAGTTGGATAGGACGGTTTTGATTTCAATCACACTTCAATATACAATATACTTGATTAGTATTTCATCATCATTTCATCCTATAATGTCACGGGCCTCATCTCTATGAGAGGGAGTGGGCCCCGACAGGGTTGGTGGATATTTGTTTTTCGAATTTTTGGTTCAAGGACATACGGGTTACCTTTTCTTGGGACGTTTTCCGTCCGCGTGGACAGAGCAGAGTTGATGTAATACTTACACAAAGAAGAGAGCAGCTTTGGCCCATTGGTATCAGTCCCGACTTGACGAGTTACAGGTTTTTAGATCGTGAGTTTGAGTGCCGGCAGGCAGTTTATCAGATTTGAGGGATTTTTGCTGCGATACCTTAAAATAAGAAGACCGCACTTTCTAGACTTCTCCGTAATACTTCGCATTGTCCTTTGATTGAATATTATTAGAATGTCTAGCTCCATTGATAAAGTCTAGGCTACTGGAAAAGCAATTAATTGAAAATGGTTCGAAGCAAATACCTCACGTATCAAATACAGCACGAATTTAATCGCCCAAAACGGGCGATTCGACACTTAAGTTTCATTTTTTGCTAGCGTTTCGCAGGAAGTTTATTAGGGGGGCGAATCGAAACTCTAGAAATACGTATCAGGCAATTGACACATTTGTATGTAATATAGTAATAAAAATTGAAAAATAAAAATAATTATTCTTAACAATGTTGCATAAAATTCAAAAAGTGCCAATTTCTTAATGGGTATTTCTTCTGTGGTCGATTCGCCCACAAATATTTTAACTTCGCGCGAATCGCCTACAGAACATAATTTATTTTCTAATTGTCTATTCGCCCGTTTCAGGCGAGTAAATGCGGGCGAATGGACTAGTAATCCCCTGCATTTTTGCCAAAGTTGTTTTGAACGCTACCCCAAGTTTAATAATACCATCTGCTATTTCCAATTACATAAAACCCATGCACCAGACTAACAACCAAAAATAACTTCACAAAACGCGAAAAAAAACACTTTTTCTATAATCAATTCTGTTTATGTTACCGCATCTCCTCGCACGCAGTGGAAACGTGCTTCTTAAAACAATTACCCCCATTCAAACTGTCACGGTACTAAACAGTAGGGTTATTGTTTAATCATGTATTCAATTGTGAACCTTACACCTAACAAATATAAGTGCTATGTTTCATGTGCATTCAACGATGTGTTGCCAATGAGGTTTTAGTGTCAACGAACTAACAGACACACTGTGTAGATGTTTGCCTTGGTTTTTTAACGTGTTGTTTACACACGGCTTCCATCAAGCTATACATTTCCAGTTTTAGCTGACCTCGTATGGTTTAGGCTTTTCGTATAATGAGAGGTCAGCTTATACTGGAAAAGTGTAGTTTGATATGTCGCCGTGCGTACTAATTTTATACGAATTTGGTCGATACTACGCAGTTTCTTACATCAAGAACTGTTTACATTTCTGCGTTGACTTTTACACGTGGACTTTTTTTTTTGTGAGCAATTAAAAAACAGGCGATAAGAAATAAAGGGCGCTACCAAGGTCTTTCTCTTAATACCAGACTCACGAGTCGATCGAAGGTAAGCTACGCTTGTCAAGGTCGGTCCGTTGAAGGGTTCTAGAAGAATCAAGAGTTCATACATACCCACACAAACAGACCTTGATTATTGTTGGCCTTGCCTTATCCCAACTATATCGGAGTCGGCTTCCAGTCTAACCGGCTAGAGCTGAATACCAGTTGGTATTTTACATGGAGTGACTGCACTTACTGGGTTACTACGATACCCCGCGTACAGGTTGTCAGAATTACAAAGTTTTAGAGTGAGTTGCACCAACTAACTTTAACCATAACCAATGCCTTGGTTATGTCAAATCTTCAGCTAGGGGCCATATCCGTAAATTACATTACACAAATTTCGTGATTTTTTGACCCCCACTCCCGTCCTTGTCACAACTGCACGCGTAGCATGACCACCGTAGAAATGGGTTTTGTCTATTCTTGGTAGAATAGAGATAGAATTGTCAAGCTACGCCCGCATAAAACGGTACAAATCTTTCTACAATCTTTAATTCTGTCTTTAATCTTTCTACAGTCTGTAATTTTTTCTATTCTTCCGTCGACAAAACCCATTTCTACGGTGGTAATGCTACGCGTGCAGGTCACATTTGTGAGACGGGGGCGGAGATTTGACAGAACCAAGGCATTGGTTATGGTTAAAGTTAGTTGGTGCAACTCACTCTTAGAGACTCGTAACGACTGTCGAAGATCCGGGAATGACAGGACTAACGACGAAACTTGTTTACTGAGGTACAGACTGGTCTTGGTATGTAAAGTTGGTTACCCATCCACGGACCGATCGCGGGGAGCGTAGCTTAACCTGATCGATCGAACCGTTCGGCTATTATAATACCTTGTTTCCCATACTATACAAAGTTTACAAACAAAGCGCGGTGTGATTATAACTGCCATTGAATAGAACGGCGAGCAAATTACGAATAATTTCGCCGTCAGTATATTATTTAAACTTCCGTCCAGCTGTTGTTTGGTATTTCATGGAACATGCATACAAATTGCACACCGAAATTATGGATAAGTAGATTGCATTGTAATGTGAAGGGACCATTAGGGTTCCGTAGCCAAAGGGTGACAACGGGACTAAGTTTTCACTGTCCCTCCGTTTGAAGCAGGGAGCTATATTTTGAACCGGAACGGGTAGACACTTACGGTCTTATTAAAACAAGATATTTTTTTTAGGCTTGGTTAAATCAAGCCATCGAACCGTTTTTTTTTAATAAGGAGGTATTAGGTTGACAATTTTGTATTAATTTATGCGGCCAACAGTTTCCTTTCTTTATTGTTGTACATCAAATCGATGAGCTCCTTAAGTTCTGAGTTGCTCTGCATGATTACAGATAAATGCGTGCAGTGATTGGACAGGTCCCTTCAATCTGTGTTCTTTCCGCAAAACACCATATCAGACACTATAGATAGAACATTAATTAGAAATATGGTGTTAGATAATTATTTGACGGTGATACGTAAACCTTCGTATGCGGAGTCCGACCTGTACTTCGCCGCTTTCAGTTCTAGAAACTGTTTAACACTGACAAACCGCAATGGCGTCGCTGTATGATGGCTTATTAAAATTGGCGGTTGCATGTTGTTTTTTATGAATTTCCGTTATTATTTACTGCTAAATGTGAGGAAACAGATGTCATACGTAATACATTGTTGTACGGGGTAATTTTTAAGACTTTTGTGGGAACTATAATTTATCAAATCGATATATTGTTATTAATATTTATAGTTTGCAAGCTGTCTGGCTGTGGATTTTACCAGAATTCTTTTACTGCCAGGGTCGCGAGATCTGTTCGAAAGAGATACCGTGGCCTTGGCATATGGGCAACTGAAGGAACACGGGTGGGTTTTAGTCAGGAAAAGTCTGACACGCCCTTCTGCTCCGCCCAGAGCGGAAGACGTCATTTGATGATTTGCCACCCACAAAAAAAAGACACAGTTGGAACGAATTTCATTTTGAAAGTTCAACAACATTCATTGCGTTATTTACGTTGTTGAGCAGACATATTTTTCAAATATAAGAAGACTTCAATGGTTAGCAAAACCCTTCAAAATGTTTTAGATTCTGATTGATAGTGTGTTACGCAATTAAGGGCGGATCAGTACCACCAAGGATTACCTTTTACAAATAATAACCAAGTTTCTTTAAAATACATTATATTTAAGTTATACGAAGATGACGTGCCTATAAGCTGAGAATTTGGCATAAACTGTGGCACATATCAATCACCACATTCTGGCCACGATTTTCTCCGCGTTCCAAGTTCTCCTGATCCACCGCAACGAATCGCATCGCCCGCCCGCGCTATTACTTCGATTTCGTTCTTTCTTTTTTCGTTTTGCTCAGCTCTTAAGGGCTTCGCCGGACGTGATCTTAAATAGCGTCTTTAACCTTCTATAACCTCGCTCAAAAATTGGGCTGTAATATCAGATGCAAAAAGATGCTCCAATCGGACTGATTGTTCCAGTGATTGCTTGTGAGCGTTCAAACAATAAAACAAAAGAACTCTTCAGCTTTAGTCGAAGTTAATAAAATCGCAGCGGAATATTTTCGCGTACTGGAATTTCAACTCTCAGTGTAGAAATGAGTGTTGGGAATCCAATAGAGTGCATCTTAGCGCGTCGAAAATCGAACAGTATGTTTTACTCTTCGATTATCAACGAAAAAAAAAAATCCAATATAAAAAAGATCCAATGCTTGAAAAAATTTCACCGCGATTTAATTACGTCCGAACGTGGGCTTATTGTCTTTATTAGTACGTATAGATTAGTTTTGACAAAGTTTGTCGTGTCTCTAAGCTGAGAATTTGTAGAAATCTGTGACACATATCCATCACGTATCTTGTCTTCTCACGGTAGTTTCTGATCGAACTTAAAGCTCGCTCCCAGCAGACAGGCGCGACGCAACTATTGTAAATAAATCCCTATGAAAACTTATTGGAGGCTCCCTGGATCCTAGCAGGAATAACGCGACTCAAGTAAACCAATTTATAAAAAAAACTTCATGGAAACTGTTCTACCAGAATCGTGTCCCGCCTCTCTACAGGAGCCTTTACGCTTCGAAGGGAAAATTTAAACAAAAGATATTAATAGCATATGAATGAGACATTTGAAGTCGTATTGCGTTTCACGTTTCTGTCGTGATCTCATTGTTTTCACTGCCAAGTTGTAATGTTCTCATGTGCGTAGTATGTCTGCTAGCAATGATTTTGAAATCGAACTGAACTCACGAAGAGTTTATTGATTGATAGTTAGAATCAAGTTCTTCTTACTGGATAGACAGCTGTGCTGTTGGGGAGTCTGTTGCGCCACTTCTTCACAGTTTAAAAACAAAAAAAAGCCGGCCAAGTGCGAGTCGGACTCGCGCACGGAGGGTTCCGTACAAACCTGCAGGTATTCACGGTTTATGCATAAGGTTTATGTTTATGAAATTAAATGATTTTTTTTAATTTTTATATTTGAGTTGACTGAATGATAGGTAAATTGTGGTTTACGATTTATGACGTATTAAAAAAAAAACTACGTACTAGATCTCGTTCAAACCAATTTTCGGTGGAAGTTTACATGACCTAGACCTCATATATTTTTTTTAGTTTTATCATTCCCTTATTTTAGAAGAAGGGGGGGGGGGGGGTACACATTTTACCACTTTGGAAGTATCTCTCACGCAAACTATTCAGTTTAGAAAAAAATAATATAAGAAATCTCAATATCATTTTTGAAGACCTACCCATAGACACCCCACACGTATGGGTTCGATGAATTTTTTTTTTTGAGTTTCAGTTCTTTGTATGGGGAACCCCAAATATTATTGTATTTTTTCTATTTTTGTGTGAAAATCTTAATGCGGTTCACAGAATACATCTACTTACCAAGTTTCAACAGCATAGCTCTTATAGTTTCGGAAAAAAGTGACTACGACATACTCGGACAGACAGACAGACAGACATGACGAATCTATAAGGGTTCCGTTTTTTGCCATTTGGCAACGGAACCCTAAAACGGCACTAGGAACTGGTGAAGCGCGGGCGTTTCAGGGGACTGTCTTATGTAATGGTGACTCACAGTCTACCTTAAATAAAGACTGACTTGATTTGGGTGGGTACCCTGAACCCTCCTTTTTTCTTTGTTTTATTAATATTCTTTGGGTATTCAAACTCAATGTTGGAATACTTTACTTTTAAAGATTCATATTTTGCCTTGTAAATTTATCTTCAATGTTTGGTAACTAAAATCCACCACATTGAAAACAGATACCGGAACTTTTACTTAGCCAAACAAACTATGCTTTATAGCAATCAAAACTATATCTGCTGTTTAATAAAATCTTAAATTCATTTACTAACCATCCAAAGTACAGGGTCTGCTGGGTTCTAGAAGCATGAAATTTTGCATAAGAGTTCTTTCTAAATTCATCCCCTAAAGGGGATCATAGTTTTTAACGATGAGAAATCTCATAGGGTTCATGGCTTGTGCCTTGTGTCAATATGGTGTATTCATAAATCTTTTTAATTATTTTCAGGAGTCGCTGGGTGGTGGGGTGTACGGCTCGGTGGGGGCGTCGGGTGCGGAGGGTGGGGAAAGGCGTGAGGGGGGCAAGCGTGGGCGCAGGCCTGGCCGCAAGGCGCAGCTCGACAAACAGGACATGAAGGCGAAGCTAGGTAAGGATCTTTAAGACATCTCTGAAGTTAAGGACGCATTATTTTCAGCCTTAATTGAGGTCGGCTTCCAGAATATTTGGATGCAGCTGAATACCAGTATTTTACATAGAGCAACCTTTTCCACGTGTTGCTGGACGTAAAGCAACGTTCCTATTTACCCGTGTGTGTCGTAAAAGGCGACTAAGGGACTTACTAGAGAATGGGCACCAGCGTTCTCTATGCATTTTACCACCAAACTGTGACGTGTGCCTCCCAAGCGTGGCTGTTATGGCAAATACCCGCCTTTTGTGGAGGCCTTTATCCGGCAGTATACGTCTTTCGGCTGAAATAATGATGACATACAGCGACTACTTAGCTGATGTCCAGTTATTGGGGAACATGATACCTTTTGGTAAGATTAGGAGAAAAAAGAAGATTTTGAGTACAAATTGGTCATTTGAGATGGGTCATCAAAGGCCATTCCTAACTGTTGTAGCTACAGTAACATGTTCATAGACGACCTTGCCTAGTTTTAAGATTTATTAAAAACTGCTTTTATAGATTTTGGAAAAAATGTTGATAAGTGACTTTGTTTCGGTCTGAATGTGAGTTTGGGACTTAAGGACCCCGGTTGAGTCCAAAACTCGTCGCACATTTATCTAATCTCCGGCCAGCATAATCAGAAACATTCAGACTTTTAGTTCTAGGAATTTTGAGGGAACGTAGCACAAAAACGATCTTAATGGAAATCAATAGCATAGAAACAAAACGAATCGTTTTAACGTCCATGGTCTATGAGAATTGTATAGCGTGCCTTTCACCATTATGTTGTGTGTGGTTTTTCGACATGGAGGATTTAAGGTCAACTAATGATGCACATTTGTTTGAATTGAAACACCATATGTGTGTCCGTGATGTGACTTTATTAAGAGAACGTGAGAAATGTTTCTTGACGAAAAAGCAAGATGAAACAGGGTGGCATGAACATCGTCATACAAACAAGTAACGTTGATTACGTTACTTGTTTGTATGACTGACATGAATTCAGCGCATCATTGAACTAGATCTCAAAGCGGTTTTCAAAAAACATATTAGCAGATTTAAAAAATAAATCAATTACAGGCACTTTTGAATTGTCAGACGAGTAAGTTAGTTGCCCATGCCAAAGCGTTGTAGGTCTCTGTGGAGAAGAACAGGGAAGAAACTCCACGGGGACTGAAAAACAGTTAGTAGGATATTACTGAAGGAATAGAATATGATACTGCTTACTCTACCCCTAAAACAGAACTCGACGGTATCTTTGGGGCAAAATCAGACGAAATTCATTAAAAGGGCATAAATGATAACTGAGGGCGGACTGAGTAATCATTTTAGCCGAAAAACGTCCACTGCGGGACATAGGCCTCACCCAAAAAATGTGCAAATTTCCATAATCGCCACGCTTGGCAGGCGGGATGGCGATTGCAGTATGGTGGGAAAATGCGTAGAGAATGATGATGCCTATTCTCTAGTATGTCCCTTAGTCGACTTTTACGAAACCCACGGGAAGAAATGGGGTTGTGCTATTCTGTACGTTCGGCACTACACGGAATAAGTACTTCTTCTTTGCAATTTTGCTTATTTTATATATTTTGTGTACTTATTTAGACATTGTGACTTTTAACATCGCCTTGGATGAGTCTGTAAAGGTGCTGTTATAATTTAAAAAATAAACAATATTTTTCACTTCACAAAGTCAAACAAAATTGGCCAGTAAGTAAGCAGATTTCACCCAACATTGTCATTTTTCAAACCCTTTAACTTCTCCCTGGTCAAGGCTTCTTAGACTTAAGCCTAATGTTGGTCCTTCTTCATGTGTTCAAGCAGAACGCAGCAGACAGTCGGCGCGGGAGTGTCGCGCGCGCAAGAAGCTCCGCTACCAATATCTTGAGGAGCTGGTGGCTGATCGAGAACGGTCTGTGATCGCGCTGAGGAAGGAACTGGATAAGGTATGTACGTGATGTCTTTGTTGTAATTTTGTTTGGCGTTATGGGTGGGAAAGTAGCAGGTCCACGTGGTTGGGAGTGGTAACCGACTGGCTTCAAAGAGACAAAAAAATTAATACGAATACCGCCGGCGTAAACGAAAACCCTCTAAAAAGTAAAAAAAAGACGTAGTTCCTTTAAGTTTAATAAGAAGTTGTAGGTAATATTTTGATCAAATGATCGTCGTGGCTGAACCGATTTTGATAAAACATGTCTAAGAACTACCGCTAGAAAACCTACTTCCAAAATAATAAAAAAACCGCACCTATACCCGTTTAAGAGCTATGATGCCCACAGGCGGACACACATAGCGGTCAAACTTATGACACCCCTCTTTTTGCGTCGGGGGCTAAAATAAAAAATAAAATAACGAAAAAGTCTCATATGTCCGTAATGATAACAATGAACTAAATCCACTGAAAAAACTCTCCCTACTCTTCTAAACCACTGAGGCTTAAGCACGCTCAAATTTAAAGGAGAAATTATTGAAGAAAGTTTACGAAGAAAGTAACTGCTTGTGTAACAGTAAGCGGTTCGGATTAAAATGATTGCAGATAATGGACACTGACACACAAGTTTTGTTTCCTCGAAGGGTTAAGCAGACGCTTACATATACTACACTCACTTTTCGCCAGTTATGTTTAAGTCCCATGTAATAGGGGGCGGGCCTATTGTCTTCAACCAGGCACAAATTCGGTCTCCGGGCTGCTGAGTAATTCTAGGTTGAGAATCGAATCCAGCCACTAGCACCAACGAGCCAGTACATTGTGAATGTGAGGACTACGTGGGCTTTTTTTTTATAGTTAGTAGTTAAAATATAAGTACGGTATGTAGTAATCTGCTAATTGCATGTGGCGCGTCTTACAAGGCGTAGGTTGGAACGCTGACAGGCGCTTTACTTTGTGTAAACTATTTCATCACCACTGCTCTCAAACGGTGAAGAAAAACATCGTGAGGAAACCGGCATGTCCTAAAACCAGAAGTTCGAAGATATGTGACATCTACCAACCCGCACTGGGCCCGTATGGTGGGTAATGGCTTTATCCCTCTCACCGAGAGGAGGCCTGTGTCCCAGCAGTGGAAACGTTATAGGCTGATTATATATACATAAACATTTCAATTCATTTCAATAGTCGGATGTGAAACATCGAACTTATATTATTTTAAAACATAAGTTTTTAAAACATTCGTTTCAAGTCTTTTGAACAAATTTACAGAAATAAATGTAATTGACTTAATATCGGAAATCAAATATCAGGTATTAAAAACATTTCTCTCTCTTATTCCAGTATTACAAGTGGAACTTGGAGCTAGATCAGGGCAGGATGCCGGAAGGTCTCGAAGCCGTACTCCAGGAGATGGGGATCGTGAAGCAGGAGGAAAGTAAATCATTTCTAACATAACCTTTTTGTATGTTTTCCTTTAATTACGCCGTAAATGTAAATTATATATAAGGAATGAAAAGTCACGATGCAACTTTACTGGATTTCGTCGCCACCAAAAAAAAAACACCGCTGGACTCAACATACCAAAGAATCATATAGAGCAATATCTACTGCACTTTCGGTGAAGAATTTATGGACATTTAAATGATCAACGATTGGAAAATAAAGCGTGTAAAAATAGAGTGTACAAAGAAACCGTCGGAAATTCCTATGGACATTCGAAAATTCGAATTTTCATTTTGAAACTTCAAATTTAGAAGAGACTGAGCATTTTAGGGACAAGTTGCATACTTTTCGATTAAGTCGTGGAGCGTTGTCTACTGAGTGAGTTTGAGCTGTTACAACTTTAATTAATGTTTGGATCGGTACAATAAGCCCAAAAATCGCGTTAATTTGCTTCTATATAAAGTACAAAATGCCACCATGCGCAAATATATGACTTTGTTTCATCTCGTTTAGTACCGCTCGACGCGAGGGCAAATTCCTAAATGATAACTTTGCTCAGTTAACACCGCTCTGCTCTTGTTCAATAGTAAAACCTGCTACATTGCCTTTCTTGTCCCAGTTTTGCTCGTCTCCTTCAGAGTATACATTGTAAAATAAATCTGAATATTAGGGTTGATAGGCATTGTCACAATTTTCATCTAGATTAGAACTGAAGAAATGTTTGAAACTTCGGCATCGAATATGTTTTAAGAATTTTAAAATTCAAAACGTAACAATCTGCAGTTCAAACTAATAGGGTGCTAACATGTTGCAGTTTATACCAATAAGGCTTCAGCGTCATTAGAACAAGGGAATAGTTTTAAGAACCGTTGTCTGCTGAGTCAAGTTGAGCTGCGAAAGTGTTACTTCCAACTTACATTACTATTTGAAGCGGTACACAGGACGCGTTGAAATCGTAGTCATTTTAAAAGTACAAATTAATATCACCTGTATGCCACGGTTCCATCTCTACTTTATACCGCTCAAAATTAGGTCTAAATTACAATGGACACTTAGCTCAACTAAACTCAGCTGCTCCCCTCTACGTTCGGTCCTGGTCTGTCTCCGGTTGTACCGTATTGTGTAGGTACATTTTGGCAAACATCCTTTGAAATGATAAAAAACTGAAAACGTTGACTATGTGACTTCGAGAATACGTTTAGAGAAGAATGTTAGCTGTTTTAACATTCAACTAATAGGGATTCACGTCGTGCCAGGGGCACAGTTATCCATAAAGATGTGGAGTCTTGTCTGTTGATTGAAGTGGAGCTGCGAAAGTGTCACTTCCAGCTTATATTACTGTTAGAAGCGGTACATAGGACGCGTTGAGATCTCGTTCATTGTAAAAGTACTCATAAATATCACCTGCATGCTACGGCTCCATCTCTACTTTGTACCGCTCAACATTAGGTCTAAATTATAATGGACACTTTAGCTCAACTTTGCGCAGCTAACACCTCCCTCCCTCTCCGGTCTTGGTTGATATGATAACAATGTGACGTGCAGAATAAGTGAAAAGAACTTTCAAATTGAAAACCTAACAGTCTCAAAATATTTAAAACATACAACTAATAGGGATATGCATCGTAGGAACCAGGTGCACAATTTCCGTAAAGGCGTGGAGCGTTGTCGGCTGATTGAAGTTGAGCCGTGATAGTGTCACTTCCAACTTAAATCACTGTTTCAAGCGGTATACAGGACGCGTTGAGATCTCATTCATTCTAAAAGTACTCTAAAATACCACCTGTATGCCACGGTTACATCTCTACTATGTACCGCTCAACCTTAGGTCAGAATTATAATAGACACTTTAGCTCAACTTTACTCAGTTGCACCCCTCTCTGGTCTTAGTTTTTGTACCGTACTGTGTACATTTTGGCAAACATCATATGATATGATAAAAATCCATGCTGGATCTGAAAAATGTTGATAATGGGACCTCCATAATACGTTTAACGAACTTTCAAATTGGACATGTAACGATCTGAAAATGATTGCCGTTTTAAACATTCAACCAATAGGGATACGCGTCGTGTCAGGGGCACAGTTGAAGGTGTGGAGCGTTGTCTGCTGACTGAAGTTGAGCTATGATAGTGTCATTCCCAACTTTTATTACTTATTGAAGCGGTACACAGGACGCGTTGATATCTTGTTCATTTTAAAAGTACTCATAAATACCACCTGTATGCCACGGTTCCATCTCTGCTTTGTACCGCTCAACCTTAGGTCCAAATTATAATAGACACTTTAGCTCAACTTTATTCAGCTGCATCCCTCTCCGGTTTTGGTTTTTGTCCCATATTGTGTACATTTTGGCAAACATCCTTTGATATGATAAAAATCCAAGCTGGATCTGAAAAATGTTGATAATTGGACCTCCATAATACGTTTAACGAACTTTCAAATTGGACATGTAACGATCTGAAAAAGATTGCCGTTTTAAACATTCATCCAATAGGGATACGCGTCGTGCCAGGGGCACAGTTAAAGGTGTGGAGCGTTGTCTGCTGATTGAAGTTGAGCTATGATAGTGTCACTTCCAACTTTTATTACTTATTGAAGCGGTACATAGGTCGCGTTGATATCTTGTTCATTTTAAAAGTACTCATAAATACCACCTGTATGCCACGGTTCCATCTCTGCTTTGTACCGCTCAACGTTAGGTCCAAATTATAATAGACACTTTAGCTCAAATTTATTCAGCTGCACCCCTCTCCGGTCTTGGTTTTTGTCCCATATTGTGTACATTTTGGCAAACATCCTTTGATATGATAAAAATCCATGCTGGATCTGAAAAATGTTGATAATTGGACCTCCATAATACGTTTAACGAACTTTCAAATTGGACATGTAACGATCTGAAAAAGATTGCCGTTTTAAACATTCATCCAATAGGGATACGCGTCGTGCCAGGGGCACAGTTAAAGGTGTGGAGCATTGTCTGCTGATTGAAGTTGAGCTATGATAGTGTCACTTCCAACTTTTATTACTTATTGAAGCGGTACACAGGTCGCGTTGATATCTTGTTCATTTTAAAAGTACTCATAAATACCACCTGTATGCCCCGGTTCCATCTCTACTTTGTGCCGCTCAACGTTAGGTCTAAATTATAATGGACACTTAAGTTCAACTTTGCGCAGCTTACACCTCCCTCTACCGTCTTGGTTTTTGTCCCGTACTGTGTACATTTTGGCAAACATCCTTTGATATGATAACAATGTGACGTCCAGAATAGGTGAAAAGAACTTTCAAATTGAAAACGTAACAGTCTCAAAATGCTAGCGCATTTTGAGATTGTTACGTTTAAAACATTCGACTAATAGGGATATGCATCGTACAAACCATGCGCACAATTTCCGTAAAGGCGTGGAGCGTTGTCGGCTGATTGAAGTTGAGCCGTGATAGTGTCACTTCCAACTTAAATTACTGTTTCAATGGGTACACAGGACGGGTTGAGATCTCATTAATTCTAAAAGTACTCTAAAATACCACCTGTATGCGACGGTTACATTTCTACTTTGTACCGCTCAACCTTAGGTCTGAATTATAATAGACACTTTAGCTCAACTTTACTCAGTTGCACCCCTCTCCGGTTTTGGTTTTTGTCCCGTATTGTGTAAATTTTATACAAACATCGTTTGATATGATAAAAATCCATGCTAGATCGCAAAAATGTTGATAATGGGACCTCCATAATACGTCGAACGAAACATCCTTTGATATGATAAAAGTGATAAAAAAATATTGACGATGTGACGTGCAGAAAACGTTTGAAAATGTTCAAATTGAAATGGATCCGTCTGGAAATACTTATTGTTTCAAACATTTAACCAATAGGGATACGCGTCCTACCAGGGGCACAGGTTTGCATGAAGGTGTGGAGCGTTGTCTGCTGATTGAAGTTAGTGCGATAGTGTCACTTTCAACTTATATTACTGTTTGAAGCGGTACACTGGACGCGTTGAGATCTCGTTCATTATAAAAGTACTCACAAATATCACCTGTATGCCGTAGATCCATCTCTACTTTGTACCGCTCAACGTTAGGTCTAAATTATAATAGACACTTTAGCTCAACTTTACTCAGCTGCACTCCTCTCCGGTCTTGGTTTTTGTCCCGTATTATATACTTTTAAGCAAAACTCGTTTAATATGATAGAAATCCACACTGGATCTGAAAAATGTCGATGATGGGACCTCCAGAATACGTTTAAAAACTTTAAATTCAAAACGTAACAGTCTGAATGCTAGCTGTTTGTAAACATTCAACCAATAGGGATAGGCATCGTGCCAGGGGCATACTTTTCCATAAACGTGTGGAGCGTTGTCTGCTTATTTAAGTTGAGCTGTGATAGTGTCACTTCTAACTTTTATTACTGTTCGAAGCGGTACACAGGACGAGTTGAGATCTTGTTCATTTTAAAAGTAATCATAAAAACCATCTCTTTGCCACGGATCCATCTCTACTTTGTACAGCTCAACGCGAGCTCTAAATTCTATTAAACTTTATAGCTCAACTTTGGTCAGTTAGACGCCGTTTTGCTCTGGTTTAGTTTACTTCAACCCTGCCTTTGGCGGGCCTGCGTTTCGGCGGCATTTCATCCATCTCTATTTGCGTACCTAAATTTAGCCGGACTGACAAAGTAAAGCTTGACATCAGCTTAAAATTGAAGAATTTATTAAGAATCTTACTGGCCACAAAAAAATTGTGGACTTAGTCTCCTACGTTACAAGAACTTCTAAATTGCAAACACTTTCAAAATGATAGCTATTTTAAGCACTCGACAAATAAGAAACCATCGTATGGCGACAGTTTTCTAAACAGATTTTGAAGCGATTTGTGCTGAGTACAGTTGGGCTATGGAAGTGTAACTTCCACCTTGTATCACTGATTGAAGCGGTACGTGCGGCGCTTTGAAATTTTGTTTGTATTTTAAAGTACAATTGAATAGCACTTGTATTCCACTGTTTCAGATTTTCTTTGTACCGCTCAATATAGGTCCAATGTCCAGACGCTTCAGCTCAACTTTGGTCAGCTATTCTTTGTTTCTGCAATACATCCCTATTTTAGGTCTTTCTTTCACCCGTCCGTTCTTGAGTACCTACACGTAGACAAACGTCCATTGATATGATTATTGTCATTCAAACCGGACCGGAAAAACTAAGAAAATAAAACGGAAAATGCATACAATTAGAAAGTGTCATAGGAATTTAATAGTGAACTTAACAATAGTGGGAATCGAAGGATATTGGTAAATTACGTATTATTTTAATTTATCAAATTCTGAAACAGAATTCTAGGTGTTGTTTGGCCAAAATATTTTATAAGTATTATTTTTTTTTCATTTTCAATATGCCCAAAGTTTGAATAGAAGTTAAGTTTATGGTTAATTTAGAGTTTTAATATTTTGTACATAACCGCGTACATTCGATATCGAATTTATAAGGCATTCAATGTCATTTTAGTTAGTTTTATTTAAACATCGTGATTTATATTTTGGGTAGAGCTAAGGAATGATTCTAAGTGTGAGTGTAACTTTTAAATATAATAATTTTTCGAAAAATCTTTTTAGGCAACTATTTTATATGGCTGTATCCTAAATATTAACATTAAGGGGAGGTCCTTTTAAGGAGTGTATATTAATCCTTTGCAATGTCGGAATTGTTTATCATCATTAGGTACCGCGTTTTAGTTTTAATTTCTTAATTTTATAGTGTCGTATCGTGAGACTTTCGTTCATTTATTGAGTACAATTTTATTACATATGTTTAGGGGTTTAAAAAGTCGAAGCATTATTTTCTTATGTTCTTTAAGGCTTTAAGTGTAAGAATTAAATGCCTTCTGTTAAATAATTTAAATACTACCGTACACGTAAGGAGAGCTTAGGAATAATAAATGCAAGCTGTCTAACCGCAATTTTAATATATTTTTGAAATCTGGGTGTAAATGTAAAAAAGAAACATACTTTTTCAGTTAAAATATCGTCGGGTTTAAATATTAATTAATTAAACACATTAAATATTTTAGAGAACTAAACGTGTAATATTATTTTATAAAACAGGGCGTGGAACGTTGATTTTCTAACAAAAAAAAAACCTTATTTTTAAGTATGATTTTGATTAGGCATAAAGCTATATATAAATAGATATAAGTAAGTAAGAAAAAAAAAATAGGTTTATTTAGTCAGTAGATAGGTATAATATAAAAAATAACTGTATGTATATTTTGCAACAACTTTAAAACGATAAACCGGCATCAATTAGACTGTAATGTGTAAATATATATGAAATAACCTCTGGCAAAAATCTCTAATAGGAACTTAAGTAATATTATAATAAGAGCGATAATTGACGGAAAATACTACATATGTAGGTGAACGATTGAAACGTATTCTAAACTAGTTAAGTAAGAATCTTAAGAGTAACAGATAATAATAAATGCCATAAAAATTAGAGTATGAATGATATTTTGATGTTGTTCTATTTCTGTGTGTGTATGAAACGTGTTATAATCGCTCCATTAATTTAAAATCGTAGGGTATAAGGTATCAAAAAAAAAGGTTTATTTAGTCAGTATGTATAATATTAAAAAAAAATAAGTGCTGTATATATAATTTAAAAAATAAACTAAACGAACTGGCATTAATTAGACTGTAAAATGTAAATATATATGAAAAAACCTATGCAAGAGCGATATCTGCAGGAAGATCATATTATGTGTGTGGTTATTTGTCAAGTATCTTGAGTCGCATGTACAATACTATACATACTATAAAATGAGAGTATGAATGTAATTTTGATGCGGTTTTGTTTCTGTGTGTGTATGAAACGTATTATTATTCTTGCTTCTTCCAATAATGTGTAAAATACCGCAGAGCGCGCGCTTTTACAGATTGTTTATTTTGATTGAACTTAGTGTTATTTTTTTTATATATTTAACAAAAAATCGTTTCAGTTCTATTTTATTTTCAGACTGCTATATGTGAAATATGTTATTTACGGACTTATGATTGTCGTTTTTTTTTTCACTAACGAAATTCTTCATACTTACATTTTTCATAAACACTTCAGATCTTGTATTTGTAAATCTTCTTTATATCAGAGTACGGGCACAACTTATGTAACATATTTAATTAGCACGTAACATCGAATAATTTTAACGGATTTTTTAAATAGTCGATAATTTCTTTAAATATTTTATATTAATTTAAGCATTATCATTAGAGTCGTAAACGGCTACTCGTCAACTGAGTGATAAAATCATAGAATTTTTCTTTTAGTCGCCTTTTTCAATATGGCGTCTTATTGTTACGTGTATTGACGAATATGTACATAAACTGCAAATTTATTCATAGTTGCTACATAATTTTTATTTTAGATTGAGTTTGCATTTTTTTATTACTAATAATTTCATTCATAGTCTTTTATAAAAAATATTTAGAGTTGATAATCAAATAAATATTGGGGACGCTACACATAGAATCGATAATATAATTAAATTAAAGTACAGTGAAAGATACTGCAAGTACTAGATATAGTTAGGGTATAGTTAAAAACGAATAGAAGAATACCATAAATACAGCGAATAATGCAGTCTAAACGACATCAAATATTACTCAGAGACACATTCAATTCAAAACTTTTTAGATTATTATTTTAATTTATAGTAGGTATTCAATACCATATTATGAAATAAGTTGGTTATTTGAAAATGGAAAACACTCTTTACCGTTCAATTATTAGTTTTAATTTGATTTAGTTTTCGATAAATATATTTTGACGTGGCTGAATAGTCATATGCTAGTACACTTTACATTAATCTTTATTTTTGTCAGGATTGAGTATATATCTATAAAAAATATATACAATTTTCATATTAAGCATATTAATTCAGAACTTGCCATTTTTATGAAATATTCACATATGAATATCTCATCCAAATTTTATTTCTATTCTATTTATTTTATACATATTCATACAGATTTAATAAACACTCGTTTCGTCAGCAAAAACACTGAAAACATCTTTTATATTTTTATTTCTAGTACCAACAGAATAAAATAAAATAAATCTCATTCCTGATATTTAAAATAATTTTATTGACAACGTTACTGTCGGCAATCCGCCTTAGTTTATACATTTTAGTTTCATTACTTGTATTAATTATTTCCATTCGTGATCTGCGCTCGTTTTGATATAAGTTAATTGAGAATATGATTGTATCTGATAGGATAAGTAATGAGAGAGATATAACTCATTCAGCAACTCTAGAAAACGCAACAGATAATTTAAATATCAAGTTAGTTATAATACGTTTTTTTAGGCACTAGGCACACTACGGTAGTATTAGATATATATTTTTTTTATTAAGGGATATGCAGGAATTATGGAGAATCTTTTCGAGTTATGTTATGTTTATGATAAAAATGATTTTTCGTGACTTAATTAATAAATATGTATCTGTGCAACACTCAACATCGTTGCAAGGTCTCACAATGTGTGATTTGCTAAATAAAAATGAAAATACTTCATACAACCAAAAGGAAATCCACCTCAACTAGGTTATTTAATTTTAAGTCTTGTTTCCCCATACACGAAACGCGAAATACAGTCCAATTTACTACAAAGGAACAAACAAAAATGTAAAGGGATATTGATGAAAACTAACATTAAATAATTGATGACATAATGAAATAAGTTCACGTTTGACAGAAAATAAATGAAAAAAAAAAACAAATGTCGTGACAAAATGTTAACTTTTTTTGTGCGGAATATAACGGGTGATAAGGAATTTCGTTCCAAAAATAAATAAAGTATGGTCATTTCAGATATTTCAAAGCGCAAAATTAAACAACATGCACAGATAACAATTTCAATTTAAAAACAATGCAGTATATTCAGACAAAGAGAGATAGAAATATGGCACATGGTAACCAAACTGACACGAAAAATCGCCACAAATTATGATTAAATTCTTAAATATTTTAACCAAAACAATCATTTTTCGGACATAAAAAATATTGTTTTATTATTTTAAATCAAAGTACTTGTAAAAAGCCAAATAGGTACTGCCATCGGTGAAAACCGTTTTCATTGATTAAGTTTTAAATAATAAAAAAACTTTCGATAAAACGACTCATTAAACAAAAAAAAAAAAAAAAAATTCATTATAAATTTTAAAAATTCAAAAGTAAGCTAAAAAAAGTGTCACAAAATTTCATGTATTTCACAATCACTATCATCAAAATATTAAATGTATCAAAATCACTTCGAAGAACATTATTTTTATTAAAATTAAATACTTATAAAAAACACTTATATCGATTTAAATGTTATTTTTGTATTTCTATTCATTTTCATATCGATCAAACCTGTACTTTCCAAACGAGTAGGCGGCATTATTTAGATGAAAAAGATCGGATTAACATGTATAGCTATTCAGTTTTGGGCAACTAAACATCCTAACCCATAATCAGTTATAATTAAGAAATCAAAACAGAAGAACGTGTCAGTAATTAGAATCATTCTAAAGAGAAACAGTACAACAATTTGTTAAGTTACAAAAGACGATATGAAGCGTTTCGTGTATGTGATAAGTTTTATAATAAGTTTATTTCTAAGATAGTACTCTTAATTAAGCACAACCCTGCGATCCCATCTCTGTAGATCTCATCAAAAAATAGACCCATAAATTCATAGTTTCCAAACACAATGTGATTTGTCGTGGCTGAAAAACAATCATGTCTTAGTTATCGTCATTATAAGTTTAATTTAGAATAAGCATGTATATTGAAGTGCAGTGCACGAACGACACATGTGGGCTTATATGAAACTAACTATAAATATAATGTTTAATGTAGGTAATTATTTGTATGCTGGGAATAAAAGGGCTAAACATAAAATGAAAAAAGGAAAAAAAAAAAAACATAAAAAGAAAATAAAATACAAAAAAAAAACACTAGCATTTATAGTACATAGTTATAGGTAGTTATAAACAAACATTGACACGTATTAGGTTAAGATTATGACGCAGTCATTAGATAGATATTTTTCGAGTTCGTTGGACACATCAAAATATTCACTAAAATAATTTATAATTCACTATCTCAAGTAATTATTTTTAAAAGATTGTTTGAACTACATGGAGGGCAGATGATTCACATTAAACGAGTCAGTAGTCTAAGTTAACTTCTGCATAACGCGAATGACGGCAAAATTTATTGTAATTCAGCAACTTTTTTTTTAATAAAAAAATGTTTAATTTTGGCTTCCACATAATTAATACAAAAAGCAAAAGATTTAAAAAAAAAAATAAACTGAAAGATGATCAGTTTCGAAAATAAACTACTGCTTACTGCAACAGTTTATTTAAACGTAACATCTGGCAAATGAACATCGATCAATAAAGCGATAATCATCAATATTTAACATAAAGCGGCTATGGACAACAATAGAAGAAAAACAATAAGTAATAGAGCATAACATCTTATAAATGAATATTGCACATAGGTAATATGGTACATCATACATAGACGGCGTCAGAGGAAGTAAAATAATATCTAACTTAAAGAACATCGTAAAAATGAACGTGATCAATATTGAACATAAAGCGGCTATAGACAGCAAAAGAAGAAAAACAACAAGTATATTTTAACTGTTGACTCACGGCGTTCACAATCAGCAAATTTGGGACCCGCCGGCGACCTCCATGGCCTCCTGAACTTAAAAAGCTTTATATATTGTCGGCAGGGAGAGTGTTAATAATGTACATAGGGTACACTATACTAAGACTGCGTTAGAAGAAGAAAAATAACACCTAAGTTAAAGAAAATAACATTTTATAAATGAACATGATCAATATTGAACATAAAACGGCTATAGACAGCAATAGAAGAAAAACAACAGGGATAAGAGCATAACGTCTTATAAATAAACAATTATCAATATTGAACATGAAGTGGCTATAGACAGCGATAGAAGAAAAATAATAAGTAAAAAAGCATAAAATGTTATAAATGAATAATATATAATCAATATTGAACATACGGTACATACATAGACTACGTTAAAGACAAATAATACCCAAGTTATAGAACATAACATCTTATAAATGAACATGATCAATATTGAACATAAAGCGGCTCTAAACAGCAATAGAAGAAAAACAACAAGAAAAGATCATAACATGTTATAAATGAATAATGATCAATAGTGCACATAAGGTACATAGTATGTACCTTATGTGCACTCGTATTTTTAGACGCAGTCGTGTATGTACTACATACACGACTGCGTCTGAAGAAAAAAAATAATACCTAAGTTAATGGACATAATATCTTATAAACGAACATCGATCAGTTTTGAACATGAAGTGGCTATAGACAGCAATAAGACGAAAACAACAAGTAAAAGAGCATAACATCTTATAATTAAACAATGATCAATATTGAACATAGGGTACAAACATGACTGTGTCAGAAGAAGAAAAATAACACCTAAGTTAAAGAACATAACATCTTATACTCGTAAATGAACATGATCAATATTGAACATAAAGCGGCTATAGACAGCAATAGAAGAAAAACAACAAGTATAAGAGCATAAAATCATATGAATAAACAATGATTAATAATGAACATAGGGTACATTATACTTAGACTGCGTGAGAAGAAGAAAAATAACACCTAAGTAAAAGAACTTAACACTTTATAAATGAACATGATCAATATTGAACATAAAGCGGCTATAGACAGCAATAGAAGAAAAACAACAGGGATAAAAGCATAACGTCTTATAAATAAACAATTATCAATATTGAACATGAAGTGGCAATAGACAGCAATAGGAGAAAAACAACAAGTAAAAGAGCATAACATGTTATAAATGAATAATAATCAATATTGAACATACGCTACATACATAGACTACGTTAGAGACAAATAATACCTAAGTTAAAGAACATAACATCTCATAAATGAACATGATCAATATTGAACATAAAGCGGCTCTAGACAGCAATAGAAGAAAAACAACAAGAAAAGGTCATAACATGGTATAAATGAATTATGGTCAATAGTGCACATAGGGTACATACACGACTGCGTCAGAAGAAGAAAAATAATACCTAAGTTAAAGAACATAACATCTTATAAATGAACATCGATCAATATTGAACATGAAGTGGCTATAGACAGCAATGAGACAAAAGCAACAAGTAAAAGAGCATAACACCTTATAAATAAACAATTATCAATATTGAACACAGAGTACAATATACAGAGACTGCGTCAGAACAAGAAAGATAAAATCGAACTTAAAGAGCATAACATGAGCAATGATCAATATTGAACATAGAGCACATACATAGACTGCATCATAACAAGAAAGATAAAATCGAAAGAGATAAAGAAAAAGATAAAATCATCTTATAAATAAACAATGATCAATATTGAACATAAGGTACATACATAGACTTCGTCATAACGAGAAAGATAAAATCGAAGTTAAAGAGCATAACATCTTATCAACAAACAATGATCAATATTGAACATAGGGTACATACATAGACTGCGTCGGAACAAGAAAGATAAAATCGAAGTTAAAGAGTATAACATCTTATAAATAAACAATGATCAATATTGAACATAAGGTATATACATAGACTTCGTCATAACGAGAAAGATAAAATCGAAGTTAAAGAGCATAACATCTTATCAACAAACAATGATCAATATTGAACATAGGGTACATACATAGACTGCGTCGGAACAAGAAAGATAAAATCGAAGTTAAAGAGTATAACATCTTATAAATAAACAATGATCAATATTGAACATAAGGTATATACATAGACTTCGTCATAACGAGAAAGATAAAATCGAAGTTAAAGAGCATAACATCTTATCGAAAAAACAATGATCAATATTGAACATAGGGTACATACATAGACTGCGTCGGAACAAGAAAGATAAAATCGAAGTTAAAAGAGTATAACATCTTATAAATAAACAATGATCAATATTGAACATAAGGTATATAGATAGACTTCGTCATAACGAGAAAGATAAAATCGAAGTTAAAGAGCATAACGTTTTGTAAATAAACAATGACTAATATTGAACATACGGCTGCCTTAGAATGCAATAGAAGAATGTGTAGTAGACTAAGTTTTAGAGCATAACATCTTAAGGCAGATTTACATAGGGTCAGTACCTGTCTCCAACTGAAGTCAGTGCTGACAACAAGGACTAATCATGTGGAAATGTAGTCAGTAGTCGTGGTTATTTAATCACGTTATTGAAGTTAGTTGGGAAACATGAATTCTCGAAAACAGTTGACTTTACTACAAATAAATAATCTTAACTGCTGTTAGAACAGTTAACGAAAGTGAAAGAAGAAGATGAAGCATCTAAGAAGTAATGGTTTAATAAATAAGAGAATGAATTCTGAATACTTCGTAGAAAACATTAGTTTTCACGCATTTCTTTAGTATGGCAATTTTGGGATTTAATATCTCTTAAACATTGATTTTCACGATAAAATTAAACCAATCTAAAACTTAAAAACTGAAAATATAACTGAACTGTTAGGCTGTCTGCCTTTCACTGTAGTCCAATTAACAATCAAGTTAGGAGTTCTAAGCAGTTCATTATTAATATTTTAAATACTTATAAAAATATATTCATATAAGGCTGCGTCTTATCCGAAGCGAGCATCGCTTGAACAGGCGACCTTTGCGTTCATTTTATCCGGTGCAGGCGCGTTCGCGTGGCACGCCGCAGAGAGCGCCTTTCATTTTCGAACAAATGATTGGCTAGATAAGAACCCGGCGATCTCTTATTCACGGGACCGATCGCTTTGGTTAGGATGCGGGGTAATCCGGACCGGGATGCGTCAATTGTAAAATGGAATATGCTGATTGCAGTAAACGTCTTGTATTATTATAATTTTTACGGTATTTAAGTTTATTTAGGGTAGTTTAATTAATTACTAGGTTAGGTACATTAAGGTTAAGTGCTCTATTAAGTAAGGCCAGAAAGTAAGGAAGTGAGATACTATCTATGATAAGTTATTTTTTAAATTAAGGTAAAAAAAAAAACAAACAAATAAACGGTGGTGGTAAAGTAGTCCTTTAAAAACAGAAAACGAGTTTTTTTTTAAACCCTGCAAATATCGAGTCTGACTTGCCCACCGAGGTTTCCATTCCTTGTAAGTAAAATATTTTTCCATTTTCAAAGTTATTATTTATTTTGATCACATTTGTAAGTCTGTTCTCATCTTGAACATTTTTTATCGTAAACTCTAAAACTATGCCGAAAAGAAGTAAAATTTGCGAAGTAATATTCATCTTAACATATTAACAATTGAAACTGAATAAATTGAGGCATTTATTAAAGCCAATGAGTATAAAAACAATCATAATTGATCAGGATATGCAGAAATATTCATACACAAACACAGTAACTTATTGGTACATCAATAACTTACTAACTTGCTACCCGAAACTGTCGAATTTTCCCAGTCAATCTTAAACCTAATACTTTAGCGATATAGTTGAAAATCTATTAAAGAAATTTGACAGATTGTAGTAGCTTTTTGTGCTGACTCTGTACAATAACCCTGCGTCCTAACTGAGTGCAATCGTCGAGCGACTATGCGATTACGGGATTGTTTACCTGAATGCAACTGCGGTCAAGTAATTATTGATCGCGCGAGTAATTAATTCTTATACAGGGTCAAATTAAATTTACCGTGTATCCCACACGAGATTAAAAAAAAACATTTTTCACCATACAATAGGCCGAAAGTCAACGCTCCGTAATCATCAATTGTGATAATTCGTGAAACTTGTTTTTTGAAGTGAAAACTTCTTTAGCACCGTTGTGATTTGAAAGTCTATGAAACGAAACAGCGACAGTAAAAAGAGACACATAAATTCATAAGATTTAACGTGGGAGCAAAAGAGATAGGAAGCAGTATACAGTGTTTCTTATGTTCGTCGTTCTCTTTGTGTTCACTCGTGTTTACCGTCTGATTAAATCTATGTAATACTAGCTTTTGCCAGCGGCTTCGCCCGCGTGGAGGTCGGAAATTATCCCGCGGGAACATACTCCCGGGATAAAAAGTACCCTATGTGTTAATCCAGGTTATAAACTATCTGTATGCCAAATTTCATCCAAATGCGTTCAGTAGTTTTTGCGTGAAAGAGGAGCAAACATCCACACATCCATACATCCATACATACAAACTTTCGCGTTTATAATATTAGTAGGATATACGAATATAACCTACAATTTTATTATTATCCTCTTCCCGAAATTTTACATTTGTCTCATTATCTTAAAGCCAAAATTTTTGAAGGTTTCACTTCTACCACGTGTGAATTGCACACGTTTTTTTTTACTTTTTCAAAAACCATAACATCTAAGTCGTTTCGTTGCCTTAATGTACATGTCACAATATCATATACGGATTTGAACAAAGTCTGAAATTAAAAAAAAAATGTTTTCATTATTTTTCGTTGTCAATAACCAACACGTGAAGAAAGCTAATTTAATTTAGCTGTTTATAAGCGAGCCCGACGATTGTGTACTCCCACGACAATCGCTTTAAGTAAGGACACGTCCTAAAGCATATTCTATCCATCTATCTATATCGAGGTTTTTATAGGACTACTTTACCTACCAATATATGTACATTAATCGTGTGTTCTTCCCATTGGGGGGTGACACACAGAGTTACAAGTCAAGAAGGTCAATATAATATTAACTCGCTTTGTACTTTTAAATTATATAAAGTTTAAATGTAGGTATGATAAGTAAAATAAGTGTAAATTGAAAAAACGATGGGAGTATATGCCACAAAAATTAATATTAGAATATAGAACTATAAATAGATGTATCAATTATAGATAGTATCAGAAATTAAGTTTATATCAAATAAAAGTCTAATCGTGCCACAACCTGAGGTAATAGCAACGTTATACACCACTATTTTTTAATTAGTACAAATACTTAAAGGGCTTATTGTAGAAGGTCTTGTTATTATATAAGTAAAGTCTCAATAAATAATATTCATAAACAGCAAAGTTATTACCGTTTGTTTATATCCCAAAATATCACTCAATTTATAGAAATATTGCAGGCTATTCATTCAGTAGTATTCATTAACAATATTCTCTCGCTCTCGTGTTCGCGTGTTCTCGCTCGAACTTGCCCCGCCCCCAACAGCTGTTATCGTAATTGAACTAAAACGCATCTTTATGCTTTACGGTTTAAAACTAAGAAAAAATACAATTCAAACTTTTCCTTCATACTTTATTTGGGCTTAGGACCAACAAAATTACCAACTTTTTTTAAATTATTACGAAAACTATTAGGTATTTAAGTAAAAATAAATTAAATTAAAGCTTCAAGATTTGAAAAAAAAAGTAATTTAGGCGTATTTAAAAAGTTTGAATCAGCTGATATTTACAATAATTTACGTATTTACAAAACTTGGAAAAAACTTACAGGTATTTTAACTGTCCTTCAAAATGTCCACCACCATTATCAATACAAAGACGGGCACGTTTAATCAAATTGTTTTTTAACGATAAAAGTATGCTTCGCTCACTTCTCACTTCGTCAAATGCGTCCAATATGCGCTGTTTTAATTGTTCTACACTTGTTGGCTCACTAACGTAAACTCGTCGCTTAACTTCACTCCACAAAAAAAAATCCAACGGCGTGAGATCAGGAGATCGTGGAGGCCATGCCACGGGGCCGCCTCGACCGATCCACTGACTCCCGAACTCCTCCGTCAAGTATTCACGCACTGCACTATGGTAGTGAGGCGGCCCGCCGTCTTGCTGAAACCAGAGGCCTCTTAAATTGGCCAATGGAATGTCATCTAGCATTGAAGACACCATAGTCCGAAGCAAAGTCAAATAACTTTCTCCAGTAAGACGCCCTTCAATGAAATAAGGGCCAACGATGTTGTCGTTCAAAATTCCTGCCCAGACATTAACAGAAAACCTGTGTTGGAATGAGTTCTCCTTTGTTAACATTGGATTGCGTATTGACCACCAGTGTTCATTACGTTGATTGAACAATCCGATACGCGTAAACAAGCACTCATCCGAGTATAGCACATTTGCTTCAGTGTTGTTGAGTATCCACCTGCAGAATGCCATCCTTGGTTCATTATCCACAGCGGTCAATTCTTGACCCTTCCTGTAGTGGTATGGGTGAAATCCAGACGAACTAATGATCTTCCATGCACAGTACTGGCTAATATTGAACAGACGAGCTGCGTCATTCGTACTTCGCCGGGGATCTTCTTCAAAGTAGTCCACTACATCGTCGTAAAGGTTTTGCGAATACCTCGGTCTTCCCCGTCCTTGGCTATGAGCCGGTGCCTGGAATGATCCATGGTCGAGTAAACGCTGGTAAACATTTACCACAGTCCGAACGTTCGGCTGGCGAGCATTTGGGTACTCTTCTCTGTACATACGTACAGCGGCACTCGCGTTCTCACCAGACAAAAAGTACGCACGTACCATAGCCGTATACTCCCGAGATGAGAACTGGTAAGCCATCGCGACAGTAAAATCGTAAACAAACAATTGGTTAAAAAAAGCGCGCGCGCACTTCCGCTAATAAATTGGCACTGTCTATTTGTTTTGCTCGCTCGAAAAGGGATCACTGCGCAGCCTAAGAAAGGGGCGGGGATTGAGCTTCGACGCGAGTTTGCCGGGATCTATGAATGGCGATAGAAAAGGAACGTACTGCGCGTAGTATTTTGTAGTAGCAATGGTTTTGAATGATTGATTCAATTATGAATTTACCAGTTATGACAAAATTTTGTGGATAATTTTGGGATTTTGTTTTTTTTACTTTTGACTATACAAATATGATCAGTAACGGGTACAGGTAGAGCCCTATTTTTTTTTGTACTAATTAAAAAATAGTGGTGTATATAATATTATTTAGTGATATTCTTTTAAATTATTTCATGTTTAAATCATAATTCTCCTGGCCTTATCCAAATTTATATGTGGTCGGCGCAACATGTTTTTCTCTTCCACACCTCTATTACTCGTCATCCCAGTAGTCACCCCCATTCTATCCATATTATCCATTCACACTGTCCATCCTTATTATCTTTCACAATGTCTATCCATCGATTCTTTAGTCTTTATTTATCTTTGTTTTAAATCTAGGTACTTATGATTAGTAAAATAAGTGTAAATTGAAAAACAGATAAAAGGTTACTGCCTCAGAAATGAATAATAGAACTATAAGATGTATGTAGATAGTAATTATAGATAGTTGTAGGAGTTAAGTGTGTACCAAGTCAAATTAGGCATCATAAGCGCGGTACGTATAAAGTCTTTTCTTCTGTATCTTTGTGTGTGTGTGTGAATGAAAATTGCTTTTATTTAGTAATTAAGTCTAAATGCACCACTTAAGCCCGCCAAAATAATCTTCAAAAATTCAAATTGAGTAGGTTTATGTATCAAATGATTTGTGGATCTGTATCGCGAAAAAAATACTAAACTTCAATGGGGCGCTAAGTACCCAAACAAACAATTTATTCATTTAGATTATCCTACTATTATAAATAATATTATAAACTAACGAAGCTTGGATTAATTTTGTTCCTTGCTGGAAATACAATAGTAAAAATATTATTTTATTCTCTTACTATTCATTATGTTCCAACAAAAAAAAAGCACTGGCTGATTGAATGAATAAAAACTGATAAATTAAGTAATATGGTAATATTAAATAATTTAATTTACCTACTTACTTATTTTATCAGTAATCTTGTTGATAATATTGACCCAGAGGAGGAAAATCAAAGTAATGATATGTTTATAAGAACAATTTTGTATTTGTTTTATTTAATAACTATATGAAGAACATACGTTATAAAAAAAGGATTATTGTCTGAACAAGCCAAATCCTGATAGGTACGCAGCAGATTTTATATGATTTAGGTTAAATCATTTAATATCTACTGCTTACCTATTAGGAATTAGGTTGTAGAGACAATAAACCGTTATAACCATCTTCAAAGAAAGGAGGATGTTCTTAATTCGAATGATGTTTTGTTTCTTAATTTTGATCTGTCTTTATACATCATAAGTAAAAACCATATCATCACTTATGTGTTCGTCCTTTGTTTAATAATATCCTCTAGTCTCTCACAAAAAACTGGTAATTCTTTTACCTAAAAATAAACAACAGAAAGCATTGCTTTCAAGCAATGTTTTCTGTTGGACATTCATCAGCTATACTTATGCGCACTATAGGAATTGAATAAATTCACTGAAAAACTCTGGTTTAGGTTCTTTAAAAGATTGCGATGTAAAGGAAATAATAGTATAATGAAAAATATTCTAATGGATGAAAACGGATATCTATATTTAGTACGTAGGTAATAATACCAAATCATAATATAACAACTGCTGACTATAAATCCGGAATTGTTGAGATAATAACAATTATCATAACGTATGTTCCTCGTATAATAACTAAATATTAAAAAATACCTCATCTTCAAAAGGGCGCTGAGTACCTATATTAATTGACAGATAACAATATTGTAAACTAACAAAACTTAAGTTAATTTTGAATCTTGCTCGCAATATCATCGTGAAAATATTATATCATACCATTAATTATATTCTAACAAATATACAAATTATTTGTCGTACTGCGTATATTCCACTCTGGTAAAAAATTACAAAACTTAAATAGGGCGGCAATTGGTTCAAACAGATAGTCGTACTAATATAAATAATATTATATACTAACATAGCTTAAGTTAATGTTGTATCTTGCTCCAAATATCATTGTAGAAATATTATATTATACCATTCATTATGTTTGAACTAGTATGTAAGAAAAATAATGGCTAATTGAATGAATGAAAACTAATCAATTAAGATACATAGTTGATTCATCACTTTGATATTTCTCCTTTTGTTTAATAATATCATTTAGTCTGTCACAAGCAACTGGAATTACATCTTTAAATTCACACAACTAACATTCAACGCTCGATGGTACGGTTGGGAGATAGTACAGACACAATATATATGAGCTTGAGAGGAACTACTTCCAAATTATACTGATTCCTCTTCACACACAAGTTTTTCATAACACGAGTTCTTCATAACACAAGTTCGTTATAACACAAGTTTTTTTTAACACAAGTTTTTCGTAAAACAAGTTCTTTATAACATAAGTTCTTCATAACACAAGTTCATCATAAAAAAAATTCTTCATAATACAAGTACTTCATAACACAAGTTCTTCATAATACAAGTTCTTCATAACACAAGTTCTTCATTATACAAGTTCTTCATAACACAAGTTCTTCATAATACAAGTTCTTCATAACACAAATTCTTAATGACACAAATTCTTCATAACACAAATTCTTCATAAAACGAATTCTTTATAATACAATTTTTTCTTAACACAAGTTCTTCATAATACAAGTTCTTCATAACACAAGTTCTTAACCAAATTCTTCTCAACACACGTTCTTAACCAAATTCTTTAGTTTTATCTCATTTTCAATCTCGGCGCTAGGACCTAATAAGTAACGCCTTAAATTAGAAGTAGGTTATTTAAGTTGTTAAGTCGTCAATGAAGTCGTACTGAAATAGATAAGTTTATATCTTGATGACGAAATGCCAAGATTTAAGGTTACTTTTAAGAAATGTAAGTTGTCTGATCCCAGTGATAGTTAAGAAACGCGCTAAAAACGCTGTAGTTAAGTTAATTAAGGTTAAAATAACCTAGGTTAAGAGTGGCAATATGCAATTCATACATAAATATAAAAATCACATCAATCAAGTAATTTGAAAGCTACAACTAAACGAAGCGGAATTCCGGATAAAAGCTACGGATTTAAAAAATGTTTAATTATTTTTAAGTATTTTATGCACCCGTTTTCACTCGCATCCTATAGAAACTACTTGCATAACATATACTACATTCATATCACGTCTGCCCTTCAGAGAAAAAATGAGTAAAGTTATTTAAAAAGGAAAAAAAACATTAAAAGAAGAACAATTCAAGAAAGCTAAAACCAAAATTATAAAGAGTAATTAGTAGCACGGATAAATCTGTAAGTCAAATATCATCGAAATTCATTCAGCCGTTGACGTTGTGATTTTTTTCTGCAGGTACTTTTTGAAAAAGTTAAAGCCACAAAAATCTCGAGACTTAAAATAGTAACTTATATGTCTAGTAGGTATATTAATTGAGTATAAGAAACTTGTTCAAGAGTTGCGCTTGCGCAGACAGGTAAAAATTGTTGCCATGCATTATACCAAGCCAATAACCGATGATGACCGCAACTCAGAAAACTTTTCTCATCTTTTACTTATGTATCCAAAGCCACTGACAACAGGGCTCGTATAAAAATAAATACTTGTGAATTTGAATCTCATTGTCATCATATGTAGGCCTTTTCAAGCATCTATTAACAAAATTACTGCAAAGATACATCAATATCATCAAAATCCCGGCAAAAGACGTCCACTGCTGGTCCTTGACCTCCTCAAAGTTGGATACAACGACCGGTCCTGCGTTTACGCATCCATTGAATGACAAATTAGGGGCATCCATTAATGACGTGAAATATTTAGGGGGCTACCGTACAGTCAAGCCAGCCCAATGCAATGCAAAACTCCATCGCAAATAATCACAGATCAACGTATAGACAATAAAAATAAACATTTAGAACATATCTCACTTGAGGTTATGGGGGGGGGAGGGTCAAGCTAAATTTCAAGACGTCTCACCAGGGTTCCCACCCTGGTCTGACGTCGAAGGAGGAGGGGGAAGGAGGTTTCGAAAAATCGCCAAAATTGCCTTATGTAATTAATGGACGCCCTCTTACAACATTGAATACATAATAATCTTGGGCACTTTAATCAATCATTTAAACCTGTGAAAAACTATTTCAAATAGAAAAAAAAAACCGGAGTGACAAATCGAAACGGAATAACAGCCACGTGTAAAAAAAGGTAGAAAGAAAGAAAATAAACATACAAAAAAAAAAGCTGGAGGAAAACATATGTCACATCCACGCCTAACGGCCATCTCAAAAGCACTATTACTAAGGCTATGCACGTAGCAGACAATGACGGGCCACATTTATTAAGAAAATGCGAGTTATTGCTAATCTTTTTCTGATTTTGAACCAATTATTACAGATAGCCTTATTCGAGAAATTCCATTTGACATCTTAAAGTCCAGTCCATTGATTCGGAATAAGAAAGATTGAGAGTTTCGCTTGAACGTGAGCCATTGCTGGATCAATTGTAGAATTGGCCTCAGCTGTTGCTATCTTGGCGGCAATCCAAGCACTTTCCATCTATCTAAACTGATGATGACCGACACTCTCCAAGACTTTCTTATTCTTGACTAACGAACTTATTGATCCTGACGAATGATCGAGGTATATTTTTGAATTTTTTGGTTCAGAATCCGAGAAAATGATGTAGCATCAAATAGATCTGACTAGTATCTCATAGAATTTCAGATCAATTGAGTAACTTTGTACTACCTATGTCCTGATATCACCTGCCTTGTCTTTTCCCAACTATGTTGGGGCCGAGTCTGTTGAAATATTAGTGGTTCATCCAATTAAAAGGACAAGATGAAATTTTGTTGCGCTTTGGGGCCGCCTTGCGTACAGGAGAACAATTTTGCGCCAAAAGCTTGTTCAACAGCAGCTTACTCGGGCGCCGAGATCTTAGCGCCATGAAATGTTAGCGCTTATTTTCTTTCTGTTTTTAATTGGATGAACCACTAATATTTCAACAGACTCGCCTGCAACACTATAAAACTGACCTTTGCAACTGCTCCCTATAGTAAACAATCACAATCCAAGCTCCTTCAAGGACTCGTCTCAAGCAGGCAGCAAACCGATGCTTTTTAACAACCTTAAACCAAGATCTAAATCAGCTCACCCGTTTAAGAGACGCAGACAGACACACATAGCGGTCAAACTTATAACACTCTTCTTTTTGCGTCGGGGATTAAAAAATACTTGAAAAAGTCTTGAAATTTTAATAAAAACTGACGGCTATCGGTTTTCAAACAATAAAACAAGGTTCGTAACAGATCCTAGAAGAATCCGTCGTTTCTTACGTTTACACCCCGCTTCGTTTTGTTTGTACGCTGTGATTTCGAAATATATTTTTATCACATAATTTCTAGTATGTAATAGTATCTATATTTCCGCCGAATCACTTAATAACTAATCCAAAATGTTTTTTTCGCACATTTCTTTTCATCTGAATTAACTTGGAATATATTCAAAGCAACATTGAATAACGGAATGATGAATAAAAAAAAGTAAAACTAAAATTGGTAAAAAAATAATAATAATTGGTAATTGGTAAGATTGGTATTTGGTTTGAGAAATAAATATTATTTAAACTTGTATCGGAAAACGTAGCATATTTTTAAGAAAATCATTATAATTTATAATAATCGCCACAATTTGATTTTTTTTTGTTTTATGTCCTCATAAGACCTAACGACCTAATTTAATGACAAAAATATTTGGGCACTCCGGCCCAAGACAGTTTTTAAAATCATTATATTACGGCCCAGTGACCTGAAATTATGACATAATATTTAATCCTATTTTGTAAGCCCACTAATTTAAATATGTTATCAAAAATGCATTAACCTTGAATACATCTTATAAATATTAAATACCCCCGGCAAAATACTAAAATAATTAAGTCAAGAACTTATCTGGGCCGCAACTACTTGCACCTTTTTTAGTTTATTTTTTTAGGTCGTAAGTTATATCGACCTAAAATTAGGTTGGGCCTTACGACTTACGAGGATATATGCGTTAAAATGATAGCTCTGAAACTAGTTGAACAATATTTTTACTGCTCAATGGGCGCTTAAAACTTTTAAACTAACTTAGTTTCAGTAACAACCCCATTAAAAACTTCGTTTCTACAGTTGATTTTGAATAAACAAGGTCCAATGAACACAAATTTTCAATAAATGAATTACTTGGCGGAAATATTGATACCCCGTTATTATAATTTACATTATAAATAATATTTTACACAAGTAGAGAGACATTTCTAAATTAGGTTAAGGAGAGCTAAATAAACTGCACATTAAACAATAGAAGACGGGGATCGTATTCACATTCATAGTTAAATATAATTTTAGGATGGATAACGGCAGTTCTAAATTAAGTTGCAATGAAAAGCAAAAAATATATGTATATACAAACGCAAAGTTTATTACATACATATTATAGATAAAATATAACTGTAAGATTATTATTCACAATAAATACACACGTTCAAGGAAGCAAAATAGGTTATTAACTTGTAAGTTAATAGGTTACGTGAATACTTTTGAATTCTATAGACTTAAACATGCAGATGAATAACTTTCAATACTATTTATAAACGTGTAATTATGTTAGTCTTAACCAAAATCATAAAAAAAAAACACTACCACAAGATAACCGTGACACATCACGGTTACCTTTTAAGTAATAAAAAAATATGGTTTACTGATATTCAGTATTATTTCCAAAAAACGTGTCATTTACACATTTTATTACAGATCATTTATGCAAAATAAAACAAAAATACACAAAATTAAAATTGATTTTTGTCAAGCTCAATTACACTAAAATTCGTCTTTGTCATCAAGTAATCAAAACTCAATAAAAAATCATAATCCATTCCGAAACTGCCCAAGATGCTGTTACTCAAAAATTAATTTGTCGTATTTGTGTACACATTGGTGCAAAACCTATTAAATTTGATATTTGTCCATGTAGTTTGAGTAAAAGGGTAATTTAACAAGTTTTTTGTCCGTGTAATTGTAGTCTTTAGAGTAATTTAGCAAAATATATTCGTATTCCCAGACAAAGGTTTTGGTTAGGTCCAATAATACTTAAATTCTGCATCTTCATAAAATAACCAAAAAAAAAAAAATTTTTAAACATTCATTCCAAATTCTAGGAGAAATTTATTAGTAAAAAAAAAATGTATTCATTAGACACTGGTACTGGAAAACTTTGTAAGTGTGATGTTTATCGTAATTTCAGTCAAAAGAGTGATTTTACAACACACAGTCGTATACTCATTGTTGAAAAACATTTCAAATGTGAAATATGTTTAATTTCATTCAAAAGTTTGGTTTAACAATACATAGTCGTACACACTAGTGAAAAACCTATCAAATTTCATATTTGTCTGTGTAGTTTGAGTGAAAAGGGTAATTTAACAAAACATATTCGTATACACATTGGTGGAAAAACTTTCAAATTTCATATTTGACTGTGTAGTTTGAGTGAAAAGAAAGGTAATTTAGCAAAACATATTCGTATGCACACTGCGGAAAAACCTATCAAATTTCATATTTGTCTGTGTAGTTTGAGTGAAAAGCAAGGTAATTTGAACAAAACATATTCGTATACACACTGGTAAAAAACCTATCAAATTTCATATTTGTCTGTGTAGTTTGAGTCAAAAGAAGGGTAATTTAACAAAACATATTCGTATACACACTGGTGAAAAACCTAACAAATTTCATATTTGTCTGTGTAGTTTGAGCGAAAAGGGTAATTTAACAAAACATATTCGTATACTGACATAAAGATTTTGGTTTAGCCTAACTATAGGTAAATTCTGAATCAACATCAAACAACCAAAACACATTAAATATCATAATTCATTCCAACACGAATCAATTTGTATTCTGAAAAAAAATAAAAAAATGTCTGCACTTCATTTTAATATAATCTACTACGTGTGTCGGCTATTTATGATTCAAACATACACTTTCTGTATCATTTTAATTTTAAAATTAATTTAATCTTTGTGCATGGAAGATTTTATAGATTTCACTAGTTCTTCACGTATTTTAAGATGTAAATATACTTACGTTTGACGCAGAGTAACAGAATTGATACTGACTGTAATTATATAAATATAAGATAAAAAATAAAGGGTGTTTACTGTTAAGATGGATAGTATAAGTGTTAGTGTTAAGAAAGATATTATAAGTAATTTAAAATTAAAAACTAGGTTATTGGTTCCCTGGAAACCGGACTTAAGTATGCAAAATGAAATGGACTATATTCGATATATTATATTACAAAACAATATTAGATGTTTAAGTAACTAACTCGTCAAAGAAACCATATTAATATAGGTAGTTAGAATAAGATACGTAAAAAATAATTCATAATTTAATATCTTTGTAAAATGTGCGCTTAACAAAACTTTTCTTTAAACGCTATACGTTCTTGCATATAACAACTAAAAAATTAAAACGTCGAATTGAGAACCTCCTCCTTTTTGAACTCGGTTAAATAGAGACGTCTTAAGATAATTTAAGTTTTTTTGTGCGCATCAAGAAGTGTGATATCTATAACCATTTAAGAGGCCATTTACGAAAATTTTCCGATTTACGTGATTTTATAGAAGAGATATTTCAGTTAAATTACTGTTTTCTATAAGCATTAATTTACTATCAGACAGGCCATTTCAATTATGACCTAATGAATTAGCTACTTTTTCATTTTTTTATTCTGAGTTATCGACCTCAAACTGGCGACTGTTTTATGAATTTTGCTCTAAGAGGTTTAGTATATCATATGTGCCGTGTAGACATTATACGATTCGGTATAAGGTCTACATGGTTTGAAAAAATTGCAATCAATTGTTTTGAAAGTGTTTGAATCACTTTTTTCCTTATTCATATTAAATAACATAATAAAACATAAATTAAGTTAGTAATTTTTTTAGAGAACATGGGCAATGAATTGGTTTTGATTTTGGCTATTCAGACTCTTGTTCTTAAAAATAAAACAACAGAAATAAACTTCAGTTCAAGATCAATCAATACCCCGAAAACAAAAATGCAAAAAATAAAAAGAATTAGCAGTAAATATCTATGAAAATAACCTAAATTTCGCATTATAATTGGCGACAAAAATACAAAATGAGCAAGAGCTCATTTTTATCATCCAATGAAAGATCATTGGATGATAACTGAAACGATTTTTTCTCTTTCATGATAATCATTAAATTTATGGAAATGCAGTGTTTCATCTGTAAAAACATGTGTAAAATAAAGAAAATCAGCGAAAGCTACAAAATTTCAAATACGGTCTCTTAAGCAGCAGATATATGACTTCCAAAACATGAAAATTTCAATTTAAATTGATAAGAAGAATAACCACAACTAAACTTTTCATTACCAAAATAAAGAGAGGTAAATAAGGCTAAGACTAGTATAAAAAAGATGAAAAATAACAAGTACTTTAAAATAGTCCTACGTTATGCAATATGTTGGCTGTGATGAAGTATTTCAACAACAATATCATTGGCAATGCATCTTGTATAAAATGTAACTGAAAAATGACAAATTAATATCTCATTGGCTTAGTCTCAAGCACGGCTGTTGAGCATACAAATCCGTTGAAATTCCAGATTTAAACATTTATATATTCAAGCAGTTTAACACACCAAAATTTTAAAAAAGAAACTTTACGAAACAGAGATTTGCCAACGTTAACTGTAGCTCTGTCTACTAATTTAGGGAAATAGAGGCCCGTGATTGCGCCCGATTAAGGGTTGAACATATTACACGGAACATAAACATAACAGGCGGAATTTCTTTCTAGGCACAATACAGATGTATTTAGATCTCTTAATGTTTATCTTCCATAAACTTTATCTAATACGTCTATTTTTATAAATAACTAGCTTCTGCCCGCGACTTCGGCCGCGTTAAATTTCTAGATGCCCCGACCCTTCCCGTCGCGTCGAATCGCCTACTCGTGCGATTTTCCCCGTTTTTGTAACATTTTTCAATACTGCTCCGCTCCTCTTAGTTGTAGCGTCATGTGGTATATGTAATTCAAAATATGCTGCCCGAAAAGTCACTATTCCACGCGGACGAAGTCGCGGGCACAACTAGTATAGCCTATAGTCCTTCCTCAATAAATAGGCTACCCAACACAAAAATATTTTTTCAATTCGGACCAGTAAGTTTCTCAGATTAGCGCGTTCAATCAAACAAACTCTTCAGCTTTATAATATTAGTATAGATTTACAATTAAAGTCGCTTATAGTTCATGTAAATTCCTTAACGGTTTTGATGTGGTTTATTCATAATTTAGAGCATTTATTTCGGACGGGTTATGTGTAATTAAATCTACATTTAACATAGACATCTGTTTTGACATGTCCTCATTGCATCCGTGCCAAGAAGAGGCGGATCGCTCGTTTAGAATAAAACATTGTCATGTTTTGCACATTTTACAAAGAATATTAACTTAAGTAAGGTAAGATTTTTGGTTAGTTATGCTTTAGTTTTTTTTTTCGCCTGTTCACGTGATGACTATTCTCACTTATGAGTCGTGTATTCCACATATTAGATTAAAGCATAAAAACATATGCTCTAGATATAAGTCTAGGATAGCATTATGTACGTATTTCTTAGATTTTTCTTCAGAATTGAACAGTAAGTTTGTTAGCATAAGTAGTGTTAAAATAAAGTATGGAACGTTATGCCATGATTTTACTATCATTAATTCTAAAGTATTGTTATAATTTAAAAAGGTAAACAAATAAACAAAAAAAAAAAAACAAATATTCACAGTTTGAGAAACACAAGCAAAATGCGGAAGATAAAACAAACAAAAACGGCGTAATATACAACATTTTAAAACGATTATCCAATAGACAGCTTGCTTTTAATACTAAGGTCATAGAACTGTTCAGCCAAAAGTCATGTCATAGATTTATTTTCACATAATATTTCTTAAGTAGTAAACCTCCTTTTAAAAGGATTAAGTTCTTAGCTATTTAGATGTAACAATCTACCTTTAATAATAACGATCACCAGACCGAATTTCGGTCACGACAGCCAAGCTCACCTGACTAGCCATATAAGCAGGATATATAAGTGTGTATGCAAACAAGTACACTCTCATAGTCAAATGGGACAGAAATCCGATACGACCGGGGAGGGATGAAACGCAGGACCAACGGATTTACATGCTCTCCGGGGCACGGAGGGAGTGTCGATGGCATGAATAGCTTAGGGCCAGTTCTCAAACGAAAATTATTATGTCAAATTGTCAAGCGTGCAAATTCAACAAAAATATTGGTATGGTAAGAAACTAAATTTTAACGGGAGCCGTTAAAACGTCGTCGAATTTGTGTGAAACAATTTATTTAATAGTCCTTACGCTTTCGCAAAATTCAATTTTGATTACCAAATTACCTACTCTATACCACTTCTAGGCTACGATATTGTCAAACGGAAATTATTATGAAAACTTGTCAAGCGCGCATTCTGTCAACAGTCATTCGCAGCAGTTTGTGGGCGTTTGACAATTCGATTAATTAATTTTCAATGGAATAACTGGCCCTTTTCCTACCAGTTCTTTTGATCCGCGTTGCTGTAACTTAGACACGAGGTCCGCGGAGTTTTTGGCGGGGGATACGAATTTCGGTCTCTCATCCGCCGGGGATACTTACCACTGGTACTACCGAAGCAATTTATTTTTTTATTTTTAGGTCTTTACTGATGAGTGATGACATCAGGCTATGCTGATGATGATTTTCTTTGAATCATTTGAATATAATCAGAGCACATTAATATGTAATTTGTTATAGTGTACAATACAATATATTTTATTCAATGTATCTATTCCAAAGAACATCTAGAATATCCTTCGCCATTTTGGAAAATCAATCATCCTTTTTGTTCATCTTTTCGATTACCGTAACATTATTATTAAGATTAATTTAAAATTAAAAATATTGTTAGGCTAAGAAACTATTTGACGGATTTGTATGTGAATGTAATTCAAAACAACTTATTTTATAGTCCTCTTACACTTTTGCAAAATTCATAGTTTTCGATGTTTAAAACACCTTTGAATTTATTTTATACCTACTCTATACCACTTTTAGGCTACGATGTTATTTATAATTTTCTATAGAAAAAGCTCTCCTAAGATGATAGAAATCAATGAAAAATATGTTAATGAAACCAAAACTTTTAACCGTATTAAGTTTTTTGTAAAGTTTTTGTGCCATGGAGTATCTGTATTTTATTATTTTGTGAAACAAAATTCTGTGTTGGTACTTTTTTTCAATAAATTAATGTTTAATTTAATTTACGGTTTTTTATTTTACCCTCTGAAATAAACTCTTCACCTATCTGTAGGAGTTCTACAAACTAATCAAAGGTTTTCTTGCTTTGACCAAGTATTTACCAATTAGCAAGTTATGGACACACTGTGCGCCCTAATAGTATAGAATTGGTGCCCTGAGATGTAAGGCGGGGTCATGGCAGACTACGTATGAGATGGCGGGGCGAGCTGGATGGGTTCCGTCAATCGTGAAAAGGGTAGAGGTGAGAAATCAAATCTAAATATTTTTATTTCACATACATCTACAAGGGCACTTAGAAACGTCGGAAGCTAGGTGCACGGTTCCAAATCGTTGATTCCTATGGAGAAGAGCCGGTAAGAAATTCAACGGTTACTCTTTAAAAATAATTGGCTTTTACATTGGTTTCAAATTAGTGTTAATAAATATGGGAGAACAGTGTAGGACTGTCAACAAGTACCAGGTACTTAATAAAATAGAAAATTGTCTACAGTCTATAAGGCTTTATAACGTTCTCACATTCAAAATATAAAATAATAGTTGAACGCGCCTAACTGCGCTAACACGAACGCGCCCCAAGAGAGAGGGGCGTGCGGGGGGAGGAAGACGCCACGCGGCAGCCGCACGCGCCGGCGCCGGCCGCATTCATTCGCATAAAATGGACATTTGCGCAGTTTTAATAAATGTTTCGCGCTTCTAATAATACATTTAAATTTTATGTGCAGAATTATTATAAACCATATAAGGTTGAAAGTTGGAGTTGTTTATTCTCAATCCCCAACAAATGGCGACCGTGAACAATTAAGAAGAACCATTTTCAAGCTCGAACACGTGGAAACCGGCGCGGCGTTTTCGTTCCGCAAAATGGCGGCGGTGGCTGTTCGTCGGTGAAAAATATCGTCTCGCATGTCTCCGAGTAAAAGGTCCCTGGTGAGCTCCGTGCTACGTCTCAGAATAAATCGCTGCCTTTGTACGTCGTGTCAGCGTGGGTCTCCGCCTTCTCTGTGCTGCGGACAATCGGCGTCGGTGCGGCGGCGTAGTGATACTTAATGGAAGTAAGCCCGTTCCTTTGAGACTCTCCTTTCCCTGTTTCTATTTGGGTGTGGGTGCCTAGCTCGCTAAGCTTTTTCTTTAGCATATAATAGCCTAGGTATTATTAGCGTCTATACTGGCGCAACTCATTGCCTCATTATTACAGGTTCATAATTATTTTCGGTACTATACTGTACCTACTGAGTGCTTGGCCAAAGCTGTGGGTGCCTAGCTCGCTAAGCTATTTTCTTTAGCATTAAATAGCCTAGGTATTAGCGTCTATCCTGGCGCAACTCATTGCCCATTACAGGTCCAAAAGTACTTTCGGTACACTGTACCTAATACGCAACTATAAAATTTATAAAAAAATTGCCGAACATTCCAGCGTCCCGGGTCCACGTGGACGGCCCACGCGCTCAAAGTACTTCGTGTCTCGCCCGACGCGCGCTGTTGTTGCTGCCACGTGCTGTGTTGACGAGCTCGGCGGCAGCGGGTGGCGGGTCTGCGGCAGCGGTGTAGTTTGAGCTGCTTGTCTGCTGGATTGTGTAACTGGTGGGATTGCATATTTTATTTTATTAAATTGTTAATATCTGCAAGATTTACCCGACTCATTGTTTCGCGCGTTGTTTACGGTAGTGTTTCTATTTCACTCGACATGGCGGAAGATACGATTACCTCTCCTAATGTGGAGGGTAACGAGAACATTAAATTGTTGATTCGCAGACGTGGTGGAATACGAAGTAGACTAACAATGTTTAAACAGTTTATTAGTAAATACCAAATTGATGAGAAAGCCTCTAGCCTTAGTAATTTAGAAGTGAGGGAGCTGTCTTTGCGACTCACACAGCTACAAGATTTAATGTCAAAGTTCGACTCTGTTCAATCTGAGATAGAGGAAATTGCTCACAATATAGATGACCAAATGTCAGAGCGAAATTCTACAGAAGGGGAATTCTATGCTATGATTTCTATGGCACAAGAATTAATAAATGTTAATTCATCAAGTGGTAAAGAAAATTGTGAATCTATACATTCCAGTTCCAGCCAAATGAACAACTCTATTAAATTGCCAACCATAAATTTGCCAACATTTGATGGAAATTATTCTAAATGGCTAGAGTACAGAGACACATTTGACTCTTTAATCAATAACAATGAGTCCATACCATTAATAAATAAGTTTCATTATTTAAGAAATTCTTTAGTAGGTAGCGCTTGTAATATAGTGAGGTCTATAGACTTTACAGCAGCGAACTATGAAATAGCATGGAAGTCTTTATGTGATAGATTTAATAACAAAAATATACTCATAAATAATCATTTGCAGGCATTAGTCAATATCAATCCAATCCAAAAAGAATCTTTCAAAGCATTACGATATGTGATGGACCAAATTCAAAAAAATTTACATGCTTTAAACATATTAAATATTCCCACAGCTGGCTGGGATCCCTTAGTTATATTCTTGGTCTCGTCTAAATTAGATCCTAGAACTAAGAGTAAATGGGAAGAATACAAAGGTCATTTAACACACCTGCCTTGTCTTGAAGAATTTGTGAAATTTTTAGATACTCGAGCAAACGTTTTAGAGACTGCTAATGGTAGTCGGTATTATGATAATAAAAATTCCACTCATAGCAAAGAAAACAAATCAGTTAAGTCTTTGACAACTACGTTGGCTGATGATAAAACAAAGACATGTTTCATATGTAACAAATCACATTATGTACACCAGTGTCATAAGTTTAAGGCTTTGGGTTTAAAGGATAAGCTGTCTGAAGTGGCTAAACATAAATTGTGCACCAACTGTCTGCGTAGTGGACACAACGTTCCAGAGTGTCCATGGAATAGTTCTTGCCGGACCTGTAAGGAAAAGCATAATTCAATGTTGCATAGCAACAGTACAATCACAAATGTAGTCACAGAAAGTACAGAAGCAAGTCGGCCATCTACCATTCCTGTTAGTTTGTCAGCCCGCTCATCCGGTCAAGTTTTGTTATGTACTGCACAAGTTGAAATTAATACACATAACAATACTACTTACCTGGCACGTGCGTTGCTGGACACTGGAAGCCAGTCTTCATTTATAACAAAAAAGCTTAAAGAAAAGTTAGGGTTACAAGCAACAAAAATTAGTTCTTTTAATGTTAGTGGTATAAATAATGCAGCATGCAAAATTACAGAATGTTGTAATATTGTGATGAAGTCCAGAATAAGTTCATTTAATAGAACTGTTAACTGCTTAGTAATTCCACAAATTACAGGATCATTACCTGGTGCTCAAGTAAATGCTGAGCATTTGGGATTGCCCAATGGGATAGTTCTGGCAGACCCCTTGTTTTATGAGCCAGCAGAGATAGATATCTTGATTGGTGCAGACCACTTTTTTGATATTGTAAATAATAACAGAATAGTTTTAGGAGTGAACAAGCCTATATTACAGGAAAGCCAGTTAGGATGGCTAGTTGCCGGCCCTATTGGTGAAGCTTGTTTTAGTCAGAATATACATTGTAATTTAGTTAAAAATGATAAATTGGTGTCACTTCAAGACATCCATAATTCAGTTAAAAGATTCTGGGAGGTAGAAGAATTGCCTACAGGTTCTAATAATTATTCCATTAATGAGCAATATTGTGAGTCTCATTTTATTAAGAACACTTGTCGTTTACCAGATGGACGATTTTCTGTAATGATGCCACTGACAGAGGCCCCGGAGCAGGCATTGGGCAAATCTTTTCCTATTGCTGTTAAACGGTTCTTGAGCCTAGAAAATAAATTAAATAAAAATATTGAACTTAAGAAACAATACAGTGAATTTATACAAGAATATAGTAAGTTAGGACATTTAAGCGAAATTGAAAGGCCTAAGTTTGGTTGTTACTTACCCCATCACTGCGTAATTCGGGAACAACATGACACCACCAAACTGAGGGTAGTCTTTGACGCTTCTGTTAAAACTAGTTCAAGAAAATCTTTGAATGATATCCAGGCTGTTGGTCCTACTGTCCAGAGCGACTTATTCTCTATTCTTATTCGTTTCAGAATACATAAATTTGTTTTAACAGCAGACGTCGAAAAAATGTACCGACAAGTAGCCTTAGATAAATCTCAGCGACACCTGCAACTTGTGTTGTGGAGGGATCAAGTTGATCAACCATTTAAAATCTTACAGCTCAATACTTTGACATATGGAATGGCTTCGGCCCCATTTTTAGCTACTAGGTGTCTGGTTGAGCTGGCTGATAAATGTCAGGATAAGATTATTGCCAAAGTTATTAAGAATGATTTTTATATGGATGACCTCAACACAGGGGCCTCAACCGAAGAGGAATTAAAACATATATATTTAAATGTCACAGAAACATTAAATTCTGGTTGTTTCCCATTAAGAAAATTTCGCACTAACTCTCATATCCTTGGTGACAAATCAGAATCATCTAACTACCTTAATTTTCATGACGACGCTAATGTATTAGGTCTGAAATGGTCACCAAAATCTGATGAGCTGCGGTTTCCTAATGGAATTCAGTTTGCTTCAAAGGTTACCAAACGAGCAATTATTTCTACCACATGCAAAGTATGTGATCCCTTAGGGCTGGTTAGTTGTTGTATCATTAAAGCAAAAATTTTACTACAGCATTTGTGGATTGCAAAATTAGATTGGGATGAACCCGTACCTGAGCCTTATGCTAAAAGATGGTTTAATTTCATCCAAAACTTGAATCATTTATCTGATATTGTAATACCTCGTTATGTTTTGGGTCATAATTTAGAAACTCAGTCAGCTGAGTTACATTGCTTTGTAGATGCAAGTCAGCAGGCATATGGAGCGTGTGTTTATTTACGTTCCCAAGATAGTAAACAAACTATTACAGTAAGGTTACTATGTGCAAAAACGAGAGTTTCTCCAATTAAGGAGCTTACCATCCCACGTTTAGAGTTATGTGCTGCTCTTTTAGGAGCTCAAGTTAGCGAGAAGGTATTACAGTCTGTACCATGCAATGTTACAAAAAAATATATGTGGACAGATTCTACAGTTGTACTTGGATGGCTGAAAACTCAGAATAGAGTCTTACAGACATTTGTACGTAACCGAGTCAATAAAATTAATGAAATTACCAAAGAATTTGAATGGAAACATGTTCCAACCGAGTTAAACCCAGCAGATTTAGCTTCTAGGGGTATTGACCCACAGCATCTGCAATCATTATCTATATGGTGGGAAGGTCCTATGTTCCTAAAACAGGAACAATCATATTGGCCTACTCAACCCCACACTTTAACTAAAAACCTACCTGAAGTCAAGGTATTAGTCTCTGTTGATGACATGTCTAAAAATAATTTGTTAGTACCATTTGAAAAATATTCGAGTTATAATAGACTAAAAAGAGTTTATGCATATGTTTTACGTTTCATTAATAATTGTAAAAGTAAACAGTTGAAAATAAAAGGACCTTTGCAAGCTAACGAGCTAGAGAACTCTTTAATACTATTGCTTAAAGTTAGTCAATCAGAGTCGTTTGCAAATGATATGAAACAAATTCGAAACGGAATAAAACTACATCACAAAAGTAAATTGTTATCATTAAATCCAATATTAGATACCAATGGCTTAATAAGAGTGGGTGGCAGGTTAAGTCAGTCTGATTGTCAGTACGACAAAAAACACCCAATTTTACTGGATTCTAAACACCACTTTACTAAACTTTTGATGAGATACGAACATTTACATTTAATGCATGCAGGTCCACAGTTGCTTCTGTCGTCAGTCCGCGAGAGATTTTGGCCACTACGTGGTAGGATCTTAGCTCGCACTGTAGTTAGACACTGTGTAGTCTGTGCTCGAATGAAAGGTCAGACTGCACAACCGTTAATGGGCGACTTGCCGAGTGTACGAGTGAACCCAGACTTTCCCTTTAATTCATGTGGGATTGATTTTGCGGGACCCTTTATGGTTTCTTCCAAAAAGGGACGAGGTAGTCGTATCACCAAGGCCTACTTATGTGTATTTGTATGTTTAGTAACGAAAGCCCTACATTTGGAGATTGTAAGCGATCTTTCCACCGAGGCCTTCATATCATGTCTTCGCAGGTTTGTGTCGCGTCGCGGCAAACCCTATGCCATACACTGCGACAACGGAAAGAACTTTGTTGGCGCTAACAATGAGTTGGGTAGGGTTATACAGTCCAGCGTCCAGGCGGTCTCGGATTATGCAGCTGACGAGGCTATTAAATTCAAATTTATTCCCGCGTACTCTCCACATTTTGGTGGAATTTGGGAAGCCGGCGTTAAATCCGCGAAATTTCATTTAAAACGCGTAGTTGGCAATGCCTCACTCACATTTGAAGAGTTAGCAACGCTCTTCACTCAAATAGAAGCAATCCTAAACTCCCGACCTCTTTCCCCCCTGTCATCAGAACCCACTGATATCAATCCTTTAACCCCCGGGCACTTTCTAATCGGACGCCCGCTGATGTCTGTACCTTCACTACCGGTGAAAACATCTAGACCCAATAGGTACCAGCTTATCGAACAAATACGACAGCGGTTCTGGGAGAGGTGGCGACGGGAGTTTATGGCAGAGCTACAAAACCGAGCAAAATGGAAGAAGGGATCCACACCAATCAATGTCGGAGACCTTATTATATTGAAGCAAGACAACTTGATGCCACTCCAATGGCGTATGGGTCGCGTCACTAAATTATACCCCGGAGCCGACGGGATCTGCAGAGTAGCGGAAATCTACACTACCAACGGCACCATCAAACGGGCAGTCAATAAAATGTGCCCGCTACCAGTGAATCAAGAGTTGAAAGAAGATTTCAACGGCGCGGAAGATGAACGCGCCTAACTGCGCTAACACGAACGCGCCCCAAGAGAGAGGGGCGTGCGGGGGGAGGAAGACGCCACGCGGCAGCCGCACGCGCCGGCCGCATTCATTTCGCATAAAATGGACATTTGCGCAGTTTTAATAAATGTTTCGCGCTTCTAATAATACATGTAAATTTTATGTGCAGAATTATTATAAACCATATAAAGGTGAAAGTTGGAGTTGTTTATTCTCAATCCCCAACAATAGTACATAATTATTTAAACCAAATGTCATTGTTGCCATGACAACCAATAATATAGAGTTCAAATTAGAATTAGATAGTAATAGGTACCTCGACCTTAAGGTCGCTCAGCGCGCTATGGAGCGGGCTATGCTCGGAGTTTCTTTGATGGATAAGATCAGAAACGATGTTATCCGGAAAAGAACTGGAGTTACCGACATAGCTTGCAGGGTCAGCAGGCTGAAGTGGCAGTGGGCTGGCCATGTTTGTCGAAGGACCGACGGCCGATGGAGCAGACGAGTCCTGGAGTGGAGACCGCGTATTGGCAAGCGTAGTGTGGGACGCCCCCCAGCTAGATGGACCGACGACCTCAAAAAGGTGGCTGGGACAGACTGGATGCGGAAGGCGGAGGATAGGGTGTTGTGGCGCAGCATGGGAGAGGCCTATGTCCAGCAGTGGACTGCGATAGGCTGATTTGATGAGGTACCTCGACCTGTTTCCATTGCGAGGATCGTCTGGAGGACACGGTGGAGCATACGGTGGAGGTGTGCCATGCCTGGGCGGAGCACCGCCGTGTCCTCGAGGTGGCGATCGGCGGCGGCGACCTCTCGCGTCCGGCCCTGGTGCGAACCATGGTACGGAGCGAGATGGCATGGCGTCACCTCCTTCTGCGAAGCAGTAATGCTCGCGAAGGAAGAAGCGGGGCGCGTGAGGGAGTGGCAGTCTCTGCGCCCTCACGTCCGTAGCCGCCGCAGGAGGAGACGCGACGCCCCGGGCGCCGGAAGTCGATAGCTGACTCCCGGCCACCGTAGGCGCGAGCTTGCGGGCGGCGAGCAATGGGTAGCTCGCCGCCCGGTAAGGACCAGGCTCGGGTCGACGGCGCGTAATGTTCCACGCGCGCCTCAAAGAGATGTCAGCAGCACTGAAGGGGTCTGCTAGGACCGATGCCTACCGGGGTCGCGAGATTGTTCGAAAAAGATACCGTGACCCTGGCACATGGGCAACTGAAGGAACACGGGTGGGTTTTAGTCAGTAAAAGTCTGACACGCCCTCCCGCTCCGCCCAGAGCGGGAGAAGTCATTTGATGATTTCCCATCCAAAAAAAAAACCCGTCGCTGAATACAAGCGTGATGAAGAGGTAAAAAAAAAAATAGGATGTTATAAAAATAAAAAACATTTTTTCATGACGAATATCAATGTTGTGAGCTTACAAACCTACATATTTTATCAACAGCGATGTAGATAGACGCTTTATTCACTGCTAAATATCAAACTCCGCAATGTCATTGAATTCCATCGTAGCATATCATAAGCAGTTTACAAATCGTAAAGTATTCAGCTTGTGACGTTGATCTTTATTGAAAACATGGAACCCTTCCAGTTATTCGCTTCCGGAGAACTTTTAAAAGTATGTAATGTTCTCAGGCAGTAAAAAACGTACGGCTGGGTTCTCAAACGCAACTCAATTTGGGCAATCGTTCTGTCCTGGACTTCTAGGACTTTGTAGCGATAGAAATACTTTAAAAAACATCTTAAAGTTAATTAGCTGTCGTTTGAATGTTCAGGGGTTAGGCTTAAGAAAATGTTCTATGTAAAACCTTACGTGAGAGGAATTAATGATTAAATGCCTACGTGACAAGTTTGCTTCAAGGCATCGCTGCGTGAGGAGTTTCTGAATAAGTTAGAAACTAATCAATCAAGTATTGCCCAGTTTCTAGCAGGTCTATTCTGTAAAAATCTCTCCGTGAAATAAAGTGAGTTGTCATTCCAGCCGACGCGTGTACTTTTGTAATTTCTAAGTCCTCGTTCGCACGGTCACAAAAATATCGAGGCCAGATTTTTTCGCGCACGATGAGACTGCGACAAGGCTATGAAAGTTTCTATTCGAAGTAAAAGGAGTGTGTAAATCGAAGATCGTAGCAGGTGGCGTTCTATAGCTTATATCTATCCTTATGGGAAGGTTTGGGTTAATGTATGCATTCTAGTACTTTACGTAAACGTTTATCGGTTTTAGACTTTTGTCATACCAATCTCGATTGTAGGCCAATCCCTCTCACAGAGGGAAGGTCTGAGTCCCAGCAGGAGGAACATTATAAAGCTGATTGTGCAAACTCGTTCGTAGACGTGTCACGTTTTAACGTCGTCATATGTCTTATAGTGTTAAGAGAATCTAATCTTTTGGCGACTGAATGACGTTGCCTGGTGCGATCTGGCCTGTGAAAACGGTGAAGGAAAACATTGACATGTCCTGGAACCGAAAATTCGAAGACATGTAGGTATCCTCTACCAACCCGCACTGAGCCCACGTGGTAGAATACGGCCCACTCACTCTCACCGAGAGGAGGCCTGAGTCCCATAGGCATAGGCAAAGGGAATGGTATAGGTTAATTATGTATAAATTAATCTAGAAGAGAGATTATATATATCAATAAGTATGTAGGTAAAAGAAGAATATCACAAGCGTCCAAGGCAGCGTTTGTCAGTCAAGTCATCAAGTGTGAATGCTTCCTTTCAGCCTTCAGTGACGCGCGGCCAACCGTCAAATGTGATCAAACCTTTACTCAACCTAGTGGAAATTGGAGTTGCATTTAGACATACGACCCTAGATCAGTTCGATTTGATTTTACTTTTATTTAGTTTGAAAGTGTATAAAATAAGGTATTAGGTTATGTTATATTATCCTATGTTAAATTAGGATTTTTTGTGTAATAGGTCTAGGTACAGTTAGGCTCGAAAAGATGTAGTACCTAAACATCGACAAGAAATAAATTAAGTAATTGTTAATACTCTATGTTATGCAATACTTTTATATTATTTAAAATTGTATGAAGATACTCGCAGACAGGCACGACGCGACAGCTTTCATCATATTATACTCTATTGGGTAGGTCTAAGTACCTACTATATTATTGTCTCTCCTAAATACAGATTACTCAGTGATCTACAGTAGCTAGGAGAGTAGCGATTCACCCAAGAATTCATTGTACCATGTACCTTACTAATAATGCTTACTTTTTAAGTCCCTTATGTACTACAAAACCTTTATGTACCTAAATAAATATATTATATATATTATTATTCGTAAGGCGCCAGACGTAAAGTATATTACCATCCCATTTATTCCCGTGGGTGTCTTATAAGGTGACTAAGGGATTAACTACAAAATGGGCAGCAGCGTTCTCTATACATTTTACCACCATACTGCGGTTTCCAATCAATGAACCAACCGCGACAAGCGTAGCTTAACCTTCGACCGATCCGTAGGGTCACCGATCATTTCGTTAGGTTGATTCAATCCTGCCAGGGTTTCGAGATTTGTTCGAAAAAGTTATACGTGGCCCCGGCACATAGGCAACGGAAGGAACACGTGTGAGTTTAGTCAGTAAAAGTCTGACACGCCCTCCCGCTCCGCCCAGAGCGGTAGAAATCATTTGATGATTTCTCACCCACAAAAAGAAAGGTTGATTAACTTCACAAAGGACATTAAGAACTTTTGCAAATAATTTACGATCCAATCAGTCATACTCTTAACAACTGTGTTCAAATTCCATGGTTCACTGATAAAAAGGTTCTCTAAAATGAAAGGGTTCGTTACCGTTTTGAGTGCTCTCAGTTTTATAGGAAATACCTCTTATATAACTTTATTCATAGCTGAATGGTTTTGTAAACGTATCATGACTGGTGTTTTTGTCCTATTCCACGATGATTAGAGAACTAATTGAACAAGATGACTAAGCTGGTTGGTTGTTTTATAGAAATATGGCTAATTAGTTCATTTATAATGAGCGTAAAAATATTCTTAAAGTAGCCGAGAGTAACTTGTTTTCCCTATTATTATGATCATTTTTAACCGACTTCAAAAAGGAAGAGGTTCTCAATTAGGATGTTTATATGTTTTTTATTTTTTTATGTATGTTCGGCCATAACTCCGTCATATATAGACGGATTTGCAAAATTCTTTTTTTGTTCGAAAGGGGTTTATTCCGAAATGGTCCCATATAATTTTCATATAGATCTGATGATGAGTTCGGGAGACAGACACCGGAACTCTTTATAAAATGACAGGAAATCAACCGCGATTTCTGCTATCGCATAAATATGCATTGTTTGTTTGGAATTAGTGCAGGGTGAATACCACAACTAAAAATTTAAAAATAAAAACATTTTTACAAAAAAAAAAAAAAAACAACCGACTTCCTTAAAAACACTACAAAGTGAAAAATAACTTTAATTTCGGAAGTCGGTGGCAAAAAAACCATAAAAACAGATCCTAAGACACCGACTACCGAAATTAAAGTTATTTTTCACTTTGTAGTGTTTTTAAGGAAGTCGGTTGTTTTTTTTTTTATAAAAATGTTTTTTTTTTATCAGACCATGTCAGGAAATGGAAAAATATTGTTTACATCTAATGAAAACAACCACGCATATAGGTGGATCGATCCACGATTGCCAGAGATATGTATTTTCCTTTTTGGGTTGATGTTTTCGTCGCAGCGGATTTCAAAGCACCATTCGTCAATGGCTGTACGATCAGATCAATTTAACAGATAGGCAAACCTCCATACTTATTTTATCATAGTTTGTCATGGTATGCCGTTAAAATATGTCGGTGAACGTATGGTTTACCCATTTACGTAATAAAACTTGTTACTGAAGTACACTGAAGTATGGGACCTTGAAGTCACTAGTTATAAAAATGTTAGTTCTTTTTGTTATATATGTATTTGTGGTGTACAATATATCTTTATAAGTAAATAGATATCTTTCGAACTACGAAGGAGTGTTAAAAACTTACGCCGTTACCTCAGCCAACAAAAATTAACTGTCTCTATTATGCTTACATATAGTTTACATAAGCTTAACCAAAAAAATAATAGTAAAAAATAAATATATATTTAACTTTACAATTATACGTAATGTAACGGAGCAAAGTGATAATCTTCGTTTAACGAGGCAAGTTTCTGTAAATCCCTGAAATAAGATAATTCTCTGCTCAAATAAGCCTCTGCTCGCCTTAAGTTAGTTAATATATCCTATAATAGTACCTAGACAAAACATGTATCAACCACAAATGCTGGGAAAATTTCTACATAATTTGAATTCAAGTACAAACTGTATATTCAGCTGTTGAAATTTCTAAAATATGGTTTGTTTATGCATATAATATTGAGATGACAAACGCTCGTATAAAGACGTCAATTAGCTTTGATAAATGATGATGCATAACCAGGCAGAAAGAAAAAGATTGCTTACAGAAAATAAAGTTTCAATAATGCCTCACAACATATTTAGGTCGTTTTGGTGAAATAATTAGGTGTACCTATTCTACAAGTAGGTTCACAACAACTACTGCAATAGCTAGTTACATATCCTGCGTGTCCAGTGCACATTGAGCTGCTCCAATAAATCTACACTGATTTTTTTTTTGTTTTATAATTATTTTGCTATTGTACTCTTTTTTATTTTATTTTACATGACATGAATATTAATTGTATGAATATTACTTTGATTATTGAGAATTTGAGGACTATGAGGGTCATTGTATCACTTTTGATTATGGTCTGGCAGTTTGAGTAGTTTGTGCAGCCTTCCCAAATGTCCTTTGGTATTGTTCGTCGAATCGTTGAGCTCCTTAAGTTCTGAGTTGAGTTGTACGATAATTGACAAATGCGTGCACTGACTGGACAGGTCCACTCAAATCTGTGTGGTCGTTTCCACAAAAGACCATCTCAGACACCGATCTACATGGTCATCAAATGATCTAACAAAATTGTATCCGTTTCCCTTTTTTTTCTTTTTTTTGTGTACACATTGATATTGATAACTTTTCATAATATACAATGACATGAATATTTACTTTGTTAAGTATCATATTGTTTTAATTATTGTGAATGTGAAGTCTATGTGGGTCTTTTTCTTTTTTTTATTTAATTTTATTTAATTCTTTTTTTTCTTTCTTTCTCAGTAATCATAATCTGGCAGTTTGAGTAATTTATGTGGCCTACCCGAATGTCCTTTCTTTGGTATTGTTCGCCACAGCGTTGGGCTCCTTATGTTCTATGTTCCGAGTTGAGCTAAACGATTAGTGACAAATGCTTGCACTGACTGGACAGGTCCACTCAATCTGTGTGGTTCTTTCCTCAAAAGACCATTTCAGTCACCAATCTACATGGTCTTCACATGTTGTGACCAATATTATGTCTGGACTTTTAAAAGAGACTTTGACCTCTGAGTTTGTTTCGGCCTTTCTTCTCAGAGTAGTCAGTTAGGAAACGCCGAACTCATCTAGTTTAAAAAAACATTTGATTGACATGTAAAAGTGTTTGTACAAACCTACTTACAGAAATAAAATCATTTATCATTACTGGAACTGATGGACTCTAGAGATGGCGACACACAAATTGTCGAACTCTGGGCCGAGTCCATTTAGATTGCCATCAACCCAAGTAGAAGAAGCAAAATCTATAAACCTGTACCATACTTTTAGCTTTCACGAAGTTCTCATCGTGGATTATTATTTTTACTTCAACTATGTTAAACTTAACTAAGGAGCAGTGGTGACCAAGTGGTAGAGCCTCCGAACTACGTGTGGTAATGGGTTGGAATCCCGTAATTACTTTGTGTAATTTATTTTATCACCTATGGTCTCAGAACGATGAAAAAAAATTCGAACACATGACATCCCAAACTGACAGATTATGGCCCACTTCCTCACAGAGAGAAAACAGTGGGAACTGGAAACTTTAAAAGCTGATTATGTAGTGAATTAGGAAGGGGTCAAACACGACCTGTCGCTCGAAAGGCCTTACTCCGTAAACCATTCAACCAATATGACAACTTCCAACGAAATCGATTAACTTTAATTAAAAAATGATTGAATGAATATCAGAAATGAGGGGATGACAGTGAGTGATTTACTGTTATGTTTGCCGACACGACTTGTTCTTGTTGCTTCATTCAAATTGAAGGGCAAAATGAAGCGTGGTAGAGTAATGAAAGCATTTTGTGTCTCTAATTATATTAAATCCTTTTTTATAATTCTCTCTCATTTTAATTACCGATACATGAGCCCCGTATGATCTAAATACAAAACGTACATTACGGGCACGTTTTTAATTAAAATCAAAGCCAAATTGCCACAGCGTAAGTACGTAATGTAACGTAGCAGGCTAGCCGTAAGATACTTTTCAAAGAGAACAAAATAAAAAACACAAATGTTATAAAATAGTCGACATTGAAGAAACTCCGGCTTCGGGCGGTTCAGAATGCTCAGTCGTCAGGTGCAAGTGGCAGGATGTAGCAGGATGCATCAGGATTGACTCAATTGACAGGCAGTGTTCACACTACTACAGCTAAATTTATTCAGGTCTGCTTCCTGAATAAATTTTGTTGTAGTAGTGTGAAACGGTAATTAGAGGACCCTCGTCCTCAAAGGTCTCCCGTACGCACAGATGAGATGGCCTGAGGCCGCAGAAGTATAGGTAGGTCTCCGACGCAAACCAATCGTAGACCGACCTGTACAAGGACTGGTCATCTACTTCATTCTACGCCACGTAATTAGATGGACCTCGTCATCAGGGGCCTGTCATGCACAGACGAAAGGGCCGCGGTCAGCGGTAAAGTTACACATGTACACATTAAAGTTGACAATTACAATATTTAATAAACATATATTTTTTTTAATCATAATTACCGTATATACTTTCATAAGCATTTTTATAAAAGCTGTGATTTTATCATTTCAAATAGACTTCAATTTCATTTACAATAGTTGTAGAGAACAATCCGTGGTAAACCACAGTTAATAATTTTATAAATGAAAGCTAACTGAATTTAGTTTTCATCAGTGTTAGTTGAAGGCTACGAAGTGAATGGGTACCTAGTGCGAATGCAAAATGTCAGTTAGTCGTTTCTTGTTTGATAGCGGTCTTAATGTTTATTGCACAGAAGTTTTCAATTTCGGTGCTGGAATTTATTCTTTTTACTAGCCGGCTGAAATTCTTTTGCAAATCTAATGAAATTAAAGGATTATGCAAGTAGATCTTTTACGACACTTTGACACGTCAATATTTAGTTGGTCAATAAATAGCGCCAGCGAAGAAATGCTGAAACAAACTCAAGGGTCATGGTCTTATACCGTGGCCCTGGCACATGGGCAACTGAAAGAACACGGGTGGGTTTTAGTCATTAACCCTACAGTAGTCGCGCACCTAAAAGTAACGGGAGTGTCCAATTTCAAATTGAAATAAATAAACTTATAAGCATTAACGTTTAAATAAATATATGAAAATATTATCAGTACAGTTTTCTTCCAGTACGCGGTCGCCACTCCAGAACCTTCCGACCCCATCGGCCATCCGTTCTGCGAGCAATGTGCCCTGCCCACTGCCACTTAAGTTTGGCAATTCTTCGGGCTATATCGGTTACCTTGGTTTGGCGGCAATCATGCATTAGTCATCTTGTAGCTGAACCCTGAATGAAGTGGTTTTGTAAACAAACGGGAATCTAAAACACGTGAAAATACAAATTGTGTGGGAATTCATCGGATATAGTCAAAATGATGTAAAGTTATGCAGAGGTAAAGTTGACACATTACCACCCTAGAATAATTGGATTTCGTTTCATTTGAGTTCGGAAATTAAAAGATATAAAACACATAACTAATCTCTCGATCGTGGATCCTAAAATTCCGACAATAAGGATAGAAACCGTTCGACTAGTATAATAAATGCACATAATTTATTTTGGCACTGTTTCAAACCGTCTTCACAATTCAGCGATTCTTCAACCTCAAGCGATATCGCTTCAGAATCTTGTATTTCTCTTGGGAGTAGAATGATATGTATGTTTCCACGGGCGTTTCGCAGTATTGCTACTCGACACCATATCTCAAGTGTGGCCACTTAAGTCGCCGTTTGGGGCTTAAAGTTTGATTCAGCGAGTCTTCTTCTCTCTTAACTGTCATGAATGTAGTCTTTTCGGGTATGATGAAACTATTGCTGGACTTCAACTGCATTGAAGTATCGGTTTTTCAAAACTGCGGAGACAATTTAGTAGTCTTCTCGGGTACTAGTGCACCTGAGTCTGCCATTACAAGGGATCCTCAGATGGTTTCCAATTTCTTCGTATCTACGCTGCACATGGACACGGACCGTTCTTAATGTTACACCCACCATTCTTGCAGTACCATGCATACCTAGTTCTGGAAACGCCATGATTTTTGCACATTATTCAGGTGAAGTGGACAAGACAAGTAAAGTTTACGTGCTGTGGATACCTTTTTTTTTTTTTTTTTTTTTTTTTGAAATCATCAAATGACTTCTCCCGCTCTGGGCAGAGCGGGAGGGCGTGTCAGACTTTTACTGACTAAAACCCACCCGTGTTCCTTCAGTTGCCCATGTGCCAGGGTCACGGTACCTCTTTCGAACAATCGCGCGACCCCGGCAGGCATCGGTCCTAGCAGACCCCTTCAGTGTTGCTGACATGTCTTTGAGGCGCGCGTGGAACACTACGCGCCGTCGACCCGAGCCTGGTCCTTACCGGGCGGCGAGCTACCCATTGCTCGCCACCCGCAAGCTCGCGCCTACGGTGGCCGGGAGTCTGCTATCGACTCCCGACGCCCGGGGCGTCTCCTCCTGCGGCGGCTAGGGACGTGAGGGCGCAGAGACTGCCACTCCCTCACGCGCCCCGCCTCCTCCTTCGCGAGCATTACTGCTTCGCAGAAGGAGGTGACGGCTTCCCATGCCCTCTCGCTCCCAACCATGGCTCGCACCAGGGCCGGACGCGAGAGGTCGCCGCCGCCGATCGCCTCCACGAGGACACGGCGGTGCTCCGCCCAAGCAGGGCACACCTCCACCGTATGCTCCACCGTGTCCTCCAGACGATCCTCGCAATGGAAACACCCGGGCGTTTCCTCCCGCTTTATCCTGAACAGGAACCCACCGAAGCACCCATGCCCGGTGAGAACCTGCGTCAGGCGGAAGGTGAGGGCGCCGTGGCGCCTCTCTATCCACTCCTCAAAGAGGGGACTTACCGCCGCAATTGTGGCGTGCCCGTGCTGTGGATACCTTGGCTTTGAAAAAAGAAATCATCGATCAAGAAATTAATGTGAAACCAAAATCAGTAACGAAAAAGTCCAAAAAGGCAGTCAATTGGAAAGGAGTGATGTTTGTTTCATAAATTTTGTTTCAGCCATTCCTAAAAAGATGATTGTCGGCTACTGTATACCTACTTCTTATTTATGTATGTACATGTCAGTTTCATTTCGTATTAGAAAAGCGAGTCGCAAACGTTTAATCAAGAAACAACAATAAATTACTTCGGAAACTGGTAGCAATTTCCCGCACTCCAGAATTCATTGTCCTGTTGATGATAAATAATAATACCGCCCATATATTACTTTCTTCATATATTCACATTATTCTTAGTCTCGTAATTATTATCGTGTCACTTAGATAAATACAAATAAACCCGTGTAACCGTGTAACGTTCTGTTGGTCAACTTACTTTATCTTCCTTTCTTGTTCACATGAAAATATACAACAAAAAAAAATTAATGAATAACTTTGGCAAAAAGTTCTTTAGATTAATTAAATCTAGTTAGAGTCAAAGAAACGTTTTCTGAAATTATACGAATACTTAGACTTAGTCACCAGTTTAAAAATACGTAATATTTTGCGACCTAGAACGATTTCGTTTTGAATGTAGCATTTGAATATAGATTTGTTATATCACCCTCGCGCCTTCAGATTATATCATTTGGTTGATCCGCGCCAAAATTTAAGACAAATTGTAATACATGACATAATTGTCACTAACATCTTCGGTACGCCCGTGCTCGCCCCGCAGCTTGGGCACAGACAGCAAAGGGCACTGAACATTGATGTTCACAAGTAACATAAGCATATATATAAAAAGGATTGTGGTAATACAAAATACAAATAAAATCGAGCACAATATTGTAACACAACATTCTCTAGAACCGTACAAATATATCTTCTTGAACACCTTATAAAAAAGCTCGTCAGTTGTAAATCGTTTCATATTTCATTGAGGATTGTTGAATTTGTTTTACTTTCAAAACAAGCGGTTGTGGAATATTATTTTTTACCGATTCCAGAAAGAAGAGTATATTAGCACATTATTTTAAAAATCTTGATCATCTTCAACAGACAACCAGTCAGTACTTGTGTGATGGCGTTCCTTAACCTATAACGTCCCATAACGCATTTTACTTAAATTCCATATCTAAAGAAACTATTGCTCGTACTTTACTGATACGTCTTTCAGCAGCATTTATATGTCCTACTCATGTAAACGCTTTTATAGCTAGTAAATGAAAATAAAAGGTTGAATTCAAATCGTTTTATCCCAATACCCTTGTTACACTCACAAACTAAAAGTAGGTAAGTAGGGCTTTTCTAAATAATCATTTATCACTGAATGTCCACAAAGCATTTACTTATGTCCGTCGTATTGTGATTGGGACCCGCAAGTGATGTGACGGTCTGGCAAGGGACAGCGAAGTGTCATACGTGTGAAACGATACAACATATTGGTCACATTTCTGGCTCATTCATACTAGGAATGTTTCTCGCCTCAAATACTTTATCGATAGGGGATCAGAAAGTTAACCTGTGTAAATGTGCGTAAGAAAAACTAATGTTTCACAAGCGCAACTCCTGATCATGAGATTCTGGGGTCGATTCCCACGACGGGCAAAGTGTTATTGAATTTTTCTATTTGGAATTTCTCAGTAGCAGCCTTAAGTCTGGATTTGTGATCAGTTGATGGCAACAGGCCTGCCCCCTATATCATGGGACATAAACATAGCTGGCAAAACGGAGGTGTACTATAGAAACGTCAACCCTTCGCGGAAGAAGGTGTGATGTTATGATACGTTATGATAAACTAATGTCGAAAACCAAAAGTCGCTAGCCCCCGAATTTTATTTGGACGTTTATCCGCGAAAACAATATGGTATATTTAGATTTCTATTAACTCTTCGCAAAAACGGTCTGACGAATCTCTAAGGACGTAATTGTGGATCAGTTTTAACGCGTGACAATAATCGTTGACGCGCGTTTTCGGCAACATTAGCCCGGGATCTCCCCCCATTTTGACCGGCAAGAAACTGTCCTCAAATGAATAAACCCTTATCATGCCAGTTTGATAATAAAAGGCCAAGTAGGTATTACGTGTTTCTTTTATATTGTTCTCAATGTTTGATATACTTTGATCTCAAACAGTCAGAATATAGTGGTTTTGTTTCTGATCATTGCTCACGTACGTTTCATTTGAAATGTAATCCCCAGTGATTTTATAAGGGATCCTCTTTTGTATTTTGTTCTGGAAATAATCAGATATCTGGGATTTTCATGCTTTGTCTTTTGTTCTATCAATCTTTTTCATCTTATTGTTTCTAGAAGCACTTGAGTACCTCTATATTCCCTTCTTTGATCACGGTGACACAACATATATTGAGTTTTTATTTTTTTTTGTACATTAAGAACTACAGAAAATGTCAATTTGTTCGTTTTTGGGACGTCTCTAGAAACATATAGAGACTATTCTGGTATTTTATTCTATTTGTATCTTAAAAAGACACAAAATCAATCTTGTAAAAAGTTCTGGAATGAAAAAGGACCATTAACGATTTATTTTCACTGGTTTTTGCCCGCGGTGATATCGTAATAAATCACACAGAAATGTAATATCGGGATTAAAAGTACCTTATGTCGTTAGAAACTATCTTTTTGCCAAATTTCACCCAAACCCTATTGTTTTTGCGCCGGTTTTCTGAATTCACTAGTATTTTTTTTTTATTGAGTAGCCCCAATAAGAAAAAGTTTACACAAAGCAGGCAAGCTAGGCAGCTGCATCGAAAATAAGCGAAAAGGTTTTAACCTGAGGGTTTTTTTTTTGGGATGGGAATTCAGACGGGATCGCTCTGGGCGGAGCGGGAGGACGTGTCAGACTTTTACTGACTAAAACCCACCCGTGTTCCTTCAGTTACCCATATGCCAGGGCCACGGTATCTCGTTTGAACAATCCCGCGACCCTAGCAGGCATCGGTCCTAGCAGACTGCTGACATCTTTTTGGGCGCGCGTGGAACACTACGCGCCGTCGACAAGGGCCAAGTCCTTACCGGGCGGCGAGCTACCCATTGCTCGCCGCCCGCAAGCCTGCGCCTACGGTGGCCGAGAGTCTGCGATTGACTCTCGACGCCCGGGGCGTCTCCTCTTGCGGCGGCTGGGGACGTGAGGGTGCAGAGACAGCCACTCCCTCACGCACCCCGCCTCCTCCTTCACGAGCATTACTGCTTCGCAGAAGGAGGTGACGGCTTTCCATGCCCTTTCGCTCCGTACCATGGCTTGCACCAGGGCCGGACGCGAGTGGTCGCCGCCGCCGATCGCCTCCACGAGGACACGGCGGTGCTCCGCCCAGGCAGGGCACACCTCCACCGTATGCTCCACCGTGTTCTCCAGACGATCCTCGCAATGGAAACACCCGAGCGTTTTTTCCTGCTTTATTCTGAACAGGAACCCCCCGAAGCACCCATGCCCGGTGAGAACCTGCGTCAGGTGGAAGTTGAGGACGCCGTGGCCGAGGCCGTTTCTTGATTTACAAAATATTTTAGGTCGGTGTACGATTTAATTAAAGTCTCTTAGTTCCTATGTGTTGTACGCGTTGGACCCATGTCTCGATGTAAGCCGTAAATGCCAGATTTTATTCATAAACCAGATTTTTGTGGGTTAGCTGGTTATTACGCGATTCAGCCTAAATAATTATTTCCCTAAACCACATTTTATGTGTTGTTCTTTTTTACCTCACACCGTTGGGCTTTACATATAATTTATGTGACTCAGTCCTTTTGTGTTTTGAAGCTCGATATATGAATCCTTGTGTAATTCTATTCTTTCATTCACATAATTATAATTATTATTTAAGCATTCAACTCCCGTACTGAAGTTTATCGAAAGGTTAACATCATCAGCGTATAATGTAATTTCCTGGGACTCAGGCCTCCTCCAGGCCTCTCCTAGGACAAAGCCACTACGCGGACCCTGTCCAGGTTGGTAGATGTCATATTTCTCCGAATTTTTGGTTCTAAAACCGGTTTCCTCACGATGTTTTCCATCATTGTTTTGAGAGCAGTGGTAATGAAATTAAATACCCACAGTAAAGGCCTGCCTGAGTTCGAACTCATGACCTAAAACCCAATAAAGTCTTCTTTAAAAAAAGGTGAATGCTTCAACCAGCCCGCGAAATTCAAAATTTCTTGCGTTTTTTGCAATTTGCAGGCCAGTGTTAGGTTGTATGTTGATTAAAATATTATTCGCGCCTGTAAGACGTATGTAGTTACAGAATTATAATCATCAAATTTACCAAGAGTTTGTGTAGACATGACATCTTTTTTCAGAAAAAGTTTTCCTCTACCCATTTTTAAGTTTATCCAATTTTCGACGTCATTCTCCAACTGTAAATGTAAATACATGTTATAGATAATTTTCTAAGTATTAGGTAGGTTACTAACGTGTTTTCACGTACAAGCAGATTTAACATAATTATAACAAGTATATTCGCTGAGTTACGTCAAAGTGATCTTCACAGTTCACAGCATCGAATAATGCAAAAAGAAAGAAAGCAATGCAATGAAGAATGAATGATGCATGATGATGATGTGATGTATTGTGGAACGCTATAAAGTTTTGAGTATTGTAATGGTGTTTAGAGAAAATTGAAATTTCTTTTCGCAGCTTGAAACCAACTTTTTCTCAGTTTTGGGTCAGAAGGCCCAGTCAAAAACAATTTATTTGGAAACTGTGTTGACGTAGACACGGACTCATTGGCACAAATCATGAATAAACGCGGCTTTTTTCGGATTATTAGTGGTATTGTTATGATCACCTGATGTTGATGGATAGTCCAATTTAAATTTTACAAAAAAATATCTCGAAAGTCGAAAAAATGTATGCAAAAGTATGAAAGCCGATGACAAATACGACCAGTGACAGACAGGAATGACGTCATCGGAACTATAGGTCCGTTTTCGCGGCAAAATTTAAACTGTCAATTTAAAACCGCATTTTTTCCGGTAAATTACAATATTTTAATTTTTTAATATATTTGTGGTCTATTCTACATGGAATTCTTTAAAGTGAAAACAAAAATTAAAATATTGCATGTTGCCTATTATGAGGGTGATTTTTTGAAGATGTGCATATTACATGGTCCTTGTCAAATACATAGTCCCAGCACTAAAAAATATGAATCGATCGCAGCCAAAACGGGCGGTCGGCCGGCATGCCACACCGCGGCATGTCACATACACTGTACACCCGAGCGAAGCCGAGGCAGATCGCTAGTTACTAGTAAGTATGTTCTGCAACAGAATTCCCAGACGTGTTTCGTTATAATTGATAATAATAAAAACAAATAATTATTAAGAAGTTTTATTAATTTTATCAGACTAGTATTAAATAGGCTTTAGATTACTGTTTATTTCAATAAGCTGTCATTTTTAGTTTCTGAAATATTAAGGTGGGATAACGAGATATTAATGTTGGTAAACCTGATTAATCGTTCTTGAGTGATTTTTTATAATTACTAGATAGATAGTGCTAGTAATTCTATTTCAGGACTAATTACTAATTCTCAGCTATTAATGTACATAACATCACACTTGCATTCCCTAAAGACTTAGGCAAAGGTGGACCTGTAGTACACCTACAAACCTATTTAAAGAAATAAAATCATTTAACACACTAACAGCAGAATTGGCTGACAGAACAACAACATTGTTATTTACTTTCTTGAGCAGACAAATTTTTCGAACATATGAAGCCATGGATGGATTTGATTAAGAGTGTGTTACGCAATTATGGCGCGCATTCTAGTTTTAGAAGTAAATATCGTCCCAGTATATAGTGAATCAAGATAATTATTTGCAATATAACGGCTACTTAAAAGCTATTACAAGATTGTATTATCATTTAATGAGAGTCTCTTCAAGTATACACCTCTCTCTCTCTCTCATCTCACCTGCCAGAAACATACATGAGGACAAATACAAATTGGGTTCCATTTTACAAGATATCCTTGAGGACATTTCATTTAAGAGCAATAATAACTAACTACTCTACCTATGTGCTCCACCCTGTTTAGTTAGCAACACACAAAGGTTATGTCTACTGTATTCTGTGTAATAGTAATAAACATTCTCGTTCTGTTTGTTTTGAACTTGCGGAACCTTAATGTGGGGTATTAGTCAACATTTGTGGTCAGTTCCATTTTCAGTTGTGGTTGTAATGTTTAGGTATAGGCACCCAATTAAACTTCTCCAATAAAACATGCAAATCAATCATTAAAATACGAATCATATTACTTTAGATGCAGGAAGCGAACGAACTCAAAATTTCCGAAGAAACGATTATTATTTCTGTGAAAAATTCCAAAGATCAAACGACGAGCTTTCACATCAAAATTTGTAGAAATACCCACAACATAAAAGTCAGAGTAATTACTCAAGCTTCTTTCTCATACCACACTTCATTGAGCGACGATATTCACTAACAACTCCACTTCGAGATTGTCCTCATTAATAACAACTGTACAGTTGAGGTGACGCCAAAGTGACATTGTCTTTGAGAAGGTTCTTATTTCAAAGTTTCTGTTGACTCGCAATGTACTGATGTTTGATAGAGGATGGTCAATTATGGTCCTTGTGAGCTTAAGAGGCCTGTGGTTTAATGATAACAACCGCACAGGTCAATCGGTCAGATCAAGCTCTGATTGCCGCGGTTAGTCCGTGGATGGGCGTCCATATTTACCTACCAAGACGTCGTCAGCCTCAGAAAGCACTTTATGCCGTTGGTCCTGGCTATCAGTCTTGAATCTTTAGCAGTTGTTACGGATCGTCAGAAGCCCAAGATTCTGATATTCAGCTGCATTCGATACGACTGGAAGCCGACCCCAATATAGTTGGGAAAGACCTAGGCAGATAATGGTCAATAAAAGTTCTATTATGGAGTGTGGTTCTTTACAGAAGTTGAAAAGTGAGTTGCCATAATGGCCCACAGTGTGAACCACGGTGTATTTGGACCAATACAATCTAAGCTACAGTTTAGCCGTCGAAACACTGACACCGTCGTCCTAACACCTGTTAGTTTCATATAAACGAGAGATTTTTGTTTGTGTCAGGGTTATTCAAATGTTAAATTTAATTTTTATCGGCTTATATAGCCATAAATGTAAGCTGTTGAGCCAAGAATGGAAGCTTATATAAGGCTCTGGAATGTATTTATTTCGAATAGTGCCGTACTACAGCATTTATGTATATTACACTACAATGGAAAAAAAAGTTAGAAGGTAAACAGTTTATAAGTATAAACCAATAACAGGTGTACACGAAATCAATCAATATTCAAAAAAGTATCATTTTCGTCTTCGATCGTTACTTAAAAAATGGAAACTCACAGCTTTTACTTTAATCTGCCATTATAAAAACTACAAATGAATCACATTTTCTACCAAAGATAACAACTTATTGAAACCTAATTAGACTCCAAACGGGATCTGCCTTTAATTAAAATAAGACATCGCCTTCGCCTCTCACCAAAAATGTACGAAACAATTTATCGATATTTCGGTGACGAAAATTCTAAGCTTTAGAGCTTCTCGACGTCTCCCAACAAACCTCATTGTCAATGTCTAAATTTCTTGCCTTCTGATCCTCTTAACACATTTTCAGACACGAACAATGACTAAATTCCTTTACAAGTACAGGCGACAAGTAAAATCGTTCATCTAGCCAATATTAATTCATTATAAATAGAAGCGACCTCGTAGCTTCAATTTCAGAGGGAGTAATAATTAAATAAGATATAACGCTAATCAGGGATATTAGACGAAATAGAACAGCCTTAATCTTGACATGTAAAAAGTGTAAAAAAGTGGCTGATCATTACACATTGGCAAGTGAACTCAATCTGGAGATATTTTAGAAATGGTAGTACTTATAAACTATCAGACAATATAATGATGGTTAAAATTAAGGGATGATAAAATATGACAAGTAAACATGCTTTCATCTTATATTAATCCCCTTTCGGGGACGAATTTTCGAAAATACTTAGTGCTTACTTCCGCTTTTCTGCAAAATGTTATGCTTCTAGACTTAGCGGTTTAGGCTGTGCGTTGCTTGATAATAATGTAGATTGGATCAGTTGGAGGGTATTAAGAGTTGCGTAGACAAGGATTTTTAAAACTTAACCTCCAGTGTTAAATTGGGGTGGATGCGAGTAGAGTCGTGGGCCACAATATATTTCCGTAACCATAGGTATCTACAGCAGCCGCATAGCGTAGAAATTATGGCATTTACCAATAGTATTATAGTTAATATTCTACTGTAATTCGTATACCTACCCAAATTTCTTAAGTATTTCCCATTTTATCTAATAAATACATAAGCAAGCCACGACCCCTTACGCACAGAAACATTTCAGATTAAGTGCTTACTTAAGGAAATCTGCTGGTAGGACATAAATCTGTCAACGACGGAACTCAATACTTGCTGTTCATAATAAACATGTCCAAAGTAATGTTCCAATTTGTGGACAACGTAACGGTCATAAAGACGAAAATATACAATAACAACAGACGTAATGGCGGAAAACTGGTCAGTATGCTATCCGACATCCCAAGTCAGAGAAAGTGTGTCAAGGAAACTTAATCCAATAACGGCTTGAGTAGCTTATGGGTATTTGTCCAAATGTGAACATTTATTGGATTTGAAGTTATGTGATGAGAATGGACGAGGCTTCAGCGAATAGTTTTTATGTTGCACCTTTGTAATAAATACGTATATATACAACATAAATACGATTCGACGAAAATAAAATATTAGTTACTATCTAGGTAATATTTTCTTTCCAGCCAGCTTGTTTATCTTGCTCTTGATATAATTTTTAATCATCAGTCGATCATCAGGAGAACAGATTTTTGAGTTTAATTTTTTTTTTTGTCAACAGACGTTAGCGAAAGTGAACTTAAAAAAAAGTTATTTACATAAAAAGTGCTCAAATATGCGATCAGCTTTGAAGTGTTCTGATGCTAATTAAATACTCGCGAATAATTAAAACTTTAAGTTACTCTTTGTATATATACAATATCTTACATTATTTACATAATTTAAAATCTAAGTTTAAATCCAAAGAGAATAAAAAATATGTACATGTATACTTATATAAAAATAAATTATTACAAAGCATCAAAAAATTCTTCTGCATCGTTGTCAACAGGAAACGTGCCCAAAAGGCTGGCAGCATTGCATTAAGTTATTTGAATTTTAAAATACTTTGTTGATAAGAAGTCTCCATGAAATTGGACCTAAACTTACCTTCATTTTTCTTTTTCATTCCGATTACAAGGATTGTTTTAAAAGAAAAAAAGTCTTACTATACTTTGCACGAACAGACGCTATATTTGAATTTATAATTGTAGAAAGATTGATGAATCTATTTGCATTACTTGAATAAATTACAAGTCTTTGTTTACAGATTTTTCAAAGTATAGTAGAGACTCGATAAACCGGAGTAATTTGTTGTCATTAAGAATTCGAAAAATCGAATGTCTGAAGAAAAGCAGTACATGTACCAATTATTGCAAAATACATCATGCTAAATAATAATTAAAAACAACAAAAATAAATTAAACTTATTAAAAAAGATCATGTTTAATAATAACTTGTTAAGAGAAGAATCTATATTTTTTTAAATTACTTAATTATATGACAGCGGAGTACGATAACGATTAGGGTGTCCTGTCATTTCACCAAAAATTAATTTACAACGTTTTATTTGACAAGCAACGATTGGCAAAAACATGAGTTGTCATTTCATCATTACACAACAAGTTTGTCAAATAATTCACTAGTTATCCGATAAACTTTGTTTTTTTTTTTTTGTATGAGAAACTGGCCAGTTATAAACTATTATAAAAATAATGATTATTTATAAGTGAAAATAGGTACGTTCCAATTTCAAAATTTCCATCCACATTTTTTGCGAGCTAATTAAACTATCGTGTCTCATTGGAAAATGGATTTGCGCCGGGAACATTTTCGCGCTATAATTTTTTACGATTTCAAGTGTCGCCTGAAACCGGACGAATCATCTATCGACTTCAAATTGCATTCATGGATGAAGACCCTTCCAAGGCAACTATGTATCTTTAGTATAACGAATTCAAACGTGGTCGACTAACTTTGGGGGATGAAGCTAGGAGTGAAAAATGTAATCCAAGACAATAGGCGAATTACGTATCAGGAGATTCAACATATACGGCAAATTGGATTGGGAAACTTTCACGAGATTCTACACGTGCGTCTTCGCGTGAGGAGGATAGTTTCACAATGGGTGCCGCACAACCTCACCGATGCTCAGAAGCAGGCCCAGGTGGAATGGTCCCGTGATATGATAAACAAATTTGATCGTCTCGGCGTGTTTACGACATTTTTACAGGTGATGAGTCCTGGATTTATCAATACGATTTAGAAACAAAGCGCCAGTCGACGGTTTGGGTGTTTCAAAACAAATCAACGCCTACCAAAGTGAAGCGATTTAGAAGCGGGGGGAAGATATTGGTCGCGAGCTTTTTCAATTTGACTGGCTACTTGGTGTCAATCCCTTTTACGGAACTACAGAAGCATCAACGCCGAATGGGATATTACCAAGAGCTTGGCAGAAGTTTTCTCTGTTGTGAGCAACAAGCGATCAAACACAGGGCTCCGCGGGCTACTACTCCGCCACGACAACGCGCCAACGCACACCGCGCTCAAAACGAGGGACTTCTTGGACAGCACGCCGGTCAAACTTCTGGGTCACCCTCCTTACAGCCCTGACCTAGCACCGTGTGACTTCTTTTTATTCCCAAAAAATAAAAATCAGCTCAAAGGGATACAATTTTCGTCGCCGGAAGGCTGTAAGGTTACTTATCATAAGTTCGAAAAATATTTGACCGAATTTCATTTCACCTAAAACTTTTCAACTACTATCGTTTCGTTTTTTTTACTTCATCGAAGTCACGTCTGCCACTGTATCAGTTGACCTAGTATCATTTCGATTTTTTCCATTACTCCGACGTTTTATTTGGTCGAAAAAGTTTTTACCGAAGTTACACTTAGCTGAAATAACATTTGTTCAAAGTATTATGTTTCCGAACATTCATTATACCACTGTTCAGAGAGATTAAACTATTCTTTTGTTTAATTAATTAATTATTTAAATGTAATGGCACTAAATAAAACAGTTGATTATGAACATAAGTGTTTTTAAAGAGTCCCAGCAAGAAACATGCAAACAAGGATGCTTGCTTCAAGCTTGCAGCATGCAAGCAGGCATGCAGCGTGCAAGCAGGCATGTAGCATGCAAGCAGGCATTTAGCGTGCAAGCAGACATACAGCATGCAAGCAAGCATGCAGCGTGAAAACAAGCAAGCAACATGCAATCAGGCATGCAACATGCAGCAAGCATTGTTTCTGTCACGGCTCTGCAGTTTATATGGGTAGTTCATATAATTGTTTTTTTATTTTTTTTTATTTAACTGCTTTTGTTAATTTATTTTTATTTTCTTTTAATTTCATTTTTTGTGTCTATGTATCCTTTGCATCGTTGTATATGTAAGCGGGCACGCCCTTTATGCCTGGAGGCTTTAGTAAGATTTTAAGTTCTGTTTACGATTTTTGTTTCATTATTCATTTCAGCTTGAGTTTAGTTTTCAATGTTTTGTTGGTATAATGGCGTGTGCTAGCTGACATATGGCGAATAATGTATGTTTTGTTTTATTATATTAATAACTTATACAATATTGTATAGAATCAAGTTCTTCTAACTTAACAGACAGCAGTGCTGCTGGGGAGTTTGTTCCGCCACTTCTTCTTCCCAGCCAAAGCACTAGGAAGTGTCGAAGGGCGGGCGTTTTGGGGGGACTGTCTTATGTGACTTTGACGTTCAAAAAGTGCTGACTCTCAGCCTAGTTTGAATAAATGACTTTTGATTTGATTTGATTTGATTTGCTCTGGCGATAAGGGGTTTGGGCGGCCCCTCGCGAGCCTATCGTCGCAGATGGTTTTAACGCTCACCACCGCAGCTTCGGCTTGCTTCGTCAGCCGCGGCGGCGGGCCTTCAAACCACCTGCTCCTCAGCTCGCGGGCCGCTCTACCCCTCCGCGCCTACGCGGAGGGGTAGAGCTTAAATTACACTCTAGGGGTAGGGTAGACAAGACTACGTAAAGTCGGTTTTACAGCCATTCGTTTGTCACTAAATTTTGTAGTAGAATATATTGACTTTTTATGACACTACGTATATTTTAATTTCATTTTGAAAACGCTACTAAATAACCGGCTATATTATTCTGACCAAATAATATTCCCTAAAATGATTTTTCATTATGTTGTAAATATGGCAAATAAATCATTTGGCAAATGAAAAAAGTTCAAAAGAGGCTTCGGCCAATAGCAAAAAGTTATTTTGTAAATCGGCGAAACATAGTTCGGTAAAATAGTACTTTTGACACATGATACTTCGATGATTTGAAAATATGTCAAATAATGCATATAGCAAAAAAGACGTCGGTCAATAGTTTTCAGTGAAATGAAATTCGAACAAAAATAATTCGGAAAAGTAATCGGTTCCCAGGCTGTAAACAATGTGTCTGCAGCGGACTAGAAAAAGTGTTTCGAAAACTGGTTCAGACGCATCAAACTGCATAGAGGTTAATGCAGAGTATTTTGAAAAGATTTAATAAAAAAATATTTACCTGTAGAACACTTCTTTTTATTTTCGCAAAACTTTCTGAGTGTCCCACGCACTAAGAAAACGGTAATTTCCGAATGGGATGACTCAACAAAGTTATGCTGCGAACAATCATCTCAGGTTGAAGAATCTAAAGACCTGAAGGAATTATATTATAAAGCTAAAGAGTTTGTTTGTTTGGTTGAACGCTATGATCTCAGGAACTACTGATTGGAATTGAAAAAATCTTTTAGTGTTCATTAGCCTATTTACCGAGGACGGCTATAGGCTATATAACATTACGCTAGGATCCTTAGGAGCCGAGCAAAAAAAAAGTCACGAATACGAAGAAATCGCACGTGCAGGAGATTCGAGGTGACAGGTAGGATCGGGGGAGTAAGAAATTTAACGCGTACGAAGTCGCGGGCTGAAGCTAGTGGTTAATAACGGCAAATTGAATTCGCCACGTGACCCAACCGCCGAAGAAAGTCATTTTTGTTCTTCAATTGAAAAAATGTGGTTATTTATTTTTAACTTTATTTCGAATGAAACACTTTTCTTCGGATATAATAAATCCGACGAAAAATTTCTACGTCAAGGCGGGGGGGGGGGGGGGGGAGGGAAGGTCCTGAAACCTATTGGATTGAATTCATAGTTACCGTTTGCGCGTTGTAGTCCCTGCCACACAGTATTACTAAGGACTGCAAAACCCATTTTAATTTCAGTTTATGTGCAAGCAACAACTTTCTTTCGATCGTTTCAGTCCGAATAACGGCTGCCTGCTAAATTCCATTTGCTCTTTTGAGGGTCTACATGCGGTTTGGCACTTTACACTGTAATTTTTGCTTTTAGTCTACATCTGCGTTTAATGTACCATTTCTTGTACAGTTAGCGTCTTCAAGAACACTTTCTTTGAGAATAACAGACTGTTTCATTGCTGCCTATAAATTCAGTATTAAAGTTCAGCAAATGCAGTTCTTAACCAGCCTACAGTCACGAACACAACACACATACGCTTAATTCAGAAGCGATTTCCCTTGAAATATCGATTTCATCTTCTGGACCACGTTGATGCGCTAAATTTTAATACGACTATTAAAACATTTACCATGAATCAGAACAGAGTAATAACTGAATTTAATAAACACATTAGCTTAAGTAAAGAGAGGGCCTTAGGTGGTGACGTCAAAGTGTCATTGTTTTAGAAGAGGTTCTTCTCTAAAAATGGCTGTTGATATGCAAGACAGTTGTTTGATGGACGTTGGTTATTTATGGTTCTTGTGAGTTTGAGAGGCTTGTGGCTAAGTATTAACAGCGCAACAGATTGATCGTTTAGATTACGCTACGCTTGTCACGGCAGTATTGGTCCACGGGTGCCCATCTTTACAAAAAGAGACCCGACACGGAAAGCACGTTAAGCCGTTGGTCCCGGCTGTCATTTTTAGATCTTTGACAGACGTTATGGGTAGTCAGAAATCCAAAAATCTGACAAACAGTCTTACTAAGGGTATCGAGTTACCCGGTAACTGGGTTGTGGAGATCAGATAGGCAGCCGCCATGTAAATTACTGATATTCTTCTGTATACGGTTAAGTACAACCCCAAAATAGTTGGGCAAAGGCTAGGCTATTGCGAGTGCTTGCAATGTTTTTTAGTTTGTGCCTCAGTCATTCGTATCTTCCAGCTGACTTACTTAAAACTATTGTTGTGCCTATATTCAAGAATAAAACTGGAGATACGAGTGATAAGAGCAACTACAGGCCTATTTCCCTGGCAACCATCATTGCAAAGGTGCTGGATGGTCTGATTGATCGGCAGCTGGATAAGTGCTTAACACTCCACGAGCCCAGTTTGGGTTTAAGCCACATTTATCCACAGAAACAGCTATCCTCTGTCTCAAGCAGACTGTTCAGTACTATGCAAGTAGGAAAACACCTGTATGTGCATGCTTCCTGGATCTCTCCAGGGCTTTCGACCTTGTGTCTTACGACTGCCTATGGAAGAAACTATCAAATGTTAAGAACTTTCCTAGCGATCTCATTACAATGCTAAAGTATTGGTATAACAACCAATACAACTATGTGAAGTGGGCGGGTGTCCTGTCGGATGCATACGGGTTGGAATGCGGGGTGAGGCAGGGGGGACTCAGCTCGCCCAAGCTTTTCAACCTGTATGTGAACGAGGTGATCTGTGAGCTCAGCACTACCGGTATCGGGTGCTCCATTGACGGGCAATGCGTCAATAACATCAGCTACGCGGATGATATGGTATTGCTGAGCCCACCGATCAGTGCACTTAGAAGGCTTCTCCGTATCTGTGAGGATTATGTGGTGGCTCACGGCCTCAGGTATAACGCAACAAAAAGTGAACTTCTGGTTTTTAGAGCAGGTCACAAATGCTATGACACTGTTCCACCAGTCACCCTGGGAGGCGCTCAGCTTTACAGGGTCACGGAGTTCAAGTACCGGGGGCATTGGGTAACCGATGGTCTGACCGACGATGTAGATGTGGAGAGGGAACGCAGAGCATTGGCAGTTCGATGTAACATGCTAGCCCGTAGGTTTGCACGTTGTACTAGTGAGGTAAAAGTCACTCTCTTTAGAGCTTATTGACAATGTATGTACACGTGCGCCCTATGGGTCGGCTATACAAAAAGCTCGTACAGTCTGTGCCCTACATTATCTGACCCCCCCCCGGATATAATAGCGAATTTGAACCTTATCGCCAATTGCAATACTTCTTAGGGTATTTCGATAAATCAAGTTGATAAGCGATTTTAATTATTATATTGATGTCGTTAAGATTGAAAAGCTGATGAGTATGCAATACGACTACTAGAAATAACCCATTCGAGGGTGGATTAACATAAAATTATAATAATAACACCACAGTTAGCTGTTAACGCTTAATATTTAATTCCGTGATAAATTTTAATACCTGCTTGTGGTTTTGCAATAATGAACTTAATGGTATATATTATATGGGTCAAATTCTAGAGAATATTGCGTCTAGCATCACAAGTAAAATCTAATTTGAAGACACCAAATAAGAAGTGAATTGGTCTCATGGTCATTAACGCAGATAGATAAGAATCGTGGTCTGGGTTCGAAACTAGCATAACCTAAAGACAGACTCCTTTTTGTTTACAATATTTTGTTTTTTACTATGTTTTTTTTACTTTTCTTTAAAGATTGAAGTCATCAAATGTTTTTTTTAACCGACTTCTTAAAGGAGGAGGTTCTCAATTCGGATGTTTATATGTTTTTTTTTTATGTTTGTTCGGCCATAACTCCGTCATATAATATATAGATGGATTTGCAAAATTCTTTTTTTGTTCGGAAGGGGTCTATTCCGAAATGGTCTCATATAAATTTCATATACATCTGATGATGAGTTCCAGAGACAGACACCGGAACTCTTTAAAAAATGACAGCAAATCAACCGCGATTTCTGCTATCGCTTAAATATGCATTGTTTGTTTGGAATTAGTGCAGGGTGGATACCACAACTAAAAATTTAAAAATAAAAAACTTTTTTACAAAAAAAAAAAAAACAACCGACTTCCTTAAAAACACTACAAAGTGAAAAATAACTTTAATTTCGGAAGTCGGTGGCAAAAAAACCATAAATAAAGATCCTTAGACACCGACTTCCGAAATTAAAGTTATTTTTCACTTTGTAGTGTTTTTTAAGGAAGTCGGTTGTTTTTTTTTTGTAAAAAAGTTTTTTTTTTAGATAGGCAGTTTGTTTAGGAACAAAACAACATAATTATTGAAGAAAATACTTATTATTTCATTTAAATATACTTAAGTAAATAAAGTAGTTCAAAATTAATATATATTTTATAGTATCACATTCAAACCTAACTATTTACTTAATAAGTTATATAAAACAATATTAATCAAATAACCACAACACTTGTTTGACTTACATATATTATATTATAAACAACGAGGTATGTTATGATGAGGCCTCATCGTAAGCTAGTTATTGTTCAACAAACAGTTAATTAACTGTGATTATATTTGTGAAATGTTTTACAGTTTTATAGGTATAATAAGTATGTGGTGAATAAACATGTTATTTAAGCAGAAAAATGGATTTCCATTTATAACAATAACATCACCACAGAAATTGTAACATTGTAATGGTTTAGCATTCATTGAATTGAACATTTACTTACTCAATGTGTTTAAAAATACTTATGTAGATAAGTGAGTAGCGGCGTGACGAATCATCTCCAATAACTTGCTATAAGCGGCTACGTATACCCGCACATCATGTTCCAGCACAAATCTTTTCCTCACATTTGCTGCAGTAGCCCAGGGTCATTCTATCGATGGTTCGACAAGGTAGTAAGAAATATTGTATTTAATTGCAGCTAAGCGAATAGGCATCAATGGACATTGAACATGGCTTGCAACAATAAGTAGTCTGGTGGCGTTTGGATTCGTGACTATACCATATTATATCATGGTATTTGCTCCTGAACGATTTCGCTGAAAATTTTTCAGTGTTTCCATAAAGTCTTAACCATAACCTGACCGTATTCCTCTGAAACAAAAGAAAAAATGTATTAAAACATTTTTGGAATCGTTCAGCTAACTTGTAGGGCGTGGGTGTAATGGAATAATAGCCAAATACAAGGCTGTAAGAAAATATTAAGTTCAATTTTAAAGAGTAAAATTAAAAATTAAAACACTTACCGATATATTAAAAATCTCTTTGATTCCATCATTCTGCTCATGCAAACATAATTATTATTTTATGTCTAGTATAATCAGTAAATTGCGACATGACGCTTTCGTTACTTACAACAAAATCAATAAAAACATGTCTAATGTTACTTTTCACGATTTACGTCAATCGTCTTACAAATGTTTTGCTTTGTCACTGCTATTAGGCGTAGACTGACCTATGTCACTTACAACAACTTAGTTCCATCTACCCCACGAAGTTAATATATTTTACTACCTTGGTAACTAAAAGTTCTGTGGACACAAAGATTTCTTTATTTACCCACTTTTTTACAAAATATGTTTGTTAGGCGAAAATCATATCAGCAGTTCTAAAATAATGCAAGTAATATGGTAGAAGTCACAAACACAAACAATTAAAAAAATAAATTGTTAACAGGTGGAATGTGATTTCGAACTCACACACCGTTCATCGTCAATCCAGCATCGAACCGCTAAGCCACAGTAACTTGTTGATTATAAGCGAAATTAACCATTAGATAGTAGTCGTGTAAACACTAAACATATTACTTGTTAATACGCAATTCAATCTTAACGCTAACAAGATAATGATTAAAATGGCTTAACAAGATGATTTATTTAAATGGGCCGGGACTTAGCAGTTCAATGCGAGCGTCGTTCATACGGTGGGTCAGATAATGTAAATTAAATTTATTCATAAGCCTAATACAGTAAGGAGAGGAAAGCGTTTACAAAAACATTCCTTAAATAACTTTATCCTTAAACTTAATAGACTATTACTAGGTCGTTTTGTGAAAACTCCTGACACCCAAACTAGGACAAATCCTGTATCTCAGGTGTCAGCGTTCCTCCCTGGCAGTCACATTTGTAAAGCCTAACATTCTTTAATAGTGAATCTAGTTTTAGTGATGCTGAAAAGCACACAAATGAAAATACAAAATAAATAATAAAATAACAATAAAATTACAGTTAAGGATTAAGTTTAACAAACAGTGTAGAAGAAGTAACTAACCTATTTTATCTCTGCTATATTATGACAGTGTAGAGAAGTGAGTGTAGTGAATGTGGCAGTGTAATGTAAGGGGGAGTATAGTGTGACAGGGTGAGTATGGTGTAGGAGTGTGTATGTGTGTGAGCTGATAGGTTGCGGATGTGTGTTTTAAGGTACGTACGGTGTGAATGCAATGACTTAGCCAGTGCCTCTAGTCAGCAACTCTTCAGTTTCCTGATAGGTCAGAGAAGTAAGTCATTCTTTCACCTTCATTTTGCAGTGTATTCTGTTTAGGTGAAAGATGCCTAACTTTTTGTTAGCCCTATTATACACTGTAACGCTAAGGATAAAGTAGTGTCTACCCGCAAAAGATGTTCTAGTCCGATCAGGTTTAAAGACCGTATATTTAATTCTACCTCGAGGCTCCAGCAGGGGTCGTGACTTGTGTTTACGGATTATAGTCTGATGGATATACAGTTGCCTTACCGTGAGTACTTTACATTCAGCGTAGAGATGAGCCGTAGGGTACCTGAAGGGTCTTTTAGACATAACCTTTAGTACAGCGCGCTGAGCGACCTCAAGCTGCAGGATTGTTGATTTTGGTGCTCCACCCCACACCGGCAAACAGTACGATAATAGGGACTGGCATAGGGCCAGGTATACCATTTGCAGGGTTTTTATGTCCGCTGACTGACGAAGTCTTTTAAATATAAATATGAGTCTTCGTGCACGAGTAGTGACAGTTTCAATTTGTCTATGCCAACGGAAACTCTGATCTATGTGTACTCCTAAATATTTAGCACAGGGAGATGTGGTTATGCATAAGCAAGAGCAGTCAGGAGTAGGCACCAGACACGAGTGTGCTTTAACTTTGAAAGTCGCAGTGGGCAGCTGGTCAGCCCGCATTGCAAAGGGGATAAACAGAGTTTTATTAATGTTGAGTGTCAGGAGATTATTTGACAGCCACTCCATAATAATTTTAAGTGCATGTTCCGCATTTTGTTTGGTTTCGCACCAGTCTACTCCATTCACAATAACAGCTGTGTCGCCAGCATAAGTGAAAATCTTTCAGTTTGGTAGAGGCATATCGCATAACTCATTTATGAATATAAGAAATAGTGTGGGACCGAGGATGCTTCCTTGTGGAACGCCACAGTTGATAGCTACCTCATCACTAATATGCTCTCCTATTTTTACCACCTGTACACGACCTCTTAGATAGTCGGCAAAGATTTTTAAGGGGATACCTCTAATTCCCATGCGTTCCAACTTATTTAAACTTATGTAGGGCACAGACTGTACAATGCTCTGCGAATCCAATATAATAACGCCTTCAGAGTTATGTTGGGGCTACCGCACTTTTGCAGTGCGTCGGGGATGTTCGCGGAGCACGGTGTGCCTGATTTTTATGCTATTATGCGGGCACGAATAGCTTCCCTGATGCGGCGAGTGCGCGATAGCTCCAACAGCTCAGTGGCTATCGTATATGATGACCACTCATCGTGCGTCATTCTAGTATTTAAAATAGAGCTTATTTGTATTTTGTATATTTTTTTTGTGGGTATGAGTGTATCTTTTTGTTTCTTTTTATTTTTTGTGTGTAAGACTGTAATTAATGTACCTATGGACTGACTCATGGTCTGAAATATTTTTTTAATTATTATTATTAAATGATGATAAGCATAAGTAAAGAGTGACATGCTAGCGATAGCGTTGCGATGTTGACAAGCTTCAGCGTATTATAAAGTTTTTCAAACAAAACAATATTTGTTTGGCTATTCTGTTATGGGAAAAAAACTCGTTTAAAAATGCAAATTATAACCGAGGGAGAAGGATTTTTTGCATAACTATTAGTAGTAACAGACTGTGTTCAGCACTGGACGGTTGTGATAAGAGAGATTAGTTTTTTCATGCAAATTGTAATTCTGTCACACTATTTCTTAAACCAGACGCAGACCATAACGGATTCAGGATTGACGTAGAACTGCGGACAACAGCTCATATCATCTATTAAATATTTGACAACATAATATAAAGTTACTGATAGCAACTAACTCCCACGTGTCTTTAAGAAACCAATCTTATCACATCTAGTATTCATCGAACATCACATTATACACACGCGTACAAATTTGGTATTTATAACGTGAAACATATAATTTGTTTCTGTAGCATAAGCATAAACAGCCTATAATGTTCTCATGTGAAGCCCCTGTTTTCCAGCTTCACATTCTCAATGTGAAGCTGGAAAACAGGGGCCTCTTAACTTCAAGTGGGAGTGGGCGGTGATTTTTCACGTGAGCCCAGCGCGGGTTAGTAGATGTGTTCGGTATTTTGGTTCTAGGACATGTCAGTTTCCTCACTATGTTCTACTTTACTGTTTTGAGAGCAGTGGGTTTGAAATTATGAACACAAAGTAAAGAGCCTGCCTGGTTTCGAACCTCCGACTCGTATGTCGGGGCCATTCCCTCTGGGCTACCACTGCTTTCAAAAAGATCAATGTTACATAAGCATATGAGATCAGACAATTCAGAAATCTTGTTAGAATGTCCGACACTGACAAATTAGACGTACAATAGTAAGGAAATTCATTGTCCTACATAATTATGTTCACTCAGGCTGAACGTGACAAGAGCCCTTTATGCCATGTAATGGAAAACTAATGTGTATTCTGTAAATAAATATTTGTTATATAATAGTATTTCAATATGTTCCTTGATTCTTTTCCGGTGTGATTTAATGTCATTTTACCGTGGCCCTGGCATATGGGCAACTGAAGGAACACGGGTGGGTTTTCAGTCAGTAAGTCTGACACGCCCTCCCGCTCCGCCCGGGGCGGGAGAAGTCATTTGACGATTTCCCACACAAAAAAAAAAAAAAAATTTAATCCTCTGCCAAAACCAAAATTTTGAAAAACCTGGCTTCGAAACTGATGGATTTTTATAGAAACTTCCACCCTCTATTTCACCGAGTTTTCTAAAAACCTTTCTTAGCTGACCTCTCCTACTTGTAATTTACCTCTGTGCCATATCTTCATAGGTCCAGTAGTTTATGAGATTTCGTGATTAATCAATGAGTGAATGAATGTACGAAAGAGTGATCTTTCGCTTTTATATGTAGAAGATAATAATAATTTCACGTTCAGGCGTCAATAAAAATACAAACTCTGTAAAAATGACAACTTTCTATTACAATTTCCTGCTGGTATACAGACGGACGGATGGACAGTGGAGGCTTAGTTATAGCATTGCGTTGGCAATTTTTCTTGGTACTTCTTGGGAAAAGGATGTACGCTAGACACAGGTTTTATAAGTTGTTACTTCTCTCCCGAATTGCGGGAGGCCTATGGCCTATGGCCGGTGGACGTCTCGCGGATGATGATGATGACTCTATAAACTCCAGACACAGGGATTCACTTGGATAAATTTACTTAGCATCCTTAACCCGCGCGCACTTTGGACGCGTGTTCGGACAAATTTTACTCGGGTGAACACGTTCTAACACGCACGATTGATGCCGACCTTCCAAGCACTAAGGGAGCGATTAGACTGAGTGCGAGTTAGTCATACGTCTAACACGTACGTGTAGAAAACAATCCGAACATTTTACGATTTAAAACACTTTCATACGTTGAAAATTACAAATGGATGTTGAAAAATGTATTAACTTGGTTTACTGACATAGATGTTGTAGGATAGGAGTGACTGCAGTTACATAACCTTCATAATAAGATGAAATTCGACGAATTTATGTCTTTTAATAGATTTCATGCACCCATTCGGGTCTACATCACAATTATAACCGTGTACTTGGGGCTATCAAATTCATAAGATTGGTAAAGGATACACAAATTACAATGGGAGATTCTGACTGTTGAGATAAGGGAAATCATAGTACAGGCCGTCTCCTTCTTCCAACATAGCTAGCTTTGATTAAAAGAGAGTAAAGAAAACATTTTTTTTAAATATCAAATTAGCGTCAACTCCCGTATAACCAGCCGAGAGGCTCCAGGCAATACAGCATCTGGTCCAATTGTTCCAGCGCTTCTGCCATTATGACGATGTCATCGGCAAAGCGAAGGTGTGATAATATTTGATAACTTGAGACAACCCTTCAGTTTGAACGCAGTCGAACGAATGTCCAGAGCATTTGGATTTCTCCTCACTATAACTTCCACCATTGAACGTAAATGTCACGTCCCACCATTTTCGCGCTCATTTTTCGTACAAGTCAAAACTGGCTTTTATTTTGGTGGTATACGACGGGAGTTGACGCTGATCTGATTTTATTTTGTTTACTTTTCTTTACTCTGATTTGAATCAAATTCGAATGTTGTCGGAGGAAGGTAACGGTCTTTTTCGTCTATCCTTATCAAAAACAGATTATTTTGCGTTCCAACTTTTCATAATATTTTTTTAATGTCCTCAGGAAACTATTCTGTTCTGAATTCCCTTTGAGGCTTTGACCTAGTTTTTGTGAAACGTGAAATTACTATCAAATGGTCTAGAAAATTACCACGAATAGTTCAGAACGTTTAACGGTTAAAACGTTTTGTAATAAACGTTTAATATTACGCATTTATACCAGAGATACTGTACCATTTGATGATATAGATACTTTTATAAGTTGTTAATGTTTCAATATGTTCCTTGATTCTTTTTCGGTGTGATTTAATGTCGTTCTACGTAACAGCCAAGGCTGTTAGGTGAACGCTCACATCTTTCGCAAAAAATTAGGGCCGTTGCTATCCAAACACCGGCCATCCGAGAAATTGTTTAGATATCAAGTAATGACCGTCGTGTTGTTTTCCTTTGTAACTTTTCAGCAAAAATAAGAAAGCAGTGTGAAGACTCTTTAAACAAATAATATGCAATTATACTTTTTTAGAAAGCTTTGTATGTAATAAACTTAATGGATATAAGCGCCAGGGCAGCGTTAGGCTGTATGTTGAACATAATATGATTCGCAATCGTAACTCATAATGTATTTTATAACATTTCGTATCCTAAGTTTATTTAATCTCATTGAATGACAATTTCATGAAAAGTTATGGTTAAAAAATACACAGAATCTTATGCTACATAGTGTAGCGAGACGGTCAAGAAAAAAACACCAATTCACTACAATATACGTATAATTTCGATTTTAAAAATTTAATAAAAAACCATATAGTATAAAACGAGGTACATGATTGACTGCAGATAGAAACAAACTGATTTTAAAGAAAGGCGAGTAAAACTTAGTGGTTAAACGAATAAAAGTGAAATTATCTCCGCGCACGACCTATCTTGAAAACGATTGCAATCGGTTAAAATACAGGGCTATGTACGTCGATTAATGTGATCCCTTTTTGCAATATACACCAAGTTAAACCGCGAAGTACACGTTATATCAGTATGCGCAATTAGGTAATAGACTAGAGTATAATAAATAATTAATCTACTACGATTAAATAGAAATAGAAGTAATGTAGAAGGTCCCGTTTAACTAGCCGGATGTAGCGCTCCAGAAAGGTTCCGCTGGTGCCACGTAAAGCGATGGCAGTACTCGCTGTGGTACGAGGCTCTCAGGCTCTGCGACGGGCGTCGAATGTCCGGAACTATGTTGACGACATCGGCGACTCGAGACGTCGTAGACCTCGCCGTAACCTGGTTCTTGGTAGCCCGTTGGGGAAAAGCCAAAATTCGGCTCGTAGGGTCGTCGTCTAAAGACAAATAAATAGAACGATCAGCCCAAGGTTACAAGCAGAATCTTCGATATAGCTAGTGAGAATCGCCGGTAAAACAGATTAGAAAAATAAAGGGAAAAGAATAGACGTAATAGGTACCAGTTGCTCGGAAGAATTGCTCACAGAACTTTTTGCTTTGAGCGGATAGCACTTATAAAAGTAGCACCAGATAGATATACAAAAATCAAAATCAAAATCAAAAGTCATTTATTCAAACTAGGCTGAGAGTCAGCACTTTTTGAACGTCAAAGTTACATGAGACAGTCCCCCCAAAACGCCCACCCTTCGACACTTCCTAGTGCTTAAGCTGGGAAGAAGAAGTGGCAGAACAAACTCCCCAGCAGCACAGCTGTCTGTTAAGTTAGAAGAACTTGATTCTATACAGTATTATGTAAGTAATTAATATTATAAAACAAAACAAAACAAACATCAAATTATGCGTCATATGTCAGCTACCACACGCCAATATACGAACAAAACATTAAAAAACTAAACTCAAGCTGAAATAATAAAATCGTAAATAGAACTTAAAACCTAAATAAGAGCCTCCGGGTATAAAGGGCGTGCCCGCTTACATACACAACGATGAGGAAAGCTAATTCTGATTCTGGTTGAAAGAACATAAACATTGAGTTAATTACAGCGACCAACTATTCTTATCGTTTAAGAAGTCGTTGATAGAATAGTATGCCTTTGAACAAAGGTTGGATTTTACTTTAGCTTTAAACTCATTAAACTGCAAATCTAGGAAAGCAGAGGGAAGCTTGTTGAAAAAGGTAATACCAAGACCAACAAATGAATTATGAACCTTATGAAGCCGGTGAAAGGGAGCACGTAGCTTGTCCTTATTTCTAGTATTAATATTATGAATATCACTGTTCTTAGTGTACAGATGTATATTTTGCTTAATATATAAGATGTTGGCGAAGATGAATTGTGATGCCACCGTAAGAATAACAATATCTTTAAACAACTCTCTCAGAGAAACTCTAGTAGGTACCTAGTTGGTATATAGCTCGAACAGCTCGTTTTTGAAGAACACGCAGCTAATACGCAGGCTTAGTTATATATTTTGTACTAAATATAGAAAATTTTAGCGTAGAAGTTCCAAAAATCAAAAATTGATCAGATCTGAACGGTCTCAATCTGCAGTCTGCCCGTTGACAAGAAAAAATTTTGGCGTTGAATTTTTACAGGTTCGAAATTTGAGGTAGAACAAAAAATATAAAAGCCAGTGTTTCAGAAAAAGGTTGATTTAGAAACCAAAAAGTTTCGTCCGCAGCGGATTTACGCTGCAATAGGTAACCGTAATTCAACTGAATAATAAGACCTGTACAAATCACTCAAACATCTTACAAACTAATGCCCAGACACATGATTGGCATGAAAATGATAAGGATACCCTAGCTAGGAGTTGTATAGACCTGTCATTTTTAAGTATTAAGAAAGGGTTTATCTAATGTTTGTGAGACTGTGAAATCAGTGGTGGCCCAGTGATATCAGCCTCAACTTACAAATTCTAGGTGGTGAGTTCGAACCCAAGCAGACACTATACTTTGTGTATTTAATTTCATCACCATTGTTCACAAAACTGTAAAGGAAAACATCGTGAGGAAACTGGCACGGCTTAGAACCGAAAAATCGAAGACATTTATGACACCCACTAAGCGGCACTGAGCTCGCGTGGAGGATCATTGCCCACTCCTTCCCATAGAGAGGAGTTTTGTGCCCCAACAGTGGGAACATTATAGGTTGATTACTATTTGGCGAAAAACTATTAATAGAAATAAATACTAATAATGTGTGTCTTAAATTATACCCCATTCTCGCGTATAGGTAGAGAATAAGAATAGCAGGCATTGAGTAGAAGTATATGCTGTTCAGTTATAGAAGTGGGGACGATGCCATCAGCGCGCAGAACGTAAAGTCAAATGATTTATGTTACCGAAATCTGCTAAAAAAAAGAAACGAACATAGAGCATTAGCATAATTCATATTAAAATCAATCTGTCTAGCCTTTTTCCAACTATCTTGGGGTCGGCTTCCAATCTAACAGATTTAGCTGAATACCAGTACTTCACATGGAGCTACAGCCTATCTGGCCTTCTCTATCTAGTTACTGGACAACACGAGACACATAAGCATAAACTATACTATTCATACTAATATTATAAGTTCTATGACATGCCCGTTTCCTCGCGATGTTTTCCTTCAGCGTTTCGAGAGCAGTGATGATTCAGTATTTACACAAAGTAAAGCGCCTGCCCGAGTTCGAACCCACGATCTACGACCAACCTATTGCAGTTCAATACGTACAATCAGCTAAACACTAACTCATGTATTAAAGTCATACAATTGAAGAGGTGGTTTCCTTTGGTTCTCAGACGTCGTCGTTTCAAAATAGTCCAACAAGTTTTATTCGAAGTTACACGAAGATGTTTCTTTAATGACTTCCAAAGTTCGGCGACTCGAGACGAATTTGCTGATGCAGTTACATGTGAGAAAAGAAAGGGTAAATTGGTAACAGCTTGGGACTATACCCCACGCAAGTTGGAATTTGTTTGTAACTTATGAATAATAAAATAACTGTGTTTTAGGTGTAGGTATAATTAAGTATGGATGGTGAATAATGGATTACAGATTTAAATTACACAGCCCGACGTGACTCTTGCTCCTTGAATGAGAGTAGTCATTCCCCGTAGATTTTGGGTCAGTCGTCAGGTCGTAGATTCAGTGACCCAAAATCTACGGGGCACACGTCGGGCTGTGTAAGTTAAGAAACAAAATTATAACCTAAATTAACTAAAACTATTTACAAATGAAAAAATAGCGTCGAAAAATCATCCGCATCGCTGTCGACTGGTAATGTACCCAAGAGACTGGCGGCATTACCACGTTGTATGGCAATGCTTAGCCTCTGGCCAAGGTAAAAACCAGCTCTTGGTTCACAGGAAGTGTCCACCAGTCGCTTAGAAATTTCTTTAAATAGGCTTTAATAGGCACGGCCCGAGCGTTTCCACCCCAAACGGCTCAAGAATATAATGACCAATAAGGTTATTATACTTACACCGATTGAGGTTTTCCGCAGCCGCAGCAGCGGCACCAGCACAGTACGCCGTGCCAGGAAGACGAGATGGCGCAAGCGTATCGACGCACGTTGCATCCCACACTAAAAGCCTACCCACCTTCCATGGAAATAAAGACATGCCGTCCGGTCTCTTGCCATCGTCTCATCCCAAGCCGTTGGGTCTTAATTCACAGCTGGGACGCAGACTGTGACAAGAGCTCGTCGGATGGTGTAGCTCACTACTTCTTCGTAGTTTTTCATTCATACTACAAGTGTCTGACATAATATTTGTTTATGGTTTTAATCAATAATGCTTTTGTAGTGAAAACTTCTGTAGCCGCGTTGAGCGATTTTTGGTAGGAGCAGAACTTATCGGTTCGCTTCACTGATATTGTATGTGAATATGACCGCGCACCGACATGCTAATGTCGTGTGTAATTTTTCAACGGTTTAAGTTCTACTTCTGCCGGCAGTCAATATTACTATCAATTTTTTCTTTAATACCCTTCAAAAGGTCTTTTCAATGTGTGTAAATCCACATGAATTTATGAAATATAAAACAACTAAGAAAAGAAAAAAAAACTTGTCATGTTCTATTCTTGTGTAGGTGTTATTTTATTATTTACGTAAGGTAAGGGAAAAATGACAACGCCGATTGAATTGGGTTCGATTCGAATGAATGAGCTCCGCAATTTCTTTTATGTTGCCCTTGAATTACTCCCACGCACATCGATCTAAATATAGCACTCATAAGGGCTTTTGTACACAAATTTAGATTTTCTCTAACGTTGAACGAACGAAAATGTGTATAAAAAAAAACAGTTAAGTGCAATGAAGAGTTCCGTAGTAGGGATGATCAAACGTAACATTGTAGTTTAAAAACATGTTCCCCAAACATCGATATACGTTATCGTCAAATCGCCAACTGCGAATGTAATCGCATTTTCTTTTTAATGATCAAACTACAAATCAACAATTTTCGGACCTTGCTCTTAACTTGTACCGTGACATCTTGCTACTTACACAATTTCATGATTCTAGGTCTACGTTTCCAAACAAAAACAGAAATTTATAGGGTACTTACTCTGTAGGTTTTTGTTTTTTTTTTCGAGCAAAAGAAATGACATTGATGACTATATTGTTTTGTTTTTATTGCGTTGACTTAAGCAATTCAGTTATTTATTTATTTAAGCCAATTCAATTCAAAGGAACCGTAGCTCTACTTATTACGAAAAAGGGTCTTGACAAACGGACGGACCACGAAGTGATCCTATGAGGGTTCTGTTGTTTCTTTTTTGAGATACGGAACTCTCACATTAAATAAAAGCTCAAATACTACCCGTAGAGAATTATGCAGTCGAAATATTTAACAAAACAACGTGGAATGTTCCTGTGAGATTGTGAATCATATTTTCTTAAGTGGTGTTCTTAACAGTCTAAGAGTTGTCGCATCTGAGACATGCATTAATTAATCTTCTCGTGAGTAAGCTTGAGAGTATTTGAATGAGTATTTTGCCTCGTGTGGTGTTACAGAAAACAAAAGCCGATGATCGTAGCACGTGTAAACTTACTAGTTGGTGACCAGCTATAATAACTTAGTTATCTTTTGTAACAGACGCTTGTCGAACCGTAATTGTGACGTTTATAACTTGCATCTGAGCATACCTCAATGCGTCCTGTCAGATGGAAACATGCATTTGTATATGATTATTATGACGACGGTACGATGACATAGAGATTGAGATGCGTTAGTCAAGTTTTAGCATACATCTGCGTAAACGTTCACAAAGGTTAAAAAAAATAATGAAATACTTTCTCTCATTTTGTTTTTTTAAAGCTGACACCCAAAGGTAAACTTCAATGATTCAGAAGGACGTTTACGCCTCAAGCTTGTGAGAAAATATGAATAGTTCTATTTTTACGTAAGTTTTATGTTGTACTTTTTAGTTAATTTCAAGCTAGTTTAAAACCATGTTCGTTAGGTTTTTTCCTTTTTATTCAGTACATATTTATGATGTTCAATCATTCAGTGATTTCTATCTAATTTACATATTTGATTCCTTATTTTCTGATTTCTTTTATTAAATAGAACCAGAGTACTTGTCAAGATAAATCAGACGATTCTATGGCTTTCAAGCATGGCGCTTGAAAGCCATGGAATCACTCACCTCAGATCAGCTCTATGTTATATATTACATTTATATGTCGTATTCAGTCATTAGAACGGACATGAAACGAATCGCAAGCGCGCCATAGGTGATATCAAGTGTTCTACCCACACCTACAGCGTGCTTCTACAGAGTCGTGATGTTTTAAGCCGACGGCGAGGAGGACATTCAGAGTCTGATCACAGTGGAGTTAAGACGTCGCGGAACTGTACTCGATTCGTTGTGCTCAGTGATTATAGTAGTGTATAAAGTAGTGATTTGTTATTTTAATAAAACCAGTGTATCGCACCCAGTGAGTTTTCATTGCACGAAACCCACCTGCACGCGTAGCATGACCACCATAGAAAGAACTTTGTCTATTCTTGGAAGAATGGAGATAGAATTGTCATGCTACGCCAGCCTAAAACGGTACAAATCTTTCTACAATATTTAATTCTGTCTTTAATCTTTCTACAATCTGTAATTGTGTCTATTCTTCCGTCGACAAAACCCATTTCTACGGTGGTCATGCTACGCGTGCTGCTGCCCACATAATGTCTGAATCTAACAGGGTAAATCCTGACGATCCGATTTATAAATATTTATTTTAATAATATTGTACTGTCATCCGATTTACATATGCAAGCAAAATTTCAAATTTTTATAAAAGCAATTTTTCAGCTCATTTGGAAACAGACAAGTGGGTCAAAAATAACTTGCAAGATTTCAACACAAATAACGGGACGGGTGAAATTAAATGAAAGCTTGTAAAAAGAGCGCAGCTCTCTTACCAGTAAAAAGTGTGTTGTAAATGATACTTTGGATTAATATTCCTAGAATCAATTACTCTTACATACAGAAAGAGTTGTCAGTCATCATAGCTGATTGTGACTGTGTACCGAAATTTTAATATTAATTCGTGTTTATCTCTTCGTAGTGGAGATCGGCTGGCAAATCCATCAAGACAAAACCTCTTTAGTACTTTAGTAAGACTTCCTATTTTAAAACGTCATTGTCAACTTACTATCATTCTCGAACAACAGCCTCACGAGTTCTCGTGTGATTCTAAAACATACAAACTGCAAACTCACTACCAAACACCGCGGTAATCCATTCCTGGCATGTGATACATCATACTTCCAGAAACATTATAAACAGCTGTGTCAGCATGTTCCGTAATATTTAACTTTGTTTTAGTGCATGATGTTTATACCTCAGGAAGACGTTGTTTTGCCGTTATTACTCTTCAGGGTGAGGGAAGATGAATGAAGGATGATTAAAAAAGCAGATGTAAGTGGAAACGCTAGAAAGGAACGCCTTAGACGGACAAACGATGACCATATTTGTGATGTTCTTCAGAAAGTTCAGGTGCTTAGTACCCGGCGAGCGTGTTATGACCAGATTTATGAATTTAAACGAGGAAAAATTAGTATACTACCTATTTCGTTACCGAAACACGGAAAAAACTTAGTCTCATTGACCTACCAAAACTGATTTCAATATTCTTTGATCTGTTTATTTAATAAATAGTTTATTAACATCAACTGTCAGACTGGTCAAACCAATATCAATTTATTTATTGACTATAAAAGGAAACTTCCCACAAAATAATCAAATTAAGCCCGGCTACTGCAGGCCATGGTACGGAGCAAGAGGGCAGGGGAAGCTGTCACCTCCTTCTGCGAAGTAGTAATGCTCGTAAAGGAGGAGGCGAGGCGCGTGAAAGGCAGTCTGTGCGCACTCACGCCTCTAGCCGCCGCAGGAGGAGACGCTCCGGGTACCGGGAGTCCATTGCAGACTCCCGGCCACCACAGGTGCGAGCTTGCGGGTGGCAGGCAATGGGTAGCTCACCGCCCAGTAAGGACCAGGCTCGGTAGTCTGTACCGATCTTAATGGTAGACTGCCAACGTATGAAACGATGAAAACACTTCGCGATAGTGTCTATCGCTAGGGACTCATTTACATGTGATTGCACATAACGTCGACTGGGTACAGTCTACGTTATATGTACTAGTCTAGAATAACTAGACGATGGTAGATATAATTTGAATCCGTACATTAATTTATTTAAATTAGTCTCCAGAGTCCTGAGATATTGTGTTTGGAGTTGCTGCTAAGAAATTTCTGATAAAATACTTTGGAACGATTGTAAGACATTCTGTGTGTTGCCGAACGCAAAACGCGGTGTCATAGAAGGTGACTAAGGGACTTACTAGAGAATGGGCAGTAGATTTCTCTATGCTTCTTACCACCATATTGCGGACGCCAACCCGCCTGCAAAGCGTGACGTTATATCAAAGCCCTTCTTTGGAGGAAGCAAATGTCCACAAATTGTAGTGAAACATTGTAAATAGACATGTTTATTATGAAAAGCAAGTATACCAGCAGGTTTCCTTAAGTAATCACTTAATCTGAAATGTTTTTATACGGAAGGGGTCGTAGCTTGCTTTACCGTTATTAGGTAGGTGTATGTTGGAATATTTTAATACCTGTGGTGAAAATGGGAAGTAAGTAATAAATGGGAGTTACAATACGATATTAACGGGAGAGGTTGGAAAGGAACGCCTTAAAAATAAATCCTGTGGGGTTAATTAATACCATAATTTCTACGCTATGGTTTGGTTACACATCAGCCCCTATTTAGCTCAGGGGGAAAAATTCCAAAAGCCTTTTTTTACGGCAACTGCGCATCACTCCGACTAATTCAAACTATATAATCTAATCTAATCCAACTAGCCTGTATTATCCCACTGTAGGGCAGAGGCCTCTCTCTCCCTTCTCTACAAAATTCCGTTTTTTGCTAGTGCTGGTCAGGCAACACACAGCAACCATTGAGTCTAGAAACATGAAATTATGCACAAAAGCGAAACGAAGCCCTAAGGATTTAATGATGCATTGTCTGATTATCTAAAATTAGGGACTACCATTTTTATAAGAAATTTATCTAGTATCACTTTCTAAACATCTTCAAGTTGACTTCACCTGTCAACCTGAATAATCAGCTACTATTTGGAATCATCTTCTCTGTTTTATTTAGGTACCTGTGCGCATTTTCATGTGTTCTTGTCATAATTACGACGGTTCTACTTCGTTTAACAACCCTGATATTGATTTATATTGGTTTAATATTACCTACCCCCTATGAAACAATATAATTAATTAATATTGGCTCGAACGATTTCGCTTGTCAACTGACCTTGTTAAGGAATTTACTCATTGTTCGTGTCTGAAAATGTGTTAAGAGGATCAGAAGGCAAGAAAATTAGACATTGACAATGAGGTTTGTTGGGCGACGCCGAGAAGCTCCCTAAGCTTAGAATTGTCGGCCCTGAAATATTGATAAATTGTTTCGTAAGGTTTTGGTTAGAGACGAAGGCTATGTCTAGTTTTAATTAAAGGCAGATCCTGATTGAAATCTAATTAGATTTCAATTAGCTGTTATCTTCGGTAAAAATTGTGATCTTTTTGTAGTTTTAACAATGTCAGGTCTAAGTAAATTCTGTGAGGTTCTGATTTTTAACAAACATAATTATTTTTGATAAAGTACCCATGTGTATGTACTTAAAACTAATACCTTCTAACTTTGTTTCCATTGATGTATAATATATATGCTGTAGTTGTAGATAGGGACCTATTCTAAATAAACAGATTCCAGTGTTTTACTTGCTTTAATTTATGGCTCAAAAGCTTATATTTATGGCGACATAAACCCATAAGACATAAATTTAAAATTTGAAAACCCCTAAACAAACAAAACCCTTTTTTAAGAAACTGTCAAGTGTCAGGACAGTATTCTCTCGACGGCCTAACTGTAGCTTAGGCTGGCTCCGCGCTTTACGACTTCTGTGGAGCAACCACACACCTAAACGTTGTCGTTGACGTACAACCAGAAATTGTTCGTCCAATTTTATAAGTGCACACCATTTATATTGGCTCACCCATGTCAGAACCTCAAGCGAGATATTTTCTTGGGAACAAAATGCAATTTTCGTAAACGAAGCAAGTGCTTATGTGTGCATGCAACGGTACAGGGATTTGTGGGGGCCGTCATCATCATCTGCCTAGCCTTTTCCAACAATATTGAGGTCGGCTATCAGTCTAACCGGATGCAGCGGAATGTCAGTATTTTACGCTGAGCGACTGCCTTTCTAACATCCACAACCAAGTTACTGAGTATTACGATACCCATTGGTAAGACTGGTTGTCAGACTTTTTGACTTCTGACTATCCGAAACGACTGTTAAATATCCACCAATGACAGCTGGGACCAACGGCTTAACGTGCTTTGTGATGGTCACCCATCCACGGACCGACTGCGGCAAGCGTGCAGTAGTGACCTGTGTCAATCCTTTTGAAAAGAGCTATTAATAGTGTCAATCAGTGTTAAGTGAGCAGTCAGTAGTGTGAAAATCAAAGTCAAAGGTAGATTTCTTATACCTATCAATTCAAATAAAAAATAAGGGCTGACCTCAATATTTGAAAAGCAATGATAATATTTCTACCTTATTTTCGATTCCAAAATGTTCAACATTATGTTCAACATTTTCACAGGACACTGGACATTACTTTCCACAAATAACAAAAACATTACCTATTTGTGAAAAGGATTGTCGTAATATAAATACAAATAAAATCGAACACTTTGTAACATAATTTTATCTAGAACCTCATAAATGTTAGGGTATTTTCTTGAAAGCCTGATAAAATCTCGTCTGTTGTAATATGTTTCATATTTCATGAGAAGGATTTATGCAGACAATTTTGTCAGTTTCATTTCGAATAATTGTGTTACTTACATAACGTTTTATGCCAATTCTTTTGTACAACTAGAGGCCTACACCTATTGACTAGTTAGGATTCTTCTGAATAATCATTTGTCATTGAACGCCCACCCAAAGCATTTACTTGTGTCCGTCCTAATGTGGTCCGCAAGTGATGAGACAATTTCGCAAGTGACAGCTTAGTGACACACGTGTGAAAAACAGATTGGTCACATAGGCTCAATTATACGAGAAAAGTTTCTCATCGCAAATGGGCGTTATCGTAAGCGGACAGAAAGTTTAACCATTGCATACTTAGTACGTAAACTTAAAAATTCACCTAACTTTTATAAATTGGAAGTGGCCGCGAAAATACAAATCAATTTAGAGTTATTTAAAAACACTGAGGATGTCGTCTGATGACTTCGTACGACATAATAAAATTGTAAGCGAGATTTTGTTTCCAGTGACTGTAAAAAAACCCATACGTGCCATAATCGCCTGGCTCGTCTCGTCTACGAGACTAGCACGGAAAATACTTGCTTTTTCTAAGTGTGAGCATCTCCATGTAAATGGTACACTTGATAATAAATAAAGCAAATATTACGTCTTTCTCCTATGTTATCATGATTGTTTCGCTTACGCGATTATTTTAATTGTCTATGATCAAAGTAGTTTGATCATAAACAATCGGAATGAAATGGTTCTTTTTTAGGGTTCCGTTGCCAAATAGCAAAAAACGGAACCCTTATAGATTCGTCATGTCTGTCTGTCTGTCTGTTTGTCTGTCTGTCCGAGTATGTCACAGCCACTTTTTTCCGAAACTTTAAGAGCTATGCTATTGAAACTTGGTAAGTAGATGTATTCTGTGAACCGCATTAAGATATTCACACAAAAATAGAAAAAGAAAAACAATAATATTTGTGGTTCCCCATACATAGAACTGAAACTCAAAAATGTTTTTTTTTGTGTGGGGTATCTATGGATAGGTCTTCAGAGGTTTCTAATATCATTTTTTTCTGAACTGAATAGTTTGCGCGAGAGACACTTCCAAAGTGGTAAAATGTGTGTGTCCCCCCCCGTAACTTCTAAAATAAGGGAAAGATAAAACTAAAAAAAATATATGATGTACATTACCATGTAAACTTCCTTTATTTTAGAAGTTACGGGGGGGGGGCACACATTTTACCACTTTGGAAGTGTCTCTCGCGCAAACTGTTCAGTTTAGAAAAAAATGATATTAGAAACCTCAATATCATTTTTGAAGAGCTATCCATAGATACCCCACACGTATAGGTTTAATGAAAAAAATGTTTTTTGAGTTTCAGTTCTAATTATGGGGAACCTCAAAATTTATTGTTTTTTTTTCTTTCTATTTTTGTGTAAAAATCTTAATGCGGTTCACAGAATACATCTACTTACCAAGTTTTAAGAGCATAGCTCTTATAGTTTCGGAAAAAAAGTGGTTGTGACATACGGACGGACAGACAGACAGACAAGACGAATCTATAAGGGTTCCGTTTTTTGCCATTTGGCAACGGAACCCTAATAAAAAAAGACGTATAGATAGTTCACTCCATGAAGACGCGCCCCACTCTTTGACAATTGTACTGAGAGTGTCTGAGAGCGGTTAAACTATCTATACATTAACAATTTTATTTCATTTGTTTCAGGGCTACCTACGTCTCAGTGCTGACAATATCAGCGTTCTCTCTAGAGAGATACCTGGCTATATGTCATCCGCTCCATCCTACACCATGGCTGGACTAACCAGAGCCTCGAGGATTATTCTTATACTGTGGGTCATATCCATAGTGTTTGCCTCGCCATTTGCTGTGTACAGTGAAATCAGCTACACCCAAGTAGCACAAAAGTGCTGGTTAACAGCATTTTTCAGTGCACAGTGAATGCATTAGTTGCTGAATAATAGCGTAGGCAGCGCATCCTCAGATGATATAACTCTAATTTGGGCACAAATTATTCAGCACATAGCTGAGTAAGAGTTCCAATTGATAAATAATTGCATTATAATACCATTATAGTAGCATTTATGTGTGTAACAGTCACCTCAAGAGCTGATTAACAAGACACGTGTGACTTACTATACAGCAAGGAAGACGAATGTGTACATTTTGTGTACTTTTAAGCAGCTGAAATGACACACTGAGCGAAATTGTGGAACGCAATAACTCAATATTATTTATTTTTCTTTAATATGAACTGTCAAATTGTAAAACATGAAGTGTATCGTTGTGTGCAAGATCTCAGGAGCCATTGTGAAAATAAACATAAAATTTAAGGTAAGTTAAACTTCGATTTTTTGCTATTATATTTCAAATCTTATTGGGAAGGTAACTTTAATGTCAAATACCATACATATTTAGTTCAAAATTTTCACGCGCCTTCGGAATACCACGAAATACTAAAAGAAAAGTAACAAAAATTGAATGAATATAAAATAAATTTGTTTGTTTTAGTACAAAGAAAACAAAAAAAAAAAAACTGTTTTAGTGTAATTAATTTGTAATCCAAATGAATTACGATTGATACCCTATAAAATAAACAAAAATTTAAAGATAAAATTTTATAATAATACACAGTAATGCAGTGAATATGGCGGATGGCAAGTGAACAGTTTTAATGTTAATATAATGCTAAGGTCTGTACGGGTGTTCACATGTGGCCTTTAATTCAGCAAAGAGTAAAATAGTTTGGCACTTGTGGAATACAAATCAGACATGGATCGATTAGGAGAGTTATATTGGTTCACATTTGCATCAGTTACCTTGATAACTACCTTTATGGATCCAAGCTTTTAGGGTTCCGTCGTGGTTCGTTTAAAGCCATTTTGTTCCTTTTTTTAGTTGTTATTCGACGATAAGTATTTAATTAAAATTGTAATTTAAGTAGCTGATATTATAATTTAGTTATGGGTATGTATAATACATAAGTTACTGATTTATTCAATATGCGACGAAATACCTATAACTTAGTAGATACCTATCTAAAAATAATGTATTCTTCTGGCCTAATAATAATTAATTACTTCCATATGAAATTGAAATTGACATGCCATACGCACTATTTATGCGTCGCGAAAAGTATTTTTATAAAACATTTCGCTTGATCTGCAACATGGTGCATGCAACGCTATCGTTCACACGCCCGCGCCGGCGCGCGGCGCGGTGATGACGTCATGTCGCATTATTTGTTTACATAGATCATCAGTTTATCGCTAAATCGCTACTGGGTTGGTCGTTCGTATTCTAAAATACATGAACAATATCATTTCAATTTAGGGTTGCGAATAAAAGTAAATAAGTTGCGATCGACTTAATTCCTGCTATTTTGGTAGGTAGTAAAGACAGTGGGTCCTCTGTGTTTGTGTTTGTAGATGTTTTGTATATAATTATTATGTTACGTTATGTTTAGGTATTTAATATGTTATTATATCTTGTGGTTTTTTTTTCCTCAAAAACTGTATAGGTAGTGTTGTCATTTTAAGGAACTGATACTTCTATTATAATAAATATATTTCTTTTGTTTTTTACAGAACAAGCTTTTCAAAATAGTTCAGACTATAGAGAGCGATGTTGTCGATCTAACAGTCGTTCCTGCATCGTGGAAAACTAAGGAAATTCTATAGTGGCCACCGAGAAGTACTTTTATACTCCTTGAAATTAAAAAAAGATGAAAATTCAAGGCGTGGACCAGGGTGGTACACCGTAAATTGTTCTTTAAAAAGGGAAAATTAAATAAACATAAAGAAAATTACGTTGTTTTTATAGATGCTAGCTGTACTGGTATTTCCTAACTGACTACCTCTGACAATAATTGTCGAAATCTGGAATCTTAAAAACTCTCGAAATTAATTTATGTATTATAATTAAAAAAATCTTGGATTTCTCTTAATAAATCTTCTTTATTTTTAAGAAAGTACCAGAAACATACCAATATTAATTTTGTGGCAACCATATTAGTCCCGAAAATGTGTAGGTTATAAGAAGATTTTTGTAGCAGAGAGTATCTACTCAGCCTAATGTCACCAAACACACTGATCTCTATTTATAAAGGCTTTTTTGTATTGTTTTGTCAATATGTGCAATTATTATTTATTGTTACTTTAATTTAAATCCGACGTAAATTTGACATTTGCATTTGTTTATTTCAACTAAGTGACATATATTTTTAGTTTGTTAATAACATTTTATTGTTTTCTGCTGCAGCATTGTTACTTTTATATTAATTTTTGTTATATGGGTTATGTCTGAAATAAATTGTTTTTTTTTTTTTTTTTTAATAAATATAACATACGGAACCCGTCGCGTCCAATGTTCCATTCGCGCCGACACTTCGATGCATGCTGTTATTCGAGTGTATGGTAACAACTGACTAATAAGGGAAAAGTGAACCTGTATGCAGCATAAAGCATTAAATTTTTGTTAAATAAGTTCACAAAGTAACTGATTACATTATAGTGGGTTACATGTTCTCTCTTAAAATGCAACGGTTGTATAGTACATGTGTGGGCTATTATTCAGAAAACTTACAGCTGATAGGGTACTGCACTACTAAGCGCTGAATAACAGTGACTTTGTGGCGTGTTTGTGGTGCTTAATAGAATTACTGTACAGCAAATAGCATTATAGTTGGCCACGTTTTTTTCTAAACAGCTGTTACACCCCGGGTGAATACTAATAACTCTATGTAAATGCTCAGAGTACCGCTGTGGGCCTTATGTGACAATTTATAATGCAGTTCTGTGCTACTTGGGCACTTTCGAAAGGAGTAGTTTTAACTGTTTTCGTTGGTGGTAGGTAGGCTGCTTTTTCGGTCTACGTTGTAATTGTATGTGGTTCCCGTCGGGTCATTGTTTTGTGTCGTTTTGTATGTTTCGTTTTTTTTGGTTAATTTTCTGTCCCTCAACAAATAATTGGTTGTTTCTAATGATTGCAAAATATCCGTTTCTTCGAGCGTGAAGCATTTCTTCTAGCATTATTTGCCTTTCCCTTCGCGTGTTGGTATCTAGAAATTCTGAGACAGATCACCGGGTGCCCTGAAGATATTGACTATAACTGATTACGTACTTTGCCATTCTTTTGCTTATTAATTCGATGACAAGTGGTCTAGAGTTGTTGTTGTTATATCTTCCCAGTCTGTATGTCTCTTCTGCAGACCTACCTTGTAAAATTCTCTACCAAAACATGCAAAGCATATACAATAAGCAACATATTATAGAAGAATTTTTAACAGAAAACCCTATCTACCAAGCTATCCGAAGAAAAAAATTCCCTTATCCAAATTAGTGGCTATAATATTACATCGTCATACTGCCGAAAAAATCGGGGAGTAGGTGGCGTATGCATCCTCTTACAAGAACATTTTGAATATACAGAAAAAAATGATATCTCAAGCATGTCTATAGAATATGTATTGGAAGTGTGCGCTACTAAGTTACCTAAACAAAACCTTTTATTAATTACTATGTACTGGAATAGAAGAGAGGAAGATATATTTACTGCTAAATTAAAACAAAGTTTAAACTATTTAAATATAGTAAATTTAACCTAGTTATAGGTAGAGATTTTAATATAAATGTTTTACACAAAAAATTTAAAACTAATCAATTTCTGGATCTCATGCTAGAATACAAATTCACACAACATATTAAAAAACCCACGCGTACTACAGAAACATCCTCAACATGTCTTGATCTAATATTTACTAATTTTAGCGACAGAAACATGCCAACCGTAGAAAATTTCGGACTTTCGGACCACAGTAGAACAATTAAAAATCTAAGCGCACCTCAACCAGCAAAAAATAATACCTGGTACACAAATAAAAGATTATTTAACACAGCGAACATAAACAAATTTAAATCTTTAATAAGTAAACAAAACTGGCACGGCATTATACAGACAAACACTAATATAAATGAAAATATTAATTCTTTCAACAATATTTTAATAAAAAATTTAAATCAAATTATTCCTATGCGTAAAACGAAACTTAAAACGATCTACAAAAAATACTGGCTCACCACAGGCATTAGAGTTTCCTGCAAAAACAAAAGATTGTTAAAAAAAATTTCCCATAACACCAAAAACAACATAACAACATAATATTTAAACGCAATATCATATTTTATCGAACCTAATTGCTGTTACTAGTCAAGTTGCGTACTAATAAAGTATAAATTCACATTACAATATCTTGATAAATTTTATGATTGCTTACACTATTGTCGAGAAACGACGAATGGTAGCCGGTATCAACGGCTTATCGTGCTTTCCGAGGCACGGTGCGATCTCAAAATATAATTAATGTTCTCCCATCCACGAACCAACAGTGGAAAGTGCAGTTTAACCTGTGCGGCTGTTATTATTTAGCCACGAGACCGAGGTTCTCTCATAAACAAAACATAATATTTACTTTTAGAGATATTTGTTCAAGAAAATACGTTTCAATACAAAAAAATAACTAAATGCAAGATCAATATCCTTGTGTCGACTTGTAATTTGTGGCTAGTCGTTATTACTTATTAATATCGTTCATAATTATAGAAAAATATCGTAAGTAAAATTAATTTTCTTTCGATATTTCTCCTAATTAATAAATAAATGTAGCGTCAATGGACAATTTAAAACATAACTGTTATTATGTAGTTTAAAATGGTTATAACACGACAAACTACGTAGTGTGTCCATTTGAAAAAGCAGATATGACCTTAATTTATTTATCAAAATGCATGCAAATTACAAACGACGAATATAAATGAAATCATTTAATCGCAATGCGAATCTGTTACAAAATGTGAATTTGTATCAGACTTAGTTAATTGGATAATCACTTGAAATCCTGCAACACAAGGTTAGGGAGACATTCAACTCTCTGCAAACATGATATTCGTTGCAGAAAGTCTCAATAGGATTTTGATAAACAGTTTTTTTTTTTGTTTTAACTTATACAGGGAAGTTCTCGACCTTCATCTAACTTGGTGGTAGTGATGATCAGGCCGAAGATGGATGCGACCATAACCCAGATTATTCTACCACAGAGGATCTGGCTATCTTACCTCTAACTGCCGAAACACAACAATGCTGTGAACATGTGGTTATGTCAACAGACTTAGAAAAAATAATGGTAGCTATCCAGGCGGACTTAAGACAAACCCTTTCATCAACTTAACTGACCTGAAAACTTTGCCCCCGTTAGGAATCCAACTTGGGACTTCTGGTCTTACCACTAGAATAAAGAGGTGATTATAATTTAACTTGTAACTGTCATTTACCAGACGTATTGTAGTACAACATATGCTCCTAAACTGTTGAAACTTAATAACACTCACAAGTTCTGAGTTATCTCAAGGAGCGAAATTAATATTTGAAAAGTCATTGAAACATTGATAAAGAAACCTTATATTTTTAACTAGCTTCTGTTTGCCCTGCGCGTGGCCGTGGTATTATTTTAATAAAATAATTAATAGATAATCACGTTACCCGCGCTCGCTACAACTTCGTTTTCGCGCAGCATTCTGTCTGACTTCTTACTTGTTGCTCGGCTCCTTAGGAACGCTACGTTAAACAGTCTCTAGTCTTCCTCAAGAATGGGTCATCAAATGTAAAATGTTTTTTCAAAACTGACTGATCACGTGACATGGTACATGGTAATTCTGTCAAAAAAAGTTTTTCTTGTAAGACCAATTTCGGCAGTAGTTACGCTTCTGAAAACCAAGCCAGTCGACCGTTTGGGGGCTTCCTGTTCAGGATAAAGCGGGGGGAAACGCCCGGGTGTTTTCATTGCGAGGATTGTCTAGAGGACATGGTGGAGCATACGGTGGAGGTGTGCTCTGCCTGGGCGGAGCACCACCGTGTCATCGTGGAGGCGATCGGTGGCGGTGACCTCTCGCGTCCGGCTCTGGTGCGAGCCATGGTACGGAGCGAGAGGGCATGGGAAGTCATCACCTCCTTCTGCAAAGCAATAATTCTCGTGAGACGGAGGCGGGACGCGTGAGGGTGAGGCAGTCTCTGCGCCCTTACGTCCCTAGCCACCGCAGGAGGAGACGCGGGCGTCGGGTGTTGATCGCGGACTCCCGGCCACCGTAAACACGGGCTTGCGGGTGGCAAGTAATGGGTAGCTCGCCGCCCGGTAAGGACCAGGCCCCACACAGGCGAAAAATCAATAAAAGTTGGACAAAACCTAAGCATTCATGATTATCAAAGGAATAGTGTAAATAAAGATTTGCCAAGTAATGAAAACAACATATTAATTATTTTATCACATTTTTATTACATTTCCATGATAATATCTGGTTCTTCCAACAGATTTAAAACATTTTGACAAATAGGAACCGACTTTTTACCAACTAATTTTCTTAGTCCTGTTATGTAAGGATCGGAAGACACTAAAAGACGTTTGTAGGTGTCTTCCATAGCCAATTGCCTAGAAAATTTCGTAGAAAATCGCTCCCTGTAGTTTCTTACGTCCTTATTCCTGCTTTCTTGCGCATTTTCACTCAATAATCCTATTGCTATTTCGCATTTTTCTATTAAACTTGACCCATGGATAAGTATTTTGTGCAGTGTGGTTGGCATATAGTAACCATGAGTAATTCCATACAAAAACAGCTGCTGTTCTGGTGCAAAATGTTTGAAATTTCTCTAGATTGATTTTATGCCCACAGGACATAACTTTCAAAATGGTGTGAAGTCGATTTATGAACTGATGACTGACACCTGTTATTTCAGCAACTTCTTCTGCGTCCTGAAAGATGGCGCGCGCAGTATTGCCTTAGTTGACGTACCTCCTCCCTGTCTTGGTTTATCGACATGCAAACCTAGTTTTTGCCAAAATTCCGTCTGTATACGTAACTTTTCAGCTGCTACCAAATCTTTGCTGCGTGCATCTTTTACTTGCCATTTTGCAACCTTTAATTTATAGCCTAGATTCAAAATGAATTCTACAAACCTTATCCAGGCATGTAATGACGAAACACCATAAATGAGGTTTTCTTCAGGGAGCGGCTTTGAAATGCAAAATTTTATCCTGTTGAAGTCCTTAGATGTGGCTTTACAAATAAAGCAACGCATGGCAGACTTCGTGTCAGTTAAGGCGTTAATCATCTTCCCATCAACCATGGTCATCATTAGCTTGTGCCTTACCACACATTCTTCTTCAGTTGCAACTATTGTTGGGGTAAAATTTTCAATTTGAGCTAGTACATTTGAGCTACGGATCTTGAGAGTTCTGAAGTTTCATGACCCATCTCTAACTTCAATGGACGGCAATATCTCGGGGATGAGGGACGAGGATTTTGCCAGATGAGCACAGTTTGTTCATGGTCAGATAACAGTTGAATTAAGTTATGTGTCAGACTGCTCGGCATTTTCGAATGTCTGTTTGTATTGGGAATGGCAACCCGATCCGTCACACCCCCATTTTGAAATAAGGCGAAGATTTTTTAATCGGTCTTTTGTAAGCGATTGCAGCGCTTCATTTAGGGATAAGCACAATCTTTGTGTAGTGTGGTCCATTAAACTCTGAAGAGGAACTTCGGCACTCGTTTCCGTGCAAATAATACCTTCTGGGTAGCACCTTTTCTTTGCTTCAGTTACACTTTCATATTTTGGGTACAGATTGCATTTCATCTCCATTGCTGAGGTCCGCAAGGTATTATACTGAAATTTTGTTAGTTGCCCTTCAACCACCAATGACAAAGTTTTGTCAGACGAAAGGCTTCCATGTGTTTCGGGAACACTGAATTTGCTACTGTGACTAGCAAGAGCAACTTGTTTTATTATTTTTGACGTATGGACATCACCACGTGCGCGATATTCCACCTGGGCTGCAAAAGCCAGTTCTTTTGGTTCAAATTGTTTCCGAACATCCTCCGTCTTTCTGCGTTTTGTACGTTCGGTACATTCTACAAAGCTCTTGCTGGGTCGGCCGCCAAGACTACCACTTATCTTTCGGGTACGTGTCGCAATAGGAAATGAAATGTAAGTTTCAAACCAATCTTTGTTTCCGCTAACACATCGAAAAAAAAATACGATGTGCTTGTATAAGTTTCGTCTTATAATCACTCATTAATCTTCGAAGAGAACGTTTTATTTCATCGTTAAGTTCATTCACTTTCAGAGCGGTTTGTACTTTGCTTAGCAGATATAACATTTTATCTTGCTCTTTTCGGGAAGTTTCCTTCCTAGAGAAGCCGATTAACGTCGTTCTGCTAAAGCTCACTTCCTCGTCGGTTGACCCTAAAACAATATTAATTAATATTTAGAACCAATAAATCAACTAATTCAAGAAAAAATCGTTTTTTGTGACTAAACGACTACGTTTGATTAAACAAGTCATCGATTAAAAAGACAATTTTGTTAAAGTGTCGCGTACGGTCGCATAAAATAATGGTTGTATATGAAAAAGCAAACTCAGTATTTTCAAAAATTGCTAATATCAAAGCCGGATCTATCAGGAAGTTGTACTTTACCTCTTTGTGAAGTTAAAAATAATGCAAAAAATAAAAGGCCGTAAAAATACTGTTTTTATTAAAAACCAATCAAGCATTTCTATAAAAAATAATGATTAAAAACTAGGTTATTACCTCCTGAAAGGGAATCCATCGCAAAAACCAAAAGTTTGTCAAAGAAAATGATTAATCAGTAAGCACTTGTATAACACTCTGGGAGCCCGTAAACGCATCCGCCGTTGAACAAGTCGAACTTGGGAATTAGACCGAGACGCGTAGATGACTCAACGCTCGCGCTACCCGTGCGTCTAGCGTACATTGTTTATCGGATTAACTGATAAGACTGGTTTTTACCTCAATACTCAATACTCAATATCTTTATTGCTTTACCATAATGTGAACTTAGGTGGTAATTATATAATTTAGATCATTATGGACCCTGTAGGGCACAGCAAAAGGATAGGAGAGAGGAAGCTCTGTTTTTGAAAATCATTTGGTCAGGAGATGTCCTAGAATAAACCAATATATCGCTTATTTATCTATAAAATGTATTAACATAATTTATATGATTTTTATATAAGTATCTATGTATTATAATAATTCTGTTTATTCATTTATATGGATTGTTGTTCTTTCAACAATAATTATTAGTTATATTGTTAAATTTATTAAGTTTTTAATTTTATTTATAATTATTTCTGTTTGATTTAATTTTTGTTTTTTTATATTATTTGATAAATTATTATTATATTATGTATTTTTTTTAAATACATCATACATACAATTTAGTATCATTAATTTATTTTACATATACCTATAAATTGCGTGTTTATGATTAATTATTATTATCAATTATCATCATTATAGTATTTATTATCATATTAAATTATATGTATATCTATTATTTATTTTTATCATTTAAATATTCTTCTAAGGAGTAATAGCATTTGTTAATTAGTAATTTCTTAAGATTTCTTACAAATATATTGAACTTTTCTTCATTCTTTATAATGTCAGGCAGTTTGTTGTATACTTTTATAGACATTACATAGGGACTTGTAGAATGCATTTTTAGCTTGGAGGTTGGTATGTTTAGCCTTGATCGGTGCCTAAGTGTGTATTGTGACTGGATGTCTTCGCGCTTTGTGTAGAACTCTGGATACTTGCGGACAAATTTACATGTTTCTAGAATATAAATACTGGGTAGTGTTAAAATATTATGTTTTTGAAAGTGGGGTTTGCAGCTGTCGGTTTGATCAATGTTTACCATGATTCTGACTAATTTCTTTTGTAGAGTAAAGAGTGTCGGTGTATCTGTACTATTTCCCCAGAGAGTTATGCCGTAGCTAAGCCATGCATTGGCATACGCATAATAGGTGGTAAGGGCAGTTTGAAAATTGGTGGTCTTTTTAATTTCGCGGAGGGCATATGAAAATCTTGAAATTTTTGAACGTGTTCTTTGTATATGTGTTTTCCAGTTAATATGTTTATCTATTGTAAGTCCTAGTAATGTAAATTCATCAACAGTCTCCAATAATGTGCCATTAAAGTTGAAATTTAAGTGTAGCGGAGCTTTTTGATGAGGGTGAAAAGTCATTAATTTAGTTTTATTGTAATTTATTTCTAAGTTATGTGAGGTCATCCAGTCTCATGTTTTTGTGAGTGTGGAATAGGGTATTTTCCGTTTTTTTAAAAACAGTTTCTTTTTGAAGACTGGGACGAAATATTCAACAGAAAAATAAAATTTATCTTATCAATGTCCATTTTACGCGTTAGAAGTGAAAAAAAATCTAATTTGTTTTAATGGTTTTGAATTTACCGCCAAAACGCTCGGTGCGCTGACGTTTACCGTGTGACGTCACTTTTGTGTGTATTGAATTTTGACTTAGGTATGTGATCTGTGCTCGATCTGTAAATCTCGAAGTGGATTTAGGATATATTTAGGATTTTTGGAATGGATTAATGGAAATACAATGGAAGGTGGTTTTATAAAAGCCGATAGTGCAAATCTGCCCACAGTAGATGTTTTTATAGTTGGAAATTTCTTTGCAAACAACCCCGATTTTTGTGCTACGGAGTAGGTATAAATAGTTTATGTGGCGCATTTTTAAAAGTATTTGTACACAGAGGCACCACAAACCAGTAATAACATTTTTTATCCATTTGAGATACGAAATTACTTGATCGAAATACTGTTTACAACTTGTTTACACAAAGATGACGTCACGTTATCGTACGGAGCGTTTTGGCGGTAAATTTAAAACCATTGAAAATAAATTAGATTTTAATCACTTCTAATGCAGAAAATGGAGATTAATTACAAAAAAAATATTTTTCTGTTAAATATTCCTTCACAGTCTTCAAAATTAAATAGTTTTTAAAAAAGTGGAAAATACCCTATTGAGTTTTTCTTCTATGTTTGTGTTGTTTTGACATGAGAGTAATAAGGATATGTCATCCGCGAATAAAACACATGGCCCCTCTATGGTTGTCGGTAAGTCGTTGATGTAAACGAGGAATAATAGGCCGCCTATAACACTTCCCTGGGGGATGGAAGCGTTAGTTGTTCTGCTTTTAGATCGAATTTTTTCTATTTCTCTACTATTGTTGTTATAGTATTCGATTTCAACGACTTGTTCTCTATTCTTTAAATATGACGTAAGCCATTCATGAGCTTTGCCGCGAATTCCTATTCCGTACAGTTTATTCAGTAGTATTTTACCTGCTTGCTTGCTGCTGCTTTTACTTTGAAGATTTTTGGTTTTGTCCAACTTTTAATGATTTTTCGCCTGTGTGGGCCCGTGTCATCGGCGCGTAGTGTTCCACGCGCGCCTCAATGAGATGTCAGTAGTACTGAAGGGTTCTGCTAGGACCGATGCCTGCCAGGGTGGTGAGATTTGTTCGAAAGAGATACCGTGGCCCTGGCATATAGGCAACTGAGGAAAAACGGCTGGGTGTTAGTCAGTAAAGGACTGACACGCCCTCCCGCTCCGCCCAAGAGCGGGAGACGTCATTTAATTTTAAATATCAAGAACAAAACCTCAGGATTCACGCCCGAAATAATATAAGGACTTCCCTGATGGGATGAGTCACTAAAGTTACGCTTCTGAAAACCAAGCCAGTCCACCGTGAAGAATCAAAAAATGTGGCACGTGGAATTGTTCATAACAGCAAATTGCATCCTCGCCTCGCCTCGTGACCCAACCACCGATGGAAGTTGTTTTGTTTTTCTAATGGAAAAGTTCATATTCTTAAGAAATATGGTTATATGTTTTTAACTTTATTTTCGAATGAAAGAGTATTTATTTACCATCAACCAACTTGTTTTCAATGGTCCTATACAAAGTGGCAGGGATATCGACGGGCAACTTGTCACCTGCTGTTGTGATTCGAAAATATTTCGTCAGTTATAAAAAAAAAAAAAAACTGTTGCATATATTTTGACAGACAGCATATTGAACCGGCTGTCATTTTTAGATTTTTGACAGTCGTTACGTGTAGTCGTCAGAAGCCCAAAAAGTCTGACAAACAGTCTTATTAAGGAGTATCGAGTTATCCGGTAACTAGGTTCTGAAGATCAGATAGACAGCCTCCATGCAAATTACTGGTACTCAGCTGTATACGGATAAGTCCGACGCCAACATAGTTGGGAAAAGGCTAAGCAGATGATAATAATTAGCATAAGTAAAGAGTGAATATTTAAATACTCTGACATGCTAGCGATAGCGTTGCGATGTTGACAAGCCTCCGCGCATTATAAAGTTTTTCAAACAAAACAATATTTGTTTGGTAACTCTGTTATAGATTAAAAAAAACTCATTTTAAAATGCAAATTATAACCGAGGGACGACGATTTTATGCATAACTATTAGTAGTAACAGACTGTGACAGCACTGGACGGTTGTGATAAGAGAATTTTTTTGTTTCATGCAAATAAAATGCTGACATACTATTTTTTAAAACCAGACGCAGACCAAAACAGATTGACGTGAATTTATGGACACCAGCCCGTATGACTTATTACCTACATTACAAAATAAACTTACTGGCAGCAACAAATTCCCACACGACTTAAGAAACCAATCTAATTACATCTAGTATTCATGGAACATCAAATTACATACACAAGTACAAATTAGTGTGAAACAAACAATTCGTTTCTCTAGCAAAGGCGTAACAGAATCAGCCAAAAACGTTCTTATTGCCGGAAAACAGGGGTTGTCCTTACTTCGAGCGGGAGTTGGCTGTCATCTATCACGAGAGCCCAGTGCGGGTTAGTAGATTTCTTCGGATTTTGGTTCTTGGACATGCCTGTTTCGTTACGATGTTTTCTTTAACTGTTTTGAAAGCAATGGTTCTGAAATTATTAACACAAAGTAAAGAGCCAGCCTGGTTTCGAACCCACGACCGTTACTTCGACTCGTAAGTCAAGGCCGTTACCTGTGGGCCGCCACTGCTCTCAAAAAGATCAATGTTACATAAGCAGAAATCAGACAATTGAGAATACTAGTTAGAATGGCCGACACTGACAAATTACATGTACAATAGTAGGAAAATTCATAGTCCAACAAATGTTCACTCAAAATGAACGCGACAAGCGCCATTTATGCTACATAGTGGAAAACGAATGCTTGTTCTGTGAATGTTAAAAAATAAATGAATTGAAAAATAAATGTTTGTGATATAATAGTGTTTCAGTATGTTCCTTGATTCTTTTTCGGTGTGATTTAATATCGTTCTTCGTAATAGCCAAGGCCATTAAATGAACGCTCAAATCTTTGGCAAAAAGTTAGGGACGTTGCTATCCAAACCCCGGCCAAACGAGAAATTGTTTAGATAACAAGTAGGTGATGACCGTCGTGATCTTATTCTTTCTTACTTTTCGCCAAAGATAAGAAAGCAGTGTGACGAAATCTGTGAACAAAACATTTGTTCACAGATTTCTTCACACTGCTTTCTTATATTTAATGCAATAAGACATTTTTTTGGAAATTTACTCAGCACAGAGCTTGGATTCGAAATCGCATCTGATTGTGCATAATGTAATGAGATTTTTTCTTTTAGAATAGAAAGTTTTTTCTTTTAAAACAATCTTTGTAAACGGAATGAAACTGACAAATGAAGATGAGCTGTCCACTTACATAAAGAGTTCTTGCCAACGAATATTTTTACACATTCAAGCAACTTAAACTTTTAATGACTATAACATAACTGTCTGGCAGCTTTGAGTATTTTGTATGTGATCTACACAAAAGTCCTGCAGATCTGGTAGCGTCTTGTGACGGGTCGTTGAGCTCCCTAAAATAGGGTTGAGCTACACGATGACTGATACATACAGCCGTCTGTTAGGACAGGTCAGCTCAAAGTTGCAATGGCTCTTTATTGAAAAGGGTCTTCCAGACATTACCCTGCATTGTTAGACTCACATAAAATTCTATTAATATAATGATTGGAGTTTAAAAGAGACTATGACCTCTGAGTTTGTTTCGGTGTTACTTCTCTGGGAACAGTCAGCTAGGAAATGCCAGCGCCATCTAGTTTTGAATAAAACATTGACCAAAAAATGTTGACGTGTAAAAGTGTCTTATAAGATCTACTTACAGAAATAAACATTTCATTTCATTTCGTAATAAATGACAAGTATTCAATTAGCTTCAAAACACATTGAATATTTGATCACTTTATATATTTTTTTGTAAACGCTCACTTTCGTTAACGTCTCTCGGCAACGTTGATAAAAACGTACGAAAATTCCTAAATTTCTCCGCCCGATGATCGGCCGACACGATTAAAATTAAAATCGAGAACAACATAAACGACTTGTGTATTTTGCTCCTGATTTTAATTTGCTAGACTGAAATCATCATCATCATCATCATTTCAGCCGAAAGACGTACACTGCTGGATATAGGCCTCCCCCAAGCTCCGCCACTTCGACCGGTTTTGTGCTTCCCGCATCCAGCGGATTCCTGCGGCCTTCACAAGGTCATCGGTCCACCTTGTTGGAGGCCTTCCAACTTTGTGTCTGAAATGATGATGAATAATTACAAAGATGCGAAACGAAAATTATTCACTGAACTCCCGTCCATTTTTTAAGGTGTCCTCAAAATAAATGAAGGACCGCATTTGGACAAAATCCTATAAGCTACTCAAACTATTATTGCATTAAGTTTCCTTGACACACTTCCTCTGAATTAGAATATCGTTTCGCAAACTGACCAGTGTTCCGCCATTACGTCTTTTTTATTGTATATTTTCGTCTTTATGACCATTACGTTTTACTATACAAACATAATGTCCACAAACTGTAGTGAAACATTGCAAATAGACATGTTTATTATGAAAAACCAGCATTAAGTTCCGTGTTATGAAGAATTTATGGCTTACCAGCAGGTTTCCTTAGGTATCACTTAATCTGAAATGTTTTTATGCGGAATGTTACAATCCTTTTCATTATTGCCATAATTTCTACGCTTTGCTTCTGCTGTAGGTACCTATGGTTACGGAAATATATTGTGGCTCACGACTTTACTCGCATTCATCATCATCATCGGTATTGCAGCCGAAAGACGTCCAGATAAAGGCCACCCAAGGTGTTTGCCATAATCACCACGGTCGGCAGGTGGGTTGGCGATCGCAGTATGGTTGTAAAATGGATAGAGAATGCTGCTGCCCATTTTCTGCTGCTGTCCTTTAGTCACTACTTAAGACACCCACGGAAGAAATGGTATGGTGCTATTCTTTATGTCCGGCAACGCACGGAACAAATTATTTTAGTATAGAGTTATTGTACCCATATCCACCCCGATTAAACACAGGGGGTAAGTTTCTAAAAACGATATTCTACTGCAACTGCTAATACCCTCCAACTGATTTTATAAATACAATAAAAATCTTACTACATTCATTCATTGCAGTTAGCAAACGCACAGCCTAAACTACTGAGTCTAAAATCATGAAATTTCGCAGAAAATCGGAAGTGAACACAAGTATTTTCGATAATGCATACTCTAAAAGGGTTAAATATGTGATGAAAGTGTGTTTGCTTGTCATATCGTCCACTAGTTTTAACCGTCATTGTATTGTCTCATTGTCTATAAGTACTACAACTTTTACAAGTCTTAATACAAACTCGTTCTACATAAATATCTTCACAGGTTGAGTTCACCTATCAGCCTGTAATGATCAGCCACTATTTCGAATCATCTTCTCCGTGATTTATGTATCTATGTGTATTTTTATGTGATCTCATCATGATTACGACGTTTCTACTGCGTCTAACATCTCTGAGATTACTGTAACTAAGTTCAATATTACTCCCTCTGAAACTGAAACTACAAAATTGGTTCTTTTTATAATTAATTAATATTGGCTAGAACGATTTGCTAGTCTCCTCACCTCGTTCAGGTATTTGGTCATTGTTCGTGTCTGAAAATGTGTTAATAGGATCAGAAGGCAAGAAAATTAGACATTGACAATGAGGTTTGTTGGGCGAAACCGAGAAGCTCCTAAGCTAAAAATTTTCGTCCCTGAAATATTGGTAAATTGTTTCGTAAAGTTTTGGTTAGAGACGAAGACTATGTCTAGTTTTATTAAAGGCAGATCCAGATTGGAATCTAATTAGATTTCATTAGCTGTTATCTTCGGTAAAAATTGTGATCTTTTGTAGTTTTAATAATGTCAGGTCAAAGTATACGCTGTGGGGTTCTGATTTCTAAATAAACAGATTTCAGTGCTTTACATAAGCTTTAATTTTTGGCTCAAAAGCTTATATTTATGGCAACATAAACCCGTAAAAGTGATATTAAAAATTTGAGAAAACCCCCTTAACAAACAAAACCCTTCCTTTTTTTTATGAAACTGTCAAGTGTCAGGACAGTATACTCTCGACGGCGTAACTTTAGCTTAGATTGTGTCGGTCAAAATACACCACGGCTCACACTGTGGGCCACGGTGGTTCCTCGCTTTACAACTTCTGTGGGGCATCAGACACCTAAATAGAACTTTTATTGACCTTCACCCGCCGAGGCTTTTCCAAACTAAATTGGGGACGGCTTTCAGTCATACCAAATGCAGCCAAATACCGGTATTTTACATGAAGCAACTGCCTCTCTTACCTCTACAACCCAGTTACTGAATAACACGAGACCCCTTGTTATGATTCCTTTTCATACCCTCGGGCTTCTGGCGACCTGTAACGACTGGTCTGATCTCAGAATGACACCCGGGACCAACGGATTAACGTGCTTTCCGAGGCACATCGACGTCTTGGTAAGTCAAGATGGTCACCCATCCACGAACCAACCGCAGCAAGCTGAGCTTTACCTGACCGATCGACCTGCATGATTGTTTTTATCAAGCCACAAGCCTTGTAGGCTCACAAGAACCATAATTGACCACCCTCCATCAAACATCAGTACGTTGCCAGTCAACAGAAACTTTTAAAGAAGAACCTGTTCAAAGACAATGTCACTTTGGCGTCACCTCAAATGTACAGTTGTTATTAATGAGGACAATTTCGAAGTGGAGTTGTTAGTGAACGTATTCGCTCAACGAAGTGTGATATGAGAGAGAGAGGCTTGAGTCATTACTCTTATTTTTATGTTGTGGTTATTCCTACGAATTTTGATGCGAAAGCTCTTCGTGTGATCTAAAGAATTGTTCGGAGAAGCTGACCGAATAATAATCGTTTCTTCGGAAACTTTGAGTAAGTTCGCCTCCTGCATTCATGGTAACATGATTCGTATTTTAATGATTGATTTCATGTTTTACTAAAGAAATATATTAAGGCACGAAAGTAGGTATACCTAAACAGTAGGATGATTCTTACTCCAAAAAAATTTTTTTTAATTTCACAGAGCACCACATAATTTGACTCTATACCATAAGAATGAAATTTGATATTTCTTTTAAAAAATAACTGATATTTAAAGGAGCTACCAAGGCTTGAATTTCAAACAAAAACTCACAATCTCTACATTTCTTGAATTTTTTTATTCATAAGCCTGAACATAATTATAAAAATATTGTAATGAATACAAATTTAGACACACGTAACTATGAATCATATAATTTAAAGATGGATTATATTCCTTTATTATTTCCCCACTACACGCAAATACTGCTTTTGTGCTTCATCGAGTGTATTCAATTTATTACATCATGCTTAGCTATGTCGTTCACAAGTTCGCACCGAGCTTTTTTTTGGATTAACATCTTGCCCGTCCACCTATAAGGTTGTTGGCTGCTTAACCGTAGCTACTTTAATAAATTAAGGTCTCCAGCCAGCCAGGGCTTAAAAACTTATAACTAAGGCAACTACTCGCTAAGGGCATCTCTTGTAGGGTTGCAAGGGAATCGAAATGACCTCGCATCGAGCAGCTATCCAATTATTTTATTAAAGTTTGGCAACTAGCAGGGACCTCTTAACCGAATGGAAAAATTAAAATAAAAACATCTGTATGTAATATCATGACAAAGTGACCACCCTATTAAATACCACAATGACAGGTAGAAATGAAGCTGACGACAAATGTTGACTAATACCCGCACAATAAACGTCCGCAAGTCCAAAACAAACAGAACGAGAATGCTTAACATTGTAACACAGAATTTATGAGCATAACAGACATAACTAGAATTTGTGTATTGTGAACTTAACAGGGTGGAGCACATAGGTAGAGCAGAGGGTTATTATTACGCCTAAATAAAATGTCCTCATACAAGAATTTAAAATGGAGCTCAATTCATATTTTTTTTCAAGTTATCTGGATTAAATGACAATAGCTTTTTAAGTTGTCTTGTATTACATAATTGAAATAATTGTCTTGATTCACTATACACTGGGAATTTTACTTCTAAAATTGGAACGAGCGCCCCAATTGCGTTACACATTATTAATCAAATCCATCCATTGCTTCATATGGTCGGAAAAATTGTCTACTCCATGACGTTAATAACGCAATCAATGTTGTTGTACTATCAAAATGAAAGCTATTTTTACCGTTCGTGTATTACGCAATTACCTCGCCAGGGTTGCAAATCTGGAGGCGGTCCACCTTTCTTATGGGAAGTGGCTAAAGTGGCACACCATTCAGCTGCATACGGTTAGCCTGGAAGTCGACCCCAAGATAGTTGAAAAAAGGCTAGGCAGATGAATGTGATGACTAGTTTTGTATCGACTTGAAACAGTACAGGTTGTCTTGAATAAAACACAGATTGAGTATAAATGTTTGGATTTAATCCATTATGTTCGACGGTTGGACGTTAGATTCTCAAAATAAAATAGACAGTAGTCATAATATCATGACAATAACTGTGACAGCATGTCAGTTAAATACAAATAAAAATATGCAAGTAAACATCATTCATCTTCATTGCCCTGCCCTAAACCCAGTTTTATTTGGAGTCGTCGCAACATTTATTTTTCGTCCATAATTCTCTATTAGTCGTTATCTTGGTAGTTACCCCCTTTCCAGCCATATCAGTTTTTACGCAGTCTATCCATCGTTTGTTCCCCAACTCTTACAGCCACCGATATTCAGACTCTAAATTTTAAGCACGACATTTTCCTCATTCCTCCGAATCACATATTATGAATAATCAACGATTGAACGTCGATTTTATGTGGCACCGACATGAGAAACAACTCGACTTAATATTGTTAGGCTAACATATCCAATGCAGTTTAGACTAGACCGACAATCCCAAAGATTTTCTTAATTAAGATTGAGAACTCTATCATGAACTGTTTCGATTATGAAAATAAAATTGAATATAGTAACTGATTAACTCTATAATTAATTGTTTAATTTATTAATAATAAATTTAATAAGATAGCAGACAAGATAGATATAATTTATTGCTGTCAAAACTTTTCTCATCGTTTATATTTTTGATATTAAAACACTATTCATTGTAGATTTTATTTAATAATACTGATGAGTTGTGTAGTTTATATTATTCTTCAGAATACTCTATTTTTTATTGAAGAATGTGCTATTAACAAGCGCTACTTTATAAAAGGTCTAAATTAAATAAATCTCTTCGAAAGATAAAGTAGTTTTTAGTGTTTACGTTTCATAATATTGATAAATATATGTTTCTATGAAAAAGAAATACATATATTCATGTACGCGCTTCATACTTTGCAAAATAGATTTCCGTCGAGAAATATAGATTTGCCAATTTGGCGATAGGAGCTGGATTCTTCACCGTTCAACATCTTACTGGGCGTACATGTGTGTTGCAGGTGAGAATAAAAACTCTGAAGATGATTATTGATTTTTAGTTTATATTTAAACTTACCAAACTAAACTTTGGACAGTTTCTAGACACTTGTTGCCCGCACAAAGTCAGTTGCACAAGAGAGTTGCGTTACACCACTGTGGCGCTTTGTCGAAGAGCGCCAACTTCATAGTTGCGTTTCGTTGCCAGTTGACATCCCGTAACTATGTTTCTTCCGATATACATATAAATATTCTAACTTTTTTGGACAAAGTTGTGTGTCTATTGAACCTCTAACTTCCTTTCTCATCTGACATTTCTTTCGACAAAAATAAGGAACTAGATACAATTTTGTTGTATTAATAGATACACGTGTGTAAGACACGTTCACTCAATATTGTAAGTTCATGATCATCCAATATGTATTAGGTACAGTCAACCGATCCATTCACCGATCACTTTCACTACGAAAACCACCCTTCCTACTTTGTGATACGGGCGCTTTCAATGTTAAATTGATACAGCTGAGTGCGGTTGGTTGACTTCAACTATCTACTACATTGAATGTGTCTATGTACGACTAGTTTGATTATTATTTCGAAGAACTTATTTACAGACAAGTTTATAATTAAATGTCAATCAAACTTAAATGTTTGATCGGTACACCCACACGTTATGTTTCAATATCGATATTATTATCTATGACTGCCTGGTTACAAGCGCTGATGCTGAGCGTGAGATCTTGGCTACGATTCTCAAGTAAGCATTGAGTTTTACAGGAGCACCCTAGAGTCTGCATTTGTGGCCGGTTGATGATAGGTTCGCCCCATATCTCATCGAACTTAAACATAACTGGCTAAACAAAGGTGTATTATACGAACACCTCTGTCTAAGTCTTTAGGGAATAGAAGCGTGTTGTTATGTTCATTAATAGCTTATCTTAATAATATAGAGCTGAAGAGTTTGTTTGTATGTTTTGATGAACGCGCTAATCTCAAGAACTACTGGTTCGAATTGAGAAAATTGTTTAGTGTTAAATAGCCCTTTATCGAGAAATGCTTAAGATTAAATAACATCGTGCTACAACCCTTAAGAGAGGAGCTAAATGAAAACAGTCATAAATACGATGAAGAAGAATGACGTAGAGAACGGGCATGCGATTCGATGCGACGACGGGGTGAGTCTGGGGAACAATAACTTTGACGCGACAAAGTTGCGGTTAGGAGCTAGTTAGTAATAAGTCCTGAAATAGAATGCGTAGCAGTGCCTATCTAGTAATTATAAATGCCACTCGGGAATTGATCAGGTTCAGCAACATTCACCTTTATATTTCAGAAACTAAAAGTGGCAGCTAAATTAAATAAAAAGTAATCTGAAGTCTATTTAGTGCTAGTCACATAAATTTAATAAAACTTCTTAATTGTCATTAGTTTTTCTTATTAACACTTAAAACGAGATACGCCTAGTAATTCTGTTGCAGAACATACCTTCTAATAACTAGCGACTCGCCCCGGCTTCGCTCGAGTGCAAATATATGTGACGGCGATCGTATAACTACAGAATGTGTCCCCGCGGTGTGGATTAATAATTTTAAATAATAAATAAAAATGAAATTCACTCGAGTTAACCGTTCACTCGAGAGGAGCGTCTGGTGTCGGCTTGAAGTATACCAAGCTGACCTTTTTTTTGTAGTAAATGTTTGGTGGTATAATTACGGGCACTAGAGATGTTTCAGTGATTTCTTCAGGATGGCACCACATTGGTGATCCCTCTGGTACTGCAGATGTGGTAGTAGTAGGTGGAAGTAACCACTTATTGTCAAGTAGGTCGTCTGCTGTGTGCCACGTTTGGATTTAGAGTACGTTTATGATTATATGTAGGCAGTACATCAAATCCATCCATTTGTATTTGAAATGTAGCCAAAAAAATTATTGTACTTAACAGTTTCGATAAAACGTTTATTGATAGTACTTTTATATACAAAGTTTTGTAAAACACTGATTGTTAAAAGCGAAATTTTACATAGCTATCGGAAAATATAATAAATTGAATACCAATACAAGTCCTTCGATATATGAATCCTCAAAATATTTAACTTTATCACGTACAAAAGGTTTCAAACTTCAACGAACATTAAATAAGGTATCTAATTACTTTTGGTTACAATATGAGGCTAGGTCTCCACTTAAAGGCCTGTCGATTTTTCTGTTTCACTGGACCCGCAGTACTCTCGTACAATACAAATACCCACATCAATTTAGGGTACCTTTTGAAATCTATTTACCTATTGACTTTGAGGTTGACCTAGATACAGAATTGAAGGCAGTAGAAAGTTTAGGTGAAACACTGTGAGTCTAGTATGGCCGATTTATTGCCTTTATTGCGATTTATTTGGTACTAGCTGACCCGACAGACGTTGTCCTGTCTCTTTGATATTTGAGCACGCATTCTGTCAATTCTGTCAAATGTCATAATGATACATGAAAAAAGTTTACATTGTCCTATTATATGGTTGTTAAGTATTCTTAAATAAGTGTTCTTAAATTTTCTAATTTTACGCGCAATTTTTCTTTTTTTTTCTTTCATAAGAACCTTCTCCTGACACTTACAAACACAACAAAAAAAGAAAAAGTGAAATCGGTCCAGCCGTTCACGCGTGATGTCGTGACCAAGGGAAATAGGGATTCATTTTTATATATATAGATATATCTACCTTGTTAAAGGGTAACACAGAAGATTAAGTGAGGTACATAACGTCAATTTGCTTTACGACTAGTACTCGTACTTTTCCTGTGAAGGATTAATAGGAAAAGTAAATCATTTAAAACGAGTTCGTTTAGCCAGTTTTTAGTTTAGGTCTGAAAGGTTAGTTTTTACATGCTTTTTATAGCTTCACTTGTATGTTTGTTTGTAACCGACTCCTTATAGCGCGATTTTGACCCACTTTAAACGACCAGATTTCATTTAAACTCTGTAGACTTATCGAGGACCGATGACAGTACTATAATTTCATAAATTTGTGCCATTATCCTTGCAGGGTTACCAGGACAGCAAAAAAACTGTCTTCGAAAACTACGCTAACATACGTGACAAACTACGCTGACATACGTCTCAAAATTCGAAACACCCTAAAAATAGAAAATAAAAGTGCCTGATATCAATACAAAAAATACCTTAAAAAGAACCCCACGTTTTTTTTCCATTATTTTCTACTTTTTAGTTTGGTTTTTTATGGAAGCGTGTATTTTAGTTTTTTTAAACTATTATTTAGTTTTTAAAAGCTACTTCAAACAAAAGTGAATCATTATGGGGGAAAAAAGTTTTTTTTTTTTTTTTTTTAATCTTTATTTGTTTTGAGGTTTTTATCTAAACAGATATGCCAACCCCATCGTGCCTTTAACATTTCTTAACATTAACACTTAAATAAAGCATTACATAATAATCATTACACAACTTAGGTAAAATTCGTTATTGATAGGAAGTCACGGAGGAAGGACTGTTATTAAACGGCAAAACTTTTTGGCACCTTCTGAAGATGGTTGAGATAAAATTGATTGTATTATTCCAACATTAACTTTATTTAGTTCTAACTCCTTCCAAAGTGACTCCCTCTCACGCTGGTTCCGGACACAATCCATCAGCAAATGTTGCACGTCTTCAATCTGATTACATTCTCTGCAATTCGGGGAATCAACTTTTTTCATAAGATAAGCAAACTTCGCTGATGGATAGTGTCCAGAGCGAAGTCTTAATATTAATTTAATGTAATTCCTACTAAGTTTCTCATCATCAAACCAAGGCACACGAGTAGGCTCATCCTGTATGGTTCTATACCAGATACCCTTTTGCTGACAGATATTAACAAAGTGTTGTTTCCAGGAGTTATAGCAACATACTTTAAATTTAGAAATGTACTCCCAATAATCAGGTAAGTAGTCAATAGTTTTACTTTCTTCTGCTGCTATTCTAGATAGACGATCAGCCTCCTCATTACCGCGTAATCCAATGTGAGCTGGAACCCACTGCAATTTAATTTCTATGTTATTCTTAACTAAAAAAAAAATATTTTCAAGGATATCATATGCAATCGATGTGCCTCTGGAACCAGAGGCGCATCGAGCAATATGCTGTAGTGCGCTTTTACTGTCTGAAAGAATTACAACTCTTTTTAAATTCTGATTTCGACTATAAAAGATCGCTTGATAAATTGCAATGAGCTCCAGTGTCATTATTGACACGTTACAGTTTACTTTAAAACGGAGATCAATTCCTAAACTTTGGTCAAATACCCCTGCACCTAAACCGGGAGTACCCTTCGAACCATCTGTAAAAATTTTGTGGCAACTACAATACATAGAATTTAATTCAGCTAAAACATCGAATACTAATAGATTTTGATTATAATTGGATTTGGGTAACTTTACACATTCAAGATCAATATTGATTACATTCTTAGTATCAATAGCTGTTGTCCAAGTTTCTAAACTATACATTTTGAGAACATCAGTTGAAAGAATATCTAAATCTTTTACATCATTATATATTTTAACTAATAAGGGTAGTTTTTTATTTTCCCAATATTTGGTACTACGAAGGGCACTAAGATCTGCAATCAAACTTACTGACATATTGTTTGACCATGACATTATTTTTAAACAATATTTGTATGCTAAAAACTCTCTTCTTAAATATAATGGAGGAATACTCAAATCAGATTCCATTGCATGAATTGGGGTACTTATACCCTACAATTCTTAGGGCTTGATTTTGTAATTTATCTAGCTTTGAGACATGACCTTTAGCACTACAATCATAAATAAAACAGCCATAGTCAATTCGACTTCGAATTAGTGAAATGTATAACCTGCGAATATGTTTTGTGTGTATGCCCCATGAGCTGCCTGTTAAAACTTTTAATAGATTTAAAAATTTTAAGCACTTACTGACAGTTTCATTAATATGTTTGCCCCAACGCAGACTTCTGTCTAGCCACATACCTAGATATTTAATGCATTCTGAATAAATCAACGGTTGTTCATTTATCTTTAAGTTAGGAAGTATTCTACGCCTACCCCTAGTGTACATACAAAAAGTTGATTTACTTGAAGATAGTTCCAAACCAAGTCCATTCAACACCCCTACAATAGAATCCAATGCATTTTGTACATTCCTTTCAGATACTTTTATATCTTTATCTTTAACGTAGAGAACAAAATCGTCTGCATATTGTGAAACAGTTACATGAAGTGGAAGCTGACACAGTTCATATGTTATTAAATTAAAAAGCAATGGGGATAGAGGATCTCCTTGGGCCAACCCTTTATTAGTCCACCTAGCTGTTAACTGATCGCTATTATCAGATTTAATCTTTAGGTACCTTTCACTCAAAAACGCCCATATATAAGAACAAAACTTTGATCCGATTTTAAGTTTATCTAAAATACTAACTGCTACGTCAGTTGAAACGTTATTATAGGCATTTTCAATATCTAGGAAGCATGCTAATGTAGGGATATTTTTAGAAAGTCCAATTTGGATGTAGGTGACCAAACGGGTTAGTGAATCGAGGCATGAATAACATTTTCTAAAACCAACGGTGGATGGTGATAATATTTTTTCTTTTTCAGCGTACCATTCCAAACGTTTTACTATCATTAAATGAAAACTCTTACATAAGCATGAGATTAAAGATATAGGTCTTAATTTATGTTCAGCATTAGAATTACTAATTTTAGGAATTGGAATTACTTGGATATGACGCCACTGTTGTGGTACAACACTGAATTTAAAAATATTATTGTATATTTCAAGCAAATAAAATTTAATAGATACTGGTAAATTATAGATCATAGAATATGCTATCCCATCCTCGCCAGGCGCTGAATCTTTTTTTTTAATGCAGTTTTGAAGTTCATGAATATTGAATTCGCATTCCAGGACTTCATTGTTGGAAATAAATATAGGCGCTTGGTTTGAAACATAATCAGGTGTTAGTGCACACAGTAATTCTTTTTGTTTCTCAATAGAGGGGTAAGTTTTATGTTGCTTATAGCCCTTCACCCATCGCATACGCCGCCACATTTCTGACACTGACGTTACTTCATCAATTGAATCACAAAATGTATGCCAGCCTGAAGAACTTGCTTTTTGGATTAGTATTTGCGATTCTCTAGTTTTCTCTTCTAACTTGGTCAAATTATCGGGGGTCGGGTTGCGTCTAAAATTGGATAAACATAATCTACGTTGTGCTACTATTTTAGATAACTCCGGATTCCAGTATTTTTTTTGGTTTAAAATTACTAGAGGGTTTACAACTACTTTTAATAAATGGAATATATTTATCTGCGGTATTATTAATTTGAAATAATAAATAATCATATTTTTCTTGAACATTGCCGCTTGGGGGATTAAATTTTTGTGTAAGGTAGTTTTGATATTCTTTCCAATTAGCCTTTGAATAGTTTCTTTTTTTTTCAATAATGAAATCATCCGTTATGTTGATTGACATTTTAATAATCATGTGATCACTACCAAGATTTTCATTGAATACTCGCCAGTCAAATTTAATCGCAATGTCTGAAGTTGTAAATGAAATATCCGGTGAAGTTTCTTGCAAATTACCGCAAACTAGTTTAACCCGTGTAGCCGAACAATTATTAAGAGAAACAAATGAATTTTCAAGCGCCGCATCTAATATTTGAGTACCTCTCGTATCCGTTTTAACGGACCAGTTTGTGTGATGAGCGTTGAAGTCACCTGCTACCAAAGTTTTTTTTGAGAACAAAGAAAAAACCTGGTCCCAATCTGAAGACTGCGTTTGGATAGAAGATGGGCAATAAATAGCTACAATATTTTCTATATCTTTACAATTTATCAATTTTACGCAAACAGTTTCTATTCCACTAATTCGAATCCGAACCGAACATAGGTGAGACCGTATGGATTTATGTACCAAAATTGAGACGCCCCCATAGGAATCATATCTATCCGATCTATATATGTTATAACCACTAATATGAATATCAGTTTCACTGTCTAACCACGTTTCACTCAAAATTGCTATGTGGACATTTTCTTGATTGAGGAGTTCAGAAAAAGAAGTTAATTTTGGACGAAGACTTTGAGAGTTCCATTGAAATAAGTTAACTTTTACGTTTTTGGGCGTACTATCCATTTAGATTATCAATTAATTTTCCAAAAAAACCTCTACTTATGAACCTACCTAGTAATATCTTCTTAATCTCTTCATATATAATTTTAATCAGCATTATCACTTTATCCTCAAAAGTTCCTTCAGACTTGAATATATTTTTTAACTTATTAATAAACTTTTTAAATTCAAACTTATATCTTAATTGTTCATCCCTTTCTTTGTGTTCTTCTTCATTTGGAGGTTTTGTTATTTTCTTTTCGAACGGTTGTTTTTGAGCATTCTGGCTTTTCCTAATTTTCATTCTTTTTCTCCCACCCCTTTTTCCCTGAGCTGTCTGTGTTGTTCTCTCTATGTTATCGTGTTGTGATACTTCCATTTCTTCCTCTTCTTCCTGTGCTGACTGTTCGCCTGATTCTTCTTGATCTTGTATCGATCCTGTTTTTCCTAAGATATTACTGGCGCTGGTTTCATGTCGGAAGGCTTCCAGGTTGATATTCTTTCGTTGTTTTTCAATAACTTTTTGAAGTGCCATTCGATATGTTAGTTGCTCCCTACTCATTACATTTCTTAACTCTTTTTCTTTTAAAAAAAAGGGCAAGTTTTGTCGATAACAAGGTGATCACCTTTACAATTTAAGCAAACAAAATTATTAAGATCACAATTCTCATGGTCACCACCGCATTTCGGGCATTGTTTTCTTTTTTTAGGACAATATTTTATTACATGTCCAAACTGCCAGCATCCCGAGCACTGAGTCACCGGGAACACGTAAGCCTCAACCTTAAATCGGCACTCATATGCGTATATATGAAGCGGTAAATTTTTATTTTTAAAACCAACTCTTACCGACTCACTGTCAATCCATTTACCCTCCGAATTAACTCGTTTTAATCTTTTTATAGATGCTATCTCAGAGCTAGATTTAAATATGTTCACGAGCTCTTCTTCGCTTAAATCAAGATCAACTCCTTTTATTACACCATAAGATATTGATAGCTCATTAATTAATTGGCATCTGAACCCCATTTCCTTCAATTTTGTGCAATTTAACAATTTAATAGTATCTTCCTTTTCTTGAAATTGAATAAGCACCTTGTTAAAACTTTTGTATTTAATCCTTATTACATTTTTGATATTTTCAGATCTCAATAGTTTTGCTAATGCCATTTGCTTAGGCATGTTTTCAACCGACGTAATACATACTTCGTGTCTATCATTGAAGTTAATATTTTTTTCCACATCTACCCCCATATTTTTTATTTCCGATGAATTGCTTCGAATGAAGCGCTTGGGTTTCCTTCTATTAACAGTAATAAAGTCATCATCCTCGTTACTCTCAGCTTCTCTCTCTTTTCTTTTTTCTGCACATCTCTCCTCATGCTCAATTCCTAGATCACTTCGTAAAATACTTGGCTCCAACGGTTCGACAACTGGTTGTTGGTAGATAGGTAAATTTTCCTCATCACCAGAGTCCTCTTCATCTTCTTCAAGTATCATGATTAAAACTAAATATTATTTCGGTAATGTACGGCAGCACTAATCGCGTGACGTGTGAGAACACCGATAGTATAGTACACGAGCGCACGCTTAGCAAGCGCGCGAGCGACTGGGAAAAAAGATAATTGTAAGTTATTACCTACGTATGTCACAAAAAAAGTAGATAACAAAATTATCGTAGTACGTAGGCTACATAAGAAAAACCTGGAAATCTTCGGATAAGAAACAATATGATTTTTTTTTTCATAAAACTTTTGTCAGTAAAAATATTAAAAGTAGGTAGGTATTACATTTATTTGTCGCCTTAATCGTTTATTTTGTCTCTATATCCTAATTTATTTACTGATGACCAAACAATTGTTCTTATATCTATGTTGCCGACGACAAACAACAGTATAATTGTGTACTGAACAAATCCCTTCTGAAATAACTTAGACCTACGCATCAACAGTTTATTCACTAGACAGTAAATAAATATTTTCTTAAATGATGTCTATAAACTACATTAAATACATTCACAGAATGTTGACATTCCTACAATGGTAAAAACTTTAGCTGTAAACCTCAAAATAGAAGAAGACAAATGGTGCCTCCATTTGTCTTCTTCTGTTTTGAAAATAAAACTGAAATTTATTAAGAATTTTTAGGTATAAGTAATTAAATGAGTTTCACTTGTTCGAAAGTTATATCTGCCTGACACAACAGCTTGCAAAATTTTGAACCTCTATTTCCAAATAAATTAGATATAATATAGGGTTCCCTCTATCTGGCAGAAACTTGATGCTCCGAATTTTATTTGGCATAACACACTTGGCATAATCTTCTTTAAACGAATATTTGAAAGGCATAATATTTTTTTTGCATAATCTTTGTTTGGCCGAATGTCTATATGTCCGACTATACGCTGGCATACTTTTAAGATGGCAGAATTTTACTAAGCATTTTTGGCAGACTTAAAATTCCGCAGAATTTCGTTTAGCATAACATTTATTTAGAGCGACGATTATTTGGTACAATTTCACTTGGCAGACTATGAAGATGGCAGAATTTCATTTAGAATTATTTTGTTAGGCATATTGTTATTTCTATAAAATTGCATTTTAACCTTAAATTAAAATTAAAATAGTGTCTCAAAAAGTTAATACATGTTGTGCTACAAAAGTTATTGACAGAAACGAATCGCTGCAGAACCGACTCCACGTAGTCTTGTCTGCCCTACCCCTAGAGTGTAATTTAAGCCCGTGTAGGCGCGGAGGGGCGAGGCGGCCCGCGAGCTGAGGAGCAGGTGATTTTGACGCGACAGCTTCGGCTTGCTGGCCGGCTGTGCCGGCCAGCCTCAGCCGCGGTGGTGAGCGTAAAACCATCTGCGACGATGAGCTCGCATGGGACCGCCGGAGCCACGCAGCGCCGGAGCCGTGACAGAAAGCATGCATGCTGCATGTTGCATGCTCGCCTGCATGCCGTGAGCTTGCTTGCATGCTGCATGCTTTCTTGCATGCTGCATGCTTGCTTGTATGCTGCATGCTTCCTTGCATGCTTGCTTGCTTGCGTGCTGCATGCTGTCTTCCATAATGCATTCATGGTGTATGTTTGGTTGCATGTCTGCATGCAGCATGCTATTTATTATGTTATAGTAATGTAATTGACGAGTGTTTCAAATATTATGGATATGAAATGTATGCCAAAAGATGATTCTAACTGTAAAGTTTCTGAAATGTGATAGTTCTGTCTTTTAATGTCTATCGATATGAAATTATGCCAAGAGACGATTCTGACTGCGAACTTTCTGCAATATGATGGTTCTCCTTTTTCATTATTATGGATATAAAATTTATGCCTAAAGATGATTCTGACTTATAAAATTATGCGTTGTGAATGTATGATAAATGAGTGTATGCCAAACAATTTTCTACGAAATGAAGTTTATGCTATCCGCTGTTATGCAAAATAATAATATGACGAAAAAAATTCTGCCATAAAGGGTGGACCCTATAATATAACGTCTACATTTTAATATTAAATGTAGAGACAGGAAAAAGGATACGATAAACTGATTAGAACTATTCGATTTAGAACACAAAGGTCTCTAAATTATATTTAGAGATAACAAAAAGTGCTGAATTAAATATTTTGCTAAATAAAATAAGAACCATTTAACCATTTCAACCATTTACATGAATATTTGACGTAGACTGAGTGTGATAAAAAATGTCTGCGGTTCATTTAGTAACAAAAACGAGCCTAATGTATTTATAACATGTATAATGAGTTTAATTATAACTATGAAACTGGAATATTACTCTGGAATATTAAGCGAGGAATATATTCAAATTACATGCTGTAATTACTAATAGGAGTTAAATTAGGTTTGAAAATGTATTACTTAATGCGCGTCTCGTAACTTCGTCCAAAGCTAGAATACACCTTTATAGACCCAGACACTTATTATTATAATATTCTCTCTCTAAATTACCGTCATTATTTTCTAGTTGGTGTTTCTGAACGAAGATAAACTTGGCCAGGTGTGCGACCTATGCCGAGACATGAAAACGAAATCCGTTCAGAGCAAGGACTCGTATCCTGATTATCTGACTAGCCGTGTTTGTGAATAGGCTGGAGTAGGATATTATTGGGCATCCTACTCCACCTTCGTTCCTTCGGCTCACTCCGTTCGCCTCGTCACTCTCGGTGAAGTAGAATACCCAATAATATAAATGAAATGTTATGGTTTGACGCGTTTTTCACTATTTTAGTTCTAAAAGTCAATATTACCTTTGCCTTATTTTACCATAATACTCACTATTTTATATTGAACGACATCCATGGTCAGGTTGCTCGTACATTCGTTCCAGTTAGCGATTATGAGTTATAAAGGTTAATGTAATACTTCAATTGACTCATTATTAATTTAACCGTTTCAAGCAGTCATCATGAAATTTGTAAAACAACCACAATCGTTACATGTAAACAAACTTTATGTTCATTCTCAGGAGACTGGTTTTCGTCATGGTGAATTATTACCTAAATCGGTACGATGTATTATTTGCGGGCCATCAAATTGCGGAAAAACTAATTTATTAATTGGTCTTCTTATACATGAGAATGGTTTAAGATTTCAAAATGTTTATGTTTATTCAAAAACCTTGCAACAATCCAAGTACGTGTTTTTAGAAAAAGTCTTGCAACGTGTACCAGGCATTTCATTTCAGAAATATCATGAAAATGAACAAGTTCTGAGTGTTCAGACCGCAAAACCAAATTCTGTAATCGTATTTGATGATGTTGCTTGTGAAAATCAAAATAGTATGCGTGATTATTTTGCTATGGGGAGACACAAGTTCATCGATTGTTTTTATCTAAATCAGACGTATAGTAAAATCCCTAAGCAGTTAGTAAGAGACAACGCAAACCTAATCGTACTTTTTAAACAAGATGAAAGAAATATGAGACATGTGTATGAAGAACACGTCAACACTGACATGACATGGATTGAATTTCGGGAAATGTGCTCAAAAATATGGAGTATACCTTTCAATTATGTTGTAATTAATAAAGATTGTTCCAAAAACAAAGGATGTTATAGAAGTAAATTTGATACGTTTGTAGTCTTTGATTAAGAACATGACTTTATACCTATATAAGGCTATAACCTGTCTGACATTATTATTCACCGTAAGACGCTTAATCAATTACAACCTGTTTTACCATTATGGAAAAATCATTGAAACGACAAATTGTTGATGCAGCAGAAGCAGTAAAGATAAAAGTACGAAAAATGAGAGATACTGAGATTAACAATAAACAAGCACTGGAATCTGTTTTCAAACCTGTAACAGAACCTCTCAACATAATTGCTAATGCTAGTAAGCAAAGTCCTCTCCTGCGTGTTAGTGATGATTTTGCTGATGTTCCGTTTGTTAACGAAAAATTGCAGAAACAAAGAACTGGTAGCGCAGGAAGTAATGATAATAATGACGATGAAGACAAATATGAATCCGATATCAACAGTGACTCTTCTTATGAATCAGTAGTTGAAAGTAATCCAGACTGTGATACGTCCTCCTGGTCAGTGTCTTCAGAAGCGTTGGTAGATATTCCATTTGGAGTTAGAGCAGACCGCGGGAAACTGCTTTTAGGTTCTGCTTGCATAACGATCAACGATCAATACATCACCGTGGCTGGACGTAAATACCGAAATACACCTGGATTAAAACAGTTGTTGCTTAAGAAAGATGTAGACTTAAGTTTGGTTACAAATAGTGATATGGAAAATTATAAGTTGATGCTACTTGATACAAATGCACATCGTCGAGACTATGAGCCCAGTAAGCCAATAAAAAGTAATAAAGGACAAAAATATATGCAAGTTATTAAACCTCTTTTTAAACTGAAGAATGCAGTTCAGGGAAAGGGTCTACCGTTACTAAAAAAGTGGAGAAAAGACGTAGATTTAGTGTACTGGGATAATCCTAATGAACTAGTGGAAAGGTTGAAATTATTAATTGCATCTAGAGATGCTGGCAACACCGGATTAGATAATGAAATTATATCAATCATTGAAGAATTGCGTGAATGTAAGATTATAAATAAATAAATGGTTAAAAATCTGTTTATTTTGTCATCAGCCTCTCGATACAATACACCTTAAACATGAACGTAGACAAATTCGGACACTACATTCACAAAAGAATGCGTTTATCAGAGTTATTTGATTTTAATGAAAATGCATTGTTAAAATCAGAAAACGGAGATTTTGATTTAAAAACATCAAGAATGACAGGAATTACATCTCCAATAGAATCAAACGATGCTGTGAACAAGGATTATGTAGATCGAATGAATGCTAACACGTTAAAAGAATTTAATAATCTTTTTGTGAATAAGGATTATGTAGATCGGTTGAATGCTAATATGTTTAAAGAGTTTAATAGTCTGATTGGTACATTGCGTACTCAAATCATAAAAGATGCAAAGGGTACAGTTGAAGCTACTTTAAAAGCAAGGATACCTGAGGTTTCAACTCATTTGCAAGATAAGTTTTATACTAAAGCAGAGGTAGATAAATTACTTCAGAAATCTCCATAATGGTGAAACAGCAAATTGTAAATGAAATACACAAAGCGACACGAAGAAATTTCCCTCGACGTTCTGTTATTCTGAAAGGAATCCATGACTTATGGCAAGCAGACTTGATGGACATGCAAAACCTGAGAAAATATAACAAAGGTTATAATTTCATCCTAGTGGTGATTGACTGCTTCTCAAAGTATGCCTGGGCTGAACCGTTAAAATCGAAAAATAAATTTGATGTTACTCGTGCATTCAAACATATACTGCTTAGTAGTTGTAATAATCCTGTTAATTTACAGACTGATATGGGAACAGAATTTTATAACATCACTTTTCAAACGCTTATGAAAAAGCACAACATTAACCATTACTCATCGTTTTCTACTAAAAAAGCATCAATTGTAGAGAGACTGATAAGAACTTTAAAAAATAAATTATATAAATATTTTAGTTTCAGTGGAAACTATAAGTGGCTAGGTCTACCATTGGAAGATACACTGAAGAGATATAACAACACAAAACATCGTACTATTCAATTTAAACCGGTTGATGTGAATAAATGTAACGAACAAGTTATCAAAGAAAATATAAAAAAAATAAACAAATATGATTTAGTTCAGTGGAAGCCTAAATTCAAAGTTGGTGATTGTGTTCGTATAAGTAAATTCAAACATAATTTTGAGAAAGGTTACACTCCTAATTGGTCAACTGAATTATTTATTATAAAAAAGATAAATAAAACCTTACCAGTGACATATCACATAGAAGATCAACGAAAGCAAAACATATTAGGAGCTTTTTACGAACAAGAACTGCAAAGATCTAATTATCCTGATGTGTATTTGATAGAAAAGGTTTTGAAAAAGAAAGGAAATAAATTGTATGTGAAATGGTTAGGTCTAAGCAATACAGAAAACAGTTGGATTGAGAAAGCTGCAATAATGAACTAACTATTATAAAACCATTTTCATTTGAAATCATATCATTCTAATTTGAGTAATGCAAGGGGGTGGACTAGTTAACAACATAATTAATAATCTACCATTCGAAGTGCACTTGCCAGGATACAATTATTGTGGACCAGGAACTAAACTTCATAAACGCTTGGCGCGAGGTGACCGAGGTGTAAATAAGCTAGACGAAGCTTGCTTGCAACACGACATTGCGTATACAAACCATACAGACGTATCAAATCGTCACAAAGCCGATTTACAACTACTTGATATGGCTAAACAAAGACTTAAATCAAAAGATGCAGGGAAAGGTGAAAAACTTAGCTCTTGGTTGGTGAGCAAAGTTATGAAAGCGAAACTAAAGTCTGGATCTGGCATTAAAACATTTAAAAGCTTAGTTTCGAAAATAAAATCAAAAATTAAGAAACTCAAACACAAAGATAATAAGACTTTAATAAAAGTAGCTTACTTAACCGCAAAAAAGTTATTTCCAAACATTCACCATCGAATTCGAGTACCCCGAGTAATACCCATACCAAAGACTGGAGGAGTTCTACCTTTAATTCCAATTTTCGCTGGTTTATCGGCTTTAGGAACTTTAGCTGGTGGTGCAGCTGGCATTGCAAAAACCGTTAATGATTACAAAGCAAGCAAACAAAATTTGCAAGAAACAGAACGACATAATAAAGCTATGGAGGCTTTAGTGTTGGGTAAGGGTTTATACATTAGACCGTATAAAAGTGGTAAAGGATTGTTTATAACATCTTCAAAAAACTGAAAAATATGTTACCCAATCTAACTGATGTAGACATCCGAAAGTATTCAAGAGACATTCCATATTTTCGGGGGGTCTACATGAAGGATCGACTACCTTCGAAGCCGAAAGAGATTGAATGTGGTATCGTTAACTTAGACGATTCTAAGAACGAAGGAACGCATTGGGTAGCTTATGCTAAAGTATACAATCACTGTCAATACTTTGATAGCTATGGAAATTTAAAACCTCCAATGGAATTGATGCAATATTTCAAAAATTGTGATGTGTTATATAACTACACAGGATATCAAAAATTAAACGCAGTCAATTGTGGTCATTTATGTTTAAATTATTTGTGGACTTTTTGGAATAAAAATGTATTATAAAATAAATGCTTTTCTTTTATTTCAATCATTTGCAAGATGTCACTCACTTTGTCGATAACTGGAGACTCGTCAGTGTTAACTACATACTATCCTAATACTTTACAACTAGACGGAGAGTATGAGTGTGCTTTATTGCACTTTTCAACATTTAATTCTATTCCAAACATTGATAAAAGTAATAATAAGTTCTATTATGGCTTTAATGAAGTTATTGAAGTACCGGAAGGCACTTATGAATTACAAGATATTAGCGATTATTTAAAATCCGAAATAAAAGATGCAGCGATCAAACTACGGTGCAATAATAATACTTTAAAAACTACAATATTCTGTACAAAAGACATTAATTTTATCAAAGAAGACTCTTTTAGAAGACTATTAGGATTTAACAAACAAATTTTGAAAGCAAATAAATGGCATGTGTCACAGTCTCCAGTCAACATTCTACCTACGACCGTAGTCAGGATTGAATGTGATATTGTAAGCGGTTCATTTGTGAACGGTGAACCAAGTCATATTATTCACGAATTTGCACTTAATGTGCCGCCGGGATACAGGATCATAGAAATCCCAAAGAACGCAATATACTTTCCAATCAATCAAAACAACATAAGCTGCATACATATCAGACTGTTAGATATAAACAAACGATTAATCAATTTACGTGGTGAAGAAGTGCAGGTGTATCTACATCTTAGAAGAAAAAGATGATTGACTACAATAAAAATGTGTCTCAACAAGTAAAGAATATCAGTTCTGCCCGAGCTACCTATCGAAGAAGACCTCTCTCTAAGAAGAAAATAAAATTAACTAAAGACAATAAAGCGTTCCTTAGAGCGATCGGATTGTTAAAATGAATATCTTAGACGTTTTATCCGCTCCAACTTACGATAATACTATAGAAGGAATCGAATTTCATTCGTACAAGCCGTACGTAACGAGTTTCAACAGGAACGATGAAATCCGCATTCCCATCAACCAACAGGATTTATACATACTTCCTTCAGCTAGCACACTATATTTAGAAGGCACTGTTATCGTCAGCAAAAAAGATACTAAAGACAAAGCTACTAGTATCAATTTCACAAACAATGGTCTACTGTACTTGTTCCAAGATATAAGGTATGAGTTAAACGGAGTGGAGATTGATAAAATAAAAAATGCAGGTATAACTACAACCATGAAATCATTAATATCAATGAATGAAAGTGAATCAAAAATGTCTAATGCTTGGGGCTGGAATATCGATGGAATAAAAAATATTAATGGTGGCAAATTTTCTGTTTCTATTCCACTACGTAACATCCTCGGTTTTGCTGAAGATTATAAAAAAGTTGTGATAAATAGCAGACATGAACTTATATTGTTACGAAGTAATACTAATTTGAACGCTGTAAAACTTAACACCGGCGAAATAGTGGACGACGTTCAGATCAACAAAATTATATGGCGCGTACCGCATGTTAAAGTATCAGACAAAGAAAAAATAACTTTGTTAAAACTATTAGAAAAAGATCGATCACTTCAAATGGTTTACAGAAATTGGGATCTGTACGAATATCCAGCTTTGCCTAAAACTACAAAACATACCTGGTCAATCAAAACTTCATCTCAAATAGAAAAACCAAGATACATTATTATAGGGTTACAAACAAATAGGAAAAGCAATGCAAGTTCGGACATGTCTCAATTCGATCACTGTCATGTTCGAGACGTAAGAGTGTATCTCAATTCAACTTATTTTCCGTATGAAAACCTAAATACGAGTTTTGCTAATAACAGAATCGCTTTATTATACGAGCAATACACCAGATTTCAACAGTCGTATTACGGACGTCGACCGGAGCCCATATTAAGCGAAAAACAGTTTAGAGATTTAGCACCGCTGTTTGTCATTGATTGCTCTAGACAAGCGGATAATCTAAAGACAGGGCCAGTTGTGGATGTGAGAGTAGAAATTGAAAGTGATTCGGAGATACCAGATCAAACTTCAGCATATTGTCTCATTCTGAACGATTGCATTGTTGAATACAAACCATTAAGTAACATTGTTAAGAAGATATCATGAAGTCGGACACCCTTATAGTGGAACTCCAAGGATTTAAAGATTCTTTAAATCATTTTATTGTCAAAGAATTGGCCGTTGCGAGTCATGATCATACACAGACGTTCTTGGTGAAACCACCATATTCATTCCATTACCTAACACTAGAAGAAAAAAAGCAGGTGAGATGGTTAGAAAGAAATCGAGGAATTTACTGGAGTGAAGGCTACATAGACTACAAAGAGTTTAAACGCGTTATTTTACCATATTTAGAAAATAAAAAAATTATGACAAAGGGTTTGGAAAAGATTACGTGGATTAAAGAGTTATGTGCAAACTGTGAAGTGATTGACATAGGTGAGAAGGGATGTCCTAATTTTGCGACATTAAAAAAAAAGTTCTGTAAAAATAAAACTGACTTTAATTGTGTGAACCATAAAATGAATTGTGCATTGAATAATGCTGTGTGTATTAGAAAATGGTATTTTGATAATAATATGTCTGTATTTAATTTATTTATTTAATAATTATTGTGTTGAACAGTTAATTAAAAATGTCTATGTACTTAAGAGTGTTTCATTTAATATAATCAAACCCATATAACAAACTTTAAATTAGCTGCAGCAAAATGATATTCCTAATAAATTTTATTTCAAATATAGGTACTTACGGTATTCTGAACGTATTATTCTAATAAAAAAATCTGAAAGCAAATAACCTATATTTATATCATTACAGTAGAGCTAATTTAAAGTTCGAGTATTTATAAGTAATACAAAATAAAACATAATTGAACTATAAAATTTTTATTTTATTTATTTTACTTTTTACATTATTTACAATTATTACAAACTAATTATAACTATCTACCCAATAATAATAATAGCTGTCCCCACATAGTTTATTTAATGTTACCTACATACTTAACTTAAAAACTTGTGATGATTGAACAGTAGCCCAACTAGATTAATCAAAGAAATCTACATTACATATTTTTATATTTATTTATTTACTTTTACATTATTTACAATTATTACAAACTAATTATAACTACCTACCCTATAATAATAATAATAGCTGTCCCCACATAGTTTATTTAATGTTATCTACATAATTAACTTAAACACTTGTGACGATTGAACAGTAGCCCAACTAGATTAATCAAAGAAATCTACATTACATTTTTTTTAAATATTTATTTAACTTTATTATAATTTTTAGACTAGGTATGTACAGGATAAAATACAAAAAGTTAATTAGAATAAACTTACATATTTGTTATTTTAAAAATATATACATTCAAAACTTACACAACATAAAATCCACAAATGTTTAAACACTAAACAATAAGAAAGCAAATAAATGTTATACATACCTAATAATAATATAACCTAATAATTATAATATTACTTACATAATATATTATTGCTTATTCCTATAAAACTTACACAATATAGTAGATACTTACAAAATAATGACACCAGTTAATAGTTCATTAGTAATAACAACTGTCCCCACAAAGTTTTTTTGATATTTTATTAATTAACGATTGCGTCTCCTCCATAACATGGTCCACCGATTCAGTCACTATATACTGCGCACTTAAAATTACCACATCATCATTGTCACTTGCAGATTCTTGTTGATCGCTGATGTCCAACACTTGAACCTGGATCAGTCGTAATCCTTTTTTCTTCTCATTGTTTATGACGAATGATTGACAGGTAGGCAGAGATGACTTCTGTCTTACACACTCTCGTCTTGTTCTAGGCTTCTTGTTGACAGGTCCGCAGTCTTGTCTTGCTCTAGGCTCCTTGTTAACAGGCCTTTGTTGTTCTGGGATATGCCAGCTTAAACTCGGGGTGGGAAAACCTTGCGCGTATTGCGAGAAGTCGTTAATATCTGGAGAATCACACATTATCAGTGATCTGAAACAACCGTAATAATAATTAATTACAAATACATAAAAGATGATGAATTAACGTTATAAGTATATAGGTAGTTCTACAATACTTACAATTCGTTTCGTTCTTATTCGACGTGATATGACCGCTCCGGCTGACTGTCTAATGATGGATGTTCTACACAATAATACGACTGTGGAACGTGGTTGTAATGAGACTCCATAAAGCCTTAAAGCGCTGTCATTCAATTTCAAGTTTCAACACGTTCGAGCTCGTGCACGAACACCTGTTCGGTGTCATGTTCTACACTGCGCGTGTGAACTTCGAGCCATGAGTGCTATGTCATCAAAAATGAACATTCCATGTTTTATCCTGTTGGAACCTGTATCCTCGTGCGCAACATGGTGCAAGCCCTGTGTGCTTTGTCATCAATCAGGAATGGAAATGAAACAGAAATTAGATCATAAAATATTATTTATTTCAGTATATATTTAGTAGGTACATACAGATAAAAACAATAAGTATAAGCTTAAGGGACACCAAGAATACACACATTTTAAAATTACATACATATAATACCGGTTATAATATTATAACCGGGTTCAAAAGTATCTTCAGTCGACACTATTTGAATTACATTACAGGAAAATATTATATTTCAAATTTTAAGATTAACAAACTTTTTATATTAGTAAGTAAGATAGTAGGTAGGTTATAAAATTATCTGACTTTACATTTAGGACGTCTTATGTTTTACAATAATTAAAATACTTGTTAGAAATGTCACTATTGTAGGTTCTTTATTACATTTTTAAGTATGGTAATACATTACATAAATATATTTGCATTACCCCAAGCTAAAGTAGATACTTTATCAAATGATAGCAACCGTTTATCATCATTGCTTGAAAGTGCTATTTTATTTACGTTCTGAGTGAATATTTCATGTTTTATTGACCTAAACATTAAATTTTTTTTACGAATGACATTGCAATTGTATAAAACATTTTTATAATCAAACATGTTCAAATGTTTCGTTACACATTTTTTTATACCTTTGGCTTTTTTAATTGTATTTTTTAAGGTTTTAATACAATAAAGCTTTGAGCGCAGTCCTACAAATTCTTTAATAACTTTACCACCCATTTCGTCCTTAAACAGTCCTGGGATCTTCTTATTATTAATGGGCAAGTGAAATTCATTGTTTAAGTCATAATTAGAGGTATCAAAATATTTTAAAAAATTGAACTTGAAATCTTTATAAACGTTATTACTCTGTACATCATAAATTAAACTGTCTGTGTCAGTATAGCACAATTCAATTCGCTTACCATAAAAAGGTTTCATGACAGAGTAGTGAAAATCGTACATATGGGTCTTAGATAATTCTAATACTGTGAACCCTATATATATTGGTTTATTAAGTATCACACGCGAAGGCTTCATTTGTATTGCTACTAGATCATCAGAAAACACAGAAGCGCTATGAAAATATGGACTGGCTATCAATTTCTCAGCACAAATAGTCTTTTTTGTTTTATTGTTTGAATCACACCATTTGTTAACTAATTTTACATCTACTCTTTGTTCAACATTTTCCAAAGTCTTTCCAAAAATGCTATTATTTAATAATTTGAAAAAATCTTGCTCAAACGTTGACTCCGCTTTTTGTCGTAGTTGAGTGTTAAGATCGATGTACTGTTTTAAAAAACAGCTTTGCTTAAAAACAATTGCACGATGAATCCTTCGTAACACCAATCCATGTTGTAGACATTTTTTTAAATGAACGTAATGAATAACGTAGTGGTATTTGTCATACAAATTTGGTATTAATTTTTTATTCTTACCACCCGGTGGAACAAATTTTTCTGGACAAAATGGAAAGTCGTTATGTTCAATGTGCAATGTTTTAGGATATAATAAATCAACTTCAAGGATATAGCCGTTTTCCGCGGTATCGCTTATATCTGTTAAGCCCAATTGCAAGTCATCTATTTCCTGTCTACTCATGAATCTAAAATCCGAATAAGGCAAATATTGACACATGCTATAACCATATAAATTGTTGCAATCTAAATAAATAATAAATGAATTCGGCAGAGACGAGTCGTAAGAATCCAAGTATTTATGATTGGCTTTGACATGTCTTTTGGAACACATACAAACACCTCCACGAATACCGTCTTGTATCATTCTAAAAATTTGTACATCACTTATCAATTCTAATTTAATTCTAGTTTTCAAAAGCATTGCATCGAATGATAGACTTGGTGCTGTAAGATAAAACGCGGGATCGAGATTATAGTATTGTTTACAAGTTTTTCGAAAACTTTCAAACACGTCTGTAAGCAAAAGAACGTCGGTTTTAAGATATAAATCTGTGTACATACCCATATTTTGAATATTAAATACTGACCAAATGGTCTGAGCGTGCTTATAGTCTTCATCGCTAATTGATTCATTAGTCAAGGAGTTATGAAAATGATTTTTAGATGGTAAACATATATCTTCGTAATGTTTCCAGTGAGACATGTAATCGTATGGGTACACTCCTTTACGAGTAAGTAGATCAAATTGTGTTTTTTCAGGAAAATAAGATTTTAATTGCTTGAAGTCTTGTTTTTTCATAGTGTTTGCTAACTTTTCTAAACTAGTTCCTAAAAACTTGAATGAATCTACAAATCGTACCTGTATGCTTTCATTATCGGAAATCGGAATATACTTCGTGAAAGAAATATAATTTTCTTTTGTTTTAGGTATGACTTTAATAGATCCCGGAGCGTTACCTAATTCTTTTATAAAAAGGTGACAATCATAACCCGATAAGTTATGAAAAAATACAGGTAGAAACTTAGGCATTTTATATTGCAGGTTACAGTAACTGTGAGCTGCGCCACGATATTTACCAGTCAAGTGACAATGATCGCGTACCCTATCACCTAACAAGAAATTCTTACAAATATGACATGTATCAGAGTTTTCAAAGTCGAGAACATTCTCATTCGTGTAAATCATGGGAACGGTATTATTTAAAATTCTATAAACTTTTTTGGTATCTTTATAGATAGACTTCACAAATTTTGAAACACAATCCGAACCACGATACGAGACATAACGATTATAGGTTTCATCTAGAGTGCACGTAATATGATAAGCGAAAGCGATGGGCACATGTCGCTGTCTCGTAACGGTGCTCGCCCGAGTTGGGTCAGGGTCGCAGGAATCGTACCGCTCTAGCATTGTTTCAAAATCGGCGTATATAACAAATGGTACAAATTGCTTTCTACCATAATTTTCAAACTGAATGAAAGAGCCTTTTGGAGGTAGTTCAGTAGCAATTCCTCCACACCTGTGTGAAGTAAGATTATCACAACAATCAAAGAACATTAAACAAACATCACAAAAGTATAATTTACTGTGGTGCTTTGTTATTTGATTTTTAACAAGACGCGGTAAATCCGTAATGAGACAATAATGTGATAAATCATCTTTTTCTAAGTACAGTAAATGAATCACTTTTTCCTTCAAAGATTTTGGTTTATAAAGCGGTCCAATCACGGTATTATTTTTTAAGCCATATATATATATACAAATTTCAGGATTATTTATTTCGAATCGAGCAATATCTGAGAAACTCAATGGAAATTGAATGTCTTTTATGTTTAACAAACTTTGAAAATTGGGGTAAGACGATACTCTTTCAGGATGAGTTTTAGCTGGATATAAAGCAGCAACAACTGACCATAAAAAGCAATAATTATCTTTATTGCGAATATTAATACATGCTTTTTTTGATTTAATTGCGGTCGGCAACTCGATAAAGCTTGAGCCGCGTAAAGGTTGATATTTGTTAACATTAACTTCCAAATGCGAACTGTTTAAAAATGTCCAGCCACTGTCACGATCTTGAAATTCTTCTAATTTTTTTTTCAACGTGTTTCTAACCTGAGATGTCAATGAATCATATTCATAATTCTGATGTACCACATAATTCTTTGTAGCAAATGATTTCATCTCCTGACTATCATTTTTAACCATCAAAAACAAAGCAAAATATTCAAAATTAATTTTTAGACATACATGATCTTTAAGAGATTTGTTGATTAATGTCTTGATTTTTTCTTGATTATTATTCAAAAACGAATCTAAAGAATAATTTTCACTAGTGTCAATAATTCTATAAGAAGCTATACGATTTAAGAATGCAGAATTAATTAATTCAACACCTTCGCAAACGTATGAAATATTTTTATTTTTATGATTGGTACTGCGTAGATGACCTGTCCAGTGACTGCGCTCAACAGATGTGTTACAAACAGTGCAGAAAGGCATTCTAGCGTAATTAATTACCTGCTAAGTTAAAAATAAAGATTTATTTAGGATGTCCTAAATATTAATTTAAATTAATTACCTAAGTACATTTAAAATGTATCTTAACGCTATAATATACAGCCTCTGAGTCTCTGATCAACTCCTAAGCCTTGTACCAGAATTTAAGGCATCCTACCGTAATTAATTACCTACTAAGTTTAAAAATAAAGATTAATTTTAGGTGTCCCAATTTAAATTTTAAGTGATTACCTAACTAAATTTAAAATTTATTTTATCACTATAATATACAGGCTCTGAGTCATTGAACAACTCATGAGCCTTGTGCATGAATTTTTGTAGCGAGTTCCACTGTGAGCTACCTTTCTCCAGTTGCAGTTTCAAGGCAACTTCTGCCTTCTTCCAGCGCTCCTCAGGAGCAATGGAGATGATATTTTCTTTATGAAATACCTTGAGTTCCACGTAAAAGGCACCGCTTAGATCCGCTGTCCGTCGTACCTTCCCGTTGGCTACGCGGGACAGCAAGGATGAAGCTAACACCGACTTCGGAGGAAGGCTGCCAAAGTCTTCTAAACCGAAAAGGTCGGTGCTCCCCGGTTTCTTGTTACTGTAAACAATTATAATTGAATTTTAATAATCTAGAAGAAACACTTTTCTAGATACAAACTTATGTTGTATGATAAAATAAGTAAGTATGTATTTACTTAAAATTATTGTTACAAATAAAATTTCTCTATTGAGATCTACGTTATAATATAATATGTGAGACTAATGAAAAGGAATAAGTCAGATAAAGAGTACTGATAAACTACCTTGATTCTGATTCTACGACCGAGGAAGCTTTGCGCTTTGTTGTTTTTTTCGTAGGCAGGGTCCTTCTCGACACGACCTTTGTATCAGTCGCCGGGCTCTTTATGTAGTCAGACATACGGGAAACGTCGGAGTCAGACCTAATACACAACAAAAAAAGACATGTTTAGTATAAAAACCTATAAGGTCTTTTTTGAAATACAATAAATAAGAAATCTATCAATTTATGACAGGACGATAACAGTTACATCAACTAGCAGGCAGAAACCAGGTCCGTAGCTGAGTAGCAGTCACGATGGATAAATAGGGCATGATAATTACAACAGCCGGCAGGCAAAAACCAGGTCCGTAGCTGAGCATTATGACTTCAAATTTAAAATTAAGAAGTACTCACTTACATGTTAGAAAGTCGATATTAAAGTACCACTAGTACTACTTGTCACTTTGAAGATTCCGGAGCGAATGTAATTTATTGATTGAAATTAATTCGTTTATATACACAAAAAATACAATTTCAGCACAAAATTGATCATTTCAATTTTAAACTCTAAGTATACAAGTCTTACAGTTGTATAATAAAATATGACGTTTACGTCATATTTATCCGTATTGATTGCATATCAATTTTGCTAAATTGTAATTTGTTAATTGACACTGAATAAAAAGTTACAGTAGTTTAACTTCATAGAAAACGGTCGAAATGACGCGCTTCGAAATTTCAGTGTGCACAATACGCAACAGTCTCGGAGGGTGACAGTGACGCACATACGCGGAGGGTGCAATATTTAGTTACTAGAAATTTAACACGAAATTATCAACTGTATTATTCAGTGTATGGATATTTGCATTCATCAATATTGAAACCAGAAATATCATTTTTTATATTATCAACTCAGTCGGCATTTCGACGTTGGGCATTCGCCTAAATGACACCTGAATGAATTTCTTTCAATGTCAATGCCGAGACATACTTCTGCTTCTTTTATTTTTACTGTGTCATAAGTATTGAGAACTGAAAAATAAAGCCGACAAAGTGAACCCGATCCCAAGTAATTTTAAGTTGCAGATAAACTCGGAAGTTATAATCATCATATAAAAACTAGTGAATAGTAAGTTAGTTTACTCACTTATAACATTTTCATTCGTTTCGTATTCGTTTTTATTAAATAATCACTTACACCTGCAATGAAAGAAACCAAGAAACTGTAGGTATCGTGTAGGAATCGAAAGTACGTGTCTGAGTTATGGTTTTATAGTTGTCCAATTTATCAATAATAAAATTAACTTTATGATTTCAATGCTTCTCCAATGTATTTATCAATTTATTCTTTACTCCTATTATCCCAAATAACCTTATTGTATAGTGTTCTCTTTTTTCAAGGTCTTTTAATTAATTTTAAATCGCGCTCTATATCAAGTGGCAGATGGTGCGACCAATAATTCGTGTCGTACTTGATACAAAATTATGTTAAAATATATAATTCATATAAATAAAAATACATAATCTTAGTACCTACGTAGAAGAATGAAACACGTTAAAACTAGAAGCGATTACAAACTTTAAAAATATACGAAAATAATAAATGTAGGAAGTTCTATAAAAGACTAATTTAGTGTTTACAACATGATGATCATATTACTTAACAATAAAAATGCATGGAATGCAATTTATGTGAACGTGGGAAGCGTGTGTTATAATATAGTAATAATTTGATTACGATGTTCTATGCAATTAATGTATTTAATTAATATCTTAAATAATTAGATGATTTATTGAATTATTACAAATAATTCAATAAAGATAAATAGGTTATAAAGATCATTTGTTGTTTTCTTCGTTAAAATTATCTCCAAAACAGTTTGTAAGCATCAGAACCTAATTCAAGTAATTTTTAATTACCGTGAACATTTGAATGACATTTAAATATCTCTCAAACAACATACAGCTTTACCGACTCAACATATTTATGTTTGTAACGTCAAATGGCACAGAATGACATTCAGCCACCATCTTAACATTTCAAACCGAATCAATAGTGTGACACTGACAGCATCAATGTTTTATTTTCATTGTTTTTATTTTATTTCATAAAATGAAAGATGTGGGTTGATTTATCGGTTATCGTTGTAATGCAATTAAGTTTGATTTTTTGAAATTGACGTTTACGTGTAGGTATCAAAATTATTATTTTTAAATTAATTTTGTGTCTATGTTTGAGAATTAAATAGCAAACGCAGATAAGACAACAATAAAAAATAAAATGTAGAAATAATGTCTCAACATTGTGACGTTTTTAGCATCTTACTTTTCCTAACGAATTTCATGTATTTATTTATTTGTAATCTAATCAACGGTTTCTCCTGATACTTTTGTAATGCTATGGTAAATAATTAAATACGTTACCAGCCAAGTGTGTATCACAGCGCTAACGTAACGGTTTCTTGTTTTAAGTACGTGTATCATTAAAACTTTACGAAAAACGGATTCACTTTGCTATTTAAAAGTGGCTAGGTTAACCTAGCATCTGTAACCGGTACCTCCTTTTTGTAAAAATAAAAATTATTGTATTTTAAGAATCAGATCGCAAAGTTTCACTTTTGTGACTTGTTTTTTTTTTGTGTGGTCTAATAATATTTTAAAGCAGCTGGTTCAATGATTATTAAGTAGTTAACTTAGTCACATATTTCCATCCCCAATAATCCAAGCATTAACCAGATGCCTTGTAAACATAATAATGGTATTTGATTATATACTGAATAATGATGTAAAAGTGATTGGCAATACCTAGTCTCTAAATTTAATCATCTCATCCATTTGTATTTCTTTTTAATGTAAAAGAGCCTCTTAGGACTTCACGTTACAAAAAGTTGAGGTTTCACAGACTCAAACCTCACACAGCAACTTGCAGCACCGCAGCACCGATGTCAAAGGCAGCGTGATGTTATTGTTGCGGTGCGAGTGAAGTCAGCGATCCGCCAACCACCGGTTTCCAAAAGATCGTTAGTAGCTCCACCATCGAGCATGAAAATAAGAAAATAAAATTCATTAGTAAGTGGTTTCAAAAGGACAGGGAGCAATCGCCACTTCTGATGATAGATTAAGTAGTATATAACTATAAGCATTATAGATATGTATATATTATGTATATACATATATATACCAAATATCTAGCTTTAAATGTCAGAATGGTTACGGCTTATTTACTGTGTATGAAGGTTCTTATTAATATGGTTTCTTGGGAAAGGGTTATTAAGTAAAGCACAGAAAGACAAGACTAGACATTTATTTCAATTAGGCTTGTCAGTAATTAATCAGAAAGCTAGTCGTCCGTTCCAAAACTAGGTCTTCATGGAGAAGAAGGACAAGAAACTCCATGGAAGCAGTATTGAAGTATTATATCAATATGTTTCTTACATTGCCATAAATTATCATTATCTTAAATTGATTAATTATATCTCTTGGACCATTGTCCAAGAGAACTCTGAATAACATCAACATATTCTCAATAATAACAATATCTGGGAAAAGAATATGAATATTCCATTTATATGATTTAAATTATTAGTGATATTGGCAACAATATAAACGGTACAACAACACTGTCATAATAAGCATTAATAGGGATATAATATCAAATTACTTAACTTACGTGACCTCTGGTCGATCTTTTCCACATAACAACAGCACTATAACTCACTGAACATCTACCGAGATACTTCTCGCTATAACGGTCGGACACAGAATGATTCACATCGTCCGAATACCTCCTCTTTTATACTTTGTAACAAACAACTCTAAAAGAACACGTGTTTATAATCTAATGGTTTTATGGTGTAGGATTCATTACTAAGGTTATCAAAAATTCTAGAAAGATTTATTTACTACATAGCTATATGATTCTTGCTATAAAAAGAACACGTGGTTCCTTTACAAATTATAACAAACATAACTTGACGAAAACAACAAATGATCTTTATAACCTATTTATCTTTATTGAATTATTTGTAATAATTCAATAAATCATCTAATTATTTAAGATATTAATTAAATACATTAATTGCATAGAACATCGTAATCAAATTATTACTATATTATAACACGTGCATTCCATTGTCATTGAAATTTGTCGATTCGAACTAATAAAGCCGACTTATACATAAAGCTGATTATACACATAAAACTGACAACCACCGGGTACGGTTACCGTCTACGGAACAGACTACAGCAGTGGATTCACATACAGTTTGTACGACAGATTCAATAATGTGAGATACCGACGGTTATGAACCAATAGTGTTACGTAAAAACTGATATAGGCACTAATGATTGTTAACCGTTGATGCGTTTCTGATCCGGCTGCCGTTGCAAGTGTATCTGCGCCTTAGCTTTATGCATACGGGACAAGGATCGACTATCCGTGGGACCACGCTTGCCACTTGATTTTTGCGTGTTGATGTAACAGGATGTATCGTCTGTAATGTGTTAAACTAAAATTTAGATGTCCTCGAGCCAATCTGGTCACAGAAAAATGTGTGTGGATCTAAGGGTGTGCACTATTTACTTTTGTGGAGAGACATGAGACAATCTGTCCTAAATTTAGTTTAATGTATGCGGTATCCTAAAGTTCAGATGATCTCGAACCAATCTGGTCACGAAAACGGGTGTGTGTGTTACTAAACGACAATGCACCATCCCCAGGTATGTGGAGAGACATGAGACAATCTGTCCTGAATTTTAGATTACTGGTTCGTTCAGATATAGACCTGATTATGTTAACGTGTAAAGTTTTAAAGCAGGTGAGCGTATTGATGTAAAAGTATGTATCGTCTGTAATGTGTTAAACTAAATTTAGATGTCCTCGAACCAATCTGGTCACAGAATAAATGTGTGTGGACCTAAGGGTGCGCGCTATTTTACTTTTGTGGAGAGACATGAGACAATCTGTCCTAAATTTAGTTTAATGTATGCGGTATCCTAAAGTTCAGATGTTCTCGAGCCAATCTGGTCACGAAAACGGGTGTGTGTGTCACTAAGCGATAATGCACCATCCCTAAGTATGTGGAGAGACATGAGTCAATCTGTCCTGAATTTTAGATAACTGGTTCGTTCAGATATAAACCTGATTATGTTAACGTGTAAAGTTTTAAAGCAGGTGAGCGTATTGATGTAAAAGTATGTATCGTCTGTAATGTGTTAAACTAAATTTAGATGTCCTCGAACCAATCTGGTCACAGAATAAATGTGTGTGGACCTAAGGGTGCGTGCTATTTTACTTTTGTGGAGAGACATGAGACAATCTATCCTAAATTTAGTTTAATGTATGCGGTATCCTAAAGTTCAGATGTTCTCGAGCCAATCTGGTCACGAAAACGGGTGTGTGTGTCACTAAGCGATAATGCACCATCCCTAAGTATGTGGAGAGACGTGAGTCAATCTGTCCTGAATTTTAGATAACTGGTTCGTTCAGATATAAACCTGATTATGTTAACGTGTAAAGTTTTAAAGTAGGTAGGTGTTTTTAAGTTGGTGAGTATAATGAAATGAATCCGAGAGTTGAATTTGAGGTCAGTCATCTATATCAGAAATATTAATATTATTGGGTATTCTACTTCACCGAGAGTGACGAGGCGAACGGAGTGAGCCGAAGGAACGAAGGTGGAGTAGGATGCCCAATAATATCCTACTGGCTGGTTGTTGTATTTCTCATCAAATAATAGATCTACCACAGCTAGTTGACTGGCTATCAGTAATTCTGCTGTTCCTTGAAATTTGACAACAGATTTAAATATCAGACTTTATTAGGCTCTCAGAGAGAATGTTGATAACCTTTCGAAAGTTTGTTAATAGCTTCGAACAGAACATAAAAATGTACACAGAAACACACGCCTTCCACCATGGCAGTAGGCAGAAACTATAGAACTATAGAATTTACACCGAGAGAGGCTATTATGTTATTTATTTTTTCATTTTAATACATCATTCTTTAGTTTTTGTCTTCATTCAACAGTTTGGTTTTGTTTCTTTATTTTATTAACTCTATCTTTGTTCTTTTTCTACGATATGTACTTACCCAATATAACTTTGCACTAGTATGTATAAATTGAAAAACGTAATGATAGAGAGAGCCCTGACATCTATAACACAAGTTTAATCTTAGCTGGGGTGCCAGTGGAGATACTAATAATAAGTGATTTATGCAATATTAAATCAATAGTGTTATAGTATTATCCTATCGCCTGTATATTAATTGTGAAATTGGAAATAAAATTATTATTTATTTATATTATTTTATACTTCTTCGGCTTCGTTTATGTTCATACATCTGGTTTCGAGTACCTACTACGCACCTGACCTTTTTAAGGAACATTTACCAATAAGATAAACAAGAAACCCAATCCGTAGTCAATATAAAACTCAATTATGTGCGTCAAAATGCAATACATCATTAAAGAAAAAGAAGTTTTTTTGGTGTTGCGCCCAAAATCTATACATATAAAATTCAAAGTCCTGAGTGACTGACTGACTGACTGACTGACTGATATATCAACGCACAGCCTAAACCGCTGGTCCTAGAGACATGAAATTTGGAGAGTATATTCTTTGTGAAGAGTAGGTATCCACTAAGAAAGGGTTTTTTGAAATTCCATCCCTAAGAGGGTGAATTGGGGGGTTGAATTTTCACGCGGGCGAAGCCGCTGGCGGAAGCTAGTTTATAATAAAATACCTGAGGTCATAAGAAGCATGCCACTAACAAAATTTAAAAATGTTTTTCTAAATTACTGGTGGAGAAATGTTACTATGCCCTAGATGATTACCTAAATGATAAATCACTGTAACTACTGTACATACCTATTACTCGTAATTATCCAATATTTCTCATGCATTTGTTTTATTTTCTGGTTATTTTTTGTTTTATTTATATAATGAATTTGGTATGCTTTTATTTTTATGATAATCTTCACTAATAATTTTGTATGTCATCAATGGTAAAACATAGCGCATAATTTAATTATTAACACCTTGACCTGTAACCTATGTTTCACAAATTTAATTTAATTATTTAGGCTAAATCGCGGTTTGTTAATGAAACCTGGCATTTAAGGCTTACATCGAGACATGGGACAACGCAACCCGTACAACAAGTAGGAATTAAAAGACTTTAATTAAATCGAACACTGACCGATAGTATTATGTAAATCAAGAAACGGCCTAACCCCAGAGTAAAACTTTTTCGCTCATTTTCTATGCAGCTGCCTGGACACGGTTACGTAAGTGTTTCAAGAATCAGTTCGGAGATTAGGTAAGCTTTTTCTTATTGGGACTACGCAATAAATAAAATACTAGTGAATTTAGAAAACCGGCGCAAAAACAACAGGGTTTGGGTGAAATTTGGCAAAAAGATAGTTTTTAACCTAGATTCGACATCTTCTTCTTCTTCTAAGTCGCCTTCTTCATTGCTGAAGGTCGTGTCCCTGAAGGCTTTCGTGGCTTTCTGAATGATGTTCTTCCATTTCGTTCGGTTCTCGGCTTCTCTCATGGCCTATGTAACAGAGAGTCCAGATTCGACATAAGGTACTTTTAATCCCGATATTACGTTTCTGTGCGATTTCTTCCGATATCCACGTGGGCAAAAACCAGTGAAAGTAAATCGTTAATGGTCCTTTTTCATTCTAGACCTTTTTACAAGATTGATTTTGTATCCTTTTAAGAGAAAAATGGAATAAAATACCAGAATAGTCATTATATGTTTCTGGAGACGTCACAAACACGAACAATTCGAAAATTTCTGTAGTTCTTAATGTAAAAAAAAACCGGCCAAGTGCAAGTCGGACTCGCGCACCGAGGGTTCCGTACAAACGTTTAGTGTTTAATACCTCTACGCGTTCATGAGGAAAGAGGTAGAAAGTTTAAAATTATTAAAAATATTTTTATTATATGATGTAACTAAAAATTTACGGTTTTCACAATTTTTCCTATATCTGTGCTCTAAGACGTTGCTTCGTACCAACTTTCAAAATTCTAGATCGACTGGAAGTACCCTTTAGGTTTTGATTCCCTTGCGAGTTTCGAAAATTTGCGGCATAAACGGCTATATCTTTTGATTGCGCAGATAAAAGGAAAAATTGCGAAAACCGTAAATTTTTAGTTACATCATATAATAAAAATATTTTTAATAATTTTAAACTTACTATCCCTTTCCTCATGAACGCGTAGAGGTATTAAACACTACAGGTTTGTACGGAACCCTCGGTGCGCGAGTCCGACTTGCACTTGGCCGGTTTTTTTTTACTAAATATGCGGTTTTTTTTTGTCTCTTTGTCTCTTTGTTTCGGCAAATTTTCGAAACGGCTGCTTTGATTTTAACAAGACATTGGTGCCGATTTTGTTGTACAAAATTCTCTAAACTAAACTAAAAATCACTAAAATTTGGTTTATTCCTGTCAAACGATGATTTCCTATTCTGAAATAGACTAAAGTGACACAACTTAACTATATTTTAGTTTGACAGCACTCAGATTGCACTGAGTTATAAGTTTAGTGAAAATGACAATTTTCCTATTCTGAGTTTGCCGGTTTTCACCAAAAATTTTGACTATAATAATTTATTTTGACTAAACCTGACTATTTTTAATCGCGATTAAAAAGGTGTGGAATAAAACTAGTGGTCATGAACAAAAAATCACATCAACGCCTCGCCTTCACGTGCAAAAACAGTGCTGTATTTTGTATTTTTTCTTTTGCTTATATCTCGAAAATGGCGTGTCCTATCGCAAACATAATAAAAAATTTGACCCCCTTTATGAAACCCCGGAACATTTAAATCTCAACACGTGGGTAATTTTTTTCAAACTAAAAGTGAAAAATTCCATATAAAAAACGTCCAGGCTGCCCCATGCCCCCTTGCGCACGCCTTCGTCTCTAAAAAATTAATTGCGTAGCGCATACAAGTACCACGTTGCGAAACCAAAAGAAAAAAAAAACCACATTGATTGTCTAATTCGTTTTTAGGCGTGTCAAAATAATTTTTAAATTTAGAGATTTTTTCTTGCAGAATTGCGTTAAAATTCTCATAGTCAAAAGTAAGGAATTTTAGAGATAGTTTAGTTAGTTTAGTTCGGTGTACAACAGAATCGGCACCATTCTCTGACAGTTATCTGATGTTATGAGCAGTACCTAAGGCTATTAGGACACCGCGCATAAAAGCTATGAAATCCACATAGCTTTGAAGTTCTTGCACAAAAATCAAGAGCGGGTTTAACTCATCAAATGCCGTAATTAGAGACACAATAGAAAGACAATTGCTTATGTCGAACTGTGTAACTTAAGACATTTAAAAGGAGAATTCAGTGTTCTAAGTTTGACGAATATTACTAAAAAGGAATTCGAGCTTGAATTTTCGAAGTTTGGGTCAATATTTTTGTAAAAAAATAACTGTAGTGAGGTCTGGGAATGGTTCCAAAGCCGAAAATTTTGTATCAAGAACTTTTGCCTGTTTGCTTGAATTACATATATTGTCGTCGTGTTACAAATATAAGTTAGATAGTTAGCTAGATAGGTTCAGTCCAAAAGCATAGATATTCCCTATAAGAATATGTATCGATCGTAGCAGGTGGCATTCCGTAGTTTCTGCCTACCATGGGCAAAAGGCGTGAGTTAATGTATGTATTTTTGTATATTCCCTATAAGTCTGTCTGGTCAGTCGGTAGGCTAAATAATTACACTATTTGATATGGGAGAGAAACGCAATTTTTAAACCGTTTGATCATACGGGTATTTACGGATAAGTCCACTGTGCCTATTTGAATTCGGTTTATTTATTTAAACGTGCCCGTAAAGTACGTTTTGTTTTAAGGTCATAGTGGGCCAATGTATGGTCCTGAAAATGAGTGAGTATGTCAAAATGGATTTAGTATCAATGGAGACACAAAGTTCATTCACCCTATCACGCCTAATTTTGCCATCCAATTTCAATGAACCAACAAAATTAAATCGGAAGGTGAAAATAAAAGGGAATCACTCAAAGTCATCCCTTCATTTCTGATATTCATTCAATCATATTTTATTCATATAAGTTAATCGATTTCGTTGAACGTTGTCCTATTGGTTGAATGGTAAACGGACTAAGGGCCGGACTCGAACGATAGGTAATGTTTGATCCCTTCCTAATTCACTAAATATTCAGCCAATAATATTCCCACTGTTTTTCTGTGAGAGGGAGTGGGCCATAATCCACCATACGGGCCCAGTTCGGGTTAGTAAATGTCACATGTCTTCGATTTTTTTATTCTAGGGCATGTCCTCGCTATGTTTTCCTTCACCGTTCTGAAAGCAGAGATGATGAAATAAATTACGTACAGTAACGATGGGGTTCGAACGCACGACTCGTAAGTCCGGGGGTTTACCACCGGGCCGCCACTACTATTTGGGTCTTTTTTTTAGGGTTCCGCACCTCAAAAGGAAAAAGCGTAACCCTTATAGGATCACTTTGTTGTCCGTCCGTCCGTACGACCGTCCGTCCGTCCGTCTGTCAAGACCCTTTTTCTCAAGAACGCGTGGAGGTATCAAGCTGAAATTTATATCAAATACTCAAGACTACTGTTCTTTGGAGCTGTAAAAAATCAAACTTCTAAGCTAACGCAATCAAAAGATACAGCCGTTTATGCCGCAAATTTCCGCAAATTTTCGAAACTCGCAAGGGAATCAAAACCTAAAGGGTACTTCCAGTCGATCTAGAATTTTGAAATTTGGTACGAAGCAACGTCTTATAGCACAGATAAAGGAAAAATTGTGAAAACCGTAAATTTTTAGTTACATCATATAATAATCAGAACAAAACACAGACAGAAATAAAACCAAGCCAAGAAACAGAACAGAAATACGACTCGATTGTCGTGATGGGTGAACTTTTACTTACATACCTACAGGTTTGTACGGAACCCTCGGTGCGCGAGTCTGACTCGCACTTGGCCGGTTTTTTTTTAAGTAAAATTAGTTCGTGAGAACATCGTAAAATCAAGCAAGATAAAGATTACACGTATTTAGGGGACTCACGTGATTTTTTTACCGTTTTTATAAATAACGGTACGGAACCGTTCGTGAGCGCGTCCGACTCGCACTTGCTTTTCATTGTTTTATTGATACCTAAAAGTAATTTGCCTGCTACGTTAGTCCGGTCTTTACATACCAAAGCCCCTCCATGCCACGGTCAACACGTTAAGCGGTTGGTCCCAGCTGTAATTTATGGATCTTTTATAGTTGTTACGGGTCGTGAGAAGCCCGAAATTCTGACAATCAGTCATATCAAGGGGTATCTTATTACCCAGTAACTGGATTGTGAAGAACATATAGGCAGTCGCTCCATGTAAAATACTGGTAGTTAACTGCATCCGGTTGGACTGGAAGCCGATCCCAACATAGTTGGGAAAAGGCTAGGCAGACGATGATGACGTTGGTCCGCTGATCGCAAGTGCTACAACTGAGCGTGAAGTCCTCATTTCGAGAACGGTGAAAGTGTTACCCAACAGTGCTATTCTCTAAGGATACAGACTTACGCGCAGCACTACCGCTGTGGTAAAACATCATGGCAGTATGGTGTTCACTAAGCTGCGAGTGCGACAAACGTGAAGTAGAAGTTCTCAAATCAAATATTTTATTTTCAAACCCATTTTCTTTTCCCAGTCGAGGTTGATCGATCATGATTAATAGAAGTTGCAAGGTGGAAATCCTCATGGATGTCCTCCGCCCTGGGGTGGGCGGAGGGGTCTGTCAGACTCTTACTGACTAAAACCACCCCGGTGTTCCGTCCCACACCTACGTCGGGGACCACGGGAACCAATATGTCTTCCGCGATCCCCGACTGGTGCCGGCCCGCCTTTGCGGGCCTCCTCACGTTGGGGGGGAGTGAGGTGTTAAACTCCCCCCCATACATCACAGAGAGGCGCGCGTGGAACACTACGCGCCACCATCTCGGGTCCTAAGGAATAGGGGGCGACGGATGTCCCCAGACCCGTCGCCCCTGGACCCATTTAGGGGGGCTGGAAGAGGGCGTTGTCCGCCCTCCGCCGACGCCCGGTGCGCCTGCTGCGGGCTGGGTGAGCGGAAGATATCTCCCGCTCCCTTTCCGCAGCCTCCTTCTGCGACATGACAGTTTCGCAGAAGGATACCACCGCGTCCCAGGACTCCTCGCTGCCGACCATCGACTCGACCACGGCCGGCAGCGATAGGTCACTGCCTACTTCTGAGACGAGGACACAAGTTGCAAGGCCTAATTTGTCTACGGGAGGTTACAGCCTAGAGTTTGTCCATCGCTGCACGCTCGGTCGATCCCGAATCTCAATGCTATCTCGAAGACAAGCTCGTCGTTCAGCCAAGACATTGTCTCTTCTGTATGACATAGCTGCAGAGTCGAGATTAGTGCCCGGTTGATGCCAATAGCTTGCCCATTAATACATAGGACCTTAAAATAATAAGTGAAATGTGGGTTTTCAATAACGTTGGTCTCGTTTCGGGAAACAACAGGCGTCAACTTGATAATGATCCCGTCCCGTTTTCATTCGAAGAATATTCGAGCTGTACTCTAATATAAAATAATTTATAATTCATAATCTGAATTTTGAATACTAAACTATTTTAGATTAGAGGAAAATTTTCTGAAGAAGATTGTTGAACTTGATTTAAACTATGTATAATAGAAATAAAGGGAATCTGAAATGAACACTTTAAACTTTATAGTTATTAAATATTTACGGTTCAATTAAGAGCTTCCAGTATGTATTTCAATTTCATAATCTAAGTGAAAGCAATTTTCAATAGAGAAAGACCTTTTATGAAAAATTTTTAAGACCAAATGGAGAAACGTTTCTTTCATTTACTCATAAATAATTTTCAGTCTTTAATTGGCCCAGTCTTACTTCTTTAGGATATAGCCCTGGCCTAGCTAACTAGCTAGGCCACGCCTACGGTAGTCAGCAATGTTGCTACGAATCACGGTAGAGCGAAAAACGTTTTGCCACTTTCATGACATCGCGGACATTGTTAAGGATCGAAATAATATGGCCGCTTTGATTTAACTTTAAACGTTTTTCGCACATCATTTAACATTACTGTGGTAGGTGTCTATTTACAAAAGAAGAAATAAAATCTCTAATACTCTGTTTTATTTGTTTAACTTTATAATTAAACCCTAAATTGTGTAACGTTCTTCTGTAAATTGCCTCAAATTATGTTGTGATAATTAGTTGGTTAAATCTAATGAAACCATTAACATTATTCTGAATATAATTTTAATTAGGTAAATAAATTTTTTTTTCATCGTTCCTTATGAAGTAAATATGAATGACAGGCTAAGGAATAGATGTGCTCAGGTAACGGTGTGGTTTAAAAGAAGACAAAAAATGAAAACAGTAGATTCTTTGATGGTTAAGCAACGTTGGTAGGATAAATGAAAGGCCACTTTGAATGTATTTACTAGATAGGTGTTTCCATTGCAAGAATCGTCTGAAGGACACGGAGGAGCATACGGTGGAGGTGTGCCCTGCCTGGGCGGAGCACTATCGTGTCCTCGTGGAGGCGATCGGCGGCGGCGACCTCTCGCGTCCAGCCCTGGTGCGAGCCATGGTACGGAGCGAGAGGGCATGGGAAGCCATCACCTCCTTCTGAGAAGCAGTAATGCTCGCGAAGGAGGAGGCGGGGTGCGTGCGGGAGTGGCAGTCTCTGCGCCCTCACGTCGCCCCAGGAGGAGACGCCTCGGGCGTCGGGAATCAATCGCGAACTCCCGTATACCGTAGGCGCGGTCTTGCGGGCGGCGAGCAAAGGGTAGCTCGCCCTCCGGTAAGGACCAAGGTCGTGTAGTGTTCCACGCGCGCCTCAAAGAGATGTCAGTAGTACTGGAAGGGTCTGCTAGGACCGATGCCTGCCGGGGTCACGAGATTTGTTCGATTGAGACACCGTGGCCCTGGCACATGAGCAACTGAAGAAACACGGGTGAGTTTTAGTCAGTAAAAGTCTGATATCTGATGGAGACATCATTTTTTGACGATTTCCCATCCCCAAAAAAAAAGAAGGCCGGCAAAGTGGGTTTTCTCAGTTCGGAATCTTGGTTTGTGCCATAAACTCATGGAAGACCCATAATTATAATGAGACAATTGGTTAATGTAAATATATCTACATCAGTTTGGGGAATGCAGACGTGATATTATAGTATGTTTTGTATCTTGTTCATTGCATAGGCTTTTACGCAAAAATAATTTATTGAAGTTTAAATCAGCTTTACTTTTCTGCCGTCTTTACGAAAAGTGCAATAACTAGGTTAAACCTGATTTCGAGAAAAACGCGCATAAAGATTTTATTTTTGTTTTGTTTGTATCTCCAACACCATACATGGTATCGAATTGAAACTTAATAAATATAATAAAATAAAAGTGTCTAAAAAGAATATATAGATCTCATTCTGCAAATTCCGAATATGTACTTATCTCAATTATTCGGCACAAAACTCGAGTTATTGCACTTTTCGTAAGGACGGCAGTTTTGATCAACGCAGTTTCCTTTTCGTCCAAGTTTTCTTTTCATCGTGTTGTCGTTTCCAGTTGCTTTGAACAGAACATGATAATTTTGACAAGAACTAGATAAAGCTGTTTCTTTAATTTTGTTTTCTAACTCGTTGAGCCTGTGTTCGTGACGCTCGTTTTTGCGAGGAGTTCGTCGAGTTTAAATAAATATAAGATAGAATATGGTAATTACCTGACTGCCTACATTTTGTCATTTTAGGATGCCGTCGTTGAAAGCTTACGACGATTTCAGTGAAATATAGATAAGACAGTAGTTATGTCGGACAAACATCGTCTTACTAAGGAGTATCGTGTTTCCCAGTAACTGGCTTGTGGTGTTCCATATAAAATACTGGTTTTCCTGTTCATCTGATTTCGGTTAGATTTTACTCCGACACATAGTTGAGAAAAGGCTTCGCTGATGACGATGATAAAGCATATTGTAGCTACAAAAAACCGGCCAAGTGCGAGTCGGACTCGCGCACCGAGGGTTCCGTACAAACCTGCAGGTCATCATCATCATCATTCGTCATCATCGTTTATGAAATTAAATGTTTTTTTTTTTTTAATTTTTATATTTGAGTTGACTGAATGAAAGGTAAATTGTGGTTTACGATTTATGACGTATTAAAAAAAAACTACTTACTAGATCTCGTTCAAACCAATTTTCGTTGGTAGTTTTCATGGTAATGTACATCATATATTTTTTTTAGTTTTATCATTCCCTTATTTTAGAAGTTACGGGGGGGGGGACACACATTTTACCACTTTGGAAGTGTCTCTCGCGCAAACTATTCAGTTTAGAAAAAAATGATATTAGAAACCTCAATTTTATTTTTAAAGACCTATCCATAGATACCCCACACGTAAGGGTTTGATTAAAATTTTTTTTTGTGTTTCAGTTCTATGTATGGGGAACCCCAAATATTATTGTTTAAAAAAAAAATGATATTAGAAACCTCAATATCATTTTTGAAGACCTATCCATAGATACCCCACACGTATGGGTTTGATGAAAAAAAAATTTTTGAGTTTCAATTCTATGTATGGGGAACCCCAAATATTATTGCTTTTTTTCTATTTTTGTGTGAAAATCTTAACGCGGTTCACTGAATACATCCACTTACCAAGTTTCAATAGCACAGCTCTTATAGTTTCGGAGAAAAGTGGCTGTGACATACTCGGACAGACAGACAGACAGACAGACAGACAGACAGACAGACATGGCGAATCTATAAGGGTTCCGTTTTTTGCCATTTGGCAACGGAACCCTAAAAATGACTTTTGTTGTAATACTTTACCTTATCATCGTATTCAGCTTAGTACGATAACCAGTGGGAATCGCAATCGCAAGTGAAGAATTCCGTACCACCGTATAATACTTATTTAACACAACATATCACAACACGTTTTTGTGTATTTCTTTTACTTTATTATTTTTATCATTTGTTGTTGTAGCAACAACAGAATAAAAATTAAAAAAAAAACAACTGTCTTATAAGTATTATTATAATAGCAAATAACTAAAGTCGTACCTATTTAGCACAAGCATAATCAGCCTATAATTTTCCCACTGCAGGGACACAGACCTCCTCTATTTGAGAGGGAGTGGGCTGTAATCTACCACGCGGGTCCAGTGCACGTTGGTAGATGTCACATGTCTTCGAATTGTTGATTCTAGGGCATGCCGGTTTTCTCGCGATGTATTCATTTACCGTTTTGAGGGCAGCGGTGATGAAATTATTTACATAAAGTAAAGCGGAGCAAGCCCATTGCCATCATACAGACACAAATCTAAACTCCGGGCTGCTGATTCCAGATGGAGAAACCGCTTCGAAAAGACACTTTGCCGGACCCGAGATCAGCATATAGCAGTAGCCTTGCGGCCACTAGACCAACGATGACGTGATGATATTTATGTTAATTAAATTAAATCTCAATATCACGGCCCATTTAAATGACCCAGAAATCGGCTGGTTACGGCCTAAATACAAACTGTACATTACAGAGACGTTACCGTGTGGTTTGGTTTTAATTAAATGAAGCAAAGTCAAATTGACACAGTGACTACGTAAATATTTGGTATTATCAAACAGTATGCAAATTTTGCCGCTCATGGATACCAAATAAATATTGGCATTGGGGAATCGGAAATGATTTTGAATGATGTGAGTGCGGGTTTTTTTTAGGAAGATAATTTGAGAGCTTTTATCTTTTACTAACAGTCTTGCTTTTCTCAAAGTATACGTGATTAGATTATATCAGAGGGGTAATTGAGACAACCAAACCACTAAGCCTAATCGCAATCTACTGGGTAATAGCGTTACACACATAAATTCACATGTAGACTCTGGGAATTTGGACCAAGTATATACACAAGTAGTGTGGGAATTTATCAGAATGTTGTCATAATGTCGGCCGTGGAGGAAAAGCGTATATTTAATCAACAAATTTTCTTTCTTTTAAGAATTAGGAAGTAAATGAGACTAATCAGCGACCCTATCTAATTTTTCGATTGTAGCCTAGAATTCCAACAATACGGGTACAAAAACTGTTTGTCCGATATGATAAGTGCACACCATTTATATTGGCTCACCCATGTCTGGAGCTCAAGCGAGAAAGTTTCAGACTCTTATGTTTCTCTTGGGAACAAAATGCAATTTTTGTAAACGAAGCAAGAGCTTATGGGTGCATGCAAAATGGACCAGGGATTTGTGGGTGCCGTCATCATCATAAGCTTAGCCTTTTCCCGACACTATTGGGATTGATGATCAGTCTCACCGGATGCAGCTGAATGTCAGTATTTTACGTGGAGTGACTGCCTTTCTGACCTCCACAACCCAGTATCTGGGTATTACCATACCCATTGCTAAGACTGGTTGTCAGACTTTCAGAATTCTGACTACCCTAAACGACTGTTCAATATCCACCAATGACAGCTGATACCAACGGCTTAACGTGTTTTGCGATGGTCACCCGTCTACGGACCGACTGCGGCAAGCGTGCAGTACTGTGAAATGTGTTCTAAATAGTGTCAATCCATTTGAAGTGAGCTATCAATGGTGTCAATTTGTGTGAAGTGAGTTGTCATTAGTGTGAAACTCAAAGTCAAATAAAAATAAGGGCTTACCTAAATATTTGAAAAGCAAAGATAATATTTCTACGTTATTTTCGTTATAATGTTCAAAATATTCACAGTAAAGGACACTGGACATCACTTTCCACAAATAACAAAAGCATTATTTGTTAATAGGATTATCGTAATACAAATAAAAATCTAGCACTTTATTGTAACATAATAGTATCTAGAACCTCATAAATGTAACGGTATTTTCTTGAAAGCCTGATAAAAAGCTCGTCAGTTGTAAAAAGTTTCATATTTCATCAGAAGGATTTAAACAGACAATGCTGGCAGTTTCTTTTCTTGTATAATTGTGTTACGTACATAAAGTTTTATGCCAATACCCTTGTTATAACCACAGATTTACACCTAGTGATTATATAGGATTTTTCTGAAAAATCATTTATCACTGAATGTCCACCCAAACATTTCTTTGTGTTCGTCCTAATGTGGACCGCAAGTGATGTGGCAGTCTAGCAAGTGACAACTAAGTGACAAATGTGTGAAAAAAAAAGATTGATCACAGAAGCTCATTTATACGATTAAAGTTTCTGACCTCAATTATCATAAAGGGCAGAAAGGTTTACCCTTGAATAATTAGTAGTTAAAGTAAAAAAATTACCTAGCCTTTGAAAATTGGTAGTGGCCGCGGAAACATAAAATCAATTTCGTGTTTTTCAAAAAACACTGAGGATATCGTCCTACGAATTTCCAATGACGTAATAAACTTGTAAGAGACATTTTGTGTCGAGTGACTGTAAACAAAGTAAATTCGTGTAATAATCGCCTGGTGCCTCTCGTGTACTGGAACGGAAATCATTCCTTTTTTATATTTGTTAGTTTCTCCTTGAAATAGTACGCTTGATAATAAATGAGCAAAAATAAATTTTACATATACACAAGCTCACGCCTTTTTCCCATGGGGGTAGGCAGAAACCACGGAACGCCACCTGCTACGGAACTGACTCGGACGGACAACGTCACGCTTGTTCTTATCTAGCGCTGGTTGACCTACCCCACTGGCTTCGATTCATAAGCATTGTAGAGAAATACAATATAAAATACGAAAAGTATGAAAAAATTACAAAGGTCACTTGGTACATTAAACCGGATATTCCAATATTTTTCAACATTTCAATATTCCATAATATTACTGTGCAAAGAGGGAAATCGGATAAAATATGAAAATACAATCTATTAAGGAAAATCTGTTTAAGTGGCAGCTGATCCCTTGACCCAGTTGGGTATGAGGACATACATACATACATACAATCACGCATTTTTCCTATGGGGGTAGGCAGAAACCACGGAACGCCACCTGCTACGATCTCTACACACTCCTTTTGCCTCGTTTAGGTTCATACAATTGGTCATACACTATGAGAGTGAGGGAAGAGTGAGTGCTCCTGTATCTGCGCATACACTTGAGCACTATAATATCTCCCGCGCCGATGGCTAGTCTCCGTTGAGATTGGCCGCCGTGGCCGAAATTCGGTCTGGAGGACTATACAGTGAAATCAGCTACAGGGATTATCCGCCGGGTAAGTTTTAATAAGGAAGCATAAAACCTTATTTTAATCATCATTTCCATGTTGAAGCTGAGCTGTTCAATTGCCGAAGTAGTGGGCGAATAATATATACTATTTTAATCAACTTACGTCCTGAAACTGACCTGCAAATTGCAAAGATTGAAGGACATTTAATTTTTTTCGGAATGCCCTGTCGGTTCTACCATACTAAAAAACCCGAGCACGATCGACGACAGCGTCGTGTCAAAGTCAAAACCGAGAAAATCCGAGAAAAAAAAAGGTTCCGTGTCGAGAATGATTCCATGATTATTTAGTTTTTTCAAAACATATGAATTCGTTTTAAAATAATATGCGGTCACTTGAGTGAGGTTCTGTGGCAGAAATAGCTTCAACGATTTTAATACATACTTGGGCTGGATATTTTTAAGTACCTAGCGATTTTTGCTACTTCTTATCCGACTGGAAAGTCCGTATCTCGTTTCTTTATTTACTTTATGTTTTCGATCGGTGTCGGATTTAATAAAAGTCTCTTATTCCTTGCGTGTTGGACCTATGTCTCGATGTAAGCGTAAAATGTCAGATTTCGTTAACAGACTAGACTTTTTCGGGTAAGCCGGTTGTTACGCGTTTTTTCCTAAAATATTTTCGTAAACCAAATGTCTTTGTGCTGTTCTTTTGTTTATTTAACATCGGCCATACATATTTAAGTGATACCGTTGTGTATCTATTGCGTAATGGAATTCCGATTTACGAAATGTGTAATTCCATTTTTTCATTGAGATACACGAATTTATTATTAACCACAGAATTCATATTTCGAATTTATCGAAAATTTACAAACCTTTGTAAGGTTAAATGATTTATCTAATAATCTAATCTTAAATATAACCCATTTTTTCATTGACTTACACGACTTTATTATTCAACATAAAATTCATACATTCGAATTTATGGAAAGGTTACAAACATTGAATTCTTATTGTTCGGTCAAAGACCTAATGTTTGCTAGCAATACAATACAGGGACAGCATTATAATATTTAGAGAGCCGAGTTAAGGCTGCTTAGGGACCTACGGGCTTATTGTTCCTTGACGCATCTGTAAAAAAGAAAGTTAAAATAAAAAACTGAACACAGTCAGAATATAACAATAGTCAGAAAACTAAATAATATTGCAGGGTGGCACAGACATCGACGTGTAAACTGCAGATAACCTTGAATTCAGCACAAGACTCTACTAAACCCTCAAACGTAGACTTTTATAACAGTTATAAAAATAAAATGTATTTTGGAAAAGTGCACCTTTGCGGTCAAAGTGTATGGGACAATAGTGTTTTTTTTTTAAATAATGGTTTTCAAGACGGGTTTTTATTGGTAAATATTACGTTTGTGTGAATAGTTCCATTATGTTTGTTATCAAAATACATACATATTAGGTTGGGGAAAAAGTCTTTTCGCATTATAGTATGTATGAACTTGTAATAAAATCTCTTTGGCTATACTATTTGTATCCGGCTGGTTTTGGTATCATTGAAAGTTTAAATTTTAAAGAACATAATTCCAAATTCAAATTAGGATAATGTGTGATTTTCATTTGTTTTTCGTACCGTCAAGATGAGTGAATCTAATGAAGAAATTCGATACATTTTAAAATTTTACTACGTAAAAGGTAAAAATGCAACGCAAGCCGCGAAAAAAATTTGCGATGTTTATGGACCTAGTGTAGTGTCTGTGAGAGTAGCACAAATTTGGTTTAAGCGTTTTCAATCCAGAAATTTTGATGTCAAAGATGCACGTCGCTCTGGTCGCCCTATTACGGATAAAATGGATGCCATTTTTGAAAAAGTGGAGCAAGATCGGCATACCAGTAGTTACGACGTAGCTGAAGAACTGGAAATTGACCACAAAACAGTTTTGGCGCATTTGAAAAAAACTGGGTACACAAAAAAGCTCGACATTTGGGTACCTCACGAGCTCACTGAAAGAAACCTAATGAACCGTGTACCTACTCATTTGTGATTCTTTATTACGACGTAATGAAACCGAATCATTTTTGAAGAAGCTGATAACTGGTGATGAAAAGTGGATCAAGTATGACAAGAACGTGCGAAAAAGGTGGTCAAAGGCCGGTCAGGCTTCACAGACTGTGGCGAAACCGGGGTTAACTCGCAACAAGGTGATGCTGTGTGTGTGGTGGGATTGGAAGGGCATTATTCATTATGAGCTGTTACCACCAGGCAGGACCATCGATTCTGAACTCTACTGCGAACAACTGATGAGATTAAAGCAAGAAGTTGAGAGAAAGCGGCCGGAATTAATCAACAGAAGGGGTGTGGTTTTTCATCATGATAACGCTAGACCTCACACATCTTTAGCCACCCAACAAAAATTAAGAGAGTTTGGCTGGGAGGTGTTAATGCATCCGCCGTATAGTCCTGACCTTGCACCTTCAGATTTCCACCTGTTTCGGTCTCTTCAGAATTCTTTAGGCAGTGTCAGGTTAACATCACGAGAGGACTGCCAAAACCACTTGTCGCGGTATTTTGACCAGAAGTCCCAAAATTTCTATAGCAATGGGATCATGTTCCTACCTACAAGATGGCAAAAAGTTATCGAACAAAATGGTACCTACATACTATAGTTAAATGTAAATAAACATTATTAAAAAATGTTTTGAATTTTCTTAAAAAATGCGAAGAAACTTTTTCCCCAACCTATTACATATAAAGTTGTTTGATCAACCATCAGAGCCATCATATTCATATATGTCAGACCTTCAGGTCGAAATAATTTGAAAGTATTTCTTTCCAAGATGGCGGGAAAGATCACACCTGGCCAAATTTATCTTCATTCAAAAACTTCAACTTGGAAATAATGATTGCACTTGAAAGGGGGAATATTATAGTAATTAGTGTATGGATATATCTTTTGAAGTAACACGATGCATTTTAGCCTTGTGCGAAATTTCAGAAATGAGCTTTATGTAGGTAAAATACATTTTCAAACTTCATTCAAGTCTCGTTAGTACTTACAGTGTGTAATTTGATATTCCTCGCTTAATATTCCAGTGTCGTAAGTTATAATTAAAGTTTTCTTGACAATGTTATGAATACATTAAAAGGATGTTCTTTTCAGGCTCGTCTTTGTAATAGAAATGAATGAGGACATTGTTTTTTGCATATCTTACAGCAGATGCTGATTTTTCAGGCAAAGTCGACGTTAAATATTGTTACGTAGTTCGTAAAGTCTAGAAACATCACGCTAACTCCATCTCAGAAAGGGGCAGTGTACGTAAATCGAAAAGTCTAGAAACGTCAAGCTAACTCCATCTAAGGATGGGGTAGTGTTCGAAACTACTAGAAATGACACGCTAACGCCATCTGTTGTCAAGTAGCAAGTACTACACGAAATTGTACGTAGACGCTACCGCCATCTTTTGTCGAATAGTGGGATTAAACATTAAACAGTTGATTGTGGAAGTACCTAGAAGCTTCTACGCTACTAGTAAACTGTGGAAAAGTGTTGAATGTTCGCGAATGTTCTGCTTGGGATTTAAATAGCGGATTGTCAGCCCGACGGTCAGTTCGATTTCAGAAGCGATCGAATACGAATCAAGCGATACAGTACAAGCGACACAAGTGACTCTGTTTGACGTTTTAATTATTGCGATATTTGTGTTTATTCAATTAAATATTTTGTTGTATTTCGGTAACATTGGTGTTAATTAATTTATCCCGAACCCCAGCTCGTAACAATATTCAATATAATTTTTTAAGAATATTGTGCGAGAAAGTGTGCATATACAGTACAATTATGTATTAGTCTTTGTTCGCTCCATTTGACTGATTTTTGCCATTTCTGTGTTTAGCAACGATTATTTAGGACATGAAATTAAATAACGCAGAATTCTGAATAGGCATCTTTAATTTTAAAGGTTACTTAATTATATCTAAAAAGAAAATATAGTAAACACTGAAGAATATATTTTATCCCTCTCATGTGAACATTAATTACCTACCTAAATAAGATACGGGTATTGTAGACTGTCAGATCATTACTCAATCGGAGAAGGTGCGTCTTAGGACATTTTTGGATGGTAAGATATAATTTCACCTGACTTTCGGCTTCTGGACCCTTGATAACCTTGAAACCGACATCAATGAAAAAACAATTAAATTTATGGACGCCATCACAGAATTTCATTTTGACCTCACTGTTGGCTTCAGCACCTTCGAAATCTCGAAATCTTTCTCACTCTCTCTGTCTCTTTCTCTTATATGTGATAAAAAGTAGCATACAGCGATGTAACGCTTTTTGTTACGTGACGATTCCCACCAGTTTACGCCTACCGCAAGCTGCGTAAAAGAACTTTGTTCCTATGAATGAGGTCGCTGTACAATGAATGTCTTTTTTGACATTTTATTTTACCTTATGGTACGGACTCCAACGTGTGCGAATCGGATTCGTACTTGTCCAGCGTATTTTAACACCCAGCCTCAGGTATTAAATATTATTAAAATGCAGTCAAATGCAGAACGTCTTAATTGGACTTCTGAAAAATATTCTATTTAGCTGTTACTCTGGAAGCTGAATCCATATGGTGGGGAAAAGGTTCGGTAGATGACTGAAAAAAAAAAAACATCTTTTGTACTTTGACATTATTTAAGTATTCTATAACAACGACATTTCGGTATGTTTCATAAAAAGATCTTAGAAGCTTTATCACATAAATAAGCCGTTTTACGGCATATAACGCTATTTCCGTTACATTTTTCATGAGAACGAAGAAACCAGCCAGGTAGGAAATAAGGACTAAAGGGCTGTAAAACGAGGTGACGGTATCATTGTATTACGTCACGGGGGAAGTTATCTAAGCTGCTAATAGTATGATAAGCGTTAGTGTTGACTAGTTCAGAATAGGGTATATATATATACGTACAATGGAGAAGGGAAAATGTTGTGTCGAATTCTCATTCATAACATCAGCATTCATTCAATAAAATATCCCATGGGCTTAGGCAGAAACTACAGATGGCCATCTGTCCGATCCTTCTACACTTGTTTTGCGTCGCTTACATTCAAGCATCTTGTCATACACAAACGATTTCTAAAATTTATCAGTTAATAATTGAAATTTAATTACACGTTTTCAATCAACATAAAATTACTATAAATATTCTTAAAGAGCCGGAGTACGATCACCGATTGGCCATTAAACTTATAAACTCTGGTAGTGTACTCGTGATTAGTATTGGGTAAAGAAAATGTAGTAAAGGGAATGTTTCAATCCTCACCAAATAATTAACTATCGAATACAGCCTGTAAACTAGACACATTGCAACATGACTCTTACCAAATCCCAATGCATTTATAAAGAGGAGTGTTTGGTTAAATTTAATACCACGCGAACCAGCTGGCAGGGGACCAGGCTCGGGTCGACGGCGCGTAGTGTTCCACGCGCGCCTCAAAGAGATGTCAGCAAAACTGAAGGGGTCTGCCAGGACCGATGCCAGCCAGGGTCGCGAGATTGTTCGAAAGAGATACCGTGACCCTGGCACATGGGCAACTGAAGGAACACGGGTGGGATTTAGTCAGTAAAAGTCTGACACGCCCTCCCGCTCCACCCAGAGCGGGAGAAGTCATTTGATGATTACCCATCCAGGATAAAAAAAAAACAAAAGGCCTCCAGCAATCCATCGACATAGATTTATTACATATTTACCTATTACGATTAAGTAGGATTCCTATTTGCAACAACAGATGGAAAGCCGCCATGAGTATTGTGTACAGAATAAACTGAAGTAAACAACTGTATATTTATAGGCTAAGTTCACATAGATACAGGAACCTAACTAAAGGTTGGCTATCAATAAACGTCTTGTGATGTCTACCTTGTGTATCACCATTGTGCGTACATAAATAGAAGTATAAAGATCGTTTACAAGACTATTCTTTCGCCCTCTCCGAAAGGAATTGATGGTCCGTTCGATGACGAGGGCGACAGTGGCGACTCTCCGCCGAGTCTCGCATCTACATTTTGGTCTCTCGATGGTCGAAAAACTCTGCTCGTGTGAGGTTCCACCGTCGACGAGGAAGCGACTAGCTTTCCACATTTTTTTCGCTCAAGAAACGTACAAACGATTGTAGGTCCCGTGTAAGTACAATTTATGAAAGTAGGTTCGTGCGCGTGCAGGTAAAAAACCTTCACACTGGAACATACTACCGGGATAAAAAAAATATAAACCAACTGTGTGGCAAATTTCATCCAAATCCGTTAGGCCGCTCTTGCGTGATTGAGTAACAAAGATCTAAACATAGAAAACTAATTTATAAAAGGATATCCATAAACCTGCCTAAATCCTACTAGGATATCCTGAAATCCTACCAGGATTTAGGTAGGTATATACTTACTTATTTTCCGTCTAATAAATATAATGTAAACACTTTCTCGTAGGTCCAAGTTACTTCAGTAGGGAATTAGAGATTTGTTCAGTACACATATACGTGTGTACTGAAATATGAATGCTATTAGTTTGACTGCTTTATCTGTCTGTTGTTTGTTTGGCGTCAATACATAAGATTATGTAGAGACTAAATAAACGACATTCACTATCCTGCAAAATTTAGTACCAACTTTAAAAATGGCACAAATAGTTTGAAGAACAAAAAATACCGCAGGTTTAGTTTCCAACCACTTCCACAAGCGTTCCGCTTTACAACAAAATTGCGACGGACCTTCGCTGAATTTAGAATGAACTCATAAACTAGAGTACTACCAACGATTGTGATAGAATTAATGTTTCTACTGTATAGTTGAATGTGTAAATGTATGCAGTAGGTAAAGTGAACTGATGACCGATGAATGACTCTGAATGAAGTAGAAAAGAGCTATCCGTTCAATATGTAAAACCGATGAGAGATATCACAATGAAATTCTAATATAAACTATGTACCCTGAAATTTTGAATGGGATATCGTACTATTTTTCCAGCGGTTAAAACTAACAGGTTACTTCCTGTATGAATGTATATCCGAAAATGTAGCTTATTCACAAGTGTTTGAAAGCTGCCTGACACATTTGCCTCATGGTTTACCATCACAGAGCTGCATGTATGGCTACGAATGGTCCGTTACATGGCATGTACAACATTTGTGAGTGATTGATTGACTGCATTTGCTATTGAAGAAATAATAAGTTTTCGAGTCGAAATATAGGTAGTAGAACTGAGCGGTACTAACTTATTCATCATCATCATCATCATTTCAGCCGTAAGACGTCCACTGCTGGACTTAGGCCTCCCCCAATTTGGGGGGCTTTGCCATAATCGCCACGCTTGGCAGGCGGATTGGCGACTAACTTATTAATAGTAGGTAATATGTCTCGGCAGGAGTTTTTATTGCATTTTATTCAGCGCCTACTGTTTATTGATCCATTGTGTATATTTATACAATATGATATTAATTCTTCTATTAATACTGTTGCCCGACATTTTATTAGTGTTTGTTTTACATATAATGTGACCTTAATATTATCTTAAGATTTAAGGATGTGCTTAAGCGACACATGAAGGGATGTGACGTAGATCCATCTCAGTGGGAAAAGCTTGCGTCTAACCGCAGAGAGTGGAGGTCACTGTACACCAGAAAGTTTCTGACTTTGAGACTCTTCGGCTTTCAAAATTAGACTCTAAGCATGACGAACTAAAAGCCTGACCACCAGCGGCAATCAATTACAATTATGTTAATGGTGCTCTCACGTGTCCACTCTGTACAAGAATTTTTGTAAACAAAGGCGGTTTTGCTAGCCACATGAGAGCCCATGATACACGCCAGTAGATTAGTAATAAAACGGTCGCCGTAGCCGAAAACGGCAGGGAAGGATTATTATTATTAATGTGACCTTACTGGTGAAGTTCTTCAGTAAGGTCAGGTGCATAGTACTTGTAACCGGCGTGCGCATATGACCGGATCTATAAACGTAAACGAGGTAAAAAGAGTATCGAAGGATCGTAGGCGTAGGCGCTTCATATATGTAGGTTTGTTAGAATTATAGTTACAACACACATAAAACACACTGAAACCAAACCACACACCACATTACCACATTTAAAAAATAACGAGTGGGTGGGATCAAACATTTGAGTTTGATTGACTCCTCTTTTCGAAAGGGAGTGGGCTGTAATCGTCCACGCAGCACCAGTGCAGGTTGGTATATGTCACAAGTCTTGTCTTGGTATTTTTGGTTCTAGGACATGCCAGTTTCCTCACGATGTTTTCCTTCAACTTGTTGAGAGCAATGGTGATAAAATGATTTACACAAAGTAAATCGCCTCATTGGTTTCGGACCCTTTCGTAAATCGAGCCCGTTAACACTGGGCCACCACTGCTCTATATCTACTCTTTATCCACCTTATAAAACGGGATCATTTTTCAAACTAAGTTCTTTAATAAACAGGCGTCAAATAACAGCGCATTGTTTAATAAAATTAAATGTAGTCTGAAGAATTTTATGAACGACTAGCTTTTGCCCGCGGCTTCGCCCGCGTGGATGTCAGAAATTAATGCAAGAGGACGTACTACCGCGATAAGAATGTGTTATTCCAGGTTATATAGGTAATATAGACTCTGTGTGCTATTTTATATCCAGATCCATTCACTCATTTTTGCGTGATTGAGAAACAAACACCCAATCATACATATTTTCACATTTATGATATTAGTAGTAGTAGGACTATAACTCATATTACTTAGGATTCATAGTTTATGGAAACATCATGTGTGTTGGTGTTTTTAAAATAAAAGTTAGTATTCAGAGTAAGAAGACTGCGACATAGGGCTTGGTTTAGTTGAATATAAGTCTTCCTGGTTTTTCTTAACGCTCCTATTTTACCTATACAGACACTCAATCATTTACCAGACACCGAACATAATTATAGGAATAGTACTTTTGCCAGTGGCTTGGCCCGTATAGCTGTCGGAAAATATCACCCGGGAACCTACTACCGGGATAAAGTAGGTATCCTATCTGTTACGTATCCATGATATAATATATCTTTGTGCCAAATTCGATCTAAATCCGTTTGGCCGTCTTTGCGTTATTGAGAAACAAACACACATGATATTCGCAATTACTATGAAGCCAAAGTAATATGAATTACAATCCTACTGATCCTGTACTACCCGGCCGCTGCCAACGGATGGACGGGACGGCGCGGCGCCCGCTTTTTAAATCTCTAATATCTTCTAAGATATTCATTTAAATTACATGCTGTAAAGGGCCATATTGATCTATATTAAATCCACAATGTATTTAAGGTACTTAATTCTGTATTGCTTAAAATCGCTTCGTAAATAAGCCCTTATTTCTCGTAAAATGTAAAGGATAAAAAATTGTTATTGTGGGTTACCCCTAAGAGCTAGACATATACCATTGCGGACATTTTTGTAGGCTTTTTAAGGTGTACAATACTGTAGTATATTATTTTGATCTATTTCGTAGGATTCACCCAGGGTTTTTCAAATTTAGAGACGTATGTCAGCGTAGTTTTCGAAAACAGTTATTTTGTTCTAAAATAAAAGAATCTTTCTAAAATAAAAGTAGCCTAAGTTACTCCTTGTTACATCAACTATCTGCCAGTGAAAGTCCCGTCAAAATCGGTCCAGCCATTTCTGAGATTAGCGGGAACAAACAGACAGACATACAGACAGACAGACAAAACTTGTAAAAAATGTTGTTTTGGTATATGTACCGTGTATACATCCATATAGACTTAGTAAAAAGTGGTTATCTTAATATTAAAAACAGACACTCCAATTTTATTTATTTGTATAGATGTATAGATATCAGCCATCAGTATTATTAAATTAAATCTACAATCTCAAAGCAAAATTATAAACTAAAAAATTATAAAATATTACATTTTCAACGTTATTTAATCAAAACGTGTTCATGATAGGCAGAGCTACTGCATTTTATAAACAGGGTTTAATTAAATTAGTCGGTGTAATTACGTAGACCTGCGGATAATTGCGTCACACACTAACAGTAGGAATGGCTTTCATTTTGACAGTTCAACAACATTTATTGCGTTATTTACGTTGTTGAGCAGACAAATTATGCGAATCTTTGAGCAATAGATAAGCGATAACCTTCCAAACGATTCAGATTCTGATAAGGGTGCAGATGAGTTAATATCTATAGCAAAATACCTACCATAAAACAAATTTAAGAATCTCATGAATTGTCTTTGATATTAACGACTGTAAGCAGTGATTTTACTTGAAATATAACTGTTCTCATTTAGAGTGTGTGTAATTAATGTTGGCCATAATTTCATTCGTAAACGTACGTACGTTGATAAAAAATTAACGAAATGCTTAAATACGTTTGCCAAATTATCGATATTTGGCAAACGTATTTAAGAATTTCATTAATTTTTTATCAACGTTGGCAAAAGTAAGCTTTTCAAGAAACATAATTACAGAAAGTAGTTTAGATACTAAAAAACCAAATCTTCGCTTAAATTACATCTTTAACCCACGTTGAAGTGTTCTGAAGTTTAAAATGTTAAATAACAACTCGAATGTGTAAAAATCTTTGTTGATAAGAAGACTCAACGTAAATGAACCTAAGCCTATCTTCATTTATAAGACTTAATTCAAATTACTAAGAATGTTCTTCAAGAAAAAAATAATTACACTTAGAACGATCCTGGCTCTATGATTTTATAATTGGAGATAGACTAAAGCAGCCATTCTCAAACTGTGCTCCGCGGAGCACACTTTGAGATAGGGTTCTGCAAAGCCTCTGTGGGGGCCCCACGGATCGATGGATATTTCGGGCTTTAGCAAATTGGGTAAAATAACTATTTTACCCAATTTTCAAAGGCCCGAAAGCTGGTCAACCAATATATATGAATTGATTTTAGAAATGTCATCATACACTAGTATGTAGTCACTGTTCAAAACGATGCCTCTCAATGATGTTCGGTGCAGAATCCGTGATCTACTTCTTGCCACAATGGCTCTAAATGTTTATCTCCCGTTCCCAACAAGATATTTGTGCGAAACAGGATTTTCGACCTATGCAGCTACAAAAACAAAATAACGAACAGATCTTTGTTTATTTAAGGGCTCCGTCTAATATTTCGCTTTCAAAAAGGGTTCCATCACTAAAAAAGTTTAAGAGCCGCTGGACTAAAGAATCTGATCGCACTACTTCAATAAATTACAAGTCTTTGTTTACAGATTTTTGTTAATAAAACGACCGCGTGCATTCGTACAACAGACGGACAGTTTTTATTATAATGTCATTAATGTCACATTTCATATTGGTTACACCTCATAAGCACAGATGTCGCTACTTGTAGCATACATGAACAACTTATATTTTGATATTCTTACATAATATTAATACCCCCACTATATCAAAATATTAACACAGTAAATACAACGTATTAAGACACTAAATTAATTACATTTATGTTGCACCCCCATCAAATCCAGAAACTTATAATGTTTTACACAGCTTAAAGATTTTGTTAAAACATCTGCAGCCATATCAGCTGTTGGTAGGTATTCTACTTTAACAATGTTATTATTAATACACTCTCTTCCAAAATGATATCTAATGTCTACATGTTTTGATTTACCATGAAAAACTGTGTTATACAATAATTTATGGGCACTTTGATTGTCATTAAATATAAGAATAGAATCAGAACTACCAGTTATTTCTTTATACAAATTTCTTAAGTAAATAGGTTCCTTACAACTTTCAGAGATACCAATATATTCTGCTTCTGTGCTAGACAGAGCTACATTATTTTGCTTTTTACTACTCCAAGAAATTACACCTCCTGATAGGCTGAAACAAAATCCAGTGCATGACTTTCTATCTAAAGTATCACTGCCCCAATCTGCATCTACATAACCAATTATATCTTTATTACCTGTACCACAATATTTAATGCAATAATCTTTAGTTCTCTTTAAATATCTCAAGATCCTCTTAGCATGAGCCCAATGCTCTCTACTATAGCAATTGTTAAACTGACTTAGGTATCCTACTGAGAATGCAATATCCGGACGTGTAAGTATGGCAAGGTACATTAAACAACCAATTAATTGCTGGTATGGTAAACTCTTATCACAATTACTATGTTTAGCCAACTTCAGTCCACTCTCCATAGGAGTATCCGTATATATAGTTTTACAATTTTCTAAATTAAATTTTAACAATAACTGTTTTATGTAATGACTTTGATCTAAAGTTAACACTTTATTTTCTTTATCATAACACACTGACATACCAAGGCATTGTTTTATTACGCCTAAATCTTTAATCTTAAATTGAGATTTTAATACACACTTTAACTTATTAGTTTCTTTAGAACAATTTGAAAAAATGAAAAAATCATCGACATATAAGGCAATTATAGTCATATTTTTATCTTCACACTTTACATACAAACAAGGTTCATATTTTGATTTTAAATAACCATTTTTTGTTAAACAAATATCTACTTTGTTATACCACATTCTTGATGACTGCTTCAATCCATAAATGGCTTTCTTTAATTTTAGAACTTTATTAGTATCTGAACTATCAAAACCTTCAGGTATTTGCATATAAATATTTTCATGAAGTTCGCCATTTAAGAATGCAGTTACCACATCAAAATGTCTAGTATCAAGTCCTAGTTTTACTGACAAAGCAAAAAGTAATCTTAAAGAACTATGTCGCACCACTGGTGAAAATGTTTCTGCATAGTCTATACCCGGTTGTTGGGAGAAGCCCTTTGCTACTAACCTTGCACGATAACGCACTTTATTATCAGGTTCAATTTTCTTTTTCAGCACCCACTTGCACTGCACAATTGTACCACTGCTAGGAATATCTACCACATCCCAAGCATCATTGTCTTCGAAGCACTTCAGTTCATCTTTGACAGCCTGCAACCACTGGTTTCCCTCAGGCCCCCTCAACGCTTGCTTCAGTGTAAGATCAGCTCCGCAAACCATATCATTCTCCGAGTAGCAGATTCCACCAAAACCATATCTATTTGGAACACGGCGTTCTCTTGTAGGTCTGACTCGATGATGTTCATCATCTACATTTTCTTCAGAATCCTCATACTCACTCGGCATATAGTCTGAATCATCTTCTGACACTTCTCTTAAAGTTAAATCTGTGTCATCCCCCACTGAATCTTGTAGATTCGGGCTTTCTTGTGGCATACTATCATTCACAGATTCCTGATCCTTGCCTTCAGATGCAACCTCCATCATGATTGATTCTTTTTCCATTACAATCACATCTCTGCTAGTGGTTATAATTCTTTTCTTAGGATCGTACACTCTGTAGCCCTTGATATTCTCGGGATATCCAACTAGTATACATTCAGTGGATTTCTTATCCCATTTTGATCGCTTCTCCTTATTGACATGGACCATGACTGGTGAACCAAAGATCCTCAGGTTGGTAAGATCTGGTTTAACACCTGTCCATAACTCATATGGCGTTTTACCATCTAAAACAGATGATACTGTCCGGTTATGCAAATATACAGCTGTGTTACAGGCTTCAGCCCAAAACTTTTTATCCATCATGGCATCATATAACATACACTTCGCCTTCTCAATTATGGTTCTGTTCATCCTTTCACATAACCCGTTCTGCTGTGGCGTATATGGATTCGTTTTTTGGTGAACTATGCCATATTTTTTAAAGAAAATATCAAAATCTGAATTACAGAACTCCCTTCCATTGTCAGTTCTGAAGAATTTCACTTTTCTATTAGTTTGATTTTCAGACATCGCCTTAAACTCTTTGAAATATTTCAAAGCTTCATTTTTATGTTTCAGAAAATGAATAAAGGTCATTCGACTGAAGTCGTCAACAAATAAAAGAAAGTAGGATGAGCCTCCTAGTGATTTCTCCTCCATGGGTCCACATAGATCACTGTGCACCACATTTAATAGTTCTGTACTTCTCGTACCAACTTTTGTGAAAGGTAGTCGGCACTGCTTGCCCTCACAACAAGTCTTGCATGATGATTTGCTTATTTCAATTTTCTCAACGAAATCCATTCCTATTACAGCATTCTTTGTTTTCATCAAACTTTCACTGTTCACGTGACCTAATCTGCGATGCCAAATGTGACTTGAGGTAGTGGCCGCAGCTATCAACCTCTCTTGCGTGTTCAATCTGTAGACACCATTCAACAATGTAGCAGTAGCAACTAAATCTCCATCTCTGTTGTGTATAAGACAGCCATCCTTATTGAAATACACTCTATTTCCTTTTTCTATCAATTTGCTCACGGAAATGAGGTTAGTTGTCAATTTTGGTACACAAAATACATCTTCGATGTTGATGTCGATTTCACTGCCATTCACTGTAGTTATTATCTTAACATCGCCAGCACACGTAACTGAAACAGTTTCTTGATTTGCAACTATGATTTCTTCTTGAACTTTACGGTATCGGCTTGCTATCCAATCTGTGTTAGCGGTTAAGTGGACGCTAGCACCGGAATCGATGTACCAGTCCCTATTATTGAAACTTCCACTTAGAAATATAGCTGAAAATGCGTTGGTCTGTTTACGGTCTTCGTTTTTATTGTTTAAATTCGAGTTATTTGGACATTGAGTTCGGTAGTGCCCGATTTGTTTACAACGATAGCATTTGACTAGAGGTGGGCAACTCCGGTGGTACTGATCCAAAGGTGCCGGTTCCGAACGCGGATCCGGAAACCTTATTGACTCCTCACAATCCTTATCGGCACCGCGGTACCAAATGAATCCGGTCCCGAGAGACGGAGCGGAGGAGCGGCGGAGCGCAGGTTCGGACTCGTTCACTTATCACTACTCGCTCACTCGCTCACTCAGTGACTCGGTGCGTCGTGAGTCGTGTCGATGCCTATTGCCTACTACTGGTTTGGTTGGTAGACAGACAAGACACGGACACGACGAAACAACATGATAAGCGTCCTAGGTACTATAAAGTTAGAGTTCAAAATTGTCCAAGAGCTGACGATTTGACAAACATAATAAACATTACGTTTGTCAAATCATTCATCATTTTAAAATTATTTTTATTTAATTTCTTTCTTTCCTAACAATTTACGCTGTCCGAAATTTAAATCGTATGAATAAAATAAAATAAAATGTCCTACTGTAAGTTCTGTAATGTAAACTGTTCAATTCAAAATGTGCCAAATGATCCAAAGTATTCCAAAGATCCGAATGAATAAAATGTTCTGGTCGAACCGCGGAACCAAAATAACCGAGTGAGTCCCGGTGCCAAACGGAACCGAAGGAGCCGATAAGGTGAACCGGTACCGGAGTCGGAGTCGGAATAAGTGAATCAATTCACTTGTCGGAATAAAGATTACCCACCTCTACATTTGACGTTGACAGTTTTCATGTTGGCATTACTTGTCTGTGGCAAATTCGAGATCGAGCCGCCATCTTTATTTAATTTTGTGGATCCCTGTTTCCTTTTGTGTTGCCAATTTTTAGACACGGCAAATGCACCATCTTCACTACTGTTTCCGTTTCCCGTCTCCATATCTATAAGTTTACTTTTAATGGCGTCCGTTGTTACTTGAATGCCTGAATGCTCTATCGCCATGATCATGGGAGAGAACTTCTCTGGTAATCCAGCTAGCAATAACGAACCAATCCATTCGTCATTAATTGCAAATCCTGTCCCACAAAGTTTCTGACCTGTCTCAATTATTTGTGTGACATATGAGGTCATGGAACTGCAATTATCCAGACGGATAGAAATTAAATTTCTCAGGAGACTTATTCTTCTGGTGAAACCGGAATCATCAAAAAGAGACTTCAATTTTTCCCACAGCTCTTTAGTAGTCTTAACTGTCTTGATGTGCACGTATAACGATGCGTCTATCGTCAAAATCAGTTTCGCCTTTGTCTTGACGTCATCTGCGGCGGATGCAATAATTGCCTTACCACCGGCGTCCAACTCTGGTTTGATGCACTTTACCATTCCTTCAAGTATAAGGAAATTTTCAGCTGCAAACACCCACTCGTCGTAATTTTCCCTTCCTCGTAACTTAGGCACATTCACGATATAATTTGTCGCCATTACGGTAATATGCAATAGCAACCGGCTTACTGTTCACAAACGGATTCAAAGTCTTATACTCGGAAACTAGCCTGACTAACTTGGAAAATCACTAACGTGTCGAGCTTCAACTTTTGAGAACAATCACTTCGCGAAAGAAACAAAATAACTCGTCTTATGGCCAAAATACTGGTCCCATAACCTGTTAATAAAACGACCGCGTGCATTCGTACAACAGACGGACAGTTTTTATTATAATGTCATTAATGTCACATTTCATATTGGTTACACCTCATAAGCACAGATGCCGCTACTTGTAGCATACATGAACAACTTATATTTTGATATTCTTACATAATATTAATAATTTTTGTTTTAGTCTACTAAAACAGTTATGTTGCCTGTGTAAGCAAGAGATTTTTTATTTTTTTTGTTTATAGGAGATATGTGACGCCGCCGCCGCCCCGCGCCGGTCCGATGGAGTTCCGAAAAAGGAAACATTAAGAAGCGAATGTTTCCGTGTTACTCTTAACGTCGTTAAAATACACGGAAATTTAGTGAAAACTGCTTGCGCTACCTTGTACCAATAACTTGTCTACTAAGAATTAAAACTACAACATAGTGAGCAACAACCGTATGGTGTGGTGCAGAAGTACAAGGAGAGCTGACCCCAAATAAGTTGGGATATTAGCCAGGACAGGGAACAAGATCGGCAAATACTAGAATTAAATCTCAAATTCCTAGTGCTAAATCTAATCTCCTCATTGATTGTGATGCAGTTTTCAATCTCATTTAGAGATTTTTTTCTGAAAGTTTATGTGTAAAATCTATCCATAAGTAATAATAATTAAGCTGAAGAGTTTGTTTGAACCCGCTATTTTCTAGAAATACTAGTCGAATTTGAGGAAGGCTATAGGCTAATTAAAATCATATTAGGACCAAGCAAAAACAAAAAAACAAAAAACCGAGAAAAGTGCGATACGATAGGGTTGGTCGAGAGAACAAGAAACTTAATATTGTTACGAGCTGGGGTTCGGGATAAATTAATTTAAACCAATATTATCGAAACACACAAAACAGTTTAACTAAACACAAATATCGCAATAATTAAAACGTCAAACAGAATCACTTGTTTCGCTTGTACTGTATCGCTTGATTCGTATTCGCTCGCTTCCGAAATCGAACTGTCCGTCGGCGTCGGCCCGACAATCCGCTATTTATATCCCGAGCAGAACATTCGCGAACATCCAACACTTTTCCACAGTTCATAAGTAGCGTAGAAGCTTCCAGTAACTTCCACAGACATCTATTTGCTGTTTAATCCCGCTATTCGATAATAGATGGCGGTGGCGTCTACGTACAATTGTTCGTAGTACTTGCTACTTGATAACAGATGGCGTTAGCGTGTCGTTTCTAGGAGTTTCGAACACTGCCCCATCCTTAGATGGAATTAGCGTGACGTTTCTAGACTTTTCGATCTACGTAATGTTGTTCCTTTCTGATGAAACGGATGGGAGTAATTAAAATAAAAAAACTCACCAACGTTTACAAAAAAAATAAATTTATTATGGGATCGTGGACTACAAGGCCGTCACTTGTTACTTAATTGTTCTGTAGAAGTAGGCGCACTAGGTACTGCCCTGGCTTATCGCGTAGCTGGAGTGACGCGACGCCGAGGAGTTGACCACGAGGTGAAGGTGGCCGCAGGGACGAGATGGTAAGGCGCCAACAGGTCAGGTGGGTGCCGCTTGATAGTGTGTGCGCAGGTCTCGAACGTTCGGTAGGGTGAGTCAGCCGAACTCAACGAACGTCGAGGAGTGGAATATTAATCCCAATCTTGTTCCCTGGAATCAACGTCCAGCGGTAAATAATTGTCCTCTGTAACCCCTCTCTGATGATGACCTCACCGCGTAAGCGAAAGCCTAGGACGTAAAGCGCTAAGGCGTTTGTGTGTATTGGTCCTCATCAGAGCGGAGTTTACATGGTAAGTACACATAGTTAAATTAGCGAGAAGAATCCTCACCTAAAAACATCGATTGGCACTGCGAGCGTATGACACACTCGAGGCTTAAAAAAAAGAATAAAACCAACAGACAATAAAAATCTGAACACAAAATAAATTATGTCTGTAGGTGCCTATTAAGTAAAGAAAACAATACATGAGCTAGCAGTTATAATAATTTTGGTTTGGCAAACTTACCCTTCACGGGGATAAACACTACACTTGTGAAATATATATTTGATTATTAAATCTTAAATCAATGCAAACTTAATAAAAATAAAAGTCTGGACACGGGAAAATGTCGCAAGAGTCTAATACAGAAAGAAACTATTTTGCGAACGTGTTACCAGAGTAAGTTTTGGCAATCAAATGAATGTATGGTCTCCAGTGCGAGCCTATTTATACTCGTGCGCGCTTTACTCCGCTTAACTTCGTTGTCGGTGGAACTAAAACATCACGTCGTCGTTTGCAAGTTTTTACAACACCAAAAACTGGTGTATTGATGCAGACTACCCGCATAAACGTGACTTTTCGTCACTGCACGATTAAAAACTGTTCGCTAATACCCACAAATGGTACCATTTTATGACGTCACAAAAAACATCACGTCGTCAGCTTACCCACGGAGGAATGTGTAGGGATTCCTCGCATTCCATACGCTAATATTTTTTATAAGTTAAGAATTAACGTTGATTATGAATTAATTGAATATGTGGATATTCATACAACGTTACAATACCCCCTCGCGCAGTCAAGGATTTTGTCTTCTAACAACGACAAAATCCGCATGAAGAATTAGAGCTAAACTATTGTTTTACCTATCAAAATCATCTTTCATACGTCTCACAATCATAGCTAGCGGCAGCTATTGTATTTAGAGATACGAGAGATAGCTGTCGCACGATAATAAAAAAAATTAGGTATCCTGTTTTCGTTAACCTGATGCCTTACGAATAGTTTTCTTCATAGATAAGGTGTACTTAGCGAGAGTATAATGTTAATATTGTATTGAGTTCAATAAAATATTATTATTAAATTAATAACCATTTACGAAGCAATACTGATCTGCTTCCAAATTTTTTTTTTTTTTTTAATGTAATTTGAATCTAAATTTTGATGATAAAATTCTGTTATTTGGTTTAAGGCTTATTTATGGAGTTACCAACCGCTCCTGCAAAGGGCTTATTTAAAGAGTTGCGACCGCTCTAAGGAAACAACACTAATGGTGTAGACCATTAGTATTAGGTGAATAAGTTTTGTTCTTTGATTTATGGTTTATTTATGGAGTAATCGACCGCTCCTGCAAAGGGCTTATTTAAAGAGTTGCTACCGCTCTAAAGAACAACACGATTTTGTTTTATGATTTATGGTTTATTTATGGAGTAATCGACCGCTCCTGCAAAGGGCTTATTTAAAGAGTTGCTACCGCTCTATAGACACAGTTGTGTTTTATGATTTTGTTTTGATTTATGGTTTATTTATGGAGTAATCGACCGCTCCTGCAAAGGGCTTATTTAAAGAGTTGCTACCGCTCTATAGAAACAACACAATTGTGTTTTAATGCTTTATGGTTTATTTATGGAGTAATCGACCGCTCCTGCAAAGGCTTATTTAAAGAGTTGCTACCGCTCTATAGAAACAAAGTGATAGGTATGATGAAATGATAACTTAAATTAAGGTAACATTTATTGGTATTATAATGTTCCTATTAATTATTTTTAGAGGGACTAACTAGAATGTCTTCCGATGGAAATAATGGTCCACATTTAGCTATTTGTTTACGTAAGTCCTGTACCGTGGCAGCAGGTGATTCGCCTCTAATGGCCACTTCGTACTCGAGTTCAGACTTTTGAAGCGACATAAACTTTACTGGATAAGCCATGATTTAAAAACGAAAAAATTCAAAAGAAAAAAAAATCACAAGTGTAGGGTAAGTGCCAACACAAAAAAAAAAAGGTTATATGTACTAAGACTCCGTCTGTTACAATGTTAATTAAAAAATTACTAACGTTTTGGTTGAGAACAATCTAGAAAACCAAGCACAAAAACAATTGCACCAGAATAAAATTAAATAAACACAAAAAAGGAATTATTGCAACCAATGTGTACGCTTTACAAAAGTTTTTTTTTTTTGATGTTTAAAAAAAATAACAATTGAAAATTGAATTGAAATTTGAATTGATATTGACAGAATGATTTAGTCTGCAATAATGTGTATGCCTTACAAAGAAAAGTTATTTAAACAAAGTTACAATTGAAAAATGAATTGCAATTGAATTGAAAATAATATTGGTATTGACTGAATAATATAGTCAGCAATGACCAATTAAAAAAAAAACAATTTACCTATATAAAAGAAAAGAAAGTAAAAATTCTTTTATAGGCAGACGAACCCAGGTGATGAGGTTGTATATATGTGCCTGTAATGAGATCCCGGCACCCACACCCTACAACCGAAAAATGTTGCAATAAGTGTGGTGGTAGTACTTCCCCGGACGGGCCTTCACAAAGGGCCCTACTACTACGTATTTATAACGCGCAGATAGAGAATAGATCTGAAAATGGCGGCAAGTACGCATGGTACGGTTGGCAAAACAAGTTCTCAAACATCGAATTTTATTTTTTATTGACTTTTTTGTTATAAATTATTCTTTTTTAATATTATTAATTATTAAACTATTATTATAGTAGAAATAATGTCAAAAAATATTAATAAAATAAATAAGGAGCAAGGGTACATATGACACTGGATTTGTGGTAGGATACTGCATACTGTGGCAGGATGCATTATCCATGACGAGAATGGAGTTTTTAGGCAAATTTGGTATTAGTTTTTCTGTTTTTCAAACGTAACGCAAACAAATAACAATCAACTCAACAAAAACAACAATGAATATCAACGAAAATAACGGAACGAATTTAACAATAACTCGGAGTGCGTCAAGTAGCGTGGAAAGCGAATCCTGACTGACTATTTTTTTGTAGCGCGTATTTCACTGTGTGAGTATAGACAGCGATAGAGAGTGAGCGAGAACGCATGCGAGCGGACGCCATTTTCAGATCTATTTTCTATCTGCGCGGGTTATACGTAAAAAAATCGTTACTTCCCTTCTTGCGAATAGGAAAAAAAAATTGTAGGGTAGGGTACACCTTGGTTGCGTTTAACCATAAAAACGTTTACACAAATTAAAAAAACACAAAACACACAAAACACCAAAATAAAACACTACCACCACAGAACAAAAAGAACAAGTGACCTTCAAGAAAAAAACCACGTTTTGGGCGCCATTGAAACGGATGGGAGTAATTAAAATAAAAAAACTCACCAACGTTTACAAAAAAAAAAAATTTATTATGGGATCGTGGACTACAAGGCCGTCACTTGTTACTTAATTGTTCTGTAGAAGTAGGCGCACTAGGTACTGCCCTGGCTTATCGCGTAGCTGGAGTGACGCGACGCCGAGGAGTTGACCACGAGGTGAAGGTGGCCGCAGGGACGAGATGGTAAGGCGCCAACAGGTCAGGTGGGTGCCGCTTGATAGTGTGTGCGCAGGTCTCGAACGTTCGGTAGGGTGAGTCAGCCGAACTCAACGAACGTCGAGGAGTGGAATATTAATCCCAATCTTGTTCCCTGGAATCAACGTCCAGCGGTAAATAATTGTCCTCTGTAACCCCTCTCTGATGATGACCTCACCGCGTAAGCGAAAGCCTAGGACGTAAAGCGCTAAGGCGTTTGTGTGTATTGGTCCTCATCAGAGCGGAGTTTACATGGTAAGTACACATAGTTAAATTAGCGAGAAGAATCCTCACCTAAAAACATCGATTGGCACTGCGAGCGTATGACACACTCGAGGCTTAAAAAAAAGAATAAAACCAACAGACAATAAAAATCTGAACACAAAATAAATTATGTCTGTAGGTGCCTATTAAGTAAAGAAAACAATACATGAGCTAGCAGTTATAATAATTTTGGTTTGGCAAACTTACCCTTCACGGGGATAAACACTACACTTGTGAAATATATATTTGATTATTAAATCTTAAATCAATGCAAACTTAATAAAAATAAAAGTCTGGACACGGGAAAATGTCGCAAGAGTCTAATACAGAAAGAAACTATTTTGCGAACGTGTTACCAGAGTAAGTTTTGGCAATCAAATGAATGTATGGTCTCCAGTGCGAGCCTATTTATACTCGTGCGCGCTTTACTCCGCTTAACTTCGTTGTCGGTGGAACTAAAACATCACGTCGTCGTTTGCAAGTTTTTACAACACCAAAAACTGGTGTATTGATGCAGACTACCCGCATAAACGTGACTTTTCGTCACTGCACGATTAAAAACTGTTCGCTAATACCCACAAATGGTACCATTTTATGACGTCACAAAAAACATCACGTCGTCAGCTTACCCACGGAGGAATGTGTAGGGATTCCTCGCATTCCATACGCTAATATTTTTTATAAGTTAAGAATTAACGTTGATTATGAATTAATTGAATATGTGGATATTCATACAACGTTACACTGAGATGGAGTTAGCAGGATGTTTCTAGACTTTACGATCTTCGTAACAAAATGGACAAAGTCGCAGAGCTGGTACATAGATAATTAGTAAGATATAAAAGCGTGCGATGGAGGCAACTAAAAAGATTGTAGTGAGACTGACTACACAGGTAAAGCAGCCGTTTATCTTTTCTATGAATTGTCTGCGACATCTTTTTTATTGCAGAGGCTTTGTCTCGGGGAACGATTATTTCTCAGTGATTGAAAAACATCATGCTTGTCTTAAACATGTATTACCTACGAGCTATCTACCTAATATGTTTATTTTTTGATTTCATAGAAATTTCTGAATAAAGGCCTATATATTTCGTTCAGAATATAAGTACTCAAATATAAAATCGAGTCGCAAACGTTTTTTCTTATCCAAAATAACAACTAGCATTTTTTCTAGATTTAAAGTACGTACTCTTATTTGTTTTCAGAATTCTGACTAAATAATAAGACTGAATACTTATAAATGAATGCAGTATTCTACATTGCAATTCAGAAGAGTATGAGATTTAGAGTTATGTTTTGATTTTCCAATCTATCGTCAAATCAATTACTAGATTGCTTTGTTAGATTGATTTACCAATCGAACCTCGTGACGCCTCAATATATTTACGAGAATTAGAAATGCAATGAAATCAATCACTTAAAGTCCAATAAACGCACTATTTTACGAAGACGACCAAAACGCGGTTTACTCGTGGCTTGAATATTATATACCTTTGCGCGTGTTCACAAAAGCCCCACGTTTCGTTTCTCTAGGGCATCCACCGTAACCGTCTCCGGGACGTCCCCAGCGACCAAACTCGTCAATTTAGTATGATAATATACTGAACCGCCGTATTTAGTACTTTGCGACCACTCGGTAAGTATACCCTTTCAGAGCGAAGAAGAATTATTCAAATCAATACTAATATTATAAAGCTGAAGAGTTTGTTTGTTTGACTGAAGGCGCTAATCTCAGGAACTACTGGTCCGAATTGGAAAATTATTTTTGTGTTGGGTAGTTTATTTATCGAGGAAAGCTATGGGCTATATAACATCACGCTATAACCAAGAGAAGCGGAGCAGTAATGAAAAATGTTGCAAAAACGGGAAAAATCGCACGGGTAGGCGATTCGACGCGACGGGAAGGGCCCGGAACAAAAATTTTTACGTGGATGAAGTCGCGGGCAGAAGCTAGTTGGTTTATAAATGACGGCGTGCCAAAAAAAAACAAATTGAGAACCTCCTCCTATTCATTTGTGAAGTCAGTTAAAAGGGAAGTAACTGTTACGGTACGTGGTTGCCTTTCAAGAATCTTTCGGCTCCATCGGCCATCTGTTCTGCAAGCAATGTGCCCTGCCGCCCTGTCACTGCTACTTAAGTTTTGCAATTCTTCGGGCTATGTCGGTTAACTTTTTTGTCCGACGGTTTTCTGTAGCGTTGTTTTACCGCATTGATATTGCGTGGTCGCACGATATTATGTTTTGGTGAATGGAACAACACGTTTACCAGGATGTTGTAGGCACGACGCGACTTTAGAAGAACGAGTCCCAGAATCAAATATCACGGTCATTATTTACGATAGGCAGAGTTGATTGGTCGATTCAACATAGCAGCACAAGGCTAACAATAGCATACCTACTACAGAGTAGTGAAGTTAGCACAATGTTACTTTGTAATCATCTCACTTAATATCATCTTATTAAAAAGTAGCAAGTAGAAGTAATAATTAAACCTTTAAATCAAAAGGGGGCAATCTCGTTTACAAGTTCTTTGAAAAACTAAATGAAATTTTAAGGATATTGTCAAAAGGTTTTAATTAACTTCAAAGTACTTACGTTATTTCGGTTACTTTGAAGATTTTGTTACAATGAAAATTTAAAGAAGTGTTTGTTTTAGCGGGTGATTCCCGATTTCCCCAAGTCCCAAGTTAATTACACTTAACTAATGTTGTTTCTTGACATAATAAATAATTAACTTTAATGTAGTCTACTCTGTAAGAAGTAAACGTAACGATCATTGCAGCAGTGAGACAATATTTGAAATACTTTATGCCTCCTTTTTTTAAACGAATTAACAAATTAAGAGGTTTTTAATTCGGTTTTCATACTTCTTCTATTTTATTATTTTATGTTTGTTAACTCAAAACTCTCATCATTTATAAACGGATTCGAAAAAGTCTCTTTTTGTTGGAAAGGATAAACTTCTTTACACCTAAAATACGCAGTACTGAAGCTAACTCTAGTACTTCCATAAACATTTCGTCATAATTTGATTAGTGGTTATATATAGAGTTAGCTATTTAGTTTACGATTTGAGCATAATTTTCTGTCACTGTTACTTACTAAGTAAGGGAAAGTATACGAATTTGTGAGGGTGGGGGTAACAACTATAACTGAAAAGTGAACGGGTTAATAAAACTTTTTCAGTTAAATGGTTTCATTGAAAAGACATACATTAATGTTTTATTTTCTGTTTGTGTGTACCGCGAAAAAAACAACCAACTTTCGAAAAAAAGGTGAAACATAACTTTATTTTCATAAGTCGGTGGCAAAATCTAAAATACAGAGTGTAAGGGGACCGCTTCCGAAGCCAGAACGTAGGTTATACAACCTAAATGCAAACGGATACCAATAACCTGTCGCCTTAAATTTATTATTTATAAGCCTTCATATTTAATTGATCCGTAATGATAACCGTACAAAATATGAGGTCACTGACACGCATGGCATCGGCGGCCGCTGATGACACTGCGAACCTCCTCCTTTTTGAAGTCGGTTAATAACGATGTAGATAATGTAACTAAAAGCTAGTACATAATTAGTTAGGTCCTAGATACTGGTATTTAAAAAATAAAATCGTGGAACGCGTGATATTTGTATCAACAATCAACCGCTCATATTATAATAACTGGTATGTACATACAATATTAACTCAGGTTTCATTTCGCCATGTATAAGAAGATCAAACAAAGTTGTGACCCAATTCACGTTTTAAATAACGACCAAATTGATCGTTCCAGGTTGCGGGAATTTATGAAGGGCTCCTAAACAATGGTGGTTCCATCCTATTCAGGATATTGTACTCACTTTTAGCGAAATTTATTAACCCAATCTGACAATAATTTACTGTCTAACGCACCTGTGGAGTAGTTGCGTAACACTTACAATAACAAATGATCGCAATGTCCTTCATTTTGACAGTTCAGCTACGATCATTTCGATAGCGGACTACCGGCCTCGATAGCGGACTCCCGGTCACCGTAGGCGCGAGCTTGCGGGTGGCGAGCAATGGGTAGCTCGCCGCCCGGTAAGGACCAGGCTCGAGTCGACGGCGCGTAGTGTTCCACGCGCACCTCAAAGAGATGTCAGCAGCACTGAAGGGGTCTGCTAGGACCGATGCCTGTCAGGGTCGCGAGATTGTTCGAAAGAGATACCGTGACCCTGGCACATGGGCAATTGAAGGAACACGGGTGGGTTTTAGTCAGTAAAAGTCTGACACGCCCTCCCGATCCGCCCAGAGCGGGAAAAGTCATTTGATGATTTCCCATCCAAAAAAAAAAGCTACGATCATTGCGTGTTTGTTGAGCAGACGAATTTTGCCAAGCCCATGAAGCAATAGATTAGCAATTTCCATTCGCATAATCTACCACGCGGGCTCAGTGTTTGGCCAGTCTTGACTTGGTATTAAAATAAATGTATTTAAACATAAGAACCGCTCACTGTACGGTGTTAAGTAATTGTTCACGTTAAATACAAAAGTTTATAATCAGTCAATCCACTAAAGTTAACCAACTTTGGTGGTACCTATACAATTTCGGCGGACTCCGGGTTAAAAGCTTTGAGTCAGATTATTTTAATTGCTTAATCTTCAAGTTCATCGACTTTTGTACTGAGCTCATAATTACAACAGGTTCATGGTAGTAATTATCGGGTTTAATTGAACGATCAAAGGCTTCTCTTTGTTAAAAAGGTTGCACTTTCAAAGGTGCTAACGAAGACCAAACACGCCATGATTTTATTTATAAACTGCTATTTATACTAAAACTATACCTAAGATTGCTACTGTTCATTAAGCAGCTTTATTTTCTACGATCTCCTGGCTGTGTATTTTAATCAGGAAATTCTTAGCATTATCTCCGAACACAATATCTCAAGACTCGAGAGACTTATTTAAATGCACATCGTACGAATACAGTTTTAATTTTTCAACGTCTAGACAACAGTCGACGTTATGCGCAATCGTATGTAGATTGGTCCTTAGCGATAGTCTTTTCGCATAGTGTTTTCATCATTTCATTCATTGACAGTCTGCCGTTGAGACCGGTACTAATTGTGGCAGCTGTGGTAAGCTCAAAGTTAGCTTGTTATCATAACATTATAGCGGCATCTACACCGGCACACGCGAGCTATGCATGACACGGACGTCACACAAATTCATATATATACAACGGGTCGTCAACAATCGTTGGACACCCGCCTGGTTGGAGGATCCTCCTGTTTCTAAGGAGGTTGTGTGAATTTTCCAACCTGTTCCTCATACCTCCAAAACATCACGAATGTTAGCTAAAAAGGGCTAGGCACACTATATTACATTTATATTTGCCGGATATTTTAGTACCCATGTAAATTATTGGCACTTGCCATGAACTAGGCACAAATCTAACCTTGTGACTGCAGCTTTGTTTCATTTCTTTACCACTCTCACACTCACTCTCGGTTGAACGGTGAAGAAAAACATCGTGAGGAAACCGTCAAGTCCTAGAAGAAAACAATCTAAGACATCTTACATCCACCAAATCGCACTAGGCCCGTGTGATGGACTATGACCCATTTCCTCTTACAGAGGAGGCCCGTATCAGCAGTGGGATATTATAGTCTGTTTATTAAATATACTTGTTATATGAGCAATTTGTTCAAGTTTCTAATTACAAATGATCCTAAAACTGAGTTACTATACAGTACCATGGGAAATGATTCAAAAGGCGAATTATTATTTATTACCCCAGAGACCTTGTTTCGCAAGGGTTAATATTCTGTTGCGATAATATGAATTCAGTTGATATGTTATCGCTCATATAAACATAAACTGGATCGCCTCTGGGTCATAGTTCTAAGTCTCTAGTGGAAACCTGCGAAAACTAGATAAGACTAATGCCTCTTTTATCTCCGGAACGGGTATAAGCTACTCTGTAGAAATTGGTTGAAACTTGGACAGCGCTCTAACCTCCAGCGTTCAACTGTTGTGCTCTTAAACATGCAAATTACCCATAAATAGATGAGTCTGCATAATTATAAAGTTTTAGTTCCACAGACATTATAATATGGAGATTTAAAAATTTATTATGTTTACCTTTACTATTAGCACTTCGTCTGCGTGAAATTTTGGCCGCCCCCGCTATTGCGGGGGCGGCCAAAATTTAAGATAACAAGCCGAAGTAATAACTTCGTCTTCACTTAGCTTTTTTTTTTCAACTTTATGTCTTTATGCTTGCTCCTAAGGGTCGTTTTGTGATATTTAATAGCCTGTAACCTTCCTCAAGAATTGAGCTATCAAATGCAAACAAAAATATTTCAAAATCGACTGGCTGTTTTAGAGTTTAATTTGTTTAGATTTAACTGCTTCCGTCAGTTTGGTTTAAGTGCGTGTGGAACCATGCACAATGAAAGGATTGGTAGTTGAGATGAGTTTATCCCAAGAACAAATTTTACTTTCTAGTTAAAAGAATGTTCTGCCAAATTTCGATATAAGTCACGGTCAATTCTCCAACTGCAAATATGAACCCGCGTGGTGTATCCCAGCAGTGGGAACATAATATGACATGGGAGAACATATTTTTCATTTACAATGTTAAGGTGTTTTTTTTAGTCAAAGTCATCCCAGCTAATTAACCCTTCATTGTGCTCGGTCCGCCACGTACTTATCCGGTTTTTAACTCTCTCTATATCCTAAAGAATAGGTAATAAAGCCAAACAACGGCGTCACGAGGTAATGTATGTAATCAATGTACTAAAACAAGGGTAAATATTACGTAAATGCTGACGCAGCTGTTTATGTTGCTGCAAGTATGATGTATGACATGACAGGTATGAATTACCGTGGTGTTGTCAGTGAGTTTGCTGCTTTGGTCTTTGTAAATTTAGTTATATTTGGATCGTTTCTCGCACTGGATATTCAACGCAATACTTAGCGCCGAGAGTTCAAAATCAAAAAAGAGAGTTGATAATCTAGTGAATAAAAAAATTCCACCGATATATTTTGTAAGTCCTTGCAAACGTGGTCTGATCCGAAATCGGAAACGGCGTTACAAAGTTGAAAATCAAATAAAATAAAGATCCTATCTTGAGTCTATAGTACACACGCGTACCAAATTTGACTAATCACAATCATGAACTACCTATCATATTTCGATAACACCATGCAACTACGTTATCTGTAGCATACGGTAGGGCCGTAGGACATGCCGTGGTGGGAGAGTGTATCGACGTAAATACAGTATTATAAGTATATACAGTATTATTAGTATTATAAGTTCAAATACAGATATGGTGTAGCAAGCATCCAATGCATTTAGCGATGAGAACTAAGCAATTAAATGAGGTAGTGAAACTATACAGACTTAGTTACTTTAATCTAATTTGATGTTGTATTTGCAGCCATAGCTCATGTAGCTAAACATTTTAAAAGTCTAGCACGTGCTACGTTCTTCATCTTTCTTTACTTTTCACAACACGAGGCACCATACTTGCAACTCTCAAGTTTACACACAAGAAGATTAATGCGTGTCTCAGACGCGACAAGTATGAAGTTGTTATGAACGTCACGTTAGTAAATATGATTCACAATCTCAAAAGAATATTCCACGTTATTTGTTGTTAAACTATCTAAACGTGATACCATATTTAATAAAAAAAATGTACAAAATCTCGAAATTCAACCTAGGAGGTCGTCGGCTGCTTCTCCGGACTTGCCTGTTGCTACCTTAATAAATTAAGACCTCCAGCCACGCTTACATCTTACCACTTGTGGGATACGGACGTCAGCGTCGGCTGTCGCTGGACTCCTGTAGCCATGCCCCCTGTCAGCCAGGGGTGGGCTAGACCAGAATAATTATTATTTAGGGACGAATTTAAAGCTACAGGCAGCTGCGTAGGCTGGCTTGAGCAAGAGCTGGGGCGTCGTAATACCAATAGAAAAGGTGCTTTAAGATTATTTTCTTAAAAACTCATGATGTGTTCTATTTTATTGGTTCTAGGACTGTCGGTTTATTCACGATAATTTACTTCACCGTTTTGAGAGCAGTGGTAATGAAATTAAAAACACAAAGAAAGTGTCTGTCCGGGTGAGAACTCACGACCTACAAGTCGTAAGTCGGGGCTGATATCATTATATATCAGATGCTTTTCGTGTTTAAATGTGCTAATCGCGTTCAGTTTCAATGAAATTTACCCGAGCTTACACAGCAACTTCCAATTTGCGTGGGGTATCGTCGCAAGCTGTTACCGAGTTATCCCTTTCTTTTCTCACATGTAACTGCATCAATTCGTTACGCCTTGCTGAACTAAGAAGACTTTAAAAATACGTCTTCGGTCAACTTCGAATCTAAATTCTTAAATTGTTTCGGTTCCGACGACTTTTGAAAACCGATGGGAATTTCCTCCTCTTTGCATGAATATCTTTGTTTATTTTTTGTGGCACCGATTGCTTGTAGAGATACTTAGGAGCTGAATAGTTTCATCTTAGAATCTCGATTTCACGGGTGCTGTAATTTTAGTAGTCTCTAGTCCACAAAAAATTTTAGTAGGCGACGAGACAAGGAATATTATCTTTACATGAATTGACTACCATTCCGTTGACCTTGTGAAGGCCGCAGGAATCCGTTGGATGCAGGAAGCACAAAACCGGTCGAAGTGGCAGAGCCTATGGGAGGCCAATGTCCAGCAGTGGACGGCTTTCGGCTAAAATGATGATGTTGATGATGAAGAATTTACCACTCAGCACACGCACAACGTGGATTTAAAAGTTGCTGTTGTTGTCTACTTGTTTATCGATCTATAGACATAACATTTATGATCTACTCTACAAAATTGCTATCTACTTTTACTACTTCCATACTTCTACTTTAAAGATCTATCGAAGCCGGATAATTTTTTATTGATAAAGTTTTTTGTTTCAGATTCTCGTAACATATCGTTGAACTCTGCGTTCTGCGCGCTGATGGCGCCGTCTCCACTTCTAGAACTGAGCAGCATGTTCTTCTTCTTCGTGCCTGCTATTCTTATTCTCTGCCTATACGCGAGAATGGGGTATCATATAAGGTACACATTGTTAGTATTTCTTTTTACTAAAAGTTTTAACTTAGCAGTATATTGGTCCCTAACTCATAATAAACATAAACACCTTTTTTAAGTACCTGAGATTGACAGGGATAGGTCCACATAGCCGCGAGCTAGGCGATGCTATCTTTCATTTTAATGATGTTTTAGGCAATAGTTAAGTAGTTGCATATTTAAGTTCTTTAGAGAACATTAGTAGCAGTGGTTTGATTAACATTAAGTAGCTTAAGATTCTCGGCTGATTTCCGAACCCTACCTAATAAACCCTATAAGTACGTTTATCTGCAGAGCTATGTAATAAAGAGTTATTAGATACGTAACATTTATCTTTAGGTTCCCTCACACCGCTTTCTTATCTTTGCCAAAAAGTTAGGAAGGAAAATATTACGGTTGGTCATTACTTCTTATCTAAACAATTTTTCTGTCAACTTGGGTTTGGATAGCAACGTCCAAACTTTTGCTAAAGACGTGACCGTTCACCTAATAACCTTGGCCATTACGTAGCACGATAGTTAATCATATCGAAAAAAGAATTCCCGAACATGTTGGAATACTATTTCATCATACAAACTTATGTAATATATATCCAGAGAACAAACATCACTTTTCCATTACGTAGCATAAAGGGCACTTGTCGCCTTCCGCCTCAGTGAACGTTCGTTGGACGATGAAATCCTCTACTTTTTTGTACATGTAATTTGTCAGTGTCGGGCATTCTAACAAGATTCCTAAATTGTCTGTCTCAAGACAATGTTTATGTTCTTTCTCACGCATAAGCGTACCTAATGATAGGTTCAATAAAATTGTTTCCATAATTTTTTTAAAAAATGTTTATGTAAATTTTTACTTTTTTATTTATTTATTAGTACTGACATGATCTATTCTTTGACATATTATAATGAGTATTTTTGCATAATGTGGTTAGCTAGCGACCTCGACAAGTAATTCAAATTCAATTCTTGCCTGAGCAACCGGCAGCAATTTCGTCTTGCTTCCTTAGATGTTAATGCTTGTGGTAACGTCGGGGGTCGGGTTACCTCAAATATGGCGAGAGGGGTAATGGCTGATCCTTGCGTTATGCCTGTAAACGGGTGCTGCTTGTGGTGACCGGTCGTCTTGCTGACCTTGATGTTGATATTGTTGTTAATATTACCTGTTTAATTTATTTTACGTCGATGGTCCTAGTCATGAATTCTATAATTTATGATTTTATTATACCTTAAATAAAATAATAATATGATGTACTCACCCACGTTAAGTGCTTTAAATAACACGCTGTGTTCTGCACCTGATAACTGCCTAAATCCAATTATAAACCCTTGCTTTGAACACGCTGTCAAATTCCAACAAAATTGATCTTAATTTAATGGATTTTCTAAATAAAAACAAAAGGTGCTAATACTAAAGCTCATCATAGGTGATGAGCTTTCACTTCTTAAACCCATTGAAACTCGACGTCAAAGCAAAGCATTTAACTTTGACTTTGACCTTGCGTTCATTCACAAATGGTTTACCAGCTTCGTTTGATAGTGTACCCGTCACAACAGACACGCCAACTCCCTCTTCAATTTTGACATAAGTGAGACAAGAGTGAGAGTGAGAGATAGGTACTGGTAATCCATTGCTTCATACGTTCGAAAATATTGTCTGCTCAACAACGTAAATAACGCATTTAATTATGTTAAACTGTTCAAATGAAAGCCATTCCTACTGTTAGCGTTTTACGCAATTCTGTCTTTCGTTATTGCCACGTTTTACCCAGAAACTATAAAACACAAACAAAGTACAAAATTTATTTCCTGCATATCAAACTGTTTTGTTTACTGTACAAGTGACTTGCAGTATTTATAAGTTTGGATTATTCGTGGTACAGTGAAAGTTACAAATGAAAGAAACGATAGTGGTGCCGATTCCCTTATTCACAAACTAAACTAAATTTAAGTTCAGTGCATCTTTTTCTTTCTATTTCATTAAGAAAAGGACAGAAGATAAATTTTAGTTCAGTCCTGTCAAATTAATCAGCGCTTGACGTAAATTGACGTAATTTTAGTAGGCAAGTTTTTAATCACGTCTAAACTTGTATGGAGCGCTGATTAATTTGACAGGACTAAACTAAAATTTATCTTCTGTCCTTTTCTTAATGAAATAGAAAGAAAAAGATGCACTGAACTTAAATTTAGTTTAGTTTGTGAATAAGGGAATCGGCACCACTGTCTAGTTTCCCGCCAAACGTAAATTGTATTTTTTCAAGAAACGTCTGCAAAATCGTCTCTTTTTCGGCATTTAGAAACAGCTGGCAGATACGTCCTTATCATCCTAGATTATATTACAAAGATGGACACAATGGGGTTAAGGCATTAGCTGGCAATTACACATATTTTTTTAAAAATGGCAGCTCGATTCTAACTTGGTTTATAAAATATCGGATCGGAAAGTTATCTCTAACATAAAACAACTAGCTTCCGCCAGCGGCTTCGCCCGCGTGAAAATTCAACCCCCCAATTCACCCTCTTAGGGATAGAATTTCAAAAAACCCTTTCTTAGTGGATACCTACTCTTCACAAAGAACACACCCTCCAAATTTTACGTCTCTAGGACCAGCGGTTTAGGCTGTGCGTTGATATATCAGTCAGTCAGTCAGTCAGTCAGTCACTCAGGACTTTGAATTTTATATATTTAGATAACTTGAAGTTATGTGAAGTTTTCAAGAAAAGATCAATCTCGCATTTTAGTAAACTTAGATGAGACCGTTTTGGGTCTGTTAAATTTACTGTCTCGAAATTGATACAAATTATCGTTAAAGTTGGTACGTTAAAGGTGTAATATTTATAAATTATCCCCAAAACAAACTCTCGGTCTCGCTCAACTTTCTGACTAACTGGCCCACTCATTGACGGCCTGTGAAACTGCCTGTTAATCATCATCATCATCATTTCAGCCGTAAGACGTCCACTGCTGTACTTAGGCCTCCCCCAATTTGGGGGGCTTTGCCATAATCGCCATGTTTGGCAGACGGGTTGGCGATCGCAGTATGGTGGTAAACTGCATAGAGAACGCTGCTGCCCATTCTCTAGTAAGTCCCTTAGTCGCCTTTTACGAAACCCACAGGAAGAAATGGGGTGGTGTTATTCTTTACGGCCTGTTAATGGTTTAAATGAAATAAATACTTTACTTCGAGCTAATAAATCCATACTATTCAACTATTTACCTACCACGTTTGATAGTGTAGCCGTTACAGTAGATACGGCATTTCACTTTCCAATTTTGAAATAATTGGGTTGCTCTACGAATTTACAAAACAATTGTGAAGCCTAAACACGATAAGATAAGATATGATTTATTTGCTAAAAACATGTGTACACATACAAGAATAAAGACATGCATGCAGGATATTATAAAATAATATAGATTCTGACATGTTTGCCACATAACATGGCGTACAAATATGAATAAAAGTGATTGTTTATAATTAATTTCAAGTCAATATCATTCATGTAAAAATTATGTCATCAAGCCAATTGTTCATAAATTAAAAAAATGTCAACAGTCAAATAAAAATAATTAATATTATAGTACAATTATGTCATGCAATCTAAAATAGAATTCATTATTACAAATTATTTAGATACAATTTAAAAACAAGTATTTAATGTAGAATGTCAAAATTTGTCTGCTAAAAAATCTGAGACACTATAATAACATTTTTGACATAACATAGCTTTTAATTTTTGCTTAAACAAGTTAACATGATTATTTTTTAGGTCTTTTGGCAATTTATTATAAACGACTGTTGCCATATGAAAAATACTCTTATACATTAAAGCAGTATTCGTCTTACGAACACATAGACGAGTTTCATCTCTTTGGGTGCGATTAAAAGCTTCAGATGCTAACACAAAACGTTCAGGATTCAGTTTCACGAAGACAGCTACTTCAAATATATATAGTGAAGGCAATGGCAAGATACCGTACTTTTTAAAGAAAGGTACACAACTCTCGGTAGATTTTAGACCGAACATAGCCCTAATACACCGTTTCTGTGACTTAAATATAATATCTTTGTTGGTGGAGTTTCCCCAAAAAATTATGCCATATCTGAGGATAGACGCGACAAGTCCATGATACGCAGTTATAAGTGTGCCACAATTAATTTTACATGCAAGTTCGTGTAAGGCATAAGCTGATCGGCTCACTCTCTTACATAATTGTTCAATATGTGGTTTCCAAGTCATTTTATTATCAATATACAAGCCAAGAAATTTTAAAGTGTCAGTTTCTTCTATAGAATTATAGTCAAAATTTACGTTAAGTTTGTGAGCTGGTATACGCTGTCTAAAGTTCATAATTTTAGTTTTTCCTAGGTTGGCTTTCAGATTGTTTTCATTCAACCAATTTATAACAGAGGTCAAAGTGCTATTTAAGTCCTCTTCGTAAGTATTCTTATCCTTACATTTGACGGTAACAGTGCTATCATCCGCAAAGAGAGCTATAGGATTATCAGTAGCGTTGGGTAGGTCATTAATATATAGTATAAATAGCGGCGGACCCAGAACACTGCCTTGTGGTACACCGTAGTTGACAATTCGTTTATTTGACATAAAGGTTTCTTCCTGTTTAGAGAGAACATTGACTTTAGTCACTTCAGTATATTGGGTGCGGCCTTTGAGGTATGATTCAATTAATGCCAGTACGTTACCTCTTATTCCATAAGCATTCAGTTTATAAACTAATGTATCATGGTCAACGTAATCGAAGGCCTGTGTCATATCCATAAAGATTGAGCAGACGGGTATTCTTTTGTCAATATTAGTCATAACAAAGTCTAGAAAGTCATATATGGCCATGTTTATGGTTTTATTAGGTCTAAAGCCTTTTTGTTCCTTTACTAAAATATGGTTTTTTTCTAAATAATTATTAAGTTCTTTGTAGATATGTTTCTCAAATATTTTAGAAATAATTGAAACTAAGGCAATTGGTCGATAGTTTTCTAGATATTCTCTATCATCTTTCTTAAAGATCGGTTTTATGATCGAAGTTTTTAATCCATCAGGGTAAACGCCTGCGGTAATGCATAAATTTAAGATATAACTAAGATGAGTTGAGATATTGATAGCTATATATTTAATAACTTTAGTTGATATTCCATCATGACCTACACTATTTGTGTTTTTAAGACTTCTAATAATCTCCAATATATCATGTGGCATGCATGGTTGCAAAAACATAGACTTTTGTTTAGTAAACATTAATGGCTTATACTGCATTTTGTTTGCGTCATCCTTAGGTATAATTTTATCTACAAAATAATCATTAAAAACATTCGAAATTTCAAGAGGGTCCGTTATAGTTTTATCGTTAATTTTAATGGTAGTTACAGTTTCCTTTGGTACATTTTGTTTTGATTGATTTATAATTTTCCAAGCCGTTCTACTTTTATTCTCTGAAGTATTAATTGAATGATTATTTTGTGCGCACTGAGTCAACCTTATTATTTTCTTAAATCTTTTTGAATATTGGGTTAGTTTAGTTTTATTTACCTCGCTTGGTTTTTTCCTGTACTGCCATAACAGTCTACGTTTTTTCATACTGCATGCCCTGAGACCTTGTGTTACCCAACGAGCTTTTCGATAAATATTAATAGTGATATGTTTTAAAGGAAAGCAAAGATCGTAAAATAATTTGAACATATCAATGAAAAAATTATAGGCTAGATTTGGATCACAAGTTGTGTACATTTCCGAAAAAGACAGTTTCTCAATGTAGGTTTTAAACTTCTTAAGATTTTCTTCACTATAATCTCTACGTTTAATTTTCCAGCTTTTAATCAGGCATACCTTTTTAACATGACATCGTAATACCTGAGCTGTGTGATCAGATAATGCAAAGTCAATCACTTCAGCTTTACATTTATTGTGATAGTTGTGAGCAAAGTTGTCTATACATGTTTTGCTAATTTTTCTGGTAGGCTCTGTTATCTTAAGTCTTAGATTGTAGCTGAGTAGTAGACACTCAAATTCAGATGTGGTATTATTTTGTTTCAAAATATCAATATTAAAATCACCAGCTATTACAATATTATGCTTATTATAGGTTTTTTTAACATATTTGAGAACTTTATCTAATCTTACAAAAAAATCTTTTAAGTTACTCGCTAAAGGAACTCTATACAAACAAATAATAATCATTTTGTAGGCTACCAGTTCTATTGCAGAGCATTCAAAAGTTGAGCACTCAGTGAATAACACCGATTTTGGAATCGTTTTCCATTGATGTCCTTTTTTTACGTAAATACACGATCCTCCTCTGTTGGAATTACTTCTGCTGAAGTGGGCAGCTAGGTAGAAGTTGGGTATCTTACATATATTTTCATGGCCCGACATCATGAAATGTTCTGTCAGACAAATAACATCAATATCAGTGTTATTGTCCGATAATTCTAGTAAGCAGATCGTTAATGCATCGGACTTGCTCCTCAGACCTGCAATATTTTGGTGCAATATGGTGATATATTTATTTCCGAACGACCAACGGTAATTCAACGTACCGTACAAATTGGTGGCTCTAAACGAATTAGCTGACGCCAAACGAAATGCCCAAAATGTTACGAATACATCTAGGGAGCTAATGCTTTGGTAATCGTCACCATAATTTATTTAAATTGATCCCTAACTGGGTTTCCACGAACAATTTTTTCGTAAAGAACTAAGTTGGAGAAGCGATGAAATATGAGCAACGTCTTACTGTGGTAATGTTAAGATGTTTAACTTGAACCATTTATATAGACTTGTGAAAAAATTTTCTGATTTAAGAATAAATTATAACTAGATTGAAGGTTTATGTTGTTCAACTTGTACGGAAGATATGAGTTACTTCATATTTTTGTGAAGAAATAAAATTCATACCGAACTTATTATTTCTCTCTGTAAGTTACATGAAATAGATGCTTTTAATTTTTGTACTGCCCTAAATCCATCAAAATGCTCGAAATAAATATCATCAGTTTTTTACATTTTTATGTTAGCACAGCAGCTGCTCGTAAATATGTAATGTTTGTAATTCACAGTAATAATTAAATAAAAAAATGGGTGAGGTAAGTGCTACATTTAGATTGCACTGAAACATTTTTAAAATGCACGTAGGTACAGATCTAAAATTAAATAATGTTTTTAGCTTTACCAACCAACTTACTCGCCGCGGAAGGAAGACCTGGAGTCCTGAAATACAGGGCTGCCCTAGTTGAGGCTCCAGTCCACTCCATTTATTTTATGTACCTATACTGTGTTTAGATTAGTGTGGAAAATAAATGAATCTTTACTTTTTACTTTTTTAGCTTTATTTATATCAGTTTTCCGTTCAGATAAATTACGCTCTTATCGGACTGGCTGGGAGTAGCTACATGAGAGTAGCCAAAGATCGAGTGAAGGCTGAGCAGACAGGCGCACCAAGATTTTTGTAGAACAATTTCTAAGTAGTTTTCGTAGAAGTTGTTCAATTAGGAGTCTTGAAATAACGTGCAATTGTAGAGGCATAGGTCCAACAGTGGGCTGCTAAGGCTGATGATGAGGTTGAGGACACGATAATTGATTCCAAATTGCAAATTGTAAAATGATTACTGTTTCTTCATTATTGATGACAATGATTAATGAAATCATCATCATCTCGGCCCACAATCACCTACTGCTGGGTCTAGGCCTCCCCCTTTTTCCACCATATATACATCTCAGTTCCATGTGTCTCTCATCCATTCGTTTTGCGCGACCTTTACGATATCGTCAGCCCAGCGCGGTTTTGGACGGCCTTGGTTTCTTTGGCCTAATCTTGGCCAACATTCGGTCACTGCATTACTCCATCGGCCATCGGCTTGAGGCAAATATAATTTATATTTATCTTTGTTTTTTTTTGGTTTACTATTACTTAAGTTATTCGCGTTATTTCGCGATTTTCCAATTTATTTCGCATACTTTAATCCTAAACAAAATCAAATCTGTAAAAAAATGTGTCTCACGCAGGTTACAAATGTTTCATTTTAGTAATCGACTCCTTGAACAAATAGACACATAAGTGACGATATTGTGTGGATATATGTACGTAAATCATGTCTATTGTCAATGGAAACCGCGCGTAGTTTGTTGTGCCGCCACAAACCAGACACGCGGGGTTTAATCTACTGAGAAGTTCTTACTTTCTTCAAATTGCGGGTATTGGTAAACAGTGTCGTTATTCTTTCAGAACTTTGATTTATCTGTTTTTATGTTATTTTATACTTCATAGTCAACTTCATATTTCAAGGTCTGACTTGAAAGGTGAGACTTGTTTCCAAAGTTTTAGCATATGTAAATGGCATTGAACACATAAATTCAAAATGGTGTTTAAGCACGGAAAATTGGCAATAAAAACGATTTTGCTCTGAAACTTTTAATAACAGTGCAGTGCAATCATTACTTTGGTTAACGGGCTAAGTTACTTATTTGCGCATCGGAATCGCTTTTCTTTCTTTCTTTTTTTTAAATCAGCCTATAATTTGCCCACTGCTGGGACACAGGCTTCCTCTCTTTTCAAGGGAGTGGGCTGCATGCACCACGCGAGCCCACTGCGGTTATTAGATGAATAATGAATTATAGGTACAGAACAAAAGAATACACGACCCTTTCATCCTCCAAATCAAAAGTCATTTATTCATACTAGGCTAAAAGTCAGCACAAAGGGTTCATTTTAAAATATATGGCAATGGCAACAAATGGAAATGTAAAACTGTATGAAAATAAAATACCATTGAAAAAGAAAAACGGAATGCATTCTTTTTTTAATGTTTAAGGTCCAAAGATAACAGAAAATATATATCGTCCATAACATATGTATTTTTATACTTCGAATATTTTCCACGTCTTAGAAATAAATGTATTTAATCTTCCGGTAAAAGACTCTTTAATAGAGTTTATAAACATTATACATTTGCAAAGGCGATATCAATTTAACCCGAAACATGTTCCAAACAAATATGTACGTTGCATTAACCGAACACATTCAGCATCTTTTCCCATTTGTTGTAAGTAAAATAAAGGCATCATTATATCACTTTTATAGCGTGAAAGAAAAGTTCTATCGGCTATATGGTAAGTATCGTTTTCATTGTAAAAGAGTAAGCTCTAAATAAATTGGCTTTACGTGGGTGTTGTAACGGTCGTAAATATTTTTTTAAATGTACAATATTTTCTCTTTTTTGCCATAGTCATATTGCAAGGATCAACTTTTTATAAAATTTTACTTGATGAATAGCCCTTTTTACGGCCTTTTATGACTAGTACAACAATTGTAATTTTATTCTATATTTCTCGAGGGGCTTATGGCTAAAGAATAATAACCGCAGGGGTCGACTGAAGGTTAAGGTACGCTTGCCCCGGTCGGTCCGTGGATGGGTGACCATCCATAATATATCGAGAGTCCTACGTGCCTAAGACAGCACTTTAAGTCATTGGTCCCTTGGCTGTCATTCGTAGAATAATCAGAAGCCCAAATGTCTAACAACCAGGTAGTTGTTAGACTGTTTAAATATGAAGTGTGCGCGCAATACTCTGTTCTCTACCGTAGGTATCTTATAAAGGACGCGTTGACCCATTGCAATATTATTCTGTTTGCGAGACGTGATCTCAGTGAGAACGTATTATGGGAGTGAGCATTACAGAGGAAGTATTAGTGTTATGAGCTAGTGCTGTAACAATCAGCTTAAAGTGCGAAGAATGTTCTCATCTTGGAGTGATTCTTACAAGTTCGTAACACATCATATTTTATGAAGTTTGTAATAGTTTGTTTTCATGGTGTATTTACTTCAATCTGCTTTGCCTGTCCGCAACTATGTTCAAGTCGGCTTCCAGTCTATCCGGATGCACCTCAATACTAGTATTTTACATGGAACTACCGCCTATCTGACCTCCACAGCCCAGTTGCTGAGTACCTAACACTATATCCCTTGGTAAGACTTTTTGTCAAGCTTATGGGCGTCTGATGACTCGTAACGACAGCCGGGACCAGCGGCTTACTGTGCTTTCCCAGGCACGGAAAGTCTTGGTATGTAATTGTTATCCACGGATCAACAGCGGCAAGCGAAGCATAACCCGATCGATCGACCCGTGCAGCTGTTATGACTTAAACACAAGCCAGAATAAGAACCTAACGACGATATTTAAGTAATAGGTAAATATTGTTACGTTTTGTCCAAACCTCTTTGTTCTTTTCTTGCAAAACAAACTGATTTGTTTACTGTACAAATTATTTTCAGAATAAATTAGCATTATTCTGGGTATATTGACAGTTACAAATGAAAGAACGCAGGCGTCAGGTTTCTCTTTTTCGCTCCTTTATCACCTAATATAAATAATATTCTCTCTAAGGGACATGTACGGACATGTGCAGGTCTTCTCTATTTACAGTATCCTGCATCCAATGTAATAAATAGGTAGCAGTAATTTTCTTATGAATCCAGTTTATATTACAAGATGTCCTCATAATTAGGTCAAGGGATCAGCTGCTACTTACACAGATTGTCCTTTACGGATTGTATTTACATTTTATCCGATTTCCCTCTTTGCACTGTAATATTATTGGTCACTGAATTATTTTCTTGCAGACACGTAGATTACCATGATCAAATATTGTTATCAGTAGGTCTATTCGAGTCAGTTCAGTTTTATTAAATACAAAGGAATAACGAGGGTAGATATTTAACGATACGCTTGAACGACTTTTGAATCATTAGGAGGAAATTACAGCGTCCTAAATCACAGCTTTAGAAGGAAATTACTTTGTTCAGTATTTATTTGTTTAAATAACAATTGAAACTCCTTAACAAAATCACCCAAGGTGATATTATAAGTTGCTATGTCTTACTAAGTACATAAACATTTAAAACATAAAATACAATATAAACATAATTATACAGAATTACTCAGATGTTCGTCAATTATCATTTGTGTAATTTTAATTAATTTACTCGATACCTAATAACGTTAATCATACGTGCGGCTTGAGATATAGGGGCAAATTTGAGCAAGTTAGTCCTTCGTCGTCGTTCAGTGGAAATAGGAATCGTTGAAAGATTATTTAATGTGCTTACACACGAGCGACACGCGTCACCAGCAGGTGTCAACGAGTGACAGTAGATGCTTTCGACACATACTTTCGTACGTCCATAACGTGACACGCGTGTATTTGATGAAAAGCTTACAAGAAAAAAGACACAGCCATTTCAGTAAACTTTGATGTAACCAACGCTTCGACAAACAAATTATCTGGTCCATGCTTCTACCACAGTAATAAAATTATTGTCTCTGCATTAGTACAGTATAACTCAAAAGCACGCTAGCGGTGCAATATTTATAAATTATCCCGTGACCAAACTTGCCTAAACCGAAATCCAAACTTTGTTATACAGATATAAATAAACTTTCCAACTGTTTTCGAATTCTCATAAATTAGCTACTTTCACATAAATCGAGGCTTACCAGTCTGTGATTCGGCAAGTGAAAGTTACTTGCTAAAACCTCTAGGATTAAGTAGCTTAGCACTTAAAACTAACAACATTAAGGCTCTTACATACTGGGGCGACTCGTCGCGCGACGCGACGCCGCCGCATTGTTCGCCGTCAAGTTTTCTCAGAAATTGTTTTGTTAAAATTCGCGTCGCGCGGCGAATCGCGCCAGTATGTAAGATCCTTTATCCGAATGAAAAAATATTTAACAATACAAAAGGGCTTAAATTTGACATTTTTATTCGAGAACTGGATTCATTTACATTTGCACTGGTTCAAAGTATTTTGCACTTAGCTTATTTTTATTAGAATAAAACAAAATAATGGAATTAGAATTCCCAGACTAGCCTTAATTTTATTAAGGTCTTTGAAAACAATTTTAATCAAAACGTTAAATGAGCAACTGACTGTTAAATATTTTTATGTAACTTGATTTTTATTATTTTGGTGCGACGACAATGTGAATGGATAATACTACAGAATCAGCCTATAACATTCCCACTGCTGGAACAGGCCTCCTATCTGTGAGAGGGAATGGGTCGTAATTCACCACGTAGGCACCGTGCGGGTTGGTATATGACATATGTTTTCGAATTTTTTGGTTCTAAGACATGACGGTTTCCTTACGATGTTTGGCTTCACCATTTTCAGAGCAGTGGTAATTAATTATTTACTCAAGGTAAATCGCTTGCCTGGGTTCAGAACCACGACTTACAACTCGTATGTTGGGGCTGTTACGACTAGGCCACCACTGCTATATTTGCTAACATTATTTTAACTAGTACCATTGTACTACTAGTATTTAAACATTTGACAGTTTCCTTGTGAGCAAAATTGTCGTGATAATGAAACACCAAGATCCAATGCAGACTGACCTTAATTATAAAAGTATTTCTATATACCTTCATAACGTGTACTTACGGTGCGTTACAATAATACCATTCAAAACAGTCTGTGCCTCATAAAATCACTGACAAGGCCAAAGGACTACTTTTTAAGGAGTATGTGCTATGGTACTGCGCGAAATTTATATTTTCTTAAGTTTATCAGCATTTTAGGTCAGTTTCGGTTGTGTGTTGATTAAAACGTGATTAATTAGTAACACCCGGCTCCTAAACCAGGTTTATGGCCTGTGACTTGGGAGTCAGTGATTGCTGCTTAAATATAGTTATAATAATTGAAAAAAAATCGTACTGATAACATATAGTGCCACAATTCACCAATACGATCCCATTGAATGTGTTTTACATAGAGGGACTGCCTAACTGACCTCTACAAACCAAATACTCAAATTACTTTATATTAGGATACCCCTTGCTAAAAATTGCTGTCAGAATTTCGACGACCTGTAACGAGTGTCGAAAAACTATGAATGACAGCCGAGACCAACGGCTTATCGAATGTCTCGGTATATTTTCGTGAGGTATTTAAAGTTACATTTAAAACAAGATTCTGTAAAAAAAACGTGGGAATTTTGACCCGTAATATTTCCATAACCGGATGGTTCCCAGGTAAAAAAAAATTAGTAGAGTAAAGGGAAACACAAGTAATTCTCGGCTTCATTAAGGATACTTTTACGCCCGTTAACTTCGTCAAACAACGCCTTGCTTCATTTGTGGTTTGAAATATCCATCCATCATTTGGATACTTTATTGGCCTTACCTTTCCAAACAATTTAGTAACAATTTCTCGGCTTGGTTTAATGAATCTCATTAATTTTGAGCAGTGTTATAGGCACCGTTGCGTGTAATTAGTCCTCATAGCTGGATATTTAGAAAAAGTTATGTTTTCCGGGGGTCAATAACTTCATAATGTCTTAATTGTTTAAATGAGACCATCCAGGAGGTATCTTCACCTGCTTCAGGTACGGAGAATAAACAATTTCATAGAGATATTTTCAATAATTTATCTTATTTACAGCATGTTAGAATGGTGGTAGATATTAATATTGTTAAAAGCCATTAATTTGATAGACATTTATTTTGTTTTTTAGAACACAATGAAACATTTAAACATGTTGGGAAACATATCAGCCTTAATTTTTATAAATGTGGGCATTGCTACGCTGCTACGGCGTAGCAACAACTTAACGATGCCAACATTTTTAGTTGCGGTGATATAATAATAATAACTACGCCCTTTAAATCGTTTACTACTAAACAGGTTTATAGTACCTAACCACATAGTTTTACTAAATAGCCATTTCTAAGTAATATCAAAAAGTCAGTTTTGCCTGGAATTCTAGTTTGGCTTCAACATTGAAACGAAAACCTTACCCTTAAAAACCAAAACGGTTTTTACGAATCATGAAAACATCGTTTTTTTTTATATATTAAAAACCGAATTAAAATCCGTTATGTAGTTTAGAAGAACAGGAACAAAAATAATGCGGTCACCCAGACACGAAAAGCGACTGTAATTTATAATATTTGTAAATAGGTTCTTTATTTCTTCATTGTTCACAGCAGCAGTAGTGATAGCATTCTTCGTGTGTTGGGCTCCCTTCCACGTGCAGCGCCTGTTCTTCATCTACGGGTACAACCTGCCGCAGTTCCACGTCATCAACGAGCACCTCTTCAACGTCGCCGGAGCGCTGTACTACGTGTCGGCGACTGTCTACCCCATACTATACAATGTTATGAGTGGTAGGTGAGAGATAGTTTGTATTTTATGTTTATGTTGTCTTTACAAGCGACTGCGGGACAGCAATGACAGGGTTAAGTTTTTCACGCGTATCTATGTATGTCTTAGTTTTTTATGCCCTCGAAGCATCCTGAGGAGTGGATTGTAATACATGAGATGTTATAAGATTTGTACAAAAATTCTAAATGGCGGATTTTAGACTTCAATTTATATATATATTTTTCTCATCGATTGACCTATGCGGCTGTTATTACTTAGCTTCGAGTTTATCCTGCGCTGTTTATGTAATTGTAATAATACCACGATCATCTTGACACACCGAGACACCTCCGCCCTTCTGAACGCACGTTAAGCCTTTAGTCCCAGCTATTATGTCATTCTTTGATCTTTGACACTCCTTCTAGGTCGTCAGAAGCCTGAAAATCCGACAATCAGTCTTACCTACCTTACCTTACCTGACTTACCTGTCTTTACCTAGCGGCGTCTTGTTATCCAGCTACTGCGCTATAGAAGTCAGATAGGCACTTCATGTAAGATACTGATATTTGTTTGCATTCGATTCTGCAAGCCAACCACGACATAGTTGGGAAAATGCTAGGCAGATGACTCCGCACTCATAAGAAACTCCGCTATGTTTACTGTTGCACGGTTTCAGAAACAAACAATGCGGTAGTACTCTGCATGTTCGTGACCTGCAAAGAAAGTCTCGCTATGTTTTACTTTTATAGTGCCAGCCTTTATTTTTCCTGGTCTTCTAAACAGTGGAAAAATAAGCTAGTCAGTTTGCTAGCTTTTTGTTTGGCTCTTATTATGAAAAAGTGTTTTTCTCACCTTCAAGAATAATAAATCGAATTGATAACATCGCTAGACCCGTTTGACTTTAATAAACATTGAGGACAAATGATCTTCCTCACGTCACGGAGAGGGACCATTAATAGTACGAGTAAGTAGTTTCCTTTTCATTAGACACTAAACAAATACACCATGCATTTACTCAAGAAGGATTCCGTTTAAAAATGGGGCGTACAGAATTCAAAAAAAACTTTTTAACAAAAAATTAAACCGCCGAAAAAAAACAGAAAAGCAAAAAATAATAAACCTTTAAATTATGAGTCGGCGCTTTGAGTGATCTTTATTCATTGATTTTTCAGCGCCGACTCAAAATTTTAAGGTTTATTATTATTTTCTTTTCTGTTTTTTTCGGCGGTTTAATTTTTTGTAAAAAAGTTTTTATTTTGTATTTTTTTGTGGCTTTAATGTACTAATAATACTTGGCAAGGTATATCCTATCCAATGAAAAAAGAATTATCAAAATCGGACTACTCTGTACAAAGTTATGCGTGGTTATACATTACAATCAATGAGTGAACAATCAATCATCCCCTGTTTTCCAACCTTTAGGATTCGATTTTGTTTTCCAAATATATATGAAACCACCCTCGGAGTATACCCTTTCCAATAAAAAAAGAATTATCACAATCAGACTACTATGTAAAAAGTTATGCGTGGTCATACATAAAAAAAAAAAACAAACAAAAAAAAATATACGCGTCGAATTGATAACCTCCTCCGTTTTTTTTCGTCGGTTAAAAATAACAAACTCTTGTTTATTCACAAACATTCCTACAATGATATTTAAACACACTGAAACAATTTATCAATTGTTGGCACAAGCTTTCGACCATTGCCAATTTATAGTTTTGTGGAAGTTCCTATTTGAATCACAAACAGCTGGTATTTGTATAGGTCAGAATTTATTCTGGTGTTCCATTTGGAAATCGTCAATGTTATTTTTGTATATTAACTCATACTCAATCAGTTGTGTTAACTGTTGGGATTTGAATGGAATACTACACTACAAATGTCGTTCTATGTACGAAATCCTTGTTTGTTCATAAGAATAAAAAAGTAAAAAATATTTTGAAAAAGGTAAGTAGTTCATTATCTTCACTATTTCAACCAAAGGCGGCCACTGCTGGATATAGACGTCATCCAAGCTCCGCCACTTTGACCGGGTCTGTGTTTCCCGCATTAAAATGATTCTTGCGGCCTACATACGGTCATCATCGGTCCAAAATCTATTAAAAGTGCATTAATTAATATTATCATTCACATTCAATTCAGTCTAAACTTACGTACAGTTTTCTTGCGTTAGCTAAAAGGGCATTATTTATTCATGCAAATTGCAAACCGTCTGCCGCTCAGGATAGCCAAGGTTGTCGAGAAAGTGTCAGCCTTCTTTGCGATTAGGTACAGTCAGCATCAAAATTATATATGGATGTATTCATTAGAGTTCATTTGATTGTACAATTTGTGTTAAATTTTACCGTACCTATATATTTATACACAACCAACAAATATAACACAACAAACATAATCAACTATGATCTCTGCGCTGTTGAGTCAGTGATTTGATTTAAAAAAAAAAAACAACTCCTTAGAGTAAGAGAAAGTGGTTTTAATTCGGTTTGTAAGATTTGATCAATACATACATATAACAAGTTAAGTTAAATAAAAGCTTGTAAAAAATGCTATGCTCATATGCTGTTAGCAGATAAATTATTATTTTTTCTAAAGACCAGTTTTGTTCTGTTTTTGACTTGGAACTGACTTTTACAACAAGTCATACTTCCGTCAGAAAGATTAGGAAGGGCTTATCATGAATATATGAAATAATTCCGTTAGCAGAATTAATTAAAACATCAACTGGAGAGCAAAATTCTAAACAACTTATTAAAGACCGATCCCCAAGTTACAAATTCCTCGTTTGGTTATTAAATTAACTAAATTAAAACCAGTGAACTGGATTATTCCAACGAAATTCAATAGTCTCGGTAATCCAATTAAGCAATTCAGAATTTACTACTCCATTTAAAGTAATAAACTGGTAAATATTAAACTCGATACCGAAGGAAAGCTCTTTGAAATAACGTTAAAAGGATTCGTATATTAAGCCTGATTAATCCAGAAAATCACTTAACGTATGGAAGGACGACCAAGGATAGCTGAAGTTTTGGTTGTAATACGAATCTTAAAATGTTTTGTGTTGTTTCTAAATTCACTAATATATCACGCAGGTAAGAAATTAGAGAGGACAGCCAATAATGCCTTTAAGTAATAACGTATAAACGCTAAGGGTTAATTTATTAGCCTGCCTTTCACTCACCTCCTAGGTAGACTATTTGATAGGTAGGTACATTTAAAAGGATATAAATATTACTATTGTCAATCTTATGTATACCAGTGAGCCAAATCAAAATTGCTTATAAAGCTGTTAAAACGTGATTGAGTAACAAACTTACAAAATTCGATTAATTCAGCACACACAATTAAACTCTTCCGTAAATCAATTACAGGTTAATTCAAGATATTGCTAAAAAAGTTGAGATAAATTACTTGTAGAAACAACCGGTACGACAACAGAATATCGAATTAAACTTTCTTCTTGGACTTGAGAATCGAAACAGAAAGCGTTTTCCCGCGACTTGAGCGTTTGTATCCAAAACCTCATTAAGACGGCGGCGGCGGCGGTCTCTCACTTTGGTCTTTATCCAAAAGATATCGGTGTTGTTAAAGTACTGTTTATGTTAACACGTGAATTATCGATTTGCAAAGTAAAGAGAGATTTGAAAAAAGAAGGTAATAATTTTAATAGTAATTGAATTCTTATACAAACTTATTTTTTTTAATATTTCAGTTAGTGTTTTCCTCATTACTGGTAATATTTTAATCGAAATAAAAGTAATGTGATATTATTCTAATGACGTTTAATTGTTGACGTTATTTTGAAGTATTATTCTGAATTGTTTTTTTTTTTGTAGGTAGCAATAAAAAATATGTATGTATAATTTTAAACAAAAACAGTTCAGCTTTGCTTTTATTATTATGTTATTATTTTGGCCGATATAGGGTAGTCCTTATTCCTACTGTTTGGGAAGTGATTAGTCAAGCAGTTTTACTTATATCGCCCACTTGATACGGGCGTTATGTATACAGACTGGTCATTATTCATAGTGACCGCACTTCTCAAGTAACCCGAATCATATAGATCTGGTTACACGCGCGCCGGTACTACGCACCTAACCTTTCTGAAGATCATGACCAACAACGTACATTATATGTCTTACCGTGTACTTACTGTTTTATGTTTCCTTTCACGTACTAAAAATGAAGTACATATAAATCTGCAGTTTTATAAGCGATCTTCATTTGTTTTTTAAATAATGGAGCGTAGTATTTGCTATAATTTTGTAGTTTTATTGCTTAACGTTCTATTGGAACTATTGAAAGGGTTACCCTAAAATCTTTGCTCGTCAGTTTTAGCCCGGGTAATGTACTAAACGAAAAAGTATTGGATAAGGTAATATAACTTTTTTTTCATTACTTCTTCGGAAATTATGTTTATAGCTTGTGACTTTTATGCAGTGATGCGAACATTACATGAAATGGTAGAACGTTCACATTTTCGACGAAATCTATCATTCAAGATTTATAATAATACTTCAAAGAAGAGAAGTGGTCCTGGTGCATGGGTTGACCGATCAGGTTAAGCTACACTAGCTGCGGTCGATCCATAGATGGGTGATCATCTCTACACACCGAGCTTTCTCCGTATCTCGGAAAATACGGTGAGCTCTTGGGTCCTGGCAGTCATTCATGGATCTTTCACAATCATCAAAGGTCGTCAGCAGCCCGAAAGTCTGACAACTAGTCTTAGCAACGGGTACAGTGTTACCCAATATCTAGGTTGTAAAGGTGAGATGAGCAGTCGCTCCATGTAAACCACTGGTAATCAGCTGCAATCAAACTGGAAGCCAAGTCCAAAATAGTTGGGAAAAGGCTAGGCAGACGAGGCAGAATAGAATAGAATATATTAATTTGCAAAGAATGTAGGTATTGCAAATGAAATGTTTCAAATAATGTCAGAGTTCTAGTCAATTCTTCCTGTAAGGCATGCAAAAATACTATGAGCATTATAGTTACACAAATGTAAAATAAAGTTATTTATGAGTGTCAATCTAAATAAATTTCAGATTATAGTTAATTATTGCCAAAAAATCAGCTACAGAGAAGTAACAATGGTCAATAGCAATATTGCAAGTTTTTTTTTTTAAATAATGTTATTGTTCGTCTCCAATCTTGTTACGTACTTTGTTATTACCTACACAGCACATGCCAAACAAATAACACTTTTTTAAGTGCAGTCTGTTACGCTCCAGATCAATGGTATATAAAATATTATAATGCCCTAATTACGAGAAATGTCATCAATAACTGTATGGCACCTTTCCTTGCGTAAATCCAATTAAAACCATTAGTTCTGTAACCTGTCAGACACAGGTATTCTCAGCACATGATGTGTACTCCGAACTAAAATAAATGTTTATTTCAAATAAATACTAATATTGATCAGCCGATTGGAAAGCTTAACCTTTGAGTACTCATTGTCTCTAAGTATTATTAAGCCTGACCTACACAGTGCGTGTTGTTTGCCTGTATCATACTCATAACATAAGTTGTAGTAACAATAGAAGTCTTATGTTGCTTCAATTCTAGGAGGGTTATGATTTTGACCGGAATGTATGTAGGTATGTAGGATTGTAGGTAAATGTATATGAATAAATGAGTTAGAAACTTCTTATCATAATTTGAAAAATCAGGAAAAAACTTACTAAATTAGTGTTGGTCTGCGTCAACTTTCGAACTGACCGACTCAATGATAGTTCAAAACTGTCTGTTAATGGTTTAAATGAAATAAATACTTTATTTCTACCGAATACACACACAACTCAACTGTTTACCTACTATATTTGATAGTGTAGCCGTTACCACAGACGCGCCATTTAACTTTCCGATTTTGAAATAATTGAGTTGGTCTACGAATTGACGAAGCAATTGTGAGGCCCAAAATGTTGTCCCAATACAGCCTACTTCAACGCGCTATGCAAATTGGCGGATCAAAATAAATTAGCCGACCCCAAACGAAATGGCCAAGATGTTACATTTAGAGGGTTAATTTGGCTTTAGTAATCGTCACCTTAATTTAGGTAAATTGATCCCTAAATTGGTTCCCACGTATAATTAGTGAGTACAGAGAAAGTTGAATATGTGAGAAAAGAACTAAGTTGGAGGAGTAATGAAATAGGAGCAACGCCTTACTGAAGTAATGTTTAGTTGTTTAACGTGTTATACGTTGGTACTTACTATATTGTAAACTCATGAAAATCGTATTCGGATTTGGGAATAATATAAAACTTGATTGATGTTTCAGTTGTTAAACTTGCAAGGTAGGATAGGAGTAACTTCATAGTTTTAAGGATTGGAAAATAAAATTCGTATCTAACTTAACATTTATGACTGGAAGTTACATGAAGGCGACGTTTTTATTTTTTTATTCCTTCCTTCTTATTCAGTGCTTTCAAAAAACTGGAAATAAGTATAATTAGAATTGATGACAGTGCAGCAGCTGCTATGTTATTAAGTAATGTTTGTAATTCATATTACAAAAAAAAATGGGTTTAGTGCTGTACTTAGATTTGGCTGAAATCTTTTTTATTTTATTATTCGGATTATTAATGGAACCTAACGTTAATGACGCGGATAAATAAAAAAGACTAACTGCTGGTATCTGCAGGCAGTAAGTAAAATAAAACTCTGAAGAAATCATGATTAAAGCTTTATTTCAATAAATAGGTTTCCTGTTCAGACAAACGACACTCTTATTGGGTCGACTGGGAGCAGCCTGATCGAGTGAAGGCTCAGCAGGACGATCGTGCCACGATTCTTGTAGAACAATTTCCATGAAGTTTTCATAGTAATTGTAATAGTTCGTGTAATTCGCGTCGTGCCTGTTTGCGGGAGCTTTGAAATAGCGTGCAATTTTAAAGGCTTCAGCAGTGGACTGCTAAGGCTGATGATGATATTGAGAACACGGTAATATATTAAAAATTGCAGATTGTAAAATGATCATCTTTTTTTATTGACATATAATTAATAATATTTATGATATGATTCATTTTTATCCTATGCTTTCTTGGTTTACTGTTGCTTAAGTTTCACATTATTTCGAGATTCTTCAGTTTATGGCGTATCCTAAATAAAAACCAAAGCTGTACAAAAATGTGTGTCACAGTTCTTGAACAGATAGACGCAGAAGCGAGAATATTATGTGGATATACGTAAATCATTTATTTATTTATTTATACTGCGTAAACTATCATTACAGGGTTTACCCTAATGCGACAGCTAAGAACTTAAACTAATAAACTAAATTACAAAACTAAATACATTATTAAAATTAAAGAATACAAAAAACACAATTAATTAATTATAAAAATTACCTAATTAATATCTAACAAAAAACGTAGTACAAAAAAAACTTAAAATTAAGTATTAATATTTTGCTTGTAGCATAATATACATAGTAATACCCTTGCGAATTCACTAAAACAACACGTAAACACATTAATCTGAGTTTGAAGGTCGTTGATGGTATGGATAGCTCTGGTAAGGGGTGCCTTGGCAAGCAGGTTAGATCTGGCTCTAGGTACCAGTAGCGCCGCCTCCACACGTAGCGGTCCGGCACATACAGACTCAAACGCTGCAATACTCCCGGGTGGCTCTCCACTCCACGAAGCACCTTCACCAAGTAGGCGACCAGCGTAAACTCCCGTCGGACATACAGTTGATTATAGCCAACCATGTCCAGGACAAACAGAGTGGGATACATCAGTGGGTAAAACGGATATACCCCATATAATTTCCTGTACAAATGGCGCGTGAACTTGTTCTGTCATGTCTATTGTCAATGGAAACCGCGCGTAGTTTGTCGTACCGCCACAAACCAGACACGCGGGATTTAATCTATTGAGAAGCTCTTAGTTTCTTCAAATTGCGGGTATTCGTAAACAGTGTCGTTATTCTTTCAGAACTTTGATTTATCTGTTTTTACGTTATATTGTACTAACTTCATACTTAATGGTCTGGAGACTTGTTTTCAAAGTTTTAACATTTGTAAATAGCATTGAACACATAAATTCAAAATAGTTTTTAAGCGCAGAAAACTAGTACTAAAACAATTTTCACTTAAACTTTTAATAATGTTACAGTGCAATAATTACTGTGGTCAACTGGCTTTTTTTTGGATGGAAAATCATCATTAATGACTTCTCCCACTCTGGGCGGAGCGAGAGGGCGTGTCAGACTTTTACTGACTAACACTCACCCGTGTTCCTTCAGTTGCCCATATGCCAGGGCCACGGTATCTTGTTTGATAAGTCTCGCAACCCTGGCAGGAGTCAACTGGCTTAGTCGCTTATCTGCACATAGCAATCAGCCTATAATGTTCCCACTGCTGAGACACAGGCCTCTTCACGAAGAAAGGGACTGCACTGCAGAGTATCACGCGGGCCCAGTGCGGGTTGGTAGTTGTAATTGGTCTTTTTTTTTGTGGGTGGGAAATAATTAAAAAAACGTCTCCCGTTCTGGGTGGAGCAGAAGGGTGTGTCAGACTTTTACTGACTAAAACCCATCCGTGTTCTTTCACTTGCCTATGCCAGGGCCAAAGAAACTCTTTTGAGTAAATCACGTGACCCTAGCAGGCATCGGTCCTAGCGGACCCCTTCAATTGTTGCTGACATCTCTTTGAGGCGCGCGTGGGACACAACACGCCGTTGACCCGAGCCTGGTCCTTACCGGGCGGCGAGGTAGTCTGGGTTGAACCTACAACATAAAACTCGTAAGTTACGGCCGTCGCCACTGACCCACCACTGCTCCTTTTCCATCACTGTTGCTTATTTAATATATGATTACTGAATACGTATAGAACAAAAGGACACGCGACTTTTTCATCCTCCAAATCAAAATCAAAAGTAATTTATTCAAACAACGCTGAGAGCAGCACTTTTTGAAAGTCAAATGCTATCAACTCTAAGGGCAAAGGGTTTATTTTAATATGTATAGCAACACGAAGAATTGTAAAACTGTATAAAAATAAAATACCCATAAAAATGAGAATCTTAAAGTCTTAAAGTACAATAGCAATAAATAAATGTACGTCACTAACATATTTTTAGACCTCGAATATTTTTCACGTCGAAATACATACAGGGTGTGGCGTAAGTAGTGGTCCACCGTTCAGGATTCGATAAACCAGATAATTAACTATAACAATTAAAAATTTTAAACATTTTTACCCAAGGGTTCCGAAAATATTTCATTTTTGTCTTTTATTTACGAAATTTCTACCTTTTATTACATATTTGTTAGTAGTTTCAACAAAAACCATAATTTTTTCATTTTGATTTTTGTAAAATACTGCTGAATACTAGAGCTATCATGATAAATTATGTTTTTTTATGTAAATTCAGCTCTTTTGAAGACAAAGTTGGTTCTTCTCTAATTTTTACCCCAATTTTTAACACACCATCAAGTTCAGAGCAATTTTTGTAAAAAAAAAAATGGGTAAAAATGGTTAAAACTTTTAATTGTTATAGTTAATTATCTGGTTCATCGAATCCTGAACGGTGGACCATTACTTACGCCACACCCTGTATACATATATCAACTTCCAATAAAATACCCTTTTATAGAGCTATGACCATAATACCTTTGCATAAAAGATTTCATCAGTAGCTCGCAAAATTTTCCAAACAAATATTAAGATCTATTAACTAAGCACATTTGGGATCTTCTCGTTTTAGTTGTAAGTAGAATAAAGGCATCATTATATTATTTTATAGCGCGAAAGAAAATTATTTTTTTGTAAAAAATTCACACGTATTCAGTTCTATCGGTTGTATGGTAAGTATCGTTTATGTTTTTAAAGAGTAAGCTCTAAATAAATTGGCTTTTCTTGAACGTTGCAAAAGTAGTAAATCATTATTAAATGTAAAATATTTTTCTCTTTTTTGCCATTGTCATATTGCATGGAACACCTTTTATGACTAGTATAACAATACAACAATTGTAATTTTATTCTATATTTCTCGAGGGGCTTGTGTCTAAACAATAATAATGCTGTTCTTTGCCAACGCTGTTTATTGCTCTCCTGCGTATCAAACTCTTTTGTTTACAGATTTGCAGTATAAGTTTGCATTATCCTGGAATTAGTGAAAGTTACAAACGAAAAGACGATGGTGTCGGGTCTCGTTTTTCGCTTCTTTATTGCATAATATAAATGATTACACACATAACGTAACATCACGCCTTGTTTCTCCGAAGGGTTGGATAGAGGTGTACCTATAATACACCCACATTACGCCTGTTATGTATATACATTAAATGTATATACATTTAATATTAAAGTCCCATGTAATAGGGGGCGAGCCTATTGCCATCAACCGGGTACAAATCCAGATTCCGGGCTGCTACTGAGAAATTCCAGATGGAAAAACCCAATAACACTTTGCCCGAACTAGGAATAGAACGCAGGACCTCGAGCTCAGCAGTAGCGCTTGCTACCACTAGACCAACGAGGCAGTCGCAATATAAATAAAATTCTATCCAATTACAGTATCCTGTGTCCAATGACTGGCCTATTAGTCTAGTAGTTAGTGATCCTGACTGAGGACAAATGTTTGTGTGATGAGCTCAATCATTTGTTCTGTGTCTGGGTGTAATTTATCTATAATATGTATTTAGAAATATATAAGTATATTTATCAGTTGCCTGGTTACCATAGTACAGGCTCTGCCTAGTTTAGGATCAGATAATGGTATGTTGGTTGTCCTAAGATATTTATTTATTTAATGTAAAAGGTGGCAGTAATTTTCTTATAAATCCAGTTTGTATTACACAGATGTCCTCATAATTGGGTCAAGGGATCAGCTGCCTAAACTTAAACAGATTTTCCTTTACAGATTGTATTTGCATTTTCCCTCTTTGCGCTGTAATATTATGAACGATTGAAGTGTTTTCTTGCTCCATTAAAGTGGCACAGATTACCATTATCAAATATTGTTATCAGTATGTCTGTCCGATACGGTTTAGCTTTTTACACGCTTTATATTAGCTTCACTTGTATGTTTGTATATTTGTATGTTTGTATATTTGTATGTTTGTTAGTAACCGACTCCTTATAGTGCGATTTTGACCCACTTTAAACGACCAGATTTCATTCAAACTTTGCACACCTGTCAAGGACCGATGACAATGCAATAATTTCATAAATTTGTGCCATTATCCTTGCCAGGGTTACCAGGACAGCAAAAAAACTGTCTTCGAAAACTATGCTGACATACGTCACAAACTACGCTGATATACGACACAAAGTACGCTGACATACGTCACAAACTACGCTGGCATACGTCACAAACTACGCTAACATACGTCACAAACTACGCCGACATACGTCACAAACTACGCTGACATACGTCACAAACTACGCTGACATACGTCTCAAAATTCAAAACATCCTAAAAAATAGAAAATAAACAATAGTTTAAAAAAACTAAAAAACACGCTTCCATTGAAAACCAAACTAAAAAGTAGAAAATAATGGAAAAAAAGCGTGGGGTGCCTGATATCAATAAAAAAATATCTTAAAAAGCACCCCACGCTTTTTTTCCATTATTTTCTACTTTTTAGTTTGGTTTTCAATGGAAGCGTGTTTTTTAGTTTTTTTAAACTATTGTTTTTATTTAAAAAAATAACGATGGTAGATATTTAAAGATACGCTTGAACGACTTTTGTATCATTAGGAGGAACTTAAAGCATCAGCTTTAGAAGTAAATAACTTTGTTCAGTATTTATTTGTTTAAATAACAATTATAACTATTTTACAGAATTATCTAAAGCGTTGCACAATATCTAACTAAGTACACTAATATACAAAACATGTAAAATATACTATGAACAAAATTACAAAGAATTACTCTGACTTTCCTCAATAAACATTTCGTTCCATTTTAATCAATTTTGTCCAAATATATCCCTTAATACCGTAATAACGTTAATCATACGGCTTGAGACATAGAGGCAAACTTGAGCAGGTTAGTCCTAGCCGCAAGCACGCATTACAGAGCGGGGCGGCGGCGGCGTGGCGGCGGTGGCGGGGAGGTTAGAAATAATAATTGAATGCGCATTACAATTGTTTCGGAAAACATTACATGCAAAACTTAACTAACTTAACTATATTACCCGAAACATTTCGCCAGTTATGTTCAAGTAGCATGTAATAGAAGGGCAAGTAAAAGAATCCCTTACGCCACATAGAATAACATCAAATCAAATTACAAAAGATCGCTCGCAAATCGTTTACTCTAAATAAAAAATAACAACTGACTTCCTTAAAAAAACACAACAAAGTCAAAAATAACTTTAATTTCGCAAGTCGGTGGCAAAAATCCTTAAATACAGATCCTAAGACACCGAATTCCGAAATTAAAGTTATTTTAGACTTTGTAGTGTTTTTTTAAGGAAGTCGGTTGTTATTTGTTTGAAAAAAGTTTTTATTTTGAACTTTTTAGTATATGGTAGATACTCCGCACTAAACTAATCGCGTTATTCGTTCAGTTGTCGCGCAAATACTTAATGCAAATTTAAGACTTATATGGTTTTCACATGGACCCCATTGTCCAAATGGAACCAAATTAAAAATGGTCCCACATTTGGGAAGCACTAACTTTCAAATAAAAAATAAAAAATCATCAAAATCGGTTCACCCAACCAAAAGTTATGAGGTAACAAACATAAAAAAAAACAAATACAGTCGAATTGATAACCTCCTCCTTTTTTTGAAATCGGTTAAAACGGCATTCGATTGAATGGTCATTGGACAAATCTGCAATTATCATAGTATCGATTCGATTACCATTCGATATAATGAACATTCCATTCTTTGATGTTTGATATTTTGTTTCTTAGGAGTTCGTTTTTCATTTAAATGTATTCCAATGCTATGTGTATTTATATTCGCTCTGTTTGTTTTATGATCATGATCAAACGAATTGCGCAAAAAGCGTAGTGCATGTATTATTTTTGGTTTTAAAATGACCTAGACACGAACTTGTTTTATTAAGAATGCTACAAATGTAGAAATAAATTCTACTTTCTTGCAAGTACACATGCTATTAAATTCACGTTTGTTTGATAGTAAGTACCACGTTTATTTATAGCACCTTGTGTTTTACATATTCGTACTTTTTTCGTCAGCAAATTAAAATTGTGTCTAACTAGATAGCGTGAAATTGACGGCGGTGAATTGATTGGAAAAGCGATAAAAAGCGTTCCATTTGTGCTTCACTTTATGTCTGTCTATAGTATCTACAATAAAGTGTTCAGTGGTAGTAGGAAATGTTGAAAGATTTCTATTTAGTGTGCATACACACTGGCAGGCGTCGACGAGTGTCAGCTGTTCTCGACACCCGTCGACAATGTGCCGTACGTGATTTTGATGCAAAGGTAAGAAGAAAAAAAAAGACATTTTAGTAAACTTTAATGCAACCAACGTTTTGGTAAATAAATAATTTTGTCCAAGCTTATATCACAGTAATAAATTCACTGTCGCCATATTTGAACAATTTAACGCAAAAGTACGCTAAAGGAGCTATGTGTTAATTATAAATTATCCTGGGACTTACCTTTACCCAAATCAAAACTTGGTTATGCAGATAAACCTTTCAACTATTTTCAAACTCTCATAAATTAGCTAATTTCAAATAAATCAAGCCTTACCAGTTTGTGTTTCGAACAGATGAAAGTTACTAGTTAAAATCTCTAGAATTAAGTAGTTTACCACTTAAAACTAGCAACTGTAGCCGAAATACGAAATGTTTAACAATATAAAAGGGCATACATTGGGCCTTCTTTATTTAAGAACGGGATTCATTAACATTTGCACTGGTTCAAAGCATTTTGCACTTAGCTTATTTTTATTAGAATAAAACAAAATAATGGAATTAGAATTCTCAGATCGACCTTCGTTTAATTAACGTCTACGAAAACAGTTTTAATTAATACGTTAAATGAACAGCTGATTGTCAAATATTATTATTATGTTACTTGATTTTTATCATTTTAGGCGCGAGGACAATGTGACTTATTAATTAATGAAACACTGAAATTCGATGAAGACTGGCATTTATTATAAAAGTATTTGGACATTCCTTCACGACGTGTACTTATTGTGCGAAACGAAACAGTAATACATCAGTTTGCGCCCCTTATTTACGGTATGATTGTGAAGAACGTTAGTTTATTACCTATCTCACGAGAGTGTAAGCTATCGATAAATTCTGGCCTGTACCAAAATGCTTACATTATAACGTATTCATTTTCGATAGTTCATAATTCATCCATGTCAAATCTTGTCAACGTAAGGTAGGACGCCCTCAGGCTAGGTGGAGCGACGATCTTCGCAGGGTGGCTGGTAGCAGCTGGATGAGAGTTGCCGAAAATCGAGCTAAATGGCGTGCAATTGGGGAGGCCTATGTCCAGCAGTGGACTGCTATAGGCTGATGATGATGATGATGATTAATAATTGAATATTTCCCAGGAATGATTGAGCACAAAAAAAAAAATGGAAAGAGAGTAACCATCGGCTTCGTTAAGGGTATTTTTAAACCTGTTAGACTTAACTTCCAATTTATATCTGATCAACTTCTTCAAGCGACACCTGACTTCATTTGTGGTTTGAAATATCCATTCATCATTTGGATCCCTTCCAGAGAATTTAGTAACAAGTTTTCGGCTTGGTTTAATTATTCTCATTAATTTTAGGCACCGTTACGTTTAATGAATCCTTGTAGCCGAAAAACTAGGAAAGTTATGTTATCCGAGGGTCAGTAAGTAACCTCATAATGTACTAGTTGTTTTAAAACCTTGTTAAATGAGAAAATCCGTGAGGTCACTTAATATACGATAACCCGTTTTTAACGTGGATAATGCTCATGCATACTGCCTTACCACAGGGAGATAGCGCAGTTATGTGGTACTTCAACCCACTAAAACTTCACGGTGTCCTCCTGTGTCGCTTATGGCGGGAACTCGGGATCGTGTAAGCACATAATTTGGTTTAAATAGGTTATTATAATTAATTTATGAAGTACTTTCTGTTTTGTTATTCGTTTTGAATTAAATAAAAGTATTTTATACTTAAACTGTTTTATTTTAATATATCTCTCTTGCTGTTAATACACATGAAAATACCGTATATATGGTTATGTCAAAAACGATGATAACGTTCTGTTACTGCGTTACTACACTTTCATTGTAGATTCTTAAATATTTTGTGAAAGTGAGAACGTTGCAGGCCTTGTAGACTGTAGGCGATTTTCCATTTTATTAAGTACCTTGTAGTTTTTGACAGTCCTACACTGTTCTCCCATACCTATTAACACTGTAATTTGAAACCTTTGTAAAAGACAATTATTTAAAAAAAAGTAACTATGTAGTTTCTTACCAGCACATCTAGCTGCTGATGTTTCAGAAGTGCCCATGTAGGTTTATGTGAAATTAAAATATTTTGCTTTGATTTGAGCTCCTGCCGCGGCCTCCAACCCTCAGCCCTGGTGCCTCCCATACAACATCGTGGCTGTCCTCAGTTACGATATCGCCCAAGCGGCACCGCAAGCTGCTTGTTGACCGCTACGTCGACGGCGTGTTGGCAAAAGCCCAGACGAGTGGCCCCTCCTTCGGTTTCCCTTGGCTTCACCATGAGTGTCCAAGCCACAGTTACTGAGACCCCCCGTCTTGACAATCCGGGAACCTAGCGGGGGGAATCAATGATGTACTGCTGTAACTAATGAGAATAAAAAGTTTCATAGAGACTTTTTCAACAAGTATTCTTATTTACAGTATGGAAGAATGGTACAATGACTGACATAAATTTGTTGTTTTTTTTTAGTCATATGTCCAGTTTAGTACAATATTTGGAGACATATCATATTAAAAAAAAAAGTTGGCATTGCTACGCTGCTACAGCGTAGTAACAACGTAGCGATACCAACATTTTAAGTTAGGCGTAATGTAATGCAATAATTAGTTTGACATTCTTATCGTGTTGGTAACAATTGATGTTATCACCTTCAGTTATAACAAATCGAATAGATCACATCACCTTTCCAAGTCTAATCAAACATTGAGCACAAAAGCCTTCCTCACTTCACTGAACAACAACATTGAAACAAGTGCCATTCCATTAATTTGACACCCACGCAAATACACCATGTATTTACTTCATATGGGCTATGAAAATTCGTGTTTGTACCTACAAGAAAAAGAAAAACACGACCAACTACTTGTTGAACCACAAACAATGAAGAGTTTCATAGTTTAGGGATGAACCTATCCCTATTTAACGTTCAAAGTCGTTTTCCACTAATATTTTCAATAGGAAAAGTGCAGTTACGAACTGTTAAATTAGCTTCACTTTGTAAATACTTCATCTTTTATCTGTTTTCTCCAAACAAGAAAAAACTGGACATTTATTGCTGTTTTCAACGTCTACAAATGTCAATTATTTCCAAGTTACGGTGAGCATACCTTACTGAATGTAAACAATAAATACAATTTATACACGAATAACTCAGCAATATCTGTCAGAACGATACTTAATAAAACGATGTACCTTTCAGCTTGTTTTTCAAATTAAACGCGCTCATGCTCATAAAACATGTTTATTTCATGACAATTTGCGAGAAACATACGAAGAACTGTTTACGATGTACTTTTTTAGACAAACATGGTCCTGTCTTATAACTTTATGAGTGTGTGGAAAATATTGGAAACTGAAAGAATTCAAAAACATTGTTTCATATTACCTATGTCTTTTGTAGTCTAACATCGTTAAATGGCTAATGGCTAGTTACTTATCAATAGGTAAAAGTTTTCAGAACTTTTACCTATTGAATAAAGGAAATAACAAAAATACCAACTCTAAAATAAGCATTTGACAAGTGTATCGGCCCCGACTTATGATTTGTGGGTCGTGACAGTCGAACCCAGTCAGTTGAGCTTCATTATTACTGATCCATGCCTGCACTGACTGGACAGGGCCACTCAATCTGAGTGGTGATTTCCTCAAAAGACTGTTTCCGATACCAATCTACAAAGTCTTCTCATGATCTGACCAAGGTTATGTGTAGACTTTTAGTCTGTGACTTTTGAGTTAGTTTCGGCCTTACTTCTCACAGTAGTAAGATGGGAAACTCCGACCTCAACTAGTTTAAAAAAAAAAATATTGACCTGGTCTTAGTACACACCTATAGAAATAAGTCATTTATCTATATAATGTCTGATCGTTTTCATCGAAATTTGAGTGTACCCAAGGGAGAAACACAAACGTAATATTATCATTTGTATATGCTGAAAGACATAGGTACTGTTACGTAGATCGTAAAGTCTAGAAACATCACGCTAACTCCATCTCAGAAAGGGGCAGTGTTACGTAAATCGAAAAGTCTACAAACGTCACGCTAACTCCATCGAATAGCGGGATTAAACAGTAAACATTTGCCTCTCGTAATACCTGGAAGCTTCTACGCTACTTGTGAAGTGTGGCAAAGTGTCGAATGTTCGCGAATGTTCTGCTCGGCTTATAAATATCGGATTGTCAGGCTGACAGGCAGTTCGTTTACGAATGCGGTCGATTGCGATTTAAGTGATACAGTACAAGCGACACAAGTGATTCCTTTTGACGTTTCTTGTTGTTGCGGTATTTGTTTATTTAATTAAACAGTTTTTTGTGTGTTTCGGTAATTTTGGTTTTAATTAATTTATCCCGAACCCCAGCTCGTAACAGTACCGTTAATTCTCGGAAGAAACTTCTGAATGTTCTCACAATATTCACTAAAAGTAGCCACTGAAACATACCGCGTATCATAGTTCGAGTAAATTGTGTCAAATAAATAAACAACAACATTATGTCCACGAGTTGGTTCCCGTTTACCCGTTTCTTCCCGTCGCTAAAACTTTTGTCGCAATTTATAATGGTGAGCAGCAGAATAACATGTGGTAGGGATACTGTTTAAAATAGTTTAAGACGAAAATTTAACATGGTTTCCGGAAAATATTAACCTACTATTTGTTTTATATGAAGTACTAGCAATAAGTTCACACAGTGTAACAAAAAAATATAATAAGCGCTTTTGTTTGATTATGAACGAAGTGTAGGTATGCTGAACGAAATATTATCGTGTAAAGGAAATACGAGCCTCAAAGAGATGTCTGCTAGGACCGATGCCTGCCAGGGTCGCGAGATTATTCGAAAGAGATACCGTGACCTTGGCACATGAGCAACTGAAGAAATACGGGTGGGTTTTTGTCAGTAAAAGTCTGACACGCCCTCCCGCTCCACCCAGAGCGGGAGAAGACATTTGATGATTTCCCATCCAAAAAAAAAGGAAATACGAAGTAAAGTTTTGTTTGGCTTTGTAAGTTTCTACGTTCTGCCGTTGCGGCGTGAATGATAAACATCCGAAAATACAGAATTTATAATAATAATAGAATAAACTAATATGATAGATTCATATTGCAATCAAAAGACGCGACAAGTTTCTGCTTCACTTCGATTGGAATTGCGGTCTATGAAAACTTCACTCTGACGGAATGTCACCCAATTGATACTGATGTAGGTATGTCCGTAAGACGCTAAAATGTATACGAAAACTTGACCGAACCGAATACTTCAGTTTAAAATAGGCTTAAACACATGTAAATATTTCATAATTTAATATCTACAATATTGATGTAGAGTATAATGTGATGTGTGTGTGTATGTTGTGTATTATCTGTAATGTAGGGATTATTTTACAAAACCACGTTCGGCCATCCAAATGTAAAGGTTCATACCTCTGTCACTACAGTAGATTGTTCTGAATCAATTTTCGTCGTATTTAATATTATAGGTATTTGTTTATCGCAAAAATTATTTGAAGCTACGTAAATTACCGTCACAGTCCTGTTATAGTGTCTAAACAAACTAAAATGTACGAAGTACCATCCACACTAGAACTTTATAGGTACATAATTATGTACACGTAAGTCTATTTGTATTATGACCATAATTATCCTCCACAATCAGTATTACTAATTTAATAAATAAACAATGTTTTAAAAACAATGTTTTTAAAACGCAGTGAATGTAATTATGATTATAACATAATAATCTAATTATGGTGTTTGGTGGTGAAAGTTAATTCTGAGACATGTTGTTTATATTGCCCTCAGAAAATTCTCAAATTGTCAACGATTACGCCTCAATGTTTAAGTATATTTAATGTCCCATGGAGTCTAAAAGGTCATTCGAAATTACTGTCGTATATCTTTGACAAAAACTTTTTTACAAAAAAAAAACAACCGACTTCCTTAAAAACACTACAAAGTGAAAAATAACTTTAATTTCGGAAGTCGGTGTCTTAGGATCTGTATTTATGGTTTTTTTGCCACCGACTTCCGAAATTAAAGTTCTTTTTCACTTTGTAGTGTTTTTAAGGAAGTCAGTTGTTTTTTTTTTTGTAAAAAAGTTTTTATTTTTAAATTTTTAGTTGTGGTATTCACCCTGCACTAATTCCAAACAAACAATGCATATTTAAGCGATAGCAGAAATCGCGGTTGATTTGCTGTCATTTTTTAAAGAGTTCCGGTGTCTGTCTCCCGAACTCATCATCAGATCTATATGTAAATTATATGGGACCATTTCGGAATAAACCCCTTTCGAACAAAAAAAGAATTTTGCAAATCCGTCTATATATGACGGAGTTATGGCCGAACATACATAAAAAAAAAAACATAAACATCCGAATTGAGAACCTCCTCCTTTTTGAAGTCGGTTGAAAATACGTAATGTTTAACAATAGACGAGCCCCGTTATTACATAACTTCATGTTAGTATTCCTTGAAAGGAAAATCAGACGTGCGTAGTAGGTACCTACTCCCACATAGTTTTCTCTGTAATTTGACACGGCAAAAAGGGTTGACAGCAAGGTTTGAGCTTATTTTCGTACATAGCTAGATTTATCGTGTTATCATACTTTAATTATGTTTTATTTTATTATACCTTTTGATGTCTGTTGCCCTTTTAAAAGCCAGAATAAAAATTTCACAACATTTTTGTTTTGTTCGCAGATTCATTAGTATTTTCTGGTATTGTGCAACCATTTTTGACTAGTGGGATAACAGTAGTGCATTCAAATCACATAAAACCAAGAAAGTTATTTAAAACTGAACACATTTAAACGCAAGCTTAGCTATAATGAGTTACCCTTAAAAATTAAAAGTTCTACACCTTTAATTCTATTAACGGATATAACTGACGCCCGTTGTTTGAGGTCCGCAATTTATTCCTCAGAAGACCTTAAAAACTTCTCTTTAGCAGTTAATTTAATATAAAAATCTGTTCCAGCGAAATTATTTCTTGAAATATGTTCAGAAACATAGTGTATCAAGATATCGAACCAATTATAATGAACATTGAATAGATTGAGTACGGTTAGGAATACCTCAGATATAGATGAGATAGTTTAATACGTCAGCAACAAAACAATACCCAGCCTAGACGATAGTAAATCCAAGTCTGAAGACCGCTGGCCTTGCCACACAATCAACCATAACTTAGCCAACGACAATCAATCAAGTCTGCTTATCATAATCTCGTGATTAATGTTTCCACAGGGTTCGCCATCGCAGCTAGCCGCCTTGAACAATGAGTCTTTGACTAACTTAATTATATAATACGTGGGCGGCGTGGCTAGAATTGGGTCAGTGGGCTAAAATCTCGTGTGAAAAGGTCTACATTTTGCGATTCAGAAGTGGTGTCTTCATAAGTAACCATTGAAGGTAGCCTAGCCTAGCTTAGTATTTCCATAAGTTGGTTGAAAGAACGTGCTGAAATATAGTTGGAACAAAATATAGCTCCTGTCTAAGTTCGAACCTACGACCTAAAATTCGTAAATCGAAGTCATTTCCTCTAGGCCACCAGTGCTCATTGAACCTTATAGGCTGCTGATGACCACTGCTCTTACCAACACAATAGCACACGCAAAATATGGATAAAAAAGTCTAGCCGCTGAAACATTTGTCTCTTTGGACTACTTTATAAGTTTAAATCTTTAAAAGTGCTTAGCGTTTGGGACTTTTATTAGTCTAACATTAACTCACAACAAAACTACATTACCTACTTCTGTATTATAAGCAGGTAATGTAGTTTTGTTGTAAGTCATCATTAAACTTGCAAGCATACCTTTATTTTTTGAAACCCTAAAGGTATCTTAATTGTGCACAATTCAACATAACCTACTTTTAAATTACATCAAGCTCACTAAAATGTGGAGCACCGCGTGTCCCGAAACAAAATGGGGTAGACAATGAGCTAAGTGGAAAGAAAGTGCTGCGGTTAACAAGGTTTCAACAATGAGTGATGCGGTTTCTTTTGACACTCCTAATGAGACGTAGCTAGATGCTTTCTACTACGAGTGAATACTTTTTACATAATGTCCCCGCTGTATACTCGCGCCATATACAGGTTTGCATGACATCTACGCACAACATATTACCATAGATTCAGTACATTATCCTGTAATTTTTCATCGGTAATTTAAAAAAAAATGCAGTTCCGTACATTTTAACCGTGTAGGTAATTGCACTTTTCTTTATAACATGAGGTTTTTTTCGGGGGGTCTAGATCCTTGTTCTGAATTTATGGTTACAGGTTGCGCGTCAGGGTCAACCTGCATAGTTGAATTCAAAATAGGTAGGAAAAAATCTGGTATTGTCCATATTAACTTGACTCTGTTTTCTTACGTAAAAATAAAAAAAACATACTTTACGCTTTAGCAGTTAGGTTTGCGTCATTTTAGTGGTGGCAACAATGGCAATATTTTTCATAAAACTTATTTTAACTCTCTAGGGTGGACTTTTTCCGTAATGACGTCATAAATGATTGTAGTTTGTAGGTTTTGGCTTAAATAGCATAGTTTGTAAAGCTTAATGTTTTTATGTGTATTCCGTGGAAAATGTTGTTGGTTACACATTTGGCCACATGATTTTGTTTTTCTTCATACAATATGTAATGTGTCACTGTTTGGTTTCCTTAATACATAAAATAAAAGAAAAAATATCGTTATATCATTGATTATGGTCACACAAGAATGTACATTTTGGATTATTTTAGAACACTCTAATAGAGAGTATTTCTCTGTTGCGTTGTGAAAAAATTCAAAATTGACTTCGATTTATTTTACTGGTAAAGTTGTCTACTAAAATATCTAAAGTTATTACTTTCAAAAGACGCTTTATTGTCTCGCTGAAATTATAATTATTTATTATATAGAATGGAAATAAAATTGAATTCTCCAGAAGTCATTAGACAGGATCCCATTTTATTATAGGTCAATGAGTAACAGAGTAAATTCAAATTTAATTCTGCTGAAAATATACAAATTATATTTGATAATGTCTGGCGTAAATACGGAAAATTATTACTTAAATAAAAACGTGCGGGTGAAAACGTGCGGAGATTGGAAGGAGCTTATTCTGGAAAGTACCTACTGTCTCCAAACCTCATTATTGCTGTCATCAAGAATCGTCGATGTGTTCTAATTTGAAGGGCATGGGTCATCATAATCTCTAATATTCTACTGATGTGACTCCCACTGGGACGGCTGGCAATCCTTCTCTCTTCGAGAGGGAGCGGGCCGTAATGTGGATTACGGCCCACGCGGGCCCAGTGAGGGTTGGTATGCGTTACATGTTTTTGAATTTTTGGTACTAGGACTCCACGAAATTTTCCTTCATCGTTTCGAGGGCTGTGTCGATGAAATTATTTACATAAGGGAAAGCGTCTACCTGAGTTCGAACCCACAACTCATAGGTCGGGGCCATTACCACTGAGTCACCACTGAAACACCTGAAAAATGTGTATCCATACAATGTTTGGAGCCTATCTATTTTGAACCATTTCGTACAAATATAAGTATCGTAGCAAAGTTTAACGAGGTATAAGCTTAAACATTTAAGTTAGCAGCGCGGAGCTTTAATATTCATTTGACTAAGAATTTCAGGTTGACATTGTCTGGCTTAAAGTACGGTTAGCTTTTAACAACAATCCTTAGTAATTATATGTCATTTAACTGAGATTGTTTGAGATAGAAACTTGTTACTATAAGTACGTGACTTGTACTAACAGTTGTCAATTTGCTAAAGGATAATGAAACTTAACCTACTTCCTTAAGTTTGAAAATTATTACGTGCACGAACGAATAAATGAATTGGTTACATTAAGGACGCTATAACATTTTTGAATCGCTCAAGTTTAGGTATCTGAGTCGCCACACAACAACATTACGCGCACGCACACATTGAAACCATTGTCTGCTCGATTTTAAACATTAGTTAACTAATCTTGATACTCGAAGGTATTATTTATTTTATTTTACTAGCACTGTTGAGTAAAATTTGTAGTAAAGTAACTTTACTATCTGAATTTAGTGACAGTAAATAACTTTTACTACCATGATCATCAATATTTTTGGGGTAACGTATAATTTGACAATTTAAAAAAAACGAGGTGTAACAATAAAATACTTTAACAATATTTTTGGATAATAAACAAATATAACTGATGGTAACCGTAGAATATCGTTGTAATCGTTGAAAATATACAGGATATTCCTTAAAGAAAACTAAGCAAAAATTGTGTGACGCGCGACCCTCACCTTTGAGATTGCAGCGCGTATTCAGAATTTTTTATTTATGTAAATAATTAAAGTTACGTTAAATATTGTGACTACATACTAGCAAAACCCCCAAAATTGATACCCATGTCGACATTTCATCATAACAGTACATCCGCCATTTTAAATTAAAAATCGAAGATTTTATAATCCCTACCCCCAATATGGATAAAGATCTTTTTATAAAAAAATAATACCCGCCGTATTTGGATCAAATTTGGATGAATCATTCGTAATAACTATCCTAAAATTATCCAAATTTGTTAGCTATAATATGCGGGCACTTTTTATTTAAAAAATTAAAATATTCGTCGTTTTGAATGAAAAACTTGTGGGGTCACCTTTTTTTGGCTCCAAATGTAATTTGTATGGAGTTATCGGCTTCAGCACCTTCGAAAATCTTGAAAACGACACCCATGATGAAAATTTTGAAAATTTTCGTAACCACCATTTTTGATTTTGAATCAGATTCAGCACCCTTGTTTACCCCTACCGCAAGCTACATTAAAGAATTTCGTTCCAAAAATGGACGACACTTGCATAATTTAATTACCACGTTGAAAATATAACTTTTTATTGAATAATTATTCGCCATTTTGAATTCTTGAAAATGAATACATAGTCATAATTACCCTACCTCAATTATTCCAATAGAATTTGATATATTTATTTCTAAATCAAGTTCTGATAATAAGTTTGGTACTCATAGTTTTGGTCCGAAAAGTATCAACATTTTTCAACCACAGTATACAGCACGGCACTCACTTTATTATTATTTTGATCGTATTTATTTTGTACAAAAAAGCGATACGCCCGTGCTTCCTAGGGCGCGTCTGAGCGCGGAATGAGAAGCCGCGGGTTTAAAATGTATGAAGAAAGTTGAGAACGTTCTTTATTTTTCTCATAAATAAAAAAGTTATGTATTTAATTACAAAATATTTAGGCAAAACGTAGAAGATTATACTAGCCATAATTTGTTGTCATTTTGAAGTTAAAATATGCAGTGGATCTGACTATACAGGTACCTTTCCAGATCCCATTATTTTTCATTTTCTTCGATTATTGCGGTGGGGAAAACGTATTTTTGTGAAAATATTGTATGGGACTATATATTTTTTATGGTACCATAATGGAGATGAATAAATTATCTTTAATTAAAGACCATAATTGACTTCGCAGTTGTGATTCCTCTTGATGTAATTGGTACTGGAAAACCACCGATATTTGTAGAAAAATGTTATAGCGTCCTTAATAAGTTATTCATTAAGTCACCCACTAAAATATTTGTCATTTAATATGCATGAGTGGTACCCGATTTTAATGAAGATACCTGAAGTCCACAGTTCAATTTGAGGTACGCTTTGTGTAGGTATTTCTATACGTAACTCTTAGACATCCCAATAATATAGTAGATACCTTAATAACATATTTGCTTAAAGAAGACTCGATACCGTAGATTGAACATAACAATTTTAATAACACCTATTAAGCCTTCTTATCTTAGTAATCCCTACTTATTGTTCCCCATAGCATATTTGTACTCCCTATACAGAACCAAAACTAAATTCGTGGTTAGTTACATTCTCGGAATGTTCAGGAACGCGACGCATTTCGTTGTCAAGGAGACATTTACAGAACCACACTTTATTTAGATTGCTTCTGATGAAGGAAGACAATTAAATTGTCTAACAATTAAGTTGTCTAACAATTAAATTGTTTGTCGATCCATTACAAGGACGGTACGCTACCCACAATACTCGCCAGTGAAACGAATTACTTCAACTGTCATTTATTAGTTCTCGTCGCAAAACGATCCTATTTATTCACCATCTAAGACCGATTGTACGAATAACTGTCAGCAAAAACTGTTAGTGTCAATCAAACAAAAGGACATTAAAGGAAATTGTCTGTAACTGTTACTCAAAGTACCTTAGAACCATTATATTGATGACCAACATTAAATTTCTTATTGCTTTTGTTATATTCCTGCAAATCGTTAACTGGTTAAATAATTTCGATCGAACTGAATACCTTGTTTACACGTGGTGGGTTTGCAGACCGTCAAAAGGCAAGCATTATTAATTGTGATTTTCCGTTCTGTGTTTTCAAATACCTATAAAACTAAAAATAATACATTCTATGGGTTGTAAAATTTCGATAGTTGTAGAAAAAAATGGCTCTTGAATTGAGTAGTGACTGTGCTAAATTATAAAGGACTAGCAAGCTTAGCGTGATAATAGGATGGAGAGATGAATACTTAATACCATCTTTAGTGGAAGGAACCTAATCTTCTTATCTTGAATCGACGCTAGAATAGTTAACACTGAATAATCGGATTCAGAATTGATAGATTATTAAAATCAAGGCAATCTTCCTACTTGTACAACTTGCTAAATAAAGAACTACATATATATCCCATGAAGCTCCGAGACTGTAAAAAAGTTGTAACTGACTGGCTAAAGAATAAAACCTACGACGATGTAGTCTATTGTAACTACGCTTCAATAACCAAATTATTTACATTCGGTTTGTTGTGTGCATGGTTAGTGGAAGAAGATTTAATTGGCTTCTTGCGATCCCAAGACATTGTCGCAGGGCTAACCTAACCTACATTAACCCACAATTTGTTCAACCGATTTGGCGTGATAGCGTAACAAGCAAACAATCAAATAAATGATCAATCATATTCGTATTTATAATATTAGACTGGATATTATTAGAAGAGAACTAAATACGCTAATTAAAAAACTGACACACTACACATCTTCACTCTTCACACTCTCACCCACACTCACACCTATCACACGTACACGCGCGTTTTGGCCCATTCTATGCACTACGCTCATTCATTTACAGTGCTGTTTGTATAATTTTAAGTTACCCATTTACTTTTAGTTTTGCATGTTTGCATGTTTACATTGTCTACACTTCAACTGCATAAGATAATGATAAGTGGAAGCGCGGAGTCTCCTAACACAAGCAATTCCTTGCTTAAAAAGTGATCTCCAATAACATGTATCGAAATGCCCTTTGTAATTGAAAATAATCAATTTTATTTATTTTATTAAAATAAAAATATATATTCATCATAAGAGCGTTGTAGTACAGTTTAAAGGGTTGACAAATTGAGTGTACTAAAACTACAACTGAAATTGTGGTGAGGTGCTTATTATGAACAGAAAAAATATGTCTTCGCTCAAATTTTGAGTTTTATTCTAGTTTTCATCTCTTCACGTTCATCTTCATTAGTACAGTGAATGAAGTCAGACTTTAACCCCGAAATTCTACACCAAAATTTTTCCATCTCATCGATTTTACCTTTAACATTCGATCTCCAACATAGCCAACAACTTATCATACCTACCAATTAAGATTTTAAATGAACTGTGTTATAGTATATTTTGCGATAGCAATATGGAATTGTAGATTGCCCGCGAGCTGTCACACGTCACATCAACCGCGCGCTTCTAGCCAGCAGCCTGCTCCCCAGCGAAAAAACGCCTGAAAAAGGTTTTCGTGATGATAGCACAGCTGTTTTTCCGTTGTTTGCAAATTCTCACAATCAAAACCCGTTATAAACAGACAGTTCTAGCAAAGTTTCTCACTTTCGTATTATATGATAGAAACATAATCTACACTATTAAAGTTGTGAAACGCTAGAATGAGATCAACAAAATATATTTTCGAAAACACAACATACCCTAGCTTTATATCTGTCAAATAAGATCACGAGAGTAATCAACCATCATCGAGACTTTATTCTTTCAATATTTATACAGTTCCAGTCGCCTCTAATCAAGATGTATTTTTTAAAGCTAAAAATATTTCCAATATATATCGTAGAAACAGAAAACGAAATTGTGTGAACTTGTTTGTTAGTTTTTAAAGTTTTTCCATATGTTTGATGAGAGCTGATTTTAGTCTGACACCAATCAGTAGTTAATCTGCTATACTAATAACGCTAAATTTTGTTAAAAAGTTACCTTTGCGTTAGCCTACTTCGCAACGAGAATCAGCTACGAAACTCGTAGGCTATATTCACTACGAGTGGCCGCTACGATATTCGTAGCACCATCTCATAAGGGAGTACGCGGCAGCCACCATGAATTTTCCCTAATGATAGTTGAATTACAGAGCCACCTTTTTTTGTGGATAGGAAATCATCAAATGTCGTCGCCCGCTCTAGGATGGAGCGAAAGGGCGTGTCAGACTTATACTTAAGTTCCTTCAGTTGCCCATATGCCTGGGCTACGGTACCTCTTTTGAACTAATCTCGCGACCCTGGCTGGCATCGGTCCCCTTCAGTTGGCTGACATCTCTTTGAGGCGCGCGTGGTACACTACGCGCCGTCGACACGGGCCTGGTCCTTACCGGGCGGACCCAATATTAGTATAGAGTTTTTTTTTTACAGATCGACCTCAAAACATCTATACTAATATTATAACGGTGAAGAGTTTGTTTGGTTGAACGCGGTAATCTCAGGAACTACTGGTCCCAAATGAATTATTATTTTTGTGTTGGGTAGCCTAATTATTGAGGAAGGCTATAAGCTGTTTTTTAACGAATTCGTTGCATGGTTAAATATGATCAAATATGTTGACTTCACGTAGGGAAGAATACACAATAAACAATGGATAAAAACTGCTTTCTCCACTCCTACATCAAATAACAAATCTAACAGCGGTTGTTGACCCCAAAAACACATCATATATTTTTAAATTGTCGTGTTCACACACGATACCCATCACTTCTACGTAGTTTTGCTACCTGATTCAATTTGACCCTGTATATTTGACGAGTGATTAATTACAGAAACATTTTCGTTTTACTCGTCGCGTCGACTATGACAGGCAACGCGATCGAAGTTAGTTTGAAAAGCTAAGTCAGCTGGATTGGTTTGTTTTTACGACAGTAATTAGCATGATGTTAAGACGTAGAGTGGTTCATAGTAGGTATACTCTGGGTACTGTTACGGGGCAGGTTCAAAGTCACTTTTAAAAAAAAGACTATATTTAAACCTTGAAGAAAACTTTTATTGGAAATTAATATCTTTAACAATAATTATATTTTAATGTGTCCGCCACGAAGTTCAGAGTATGACTGACGGAAACCAACGTGTCGCAAAATGTAACAACTGTGGAAAACGTTACATGATGCCTACGTGTCACAAAGTGCATCCACTGTGGGAAACATTACAAGACGCTTATGAGGCGTCAGCGTTTGTATTTTATATGCTTAGGGCTGTCTTTCAATTTATAACAACCCCCCCGATAAGATTGATCATTACGGTTAAGAGTGATGAGAAATCTAAGTTGAAACATTGAACTTCGTTTTGGTTACAAACTAGGATTCAAGTAGAAGAAATATCTTAAGTGTATGTATAAGTAAACTTAGGATTAAACTAGAATTAAACATAAGAAATAGTATTAATACAATTATAGTCATTTAAACGAGACGTTAACTATTTTATAAGAATAAGCATTACAATTGATAGGGTCGTTGCAAAACTAAGTCATAACATTACGTCTGGAGTTGGCAAGGACGTACACGATCCTTGAACATCTTCGTCAGAAGATTCGGTAAATCGATTATTTACTGATTGAACAGACTGAACTGTTTGTTTCTTTTTAGTGTAACACTGATTAAACACTTGGATACAATATCGAGGTTTAGTTGAACAAAATAACTTCTTAGATCTGTACAGAAGATAAATGAGGACAATGGTAGAGTTAATGTATGTCAACGAGAGGTAGTGCGTACTATATTTATGTAAATGAGATGGTTGTTCAATCTTATTTAATTCTTTTTCAAACTCATTTAAATGCACACTTGCTTGTAACAGAGAATCGAAGTCGTTAACATTAGATAACTTTACAAAAGGGAGATGTCGTACTGTTTTATTTATTCTCTGATTGTCGCAGCAATCGTCTTCAATAATATTAAAATTAGATATATGATTAATAACATTGGACATAACATAGTCGCTAGGAGTAAACTTTAGAGTTTTAAAGAAAGCTACACAATATTTTGGCAAGGCCAACATGCCTGTGCCGAAGAAGATCTCATCGTAATTGCTAGGATCATTTTCACATGTAATATGAGCCTTTCCGGGCTCTGATTGTACAAACAACAATTTATTGTTGTTTAACTTGAAAAATACATCGATTGACCCGTGTAACAATTTAGTATTACAAGAATCTGGCAATGAACTTATAGCTTCAGTTAAGATTATTGTTTCACAAGTTGGATTTGCAATTGTAGAGTACACATTTCCTAAAGAACACACATAGCACTCATTATGAATCACTTGACACTTATCCACTGACTCTAGTAGTGAATAAAACATACGATCTATTGTTACAGCCACATAAGGTTTACTAGGAGCAATGAGTATATAAGTATCAGGTTTGGTAACATCGTAAGGAGCTGGAAGAGGAACATTGTGATAAAGGTTGTATATCTGTGGAAGGACGAGCGGAATTTTTGTTATAATAATAATCTTATTTCATCTGATAATCATCATCTGATAATAACAAATTAAATCAGATATGTCAATAATTACATGTATGTTTTCTAAAGATAAACTTGTAGGGAGTTCGCAGTGTTTAGGTAGCTTATCTTTATGTAGGTCTAGTTCTTGGAATAATTGATAGGGACTGAGAACAGCTGGGTGAAGAATGTTGAGCTTGCTAAATAAGATAGCGTTGTTGACGTCATCAATGTCAAAGGACAAGGCTATAGTAATACTTTCCAGGGAGTTCAATAGCATTATTAAATGGTTTTTATTTCTAACTTATCACTTGAATTTGATAATTGTTCAAATGCTAAGCGAATAGTATTTAAATTTTGATTTAGTTGATTTTTATTCTTGTTAACTTTTGACATTGTATTATTGAAGGTTGAGATAGTAGATTGAATAACGTGGATATTATCTTTCATTAAGTGAGTCAGCTGTTTTTCGTCTGTTTGTACTTTAATGATAGCGTCCGAGAACTTTAAGGCATCGTCAGAGTCTAAAGTTCCGAAGATTGTTTTTAAAAGAGAGCCGCCCGCGTCAACGAGTCCTCGTTTAAAACGGTTTGGTTTTTGATCTTGAACTAGGTAGGATATTGACAAGAACTTACGAACATTATTAAGATGTTGATTTTGTAATGGCGATAGTAGATTAGTACATTCTAGTTGGACTTTACTGGAAGAGCTAGTAACACAGAAATTGCTAACTTCTTTGATTAGAGCTTCGACTTTATCTAAATGTGGCTTTATATGGCTAATGTCTAAGTAAGTTACGACATTCCAATGATCGTTCGTGAACTTAACGTTCAATAATTGGTCAAAGTATAGACCTGGACTACCTACGATTGGGGTAACGAATTTGTAGCTCGAAGACGGCTGAAGTAATAACCTGAAATAGAAAAAGATAAGGCTAGTCATCTGTTGCGATTTTTATTTCGTCGTAATGATGACGAACATGTTTTCGATTAAATAAAAGTGTGACTGTATGGTTACCATTGATTTTGACTATTTTAAAAGGCCCTTTCCATATAGGAGACATCGCCTTATTCTGTTTATGATGGCACCGTAAGTACACCATGTCACCTATTTTATACGTCACGGGTTTAGCATGAACATCGAAACGTTGTATGGATTTTTCTTTGGATGATTCTATATTTTGCAAGGCTTTTTGATTAAGAGCACGAATATAGTCTGTATAGGTGTTTAGGTCTAAGGTGTCGGCACTATGAAGCATGTAAGGCTTAAATCCGAACAATAATTCCATCGGTTGAAAGCCGGTAGTTGAATGCACATTAGTGTTGTACGCTATCATAGCAGTTTGTAAGTATAAGGTCCAGGTATGTTGGTTATCTTCGATGTATGATCTCAAGTACTCTTTTAAAGTCGCATGGCTTCTTTCGAGAGCGCCACACGTTTGTGGATGATAGGCGAAGATATGTTTAATACCAAATAATCTCTCCAATTGTTTTAAAACATCGGATGTAAAATTGGTTGCTTGATCAGTTATGATCATTCTAGGGATACCTAGATGAGAAATGAAAAGAACGAAATTTTGAGCAGTTTCTTCAGCTGAACATGTTGACATTGCATACGCTTGCGAATACTTAGTTAAGTCGTCTTGCGATGTAAGGATAAACTTATACCCATAATCATGAGTTTCTGGTAATGGTCCTACTACGTCTAGGAATACTTTTTCCATGGGTTTCGTGGCTGTAGATGTGATTATCATAGGAGCGCGATTTGTTTGACGTAGTGGTTTGTTTATTTGGCAGGACTTACAACTCTTGACATAGTTTTCTATGTCTTGACGCATGTTTTTCCACCAATAAAGTGTTTTTAACCTATCGTACATGCGAGAAATACCCGGGTGTCCTGCTGAAGGTGAGTCATGATTGTCTTTTAATATACGGGGAACCTCTGCGGGAGGAGGAAATAGTATATTATTATGATAGATATGAACCTTGACGCCCATGTTATGAAATAGAAATCCTATAAATTTGTATAATTTCGTAAACGATAACTTCGTGAATGGATCTTGGAAATCGGAAATAGCAAATTCCTTTTCTTCGGAATACCACGCGGTTATCATTTCTCGATAGTCTCTTAACATATTAAAAATATCTTTATAACTCATTTCGTCATAATGATGGACACGTAAGAATAGGTGTGTGAAAACATGTTTTTCATTGGACGTCCTTTGAAACGTGTATAGTTCACTTTCTAAAGTACGTATATCAGGTAAGTCTTCATCAAACTTAGAAAGCTGTAGAATTTCAGAGCAGTATGGAATCGAGTCGTCTAAGTCGATAGCAGAAGGATACGTAATCATTTTACATTTTGTTTTAAGTAATGAATCGTTATGTTCCTCTGTAACAGTGTCATAGGAATTATTACGTTGTTGACTAACTTGTAAGTATTTTTCATAAGTTTCAGAAGTAGAAGAGACATTAGGATCAATGGTTAGTATTGGGTTACGAGACAGGGAATCAGCGTTACAGTTCATCTTGCCCTTTTTATGAACTATTTCGTAGTCGAATTCTTCTAGCTTTAAGCGCCAGCGAACTAATTTTGAACTAGGATCTTTGCAATTGAATAACCACTGTAGTGGTTTGTGGTCAGTGACTACGATGAACTTATTACCATATAAATAAGGTCTAAAGACTTTCGTACCGAAAATGATAGCTAAACATTCCTTTTCAGTAGTAGAATAGTTTCCTTTCGCTTTGTTAAGAGTTCTAGATGCGTATGAGACTGGTAAATATTGACCGATTTTTCCTTGAGATAAAATTGCAGAAACAGCGAAATTAGACGCATCGGTCGTTAGCACTAAGGGCTTAGAGAAGTCGGGATATTGAAGAATAGGAGCGGTCGTTATTTTACATTTTAACTCATCAAAGGATTTTTGTTGTTCTGGGGACCAAACAAAATTTGCATTTTTCTTAAGAAGGCCTGTGAGGGGTTTCGTAACATGGGAGAAGTTTTCTATGAATCGGCGGTAATACCCAACTAACCCGAGGAACGATTTAATAATAATAATAATAATAATAATAATTCATTTATTTCAGATTTATCTTGCGATTACATCCATATTTGTTAGTACGATGCGAGCTTACAAACTAGTGTTAGTAAAAAATAATTAAAATTAATTGCTGAATATTAAACATTAAGTGACCAGACCGGGTGGACTTCCCGATGATGGTGGAAAATCACTATACGACTGCATGCAGCCGTATCCAGCGAGCCAGCATCGGAGAGTCCCACCGGTCCGCCAGCGCGCGCAGGATAGTGTTGGGACTGTCGCGCGTACGGCGCATGATAGAAGCGCACCGTTTGCGCATGATGGCCGCAAAGCCGTCTGTGTGAGCCGCCGCGAACATCGCGGAAGCGCTGCAGTGGCGCGGCAGCCCCATCAGCACCCGGAACGCGTTATTGTATTGTACGCGCAGATCGCTGTATGTCCGCTGCGTATAGTTAACCCACAGGCTACAGGTGTAAAAGGACTGACAGTACGCTTTAAAAAGCGCAACTTTGACAGTCCCCGTACACCGTGAAAACCTGCGGGCCAACATGTTGCATCGGACAGACAGCGCTCTGCGCTCCCTATCAATATCCACTCTGTCCTTAAGGTCCTCGGTGACCCAGTGGCCCAAATACTTAAATTGCTCAACTTTCTGTAGAGCTGTACCACATAGTGTGAAATTCGGAACGAATGTATATCGCTTGTTGTCTGGCCTGAAAATCATTATCTCACTTTTTTTTACGTTGTAATTGAGCCCATGAGTCACCGCATAGGACTCACAAATATTCAGGAGCCTGCGTAAGGCACCAATCGACGGGCTCAACAGCACCATATCGTCTGCGTAGCTGATGTTATTGATGCATACTCCATCTATATGACACCCGATGCCAGCGCTGCTGAGCTCCTCGATCAGGCGGTTGACGTACAGGTTGAAGAGCGTAGGAGAGGTCAGCCCCCCTTGCCTCACCCCGCATTCCAACCCATACTCCCCCGAGAGTGAGCCTGCCCATTTCACACAATTCTTCTGCTTGTTATACCAATGCATAAATAATAGCTTAATTTCTGCAGGTAAACTAGTTTCATCCCTTAATTTACCCCATAGAATGTCGTACGATACAAGATCGAACGCTTTCGATAAATCAAGGTAGCAAGCATACACTGGAGTCTTTCTACTAGTGTAATACTGAACAGTCCGCTTGAGGCACAGGATAGCACTCTCGGTAGAAAGGCCGGGCCTGAAGCCAAACTGCGCGTCGTTTAGCGAGACGTGTTTATCCAGGTGCTGACCAAGCAGACTGTCCAGCACTTTGGCAACTACTGTGGCAAGGGAGATTGGTCTATAGTTGTTTACATCTGATATATCACCAGTTTTATTTTTGATGATGGGTACAACTATAGTACGCATTAAATTATCGGGCAGATGGGAGTGGCCCAAACACAGGGTAAAAAACATAGAAAGCACTCTGGGTAGGTGAACACCCGCGTGCTGCAGGTGCTCGATGCTGAGGCTGTCGTGACCCGGGGATTTAGCCCTCACCATGCCTCTGATCACCTCACGCACTTCCTTCGTAGTAAAATAAACTCTACGCTCACTACCTTCCTCAGCATCGGGCTCCTGCCGCGCTCGGCCCAGAGGAGAGTCGACCCTGAAATGGTGGGAGAACATAGTGGCGATCTCGCTAGGCTCGTGCAATCCCGCCACGCTGACAGGAAGGCCCGGCTTATGATTCATTTTATTGGTGTTTTTCCAGAACTGACCGAATTTCTTGTTTGAATGAAGTTCCGCTATAATATCCATTTTGATTTGTCGTGAATTATTTTGACACCACTTTAACTTTGATTTAAAAGCGCGCCTAGTTTCACACATATCATTATAAAGACGGCCAGCGCCGGGCTTACCCCCATACAACCAAGCCTGAAAACATAGCCGAGCCCTCTCGTGAGCGCCGCGGACGTGCTTGTTCCACCCGGTAATGTAATTACATCTACGCTTTTCGATAACATTATAACTATATGTAGCGGCTTCCGACAGTATACAAATAATCTTGTCATACATGTTATCTAACAGGATTTTATGACTTTTATTGCTACACATTTTATCTGAGCAGTTACTTAATTCCGAAGGGAAATCAATTTCCCGAAGTCTAGAGTGACATACATTTTTAAATTTCGCAATTTGAGTCGAGTCTCGTTCACCCCAGACTATTCTATAAAATTTTGAACACAAACAATCTTTTTTGGATCGGGCTTCACTCCCTGATCTGTTATTATATGTCCTAGATATTGTACTTCTTTTCTTAAGAACTCACATTTGGCAGGCTGTATTTTTAATCTATGTTCACGTAACTTACTAAAAACTAATTCCAAATTTCGGCAATGTGATTCAAGGTCATGCCCAAATAGTACAATATCATCCATATACGTAAAGCAGTGGTCCCCTGAAGGCCACTGAGGACAATATTCATAAGCCTTTGGAAAGTAGAGGGTGCATTACGGAGTCCGAAGGGCATTCTATTAAATTCATAATGACCGGATGGGACACTGAACGCAGTTTTTTCTGTGTCTTTGACCTTGACCTGATGGAATGAAGATATGAGGTCGAGTGTAGTAAAATATTTGCTATGCCTTAACTGATCTAGGATGTCGGAGATATTTGGAATTGGGTAAGCATCGCCAATTGTGACTTCGTTTAATTTCCGGTAATCGATAACGATACGCCATTTGGGCTTACCGGATGCGTCTTGCTTTTTGGGGACAACCCAAATTGGTGCTGACCACGGAGATATGGAAGGTCGAATAATATCTTGGTCTAGCATTTCTTTAATCTGCCTATTGACTTCTTCCTTATGACATTCTGGAAACCTGTAGCTTTTAACTGCAATCGGAGTTTCAGAACTTACACGGATTTCATGTTCTACAGTATTAGTGTGTGTAAGTTTGTCTCCTTCTAAATAGAATACGTCTTGGAACTTAGAACAAATGTAACGTAAGCGATCTTCTTCTTCTGAATTATGGTGATTGCATCGTACCATGTTTTGGACTTTAGAATCGCGGTCAGATGTATACGGGTATGATGAATTAGGATAAGACGTAGTTGTATCAGTTGTATTAAGAGAAACAGTGTTTTTATTAGGCTCCATTATCTGTGAGATAGGTTCTAACGTTACTCGAGGGTTTTTTAAGATTATTTCTTCATCTGATGTGTTAAGTACTGAAATAGTAGTTTGGTTATTAGAATCAACACGGACTAAACACCTGGAAATATATAAACGAGGGTATTTCTGGAGTTTGACGTCTAGTAAGAGTCCTTCTTGGATTTCGGGATTTGTAACATTGCAACGAATAAACATTTCGCTTCTAGGAGGAATAATATTTATAACTGGAGTTGTTTTTAAATTGAAATAGTATAAGGGATTCCCTTGAATTATTAATTTAGAGTCACTGTAACTTATTAGGGCTTTGTACCACTCTAAAAAGTTTGAACCTAGGATGCCGTCGTACTCTAAATTAATTTCACCTACGATATGGAAATAATATGGAACTTTAATTCCATTTTCTAGTCCCAAAGATAGCATAAACTTGCCTTTAGTTTCAGAGAACGAGTCTATGTCATTAATACCCTTGAATTTTAAAATATCTTTCTCAATTTTAGGTAATTCAGGTAGGTATTGTTCTTTAATTATGCATATGGAGCTACCAGAGTCAACTAAAAGACGAATAGGTTCTTTCGTATGTGAAGTTTTTACTACAATGTACGGTAAAGAAGAACTTGAATTAGGAAAAACATCGTAGACAGTGGAAAACCCAAGTGTATTTTGGATAAAATTCTCTGTTATTCCTTTGGGAGGACTAATATTTTCCATAAAATTGGTCATTGATTTTGTAGAGCTAGTAGGGATTGAGTCACTGGTTATTCTGGAGCTAGTAGTTGATTTAGTAAGGAAAGAGTCAGTATTAATTCTAGAATTAGTATTTGATTTAGTAAATGATTTAGTAAGGATAGAGCCATTATTTATTCTAGAATTAGTATTTAGTAGTTGATTTAGTATTCGATTTAGTATTCGATTTAGTAGAATTAGTAAGGATAGAGTCATTATTTTTTGAATTAGTAATATGTTTGGATTTAGAAATAGAATTAGTTATTGGGGAATTGTGATCACTAGCGACTTCAGAATTAGTAGCATGATTTCGAGAAATTGAATTGGAATTAGAAATTGAAGCCCCTAAGAAAACATTCCCACAGTTAGTGCCTATGGTAACAGAATTACGACGACACCGGCTCGTAATCCGATCATTTAGTTTAAATCATTATCGTCATCGGCAGGTGCTAAAACCTGATTACATTCGACGTATTTTTGCTCACTTATTATGTTCCCAGGATTCCCGCGGTCGAAGCGAGAATTGTTGAACTGTCTTTTGCGACATTGCGAAATGTCATGCCCGATATTTTTGCAATAGCGGCATGTTAGCGGTTGGGAACCAGAAGTTGCGGGTTTTTGTGTGTAATTTCCTTGTTTTGGTTTATATGGAGTTAGAGCCTTATTTTGATTGTTTTTAAACCTGCATTCGAACTCGGAGTGACCTACTTTATGACAAACTTTGCATGATGACCTAATTGAGAAATTGTAGATTTTCTCTTCTTCTGTAGCGACACTTATAGCAGCATTAAGATTTCTAGGGTCTCGGCACCGAACAATAGTACTAAGTCTAGGGTGAAGTCCCAGACAGAACGTATATAGGGCTAGATCCTCTGTCATAGCAATGCGACCCGGAAGTTCCTTTTTTAAGGAATCCGAATTGTGGATTTCGGATTGCAGATCTGTCAAACAGGTCTCAATCCTCAGGGCATATTGTGCGACGGTTTCATTAGGCAATTGCTTGCATGACTGTAGCTCTAATAGAAGATGATTATAATGTTTTCTTTCGCCGAAATTCTGCCTTAAGAATGTTCGTAAGTCATCAAAGCAGTCGAATATCTTATTTGAACACGCTACCTGTGCTTTTCCTAGTAACTTTGATATAATGTATTTAAGCAGTAAGAACTTTTGACCCTCAGATGCTAGGTCAAGAGCATTTTGGCAGTTTGTTAAAAACGCTGACAAGGTTTCTCGTTCCCCTTGATATGGGTTTATAAAGTTACATAGGACTTGTATCGGGTATGGCTCGGAGATAGTAGGAGCTAGTTGTTTCTTGTCAATTGAGGTAGCCATAGTAATGGGTGTTTCAATAGTTACACTTAGCACAAAGATTTAGAGGATTTGGTAAAACAAGGAGACCTATGTGGCAACAACAAAAATTGAATGTTCTACTCACAGCAAGGCGACGGTTTGGAGAACTGAAGGCATAACGAAGACCTCGGTGAGTAGCGCGCTCAACAGCGGCGCAGACGTGCAGCAGCAGCAGCAGCAGGTACGGCAGTAGGTGGACGATCCGTGGATGGCGATCAAGGGGTGGGCTTAACCTTAAGCTCACCCAGGTACACGACGAAAGGCTTAGTAGATTCGTTGGCTACTTTAACCAACTCGGAGGAATTCGGTGTGATCGCGACTGGATACAGCGATAATGACGTGGTTTATACGACGCACTGATACACACACTGGGTAGAGTTAGTATAGAGTTATACTAGATAGAGACAGGATAGAGTCACTTTTGATGGAGACAAGATAGAGTCACAGGATACGATTTTGAAACGATGTTGAAACGAACAGGTGGGCGGACACGAAACGCGACGAATTTTGTTTTAAATAGTTTTATAGATAGCCAGTAACGACATATACTGACTATCCCACTTCTGACACCACTGTTACGGGGCAGGTTCAAAGTCACTTTAAAAAAAAAAGACTATATTTAAACCTTGAAGAAAACTTTTATTGGAAATTAATATCTTTAACAATAATTATATTTTAATGTGTCCGCCACGAAGTTCAGAGTATGACTGACGGAAACCAACGTGTCGCAAAATGCAACAACTGTGGGAAACGTTACATGATGCCTACGTGTCACAAAGTGCATCCACTGTGGGAAACATTACAAGACGCTTATGAGGCGTCAGCGTTTGTATTTTATATGCTTAGGGCTGTCTTTCAATTTATAACAGTACCCCTCATTCACTTCGTCGTGAAGTGTTGTAGTATAAGGACTTCACAAGAACTCATTGCTTTAATTCTGTAGTACCTTTTATATCGCCTCATATTCGTCTCACTCCAAGGCAAATGTTACGTATCACGAAGAGAAAAGTCGAACTTTGATCAACACGCTTTCGAGCAATAAGCGCGTTGATCAAAGTTCGATTTTTCTTTTGTCTTGTTCGACTGTGTGTCTGCGATTTCTATTCACATGTACTATATAATGTACTATATAATATCTTCTCCATAAGACACTGATGACTAATATTAACTTGAAAGATAAAATACTTGGACCGGTTGGACGTGGTACTGCAAATTACATGTCTAACAACATAATACCTTATCGACATGGTGTAGGAGTCGGCAATTCAGACATCGTGTTATTGTTTAAACCTACTTTTGTGGGTACTTAATGTTAATAGTATTTTACAGTTGTTAGTCTAACTCTTTGTACTTAAGAATAAAGGTGATAACTAGAGATCGGATGTTCAGATGCATATTCACCTAAAGTTGAAATGTTGGCTAATATGGAATGCGCGTTTTTACCGTGTTTTGTGTGTTGTTTTAACTTTTTACCGTGTTTTGTATACACATATTTATTTGCATCTGGGGTTAAACATTAATTTTAAATAAATATGGTGATCCAAGAAACCCGGTTTTGATAAAAAATAAGAAGCCGCTTCCGGGCTTTCACAGCTAAATAGTAATATTAGGTAAATATGCATCCAAATATCCGATCACTGGTGATAACTAAACCCTTCGTACGCAAGTCCGACTCGTACTTCGCCGGTTTTTTTTAAACCATGTGTTTAAAGAGCGCTGAAATCTGACCAGTAGTTTTGGCTAGTAGTTGAAACACACAAACTGATAAAATTGTGCCGTTAAGATTTTCCTCCCAATTTATGAACATAGACAAAGGCAGTTCAGTGTCACTAAATATTTGGTTAAGCAGACGCAAGTTCAAGTAGACTCTAATCGTTACTTATCTTTAAACGACGTCTATTAATAAGGAAGTATAGATTTATCTCATTATTAGAGATTTAAGATTTGGTTGACCTCATACGTTTTCATTGACCTACTCTTCTCAAAACAGATTTTTAAAAGACCTCAAAATATTAAAAAGTCCCAAAACTCCCTATCTATTTTTTTTTTAAAAAGAATTAAGGTATAAATAAAAGGGTTAGGAACAGGATCAAAATGTTATATTATTAAAGATAACGCTGCACAAAACACATGTGTTTGAGTCACTTCAATCGTACCTAAAAGTTTGGGAATCCCTTTGAAAACTCTGGAATTCTCAAATTCCTGTGTCAAGGTCATGACACCACAACATTCCTATTACGTTACTTATGTGAGGTATCCGTTGAAACATACTCGTTGCCTTCTGTAATGTATTAAAAGCGTGCTGTCAAAGACTGTCAGATTATTTAATTTGAATATTTTATCTTTATGTCGTTCTCGTCCACGAGTGGTAGTAAATTACCTGAATAGGTGTTTTATCATGTTTCCAATTTTTTATATAAATATTTAGTATAATTTTCAATTTGTGAAGTTTAAAACTGGCATGAGGACGCGCGGCTTCGTGATAGCTGGAAGAAGTGGAGAAGAGTGCCTTTGCCCAGTAATCAACAGGTGTTAACAAATAAGTTGTAGAGGCATTCTCTTAAGTATGGAGATATCTGTAGCAGAAGAACTCCCTCTTGCATATTTATATCAACAACATACAACGCCTGTTAATATAACAAAATTAAACAATAACAAAACTAAGACTAATTAAATACAAAATATTAATTAGGTACCTGAATTCGTAATCTCGAATAATGACTACTTCATTCCTACTAACTGGACTGTCTCAGCACTAGGCATTCCAAGTTGTTAACAAATTAGCACGAGTGGTTGGTGACAAAAGGGTACCTACTACACAAGTAAACATTATTTTCATAGAAATGAGTTTGAACTCTGTCAAGCTTGTTGCTGCTGAGCTTACTTTTCTATGTTACATAACTATTCCAGATTCCGATTTCAGGTGCGTGTGACTGTGTGTGAGTGTTTGTGTGTGTCTGTATGATAATTTTTGTGTGTGAGTGAGTAAGAGAGAAAGGGAAACCATATGCATATTATTACTGAGAGGTGTATGGTAGAAAATTGTATAATAATAATTAGTCCACCACAGCATTTTAATTCTGTCATATGTTAAATTAAAGTGGCGGAGCTTGGGGTAGGCCTATGTCCAGCAGTGGACGTCTTTCGGCTGAAATGATGATGATGATGTTAAATAATTAAATAACCGGATTCATAAGTACCTCATTTTCTTCATAGGCCATGCAGTCAGGGTTTTACGACAAGCATAATGTGTTTCTTGGTAAATTGTTTTTTTATTGCATATGAAAAAATTGTAAAGATGAATTGTTTGGGCAACATATTGCCGCCTTGCGAACGCAGTACGAATTCTGACCCCAGCTCTCCCACCGTGATTTCTTCCTTTCCTAAGAGTACTAGGTTCAAATACCGTAGTTTTCTTCTGTTTTAAGGTAGAAAGCAGAACATATAACTTTCTTACAGTTTGTAAAGCTCGTGTGTAGAAAAACGGTACGATTTGAAGTAAATAGTTTTGAGAAGGGCACGCACATTCCACGTCTAAGAATTTAGTTTTGGTGGCACCCTACCAGATAAGAACGCAATAGGTTAGAATAGTTTAGGTGAGAGTTATGTATATTAGAATAGTAGTTATATTATTATTAGTATTTTGAAAATCCAGTTAATTTTTCTCATACGTTCACTAACCAATTAAACGTGATGAAGCCAAGGTCTAGTATTATACCTAGATATTTAGTTTTCTCAAAGGGCAGAACTTCTTCAGAAGGGCTTCTGGCTAAGTAATAACAGCCACACGGGTTAATTGTTCAGGTTAAGCTACGCTTGCCGCGGACGGTCCGTGGATGGGTGACCATCTTTACATGCCTCGGAAAGTACGTTAAGCCGGTTGTCCCGGCTGTCTGTCGTAGATCTAAGACCGTCGTTACGGGTCGTGAGAAGCCCGAAAGTCTGACAACCAGTCTTACCAAGGGGTATCGTGTTACCCAGTAACTGGGTTGTGGAGGTCAGATAGGCAGTCGCTCTATGTAAAATACTGGTACTCAGCTGCATCTGGTTAGACTGAAAGCCGACCCCAACATAGTTGGAAAAAGGTTAGGCAGATGATGTTTTAGTTTTCTCAACCCTCTCGATAGTCGGACAAGCGCATTTAGTGTGCTGGATATTGTGATATTGGTGTATTTTTATAGTAAAGTTAGTATCAGGCTGGGTTTTATTACTTAAAGCGAGAGAAGAAAAGCACATGAAGATAGTCTTCATGTGCTTCTCTTTAAGAATAACTAAACAAAGAAGAACGCACTGTGAAATTCTTTGTTGAAATAAAAATGTTGGAGAAAAAGATCGCGCTGTTTAAAAAAGATCAATGTAAGTATAAGTTCAGATGAACAATGTTTTCATTAGGTAGGCCCCGAGCAACTTTGACTGGTTGAAAATGTAAGCGCCATGTCAAAAGGATAGATATCATTTTGACATAGCGCTAACATTTTCGATTAACGTTTTGAATCGCAGTTTATTCATAGTATTAAAATTACAGCCAAATTATGGGTTAACTCTATTTAGTTTGCTATCGAAACGTTAAGAAGAAAAAGATACACAAACGAAAAGTTCGTCTAAAAATGTACCTACTGGTTACAAAGAGAATGTATTACAATGACACGGAGACGGGCATTTCTGGGCCAAAATGTAATAAGTGGAGAAATGGTTTTAAAAAGAAGCTTATATTTTTCTATATCAAAATCTGAAAAATCAACTCAATTTACAATCTGGAAAATGAGAAATCTTAAAATTAAGTTAAGGTTCTCAAGTAAATGGAATATCGATTAAATTATAATCGATTAACGTTCATACTATTTAAGAAGATGCCTTCACCAGATGATTAATTCAATTAAAATAATTAAATCTATTAGAAATAACATACTGCACAGCTTAAACCAATTAAATATTTATATAATTAACATAAATTGATCCACGTTTGTTAATCGATTAATGTATGTTTAGTCTGTGCTAACTCTGACATGACATGCATGACATAACGCTGACACTCACTCGTTTCATATTGTTTATTGCATGTGCGACGTGCGTATCGTGTTTCCACCCATAGTTTTATTGATGTTCCTCAACCCCTGCTTTCATTCTACAGACTTCGGAGCTACTTTCTTGTATGACCCTTGCCTTGCCACCATACCCAACACGGAGAACGCCCCTTAAACGTTGGACTTGGACTTGTCATTTTGGATTCTACGAACAGCCTACCGATTGGAAAGCGACACCATGGATCGTTGTGTAAATTGTCGCGTAGCGACTAATCGCTGTAATACAACAGATCGTCGAGATTTGGATGACGAAATGATATTAGCAGTAATTCGTCAATGGCGTACACCACAATCTGTAAGTACTTACTCACTTCTTGTTTACCTCACCAACGTCTACCACGCTGGCTTGCAATCTTTACAATATTTTTTCCTTCAACATTATACTAACAAAATAATAATAAAAAATAAAAGGTCAGTGGGTCGTTTTAGGGGCAACATTCTTATTTCTAGTAGCATAATAACAACCTTAGGTAAAATGAGTTATATGTACGTATAAAAAACAAACAAATAAGATCTCATATCAAACGTAAATGGTTGTTTGGTTGTTAGAGAGTAATTCACACTGACCTCTGTACTACATCATAGTGTAAACTGTATCACGGTAGGACAGTATTCCTCGCTCTCCAATAATCACACATGTTATCAGTGAACATAATATTTGAGATATTTAGCAGGTAGTTCGGTATTAATTAATATAATAAAGTATAGGTAAACATTTAAAACGCCCATGTAGATACATTATATAGAACTAAGTAACTATCGGACCAAGATTTTTTAAAAGTACTTAATCATGTTATCTGTTATTAACCACTTTTTACATCTTTCAGGTAAAATGCAGTGACCATGTTTGCCAAGCTTGCTGGTAGTTGGATCAAAGACCACCTCTTGTTATGAAAATAATATGGTACCTTAGTTGGGCTAGGTACCAAGATAATATAGTACCACCTGCACAGTTTCTAGATGGCAATTTAATCATAATTGAAGATAAATAAAAAATATTACTAAAGAACATTTTTATTTTCTCTCCCTTACTCTAGAAATACCTATATAAATTATCATCTGCTTAGCCTTTCCCCAATTATGTTGAGGTCGGCGTCCTGTCTAACCGGATGCAGCTGGGTACCAGTATTTTACACGGAGTGACTGCCTATCTGAGTTCCACAATCCAGTTACTGGGTAATATGATATCCCTTGGTAAGACTGGTTGTCAGACTGGGCTTCTGATGACCCGTAACGACTGTCTAAGATCTACGAAAGATAGCTGGGGCCTGAGACCAATGGCTTAACATGCTTTCCGAGGCACGGAAGGGTCTTGGTATGTAAAGATGGTCACCCATCCACGGACCAACCGCGGCAAGCGTAGCTTAACCTGATCGGTTAACCCGTGCGGCTGTTATTACTTAGCCACCAGCCCTTCTATAAATACTTATATAATGATTAAGAATAGAGAGAATAGTAAAGAATAGCACCACCCTATTTCTTCCTGTGGATGTCGTAAGAGGCGACTAAGAGACTTAGAACTGGCAACAGCGTTCTCTATGCATTTTGCGACCACACTGCGATCGCCAACCCGCCTGCTAAGCGTTGCGATTATGGCAAACCCCCCCGAATCGGGGAAGACTTATGACCAGCAGCGAACGTCTTTCGGCTAAAATGATGATGATGATGATGAATTATAATAATATTCTTTATATTTAACACCCCAACTGTATTTTAAAGAATGAGAATCGCACTTCAAAAATCAGCTGTTAAGTGTAGATTGTTACGTAACCTCACTTTTCCTAAATCTTATTTAACTCGGTTCTCAGATTGCCAAAACCTGCAAAATTTTCAGTGATTGTTTAATAATATAGTACCTATCAATAGACATCAATTTCATCTTTTTACATCCAGGCCCAAGATTGTATGAAAGCGTATCCGTCTCCTTTTCCCAGTCGGATATGAAACGACGATTCAGCATTTCAACAGTCATCATTATCTGCCTAGCCTTTTCCCAACTATGTTGGGGTCGGTTTCCAGTCTTACCGGATGCAGATGCGAACCAGTATTTTTCATGGAGCGCTTGAATGAATGCGACGATTCAGCAGTATAAAGCGTTAATAATCTTATTCTTATCGTGCCTCACTTCAAGTTTTGCTTAAAGTAAACCTGTATCTACATCTGTTTTTGAGACCAAAATAAAATTCTATGAGGCTTCATCACAGGAATTAAGACCTGTCCTAGAATTCAATGTTACTATACCATGATTATTATACAGGATGTCCAACGACTTTGCCACATGGAGGGACCTTTAATAGTGTCGATGGAATTTACTGAATGAAGACTTTATTTTAATAATATAAATAATGCGAACTGCATTTAAAGAATTTTGCATAATCACCTGTCTGAATCAGGAATCGATCCCGCTATGAGAATAAAACTTGTAATTTTACTGTACCAATCGAAAGGCTCGATCATATGCATTTATATCTTCGTAATAACATAGCATCAAAAATAAAAGGAATACCATGAAATCCTACATTTATTTAAGCTGATAAGGTACGTTTAACTACAACTATCTATCAACTTAATTTATTAAATGCTTAAAATGTCTCCCTTTCTGTTGTGTATAAATTATAACTCTTTTAATAATTTCGGTTACCATTGTTTTTTTTTTTAATCATAGTGAGTGTATAAATTACTACAATTATTCTGGTCCGTGTAAACTATATCTATACAAGATGCAGTTTTGAACCTGCAAAACATTTCAGGAGGTTGTTATGAGACTCGTAAATAATCATATAACAATACGATACCAAGTCAATAATCAATAATACTTTTTATTTGAGATTTTTCAATTTTATTGTTTTTCAGAATAACTCTGGATAGGGAGCGCGGCTTTGGAACTATGAAAGAACTGTCGGTTGCGTTTGTTTGTGTGTGTGAAAGCGCAGTTTAAGGACACGAACATACTGGCCGCGTTTTAAAAAAGGGAGTTCACACTTACCGATTTCCGTAAATAAGAATAAAATGAAAAAAAAAAAAACCTGTCCATTTCATTGTTGATTCGGGTCGAGAATCACTAACATAATTACTACCTGAAATGTTTTGCAGATCCAAAACTGCACGTTGGTGATGTCGAAGATTGGGATTGCGAAGAGCCGGTTTTCAAAAGTTTTTCGAAAACGTTTACGTATTTTTAAGTAAAGAGCACATTACGCGCCAAAGCACCAGCAGCACAGGAGTTGCATCGAGCCAACAGTCACAACGAAAAATTTGTGGCAGGCAGCTTTTGTCACCGAGTGTATCCAGTCCAGTGCAATAGATGGGCTCGCGCACAATTGGATAGACCTCGCCGCATGCAATCATCATATTCTTGTCCTTACTCCAATTTAAGGCTCGTTCAGACTAGCGCGACGCGACGGTCAACAATTTCTATGAAAACGCGCGCGACCGTTCACACAGGGGCGACCTGTCGCGCCGCGACGCGGTCATAGGAATTGTTTTATTGTCCGCTCGAGCATTTATTTGGGGTCGGTGCAACAGCTCTTTTTCTTCAATATTTCTGTATTAATTATCATCTTGGTGGGTTAGTGGTATATATTCATTGAATTGCATTTCACATCACTTACGAACATTTTGTATGAGTCATCGCTCAATGCAGGCGGGACGCATCGCTCCACATCGTTGTGATGCCCGTAAAATAGTGTGCGATAGTCATAGATTTGTGTACATCAATCACGATGGTTCATTATCATCTACCTAGCCATTTCCCGTTGTTGTTGGGGTCGGTTTCCAGTCTAACTGGATGCAGCTGATTACCACTATTTTATATGGGGCGAATGCCTATCTGAACTCCACAATCCAGTAACCTAATGTTCGTAAGTGATGTAATAACAGAATTCTTGTAATGCATCGTATTGCGGTACGGACCGCCATAATCTGCGCTAGCCTTTGAGCAGTCAAGTTTTACAAGATAGCATAAATGTAAATAAACCAAAAACTTTAGAGGTGTCAAGGGACATGTCTTTAAAAAGTCCGTCTATAAGTAAGTAGGTATATTACGATTCGTAAATAAATCTTTTTCAAATAAGATTTATTCTTTTGATTTGACTCCGCTAGGACTCATGTCAAAAGAACTAAATTCTTATGAAATGAATATAACTTTTTTACGAAATCTCCATTTCGGTTCTCTTTGGAAATAAATTAAGTTACTCGATTCTTGGAGCTTCTGATGACGACTTCAATATTTTCACTTTATAACCTTTCCCAAAGAATTTCGACATTGCCTAATCGTAAAGGTTGACTTTACGTCATTATAGGTTGATCACATACGTAGAAAAATGATCACTTTTTATTTAAAAGTTAAACCACTATCCCACCTACCTTCACCCACTCACAATCGTTTCACGTTGAAAGCGAAGTTTAATTCCAATTGAATTGCTGCTTGGAATGCTATAACAAAGTTGAAAGATTCGAAAATTCAGAGTGAAGGGTTTGAAAACAATTTTTAAAAATACGATCATTTACGTTAGGGCTCAAAACGTTTTTAGTTTTTGTATTTTCTCAGTAAAATTTTCACTCAGTAGAATTTTCACTCAGATTCTGTCGTTTTATATATACCCAGTACTTGTTCAAAATATGCGTAGCATTTTCCAACTATGACCCCTTCCAGTCAAACTAGATACTGCTGAGCGACCGCCTATTTGACCTACACCACCCAGTTTCTGGGTTATCCTAAGACTCTCAAAGGACACAAATATTTATCAACAGTCAGATACAGAACATATTGTTTGCCTCGTTCTAATTACATTCGTAACTAGCTAAACTCGGACAGACATCAATCACATATGTAAGTAGGTCAACAATGAACAAAGATCCCGAAGTACACATCATATGCTACATCATTATCAATCAATCTTGTAGCTTTTGTTTTATCTTAAACTTCCGACAGATTGTAGAATGTAGCACCGTTGCTAAGGCTAGCTTGCAAAGATACATTTATTCATTCTTCTAATTCCACAAAGCAAATATATGGGTGCCAATAAATAAGAGTAAAGGCTACCGTAGTGTGACTCTAGTTTACTAGTTCTATGAAAAGTTAATGGAAATTGTTCTACCAGAATAGCGCTTCACAGTCACGTCCCATCTGTTTGCGGGATACTTAAATCTACTAAAAAGATTTGCAATTATGAGCGTGTTTCAAATCTTTTGCCGGATTCATAACGAGGAAAGGTACGAATACATGTAATTTTTGTTCTGTTAAATACTTAAATAAACTTATCTTTAAGGGTTTGTTTTGAAAATATTTTGTGACCGCTTACATATTATTTTATCCCAACGTAATTGGCATCTGTGACAGTGGTTGGCACAAATCCAGTTTGAAATGAAAATCTGCAAAATGAAATGCTTTGTTACGAATAAATATGATTTTAGCTTACGGTTTGTTACCTTATTTTATATTTTTATGTGTTAGATTTAATCATACAAAACATAACGTTATATAATGTCTGTCATCCTCGGCGGATTAGGTAGAAGAGTAACAGGATAATACATCATAATGGATAGGCTATACAATTACGGCGGTAAGTCCCCTCTTTGAGGAGTGGATAGAGAGGCGTCACGGCGTCCTCACCTTCCGCCTGACGCAGATTCTCACCGGGCATGGGTGCTTCGGTGGTTTCTGTTAAAGGATAAAGCGGGAGGATACGCCCGGGTGTTTCCATTGCGAGGATCGTCTAGAGGACACGGTGGAGCATACGGTGGAAGTGTGCCCTGCCTGGGTGGAGCACCGCCATGTCCTCGTGGAGGCGATCGGCGGCGGCGACCTCTCGCGTCCGGCCCTGGTGCGAGCCATGGTACGGAGCGAGAGGGCATGGGAAGCCGTCACCTCCTTCTGCGAAGCAGTAATGCTCGCGAAGGAGGAGGCGGGGCGTGTGAGGGAGTGGCAGTCTCTGCGCCCTCGCGTTCCTAGCCGCCGCAGGAGGAGACGCCCCGGGCGTCGGGACTCGATAGCTGACTCCCGGCCACCGTAGGCGCGAGCTTGCGGGCGGTGAGCAACGGGTAGCTCGCCACCCGGTAAGGACCAAGCTCGGTTCGACGGCGCGTAGTGTTCCACGCGCGCCTCAAAGAAATGTCAGCAAAACTGAAGGGGTCTGCTAGGACCGATGCCTGCCAGGGTCGTGAGATTGTTCGAAAGAGATACCGTGACCCTGGCACATGGGCAACTGAAGGAACACGGGTGGGTTTTAGTCAGTAAAAGTCTGACATGCCCTCCCGCTCCGCCCAGAGCGGGAGAAGTCATTTGATGATTTCCCATCCAAAAAAAAAGGGTGGCCCCATATGTTTTCTTTTACTTTGCTTTGGTAGTTTTTGCTTTAGCTTCGATAATACATATTTAATCCACTTTGTTTATGATGATGATATTGTAATATTTCCTGTCACTGCTTTTGACCTGGCCAGTAGTGGTATACGAATAAGTGCGGTGGCACAATACTAAAATACAGATCCAATGAAACCGACTTCCGAAATAAAAGTTATTTTTCATTTTGTAGTGTTTTTATTTGAAGATCGTTGATTTTTTTTTTCAATTTTTTTTTTCTTTTTGTATTGTATAGGATGCTTTAACCCCAGAAGCCTAATTTACGCCTGGGAGACGTACACGCAACCGAATATCGTTTGTATCTATTTAACGACTGAAGCTAGCGCATCGTGCTCTTTCGCCAACTTCGTGGCCGATGGGAGCAAGCAAACGGTGCCCGTGTCGTTATGGTAAGTTCCGCCATTTTTGATTTATCGAAGTGTAGCACGCCTGCGAGACGTATGTTTAGGCTTTGTGTAACTGTTAACTAGGTTTGTGTGATTTTATTTTTGTTTGTTTTTCGTATATTTTATGTCTATTTTCGGAGTTGTTTCAGGTATAAATATGTCTCGGTCTAAAATATTAGACTAAGATGATATTTTAGCAATCTTAAACGAGAAAGATAATCCTTCGTTGGAAGATTCAGGTTCCGAAGTTGAGGTTGACCAGACGATATCGACGACGTTCAAAGTTAAGATGAAAATAATAATGTGACTGAAAAAACCGACCCAGCCCTTATTGTAGAAGCTGATCCATCATCTGACGCTGACCGTGTTTCACCACCTGCCAACTCGAGGCGAATTTATCATTATCATCATTCAACAGATGATCTTTGTGATCCTACCTCTTCTGGTACACGATACATATAAGTTTGAGCAAAGAAAGATTTGAGTTCATAGTGAGATGCCTTAGGATGGACAATAAGACTTTAAGATCAACTCTTCGACCAAATGATGCCTTTGTGCAGTCAAATCAAGCAATGTCAAATCAATTATATTCCTGGATGTGAGGTGACAACAGCTGATGATCAGTTACTTGGTTTTAGAGGTAGATGTCCATTTCGGATTTTTGTACCGAACAAGCCGGATAAATACACCATCACGTTTCCGATGACGTGTGGTGCAACTTCCAAATTCATGATCGACGTTCATCAACATATAGGTAAGAGTATAAATATTAGCAGGGTACCACTGGTGAATATTATATAAAGAAATTGTAACAGACTGACTATTCATTGATCGAACAGAAATATAATCTGTGATAATTGGTTTACGTGCATACTGTTAGCCAAAAGTTTACTCCAAAAGCCAAAAAAAAAAAAAAATGTTTCATTTGATTTTGAAGAAGTTTATGCATGTTGTTATTTAGTTGTAATAAATAACTGTGATTATTGTTATAATTCATAACAGTGTTGTTTTATTTTTAGTGTGAGGTGACAACAGCTGATGATCATTTACTTGGTTTTAGAGGTAGATGTCCATTTCGGATTTTTGTACCGAACAAACCGGATAAATACACCATCACGTTTCCGATGACGTGTGGTGCATCTTCCAAATACATGATCGACGTTCAGTTCATCAACATATAGGTAAGAGTATAAATACTAGCAGGGTACCACTGGTGAATTTTATGTAAAGAAATTGTAACAGACTGACTATTCATTGATCGAACAGAAATATAATCTGTGATAATTGGTTTACATGCATACTGTTAGCCAAAAGTTTACTCCAAAAGCCAAAAAAAAAAAATGTTTCATTTGATTTTGAACAAGTTTATGCATGTTGTTATTTAGTTGTAATAAATAACTGTGATTATTGTTATAATTCATAACAGTGTTGTTTTATTTTTAGTTTATATTCCTAATTTAAATTTCCGCTAAATAGTACATACATACATACATACAATCACGCCTTTTTCCCATGGGGGTAGGCTTCTGCCTACCACGGAACGCCACCTGCTACGATCTCTACATAAATTATCTCTACATATCTAAATTAAGGCTAGTTTTGCATACAGATCGTAATTTATATGTGTACGCCTCTGAGACGTATTAAGGCTTTGTGTACGTCCTAAATAGATTAGGCTTCTAGGGTTAAGGTGGCCTGCGAAATAAATAAACTACCCATTGCTCACCGCCCGCAAGCTCGCGCCTACGGTGGCCGGGAGTCAGCTATCGACTCCAGACGCCCGGGGCGTCTCCTCCTGCGGCGGCTAGGGACGCGAGGGTGCAGAGACTGCCACTCCCTCACGCGCCCCGCCTCCTCCTTCGCGAGCATTACTGCTTCGCAGAAGGAGGTGATGGCTTCCCATGCCCTCTCGCTCCGTACCATGGCTCGCACCAGGGCCGGATGCGAGAGGTCGCCGCCGCCGATCGCCTCCACGAGGACACGGCGGTGCCCCGCCTATTCACGAAAGCCTTGCTAATAAGTAAAAATAAAATAGAATCAAAGGTCCAAGTACGTATCCACGAGACAAAAACAAGGAAATGTTGCTTAGTATCCTAAAAGAATTCAATTATGTTCATCGATATAAGAAATGGAAATTGTTCGCCGGAAATGTCTTCGCATTTGGTCGATCAAAGAGTAAAATTTCCAACAAAAATATTCGGTCGAATTATTTACCGTTGAAACGCAATATTTTGCTGAATATTTTGTTACATTTTATTGGTAATTGGGTAGTAGAGCGTTGTGCTGGTGACTTCATCATCATCATTTCAGCCGTAAGACGTCCACTGCTGGACTTAGGCCTCCCCCAATCTGGGGGGCTTTGCCATAATCGCCACGCTTGGCAGGCGGGTTGGCGATCACAGTATGGTGGTAAAATGCATAGAGAACGCTGCTGCCCATTCTCTAGTAAGTCTCTTAGTCGCCTTTTACGACACCCACCATGGGAAGAAATGGGGTGGTGTTATTCTTTACGTCCGGCACCACACAGATCTGGACTTATCTGTTCTCTCTCTGTTCTGCTGGTGACTAATCTTTTCTTATTGGTTCATAATAAATGTTATAGCTCCATTATAATGGTAAAAGTCGTTATAACGTATACCCTAGACCGCACTAAAGAATGGTAATGGAACTTGAGATAAATTGCCAAAAAGAAGCAAGTGGAATTTGTGAACCGGGATATTTGCCAGTGGTTCCTTACTCGCTTCGTTGCTGTTAGTAAACATTCGACAGATTATTCTGAATTCCAAATTTAATAAGTAGATATATATTATACACACTGTCTATAAGTTTCTATTCTGTGACATTCATTAGTAAACGACGCACGTTCTAAAATCATTTGTAAGAAACAGAATAGGTCGAAAATTATTCTAAGAAACCGTACTAACGGGATAAAAGTATCCTTTATGTTAATCCAGGTAATAAACTATCGGTGTGAAAAACTTCATCCAAATCCGTTAAACCGTTTTGGCGTTATTAAGTAATTAACATTAAATCATCTTAAGCGGTTCCTAAGGGATGACGCGTGATGTTAAAGAGCTTAAGCTAGTTCAAAAATCGCCTATTAAATGTTAATTTTTTTTTTTGCAAACCAACTGGTACTACAGATTAGCGCGTTTAAAGAAACAAACAAACTCAGGTTCAACTTTATTATTAACTAGCTTTTGCCCGCGGCTTCGCCCGCGTGGATGTCGGAAATTATCGCAAGAGGACGTACGACCGCGGTTAATGTATTAAGAATGCATTAATCCAAGTTATATACCGCGACTAACAAAAAAGGTTTTCGTTTGTTTTTTTTTCGTGATATTCTATTTTTTTCTAAAATGAATGTCGCCTAAGTTACTCCTTGTTACATCAGCTATCTGCCAGTGAAAGTCATGTCAAAATCGGTCCAGCCATTTCAGAGATTAGCCGGAACAAACAGACAGACAGACAGACAAATTTAAAAAAAAGTGTTGTTTTGTTATATTTACCGTGTATACATCCATATACAATTAGTAAAAAGCGGTTATTTTAATATTAAAAACAGACACTCCAATTTTATTTATTTGTGTATGTATGTATGTATAGATGTAGATTAGAGCCTGCTCGAACTAGTGTCGCATCTAAACAATTATTGTTTAACCGTGTCCTTAGCTTTAATCAACATTTATAAATGAGGAGTAAAATCTTAAAGCCACAGTTTTATCTGTTTGTAAGTTTGAACTTTGAACGGATTCCAGCGACGTACCTATAACATATGACTATAACAACACGCCGTGAACAAAGACAGAGTTACGTAACTGAGTAAGGAAAATAGGGTATACAAAAAAGATCCCGTAGAATTCGAGAGGAATTAGAGTGGAATTTCGTGTAACAGATAGTTTCAAATAAACGTTTTTTGCTAAACAGTATGTTAGAACCTAAATCAGTTCTTGATATATTTTCTCAAATTCCACGTTCACGTATATCTAGATTTTTCTAGCTTTGTTAAATTGCGTTACAAAAGTTAAATATGTACCTACTGGCATGGCCTTGATTTTCATGGTTTTCATTTAAAGCATCTTTTTATGCAAACGTTAAATTTGGACCAACATGACCTTCATTTTCCCGGTTTTCATTTAAAGTCCTTTCTCTTTTTCTTAATCCAATTAACTAAGTCTGTCTCGGTCCAGTGAAGTCGCTTCCGATAATTTTATTTAAAGGGATTTTATTAAAAAAGTGCGAACGTCATAAAGAGCGAACTAATGGTTTTTAAAGCTGGCAGTGTCACATATGCGAATATTCCAACTGTCGCACTTTGTGGAGATCCACTGCGAAGGGTGGACAAGTTTAAATATTTGGGCCACTGGGTCACTGAAGATCTAAAAGATAAGTGTGACATTGAAAGGGAACGTAGGTCGCTGGCTGTCCGTTGTAACATGCTGGCCCGCAGGTTTGCGCGTTGTACGAAACCAGTGAAAGTAACGCTGTTCAAAGCTTACTGTCAGTGTTTCTACACGTGCAGCCTGTGGGTCAACTACACTCAGCGGACATACAGCGACCTACGCGTTCAATATAACAATACACTGAGAGTGCTGCTGCGGCTGCCGTGGCGTAGTAGTGCGTCAGGGATGTTTGCACATAATAATATTGATGGTTTTGCCGCCATTATTAGAAATAGGTGTGCATCCCTGATGAGTCGTGTTCGCGGCAGCACCAACAGTATTCTCAGTGTATTCGCAGATCGGTGGGATTCCCCGATGCTGCGGAGATGGATGCGGCTCCGTGCTGAATTTTAATTTATATGTTTGTACCTGTGTATGTACTCTTCTAACACTAGACGTTAAGAAAAATTGTTACTAACCCTATGGACTCCAGTCTGAAATAAAAATATTCTATTCTATTCTCTATTCTATTAACTCAGAAACAACGCTTTGAACGTTTAATCCAACTAATTATTCATTTGTTAAGTACAGTTGAAGTATCCCATCTTAGACCACTGGAGCAATAGTGCTGCAGTTAAGAAAACTTTACATTTTCAGGAAACATGAACTTATCAAACATCACGAACACTAAGGTATCATGTTTTTTCACAGATAAGACGCTCCGTCAGAGTGACAGCCTGTCAGCTGTCACTCTAATCCGACATAAACGACAGCGAATGTCAAGTATCAGTCTATGTTGCGCCGTCAAGTGAATTCGCAAGAGTATTATCTACTATTTATATTATGCTACAAGCAAAATAATAATACTTAATTTTTTTTGTACTATGTTTTTTGTTATTAATTATGTAATTATTATAAATAATTAATTGTGTTTTTTGTATTTTTTAATTTTAATAATGTACTTAGTTTTGTAATTTAGTTTATTAGTTAAAGTTCTTAGCCGTCGCATTAGAGTAAACCCTGTAATGATAGTTTAAGTAGTATAAATAAATAAATAAATAACTGTCTAAACATCCAAATATGCCAACTTTCACATTATAAGTGGGATTAGTAGAATTAATTCAAGTGATCTATACATGTTTTTCTTGATTTCGATTATTTAACGTTTGAATCCTACTACACTTACAGTAGCAAACCTCTTTAAACTTTACACACTGAATATTAAAGTACACAAATTTCACCGTACTGCAAAAAAAGGTAGTATTTGTTAGTCGTTTTTCCTTGCCTGCATGCTTATATTTTTTGCTCGTTGTATATTCAGTTTTTCAAGCACTTTTAAGCTATAATAAAATTTCTACGAACAACATTTTCTAAAGTCCTTGTAATTGAGTTTTAATGATGTAGGTCCAAGAATTGAGAGTTTAAATGAACAAGATAATTCAAAAAAGTACCTATCATCCAGAAAAGTTTAACAGTAGTGACAAGAAATATTTAATTTACTAAAATTAAACTTGCTCCTTCGTTGATTATCTTAATTAATTTTGGAGGGAGAGTTTTTTAACGTTCTTATAATAACTATAGAATATAAATAAAAGCCTAAACAAGCTTTTTATTAAGTTAATTCTCTTGGAAAAATTTATACATTTATCTTACCTAACCTTATACCTGCTTAAAATAGAAAAACAGCTGTTTATAATAAAGTCACAAATATTTTTGTTTCATACATTAATATCTTGTTAACGCTAACACACTCACACCACCCACAAAGGTTAGCACAGATAATAGCAGGCCTCGCTGGAGTACAACGCATTGCGCAAATCCTCCTGCATTTCTTAAGAATAATCAGGCAAGGACGTTACCTACTGAATTTTTGGAATGCAATGGCGCGGCCTGCTCAAATGTGCGCGAAGCTATCCATTATATTCGATTGGATATAAGCGATATCAACAACAATGTTATGCCTATAAGCTAGCTCAAGAATCGGCCTAATAAATGTAAAATTAACTTTTGCAATCTTAAGGCATAATGGTTCCAGAGATAAGCGCGTTTAAAGAAACAAACAAAAGAGCAAACTAACTCTTTAGCTTTATTATTATAGATTAGAGCTTGCTCGAACGAGAGTCTTATCTAAACATTTATTAATGTTTAACCGTCTCCAAAACGTTTATAAATGAGGAGTAAAATCTTAACGCCACAGTTATATATCTGTTTGTAAGTTTAAACTGCTCGCTAAAACTACTGAACAGATTTATGTGACGTATAACATAAGGTTTAATAACACGCCTCGAATAAAGGCAGAGTTACGTAACTGGGTAAGTAAGTAGGTACATAATATAGTTTCAGTAGAATAAGAGTGGAATCTCGTGTATCAGCTAGTTTCAAATAAACCCTTTATGCTAAACAGTATGTTAAAACCTAAATCAGTTCTTGATATATTTTCCCAAATTCCACGTTCACGTAAATCGTGTTTTTTCTAGCTTCTTTAATATGCGTTAAGTTTATGCAAACGTTGAATTTGTACCGACATTATTTTGCCGGTTTTCTTTAATAGACCCTTTTCCATTATTTTATTAAATTAACAAGTTTGTCTCGGTCCAGTGATGTCGCTTCCATTAATTTTATTTAACACGTTAACTGCCATGTCGGACTATGCGTCCGACACTTTTTGTTCCATTCAGGCCTTGTCGGACTATATGACCTGTCGGTCACCTGACACATACCAAATCTGAACGTGTCGTTGCTGCCTGGCGGCCATGTTTATTACTCTTTCAGCTATATTAAGAGTCCCAGAGAGTACAAAAACCACTGTGTCAATATTACTTTTGTTTACATTTACTCTCATTCACGTTTTGGAAAGTATGAAGTCAAAATAACAGTAAAGAATTAAATGATAAAAATAGGCTATATAATATTATATGTAGCACAGAATCAGAAACAACGAGATCCCGAAGAGTCCTACTACTACAACAACTTACAACTCAATAATGAAATGGTACCCTTGGTAGACCATAAATCAGTCTAGGTCTTAACTAATTACTTAGACTAAGCCAGTATGACACAACTGCCTACGCCAAAGCCTTTAAACTAACTTCATTAGCTTTGCCTGTCTTCGATGTCTACTCGATTACGTTTCAGTAATTAATCACTCGTCAAATCTTTAATCGATATGGAACCAAACTCATAGGTTTGTATGTATGGAAATGTTTGCGGTAAGTACTAAGCATTTTGATGGTTATGCTGAATCATAGGCTAGACAGATTTCTATTATCGTATTGGGACGCCTCCAGCTAGATAGACCGACGATCTAAAAAAAGTGTTAAGCGAATGTGTGTTGTGGCGCAGAATTGGAGAGCCTATGTCTAGCAGTGAACTGATATTATTTATTGAGAAATCATGAAAAACATCCGTGTATGGTACCAGACTGAGACTTTTAAAATAAATCACAATGATAGGTGCCAACGCCATGGTGTTCACCGAAATAAAGTTAATTAGAACCTTTTTTTTTATTTGAGCGTTCTTTTTCAGAGCACTCGCTCTGTAGACTATAGTTAGATCCTTGTTCAAAGAACATACTGATTTCAATGGGTGTCTTAAGACGCCACACACATTAACAACAAAATCATATTCTAGAAGTTTTTAGATGAAAATTGAATTCAGATTGAATATGTTTATTGCCATTTAGGTATGTACCAAGCAAAACTATAAAAGAAACCTACGACAAAAACTTAATGGCCACAATAACATAAGTAAAGTGTTTTCCGTGCCTCGGAAAGCGCATCATGCCATTGGTCTCGACTGCCATGTCATTTGTGGATCTTCGACAGTCGTTACGAGTCGTCAGAATCCCGAAAATCTGACAATCAGTCTTGCTACGGAGTATCGTGTTACTCAGATCTCAATGTTAAATAGTGTTATTCAACTGCATTCGGTTCGACTGGAAGCCGACTCCAACATAGTTGGGAAACGGCTAGGCATATGATGAAGCAGATGATGATAAACGCGCAATGATATGTGCACTGTGCACACCATGAAGTACGACAGCACAATACTAAAATGTTTGCATGTGTGATGGTTACTCTGAGGCAAGTCGTTCGTGCTAATTCGGAAACACGAAAATTACCGATTAAACATATCGCATACCTTTTCTAGTTCATCTCCATCTACGTATTGTTTTATTACCTAACATTACCTATGTGGAGAACAGTTTATATTTTTTGTAGTTTCTATGTTTTCTGTTACACTTTCACGCAAAAAGGCTTAACGGATTTGGATGAAATTGAGCACATGAGTAGACTTATAGGTCACATTATGATACTTTTATCCAGGTATACTAACGGGGAACTTATGCGGGTAAAACCGCAGGGAACAGCTAGTCTTACAAACTTCTGTCCTAATGAGTTTATACGGGTAAGTTTCGAAACTTGAATATCCTTTCAGTAAGCCAAACATTGTTATTTTGCTATTAATCTGGATTTGTTGAGAATAAAGTAAACCATTTTGTTTTGTTACTATAAACAACTACCATTAATCCTTAAAATAGGGACAGCTTGAGGTCAAGTCAGATGAAAATTATTCTCGTGAAAAATATTAGTCCTGAACACTTTTTTAATCAAATGTCTTGTGCTAATATTAACGTTGTTTTTATTATGAAAATGTTTGCACAGTAATACCATTTTCATATAACTACCGCGCGAAAATGGAAATTGAAATTGGTAAGGTGCTGGTATTGCTTTTAATCAACATAGTGGAAATCGACTGAGGGAATATAAAGGTCTTCTATTCATCGATTTCTTGAGTTAAAGAAAACTTTGCAAGGACTGGTAGATTCAGTTGAGTTTATGAGTAAGGACTATGATGATATGAAGATTGAATTAGGCCAGAACAGAAACGTCATGGATCAACTTAACTAAGATGTCCATTTCGGATTTTTGTACCGAACAAGCCGGATAAATACACCATCACGTTTCCGATGACGTGTGGTGCAACTTCCAAATACATGATCGACGTTCATCAACATATATGTAGGTAAGAGTATAAATATTAGCAGGGTACCACTGGTGAATTTTATATAAAGAAATTGTAACAGACTGACTATTCATTGATCGAACAGAAATATAATCTGTGATAATTGGTTTACATGCATACTGTTAGCCAAAAGTTTACTCCAAAAGCCAAAAAAAAAAAAAATGTTTCATTTGATTTTGAAGAAGTTTATGCATGTTGTTTAAAATAACTAGTTGTAATAAATAACTGTGATTATTGTTATAATTCATAAGTAACAGTGTTGTTTTATTTTTAGTTTATATTCCTAATTTAAATTTCCGCTAAATAGTACATACATACATACATACAATCACGCCTTTTTCCCATGGGGGTAGGCTTCTGCCTACCACGGAACGCCACCTGCTACGATCTCTACATAAATTATCTCTACATATCTAAATTAAGGCTAGTTTTGCATACAGATCGTAATTTATATGTGTACGTAATTTATATGTGTAAGCGTACACCATTTCAAAAAGGCTCTTTTTAATCTATTAGCTGAAAAAAGCTACTACACAGTCAATGAGTACCTGGAAGACAAATTGTAATTTATTGACATTCATACTATTTATACTATTTTTCTCCTATGACGTTCAATTTATTGTAATAATTATAATATAAATGCCTAATGAAACTAGATTCTGAGCTTTGTTTATTAATTATGAATGTTTCTTATAATTTTATTTTTGGAAGACACATATCTATTGACATTTTTCTATTTGTAATTAATCTAATTGTTTTATTATATTTTAACCTAATTTATTTCGTTCAATTTGTGATTTATTTGTGAATTTTGATTTACCACATGAGTTTTGTTAATTGATTTTGAATTTTTACTATTAGTTGATTATTTATTGATTGCAACATTTGTACGCCATTGATGGCAAGACATAGCGTTCTAAATATTATTTTTGACATCTGTACTTTTGTTTACCTATGTTCTACAAATAAAAATATTTGATTTGATTTGATTTGACGCCTCTTAGACGTATTATGGCTTTGTGTACGTCCTAAATAGATTAGGCTTCTAGGGTTAAGGTGGCCTGCGAAATAAATAAACTACCCATTGCTCACCGCCTGCAAGCTCGCGCCTACGGTGGCCGGGAGTCAGCTATCGACTCCCGACGCCCGGGGCGTCTCCTCCTGCGGCGGCTAGGGACGCGAGGGCGCAGAGACTGCCACTCCCTCACGCGCCCCGCCTCCTCCTTCGCGAGCATTACTGCTTCGCAGAAGGAGGTGATGGCTTCCCATGCCTCTCGCTCCGTACCATGGCTCGCACCAGGGCCGGATGCGAGAGGTCGTCGCCGCCGATCGCCTCCACGAGGACACGGCGGTGCCCCGCCTATTCACGAAAGCCTTGCTAATAAGTAAAAATAAAATAGAATCAAAGGTCCAAGTACGTATCCACGAGACAAAAACAAGGAAATGTTGCTTAGTATCCTAAAAGAATTCAATTATGTTCATCGATATAAGAAATGGAAATTGTTCGCCGGAAATGTCTTCGCATTTGGTCGATCAAAGAGGAAAATTTCCAACAAAAATATTCGGTCGAATTATTTACCGTTGAAACGCAATATTTTGCTGAATATTTTGTTAAATTTTATTGGTAATTGGGTAGTAGAGCGTTGTGCTGGTGACTTCATCATCATCATTTCAGCCGTAAGACGTCCACTGCTGGACTTAGGTCTCCCCCAATGTGTGGGGCTTTGCCATAATCGCCACGCTTGGCAGGCGGGTTGGCGATCGCAGTATGGTGGTAAAATGCATAGAGAACGCTGCTGCCCATTCTCTAGTAAGTCCCTTAGTCGCCTTTTACGACACCCACCACGGGAAGAAATGGGGTGGTGTTATTCTTTACGTCCGGCACCACACGGATCTGGACTTATCTGTTCTCTCTCTGTTCTGCTGGTGACTTATCTTTTCTTAAAGACATTGTAGCCCCCTATTTAGCTGTTACTTTTAATAAATGTGTTGATGTCGGAACTTTTCCTGACCTCATGAAGAGTAGCAAAGTGATACCATTATTTAAATCAGGTAATAAAAATGACGTTTCTAATTTTAGGCCTATTTCTATCTTACCTGCATTTAGCAAAATATTTGAAAAGTTAATCCTCAAGCAGTTGCTAAGACATTTTAATTTAAATAGCCTCCTCCATAATGAGCAATATGGCTTTACAAAAGGTCGTTCAACTACAGATGCGGGTGTTGCTCTCTTGAAACACATTTTTAACGCATGGGAGAACTCGCAAAATGCTATCGGAGTATTCTGTGATCTCTCCAAAGCCTTTGATTGCGTGCACCATGACACGCTTTTGCGTAAACTACGTCATTACGGTGTCCATAACGAAGCTATAAACGTAATAAATTCTTATTTACATAATAGGTTCCAATGTGTAGATATTAATGGTGTAAAATCTGCCGGGCTACCGGTTCAGTTAGGTGTGCCTCAAGGCTCTATACTCGGCCCATTCTTGTTTTTAGTGTATATCAATGACTTACCATTCTTTTTAAAGGGTATTTGTGACGTTGTACTGTTTGCAGATGATACATCTCTTATTTTTAAAGTAGACAGGAACAGACCAGATTTTGACGACGTGAACAGTGCACTCTCAATGGTTACCGATTGGTTTACGGCAAATAACCTAGTTCTCAATGCCAAGAAAACCAAATGTGTAAAGTTCGCCTTACCGAATGTTAGAAATCTAGGTCCCAACATCGTCTTAGATAAAGAGGTGCTTAAAACTGTAGACTCGGCAGTTTTTCTGGGCATAACAGTGGATGGCAAACTTCAGTGGGGCCCTCATATTTCAAGCCTAGCGGGAAGGCTCAGTTCAGCTGCCTACGCCGTCAGAAAAGTAAGACAATATACTGACGTTGATACAGCTCGGTTAGTCTATTTTAGTTATTTCCACAGCGTTATGTCTTACGGTATTCTACTGTGGGGTACAGCAGCTGATATTCAAAATATTTTTGTCCTTCAGAAACGAGCTGTTCGAGCAATTTACCAGTTAGGTGCCAGAGTTTCCCTAAGGGACTTTTTTAAAGATATTGGTATTCTTACGGTGTCATCACAATTCATTTTCGCCAACATCTTATATATTAGGCAAAATATACACTTATACGCTAAAAACAGTGATATTCACACTGTTAACACTAGAAGTAAGGACAAACTACGTGTTCCCTTTCACCGGCTTCATAAGGTGCATAACTCATTTGTTGGGCTTGGTATAACATTTTACAACAAGCTACCACCTTCTTTACTAGAATTACCTTTTAATGCGTTTAAAGCTCAAGTAAAATCCAACCTTTGTCAAAAGGCGTACTATTCCATCAACGATTATTTAAATGATAAGAATAGTTGGTCGCTGTGATTAACTCAAGACAATGTTTATGTTCTTTCTCCAGTATTAGCGTACCTAGTGATAGGTTTAATATAATTGTTTCCATATTTTTTTCCTGTTTATGCCAATTTTATTTTATTAGTATTGCATAATGTGGTTAGCTAGCGACCTCGACAAGTAATCATTCAATTCTTGCTTGAGCAACCGGCAGCAAGTTCGTCATGCTCCCTTAGATGTCAATGCTTGCGGTAGCGTCGGGGGTCGGGTTGCCCCCTTCCCTCAAATATGGCGAGGGGGGCAATGGCTGATCTTTGCGTTATGCTCGTGAACGGGTGCTGCTTGTGGTGACTGGTCGTCTTGCTGACTTTGATGTTGATATTATTATAATATTACTTACCTGTTTAATTTATTTTACGTCGATGGTCCTAGTTTATCATTTGTGGCCTCGAGTTGTAACTCAGGTCGTAACAGCTATGTGAACATTCAGCATTGCATATGAAAGCTGTCACGCCCTTTATGCCAGTTTTTTTATTTTTGCAGCCATGTTTCTATATACATATTTTTTTTTTGCTTATGCTTGAGTATAGTTTTCATTTTATTTGTTGGTATATTGGGTTGGCTAGCTGGCATATAGCAAATCATTTAATTTGATTTGTGTCTCTTAATGTTTTACTATATACCATTGTATAGAATCAAGTTCTTCTAACTGGACAGACAGCTGTGCTGCTGGGGAGTTTGTTGGCCACTTCTTCTTCCCAGCTAAAGCACTAGGAAGTGCGCGACGGGTGGGCGTTTTGGGGGGACTGTCTTTTGTAATTTTGACGTTCGAAAAGTGCTGATCCTCAGCCTAATTTGAATAAATGACTTTTGATTTTGATTTTGATTTTAATGGTTCATAATAAATGTTATAGCTCCATTATAATGGTAAAAGTCGTTATAAGGTATACCCTAGACCGCACTAAAGAATGGTAATGGAACTTGAGATAAATTGCCAAAAAGAAGCAAGTGGAATTTGTGAACCGGGATATTTGCCAGTGGTTCCTTACTCGCTTCGTTGCTGTTAGTAAACATTCGACAGATTATTCTGAATTCCAAATTTAATAAGTAGATATATATTATACACACTGTCTATAAGTTTCTATTCTGTGACATTCATTAGTAAACGATGCACGTTCTAAAATCATTTGTAAGAAACAGAATAGGTCGAAAATTATACTAAGAAACCGTACTAACGGGATAAAAGTATCCTTTATGTTAATCCAGGTTATAAACTATCGGTGTGAAAAACTTCATCCAAATCCGTTAAACCGTTTTGGCGTTATTAAGTAATTAACATTAAATCGTCTTAAGCGGTTCCTAAGGGATGACGCGTGATGTTAAAGAGCTTAAGCTAGTTCAAAAATCGCCTATTAAATGTTAATTTTTTTTTTTTGCAAACCAACTGGTTCTAGAGATTAGCGCGTTTAAAGAAACAAACAAAAGAACAAACAAACTCAGGTTCAACTTTAGTATTAACTAGCTTTTGCCCGCGGCTTCGCCAGCGTGGATGTCGAAAATTATCGCAAGAGGACGTACGACCGCGGTTAATGTATTAAGAATGCATTAATCCAAGTTATATACCGCGACTAACAAAAAAGTTTTTCGTTCGTTTTTTTTCGTGATATTCTATTATTTTTTTCTAAAATAAATGTAGCCTAAGTTACTCCTTGTTACATCAGCTATCTGCCAGTGAAAGTCCCGTCAAAATCGGTCCAGCCATTTCAGAGATTAGCCGGAACAAACAGACAGACAAAATTTTTAAAAAGTGTTGTTTTGGTATATTTACCGTGTATACATCCATATACAATTAGTAAAAAGCGGTTATTTTAATATTAAAAACAGACACTCCAATTTTATTTATTTGTGTATGTATATATGTATAGAAGATGTAGATTAGAGCCTGCTCGAACTAGTGTCGCATCTAAACAATATTGTTTAACCGTGTCCTTAGCTTTAAACAACATTTATAAATGAGGAGTAAAATCTAAAAGCCACAGTTTTATCTGTTTGTAAGTTTGAACTTTGAACGGATTCCAGCGACGTACCTATAACATATGACTATAACAACACGCCGTGAACAAAGACAGAGTTACGTAACTGAGTAAGGAAAATAGGGTATACAAAAAAGATCCCGTAGAATTCGAGAGGAATTCGAGTGGAATTTCGTGTAACAGATAGTTTCAAATAAACGTTTTTTGCTAAACAGTATGTTAGAACCTAAATCAGTTCTTGATATATTTTCTCAAATTCCACGTTCACGTATATCTAGATTTTTCTAGCTTTGTTAAATTGCGTTACAAAAGTTAAATATGTACCTACTGGCATGGCCTTGATTTTCATGGTTTTCATTTAAAGCATCTTTTTATGCAAACGTTACATTTGGACCAACATGACCTTGATTTTCCCGGTTTTCATTTAAAGTCCTTTTTCTTTTTCTTAATCCAATTAACTAAGTCTGTCTCGGTCCAGTGAAGTCGCTTCCGATAATTTTATTTAAAGGGATTTTATTAAAAAAGTGCGAACGTCACGAAGAGCGAACTAATGGTTTTTAAAGCTGGCAGTGTCACATATGCGAATATTCCAACTGTCGCACTTTGTGGAGATCCACTGCGAAGGGTGGACAAGTTTAAATATTTGGGCCACTGGGTCACTGAAGATCTAAAAGATAAGTGTGACATTGAAAGGGAACGTAGGTCGCTGGCTGTCCGTTGTAACATGCTGGCTCGCAGGTTTGCGCGTTGTACGAAACCAGTGAAAGTAACGCTGTTCAAAGCTTACTGTCAGTGTTTCTACACGTGCAGCCTGTGGGTCAACTACACTCAGCGGACATACAGCGACCTACGCGTTCAATATAACAATACACTGAGAGTGCTGCTGCGGCTGCCGTGGCGTAGTAGTGCGTCAGGGATGTTTGCAGATAATAATATTGATGGTTTTGCCGCCATTATTAATCCAACTAATTATTCATTTGTTAAGTACAGTTGAAGTATCCCATCTTAGACCACTGGAGCAATAGTGCTGCAGTTAAGAAAACTTTACATTTTCAGGAAACATGAACTTATCAAACATCACGAACACGTAATTACTAAGGTATCATATTTTTTCACAGATAAGACGCTCCGTCAGAGTGACAGCCTGTCAGCTGTCACTCTAATCCGACATAAACGACAGCGAATGTCAAGTTTGAATCCTACTACACTAACGCGACGTCCTGCGTGAGCGATCTAGACGCGAACGCGAAGCGGCGCGGCGCGGCGCGAAAACAACAAACAGTCGAAACCTATTGAAGTGTCCTACGCACAATGCGTGCGATGCGGAGCGGCGCGAAACGAAGCGAACGCGATCAGTTGGCTTGATATTTCCGCGCGAACTGGATGCGGTGCCGTCGTATTTTTTTTTTTGGTTATAATTTCGGATTTATAGAAATTTTAATTAATGCTATCCAAGAACGTCCTATATTATAGGATAAAAGGAATAAAAAATATCACAACCGGTTATAATCATACCGCGAATGGGAGGATTGGGCCAAATTAACTGGGACTTTCTAAGTATACAACATTAGTCCCACTTCTTCGCCGTTCATACTTCTTGAGTATTTGATATTTAAGATATGAATTTTCCAATAAATTTGTTTCCGTCCGTCCATAACAAATCCACAGTGCCCACTGAACGGCGGCGTCAGTGGCGGCTGTGCGAGACGATTCGCATGCACGTAGGACATAGCCGCCGCGTCGCACCGCATCGCGTTGAGTTCGCGTGTCACCGCTTCATAATCGCGTTCGCTTTGATCCGCCTACGTAGGACGTAGCGTTACAGTAGCAAACCTCTCTAAACTTTACACACTGAATATTAAAGTACACAAATTTCACCGTACTGCAAAAAAAAGGTAGTATTTGTTAGTCGTTTTTCCTTGCCTGCATGCTTATATTTTTTGCTCGTTGTATATTCAGTTTTTCAAGCACTTTTAAGCTATAATAAAATTTCTACGAACAACATTTTCTAAAGTCCTTGTAATTGAGTTTTAATGATGTAGGTCCAAGAATTGAGAGTTTAAATGAACAAGATGATCCAAAAAAGTATCATCCAGAAAAGTTTAACAGGAGTGACAAGAAATATTTAATTTACTAAAATTAAACTTGCTCCTTCGTTGATTATCTTAATTAATTTTGGAGGGAGAGTTTTTTAACGTTCTTATAATAACTATAGAATATAAATAAAAGCCTAAACAAGCTTTTTATTAAGTTAATTCTCTTGGAAAAATTTATACATTTATCTTACCTAACCTTATACCTGCTTAAAATAGAAAAACAGCTGTTTATAATAAAGTCACAAATATTTTTGTTTCATACATTAATATCTTGTTAACGCTAACACACTCACACCACCCACAAATGTTAGCACAGATAATAGCAGGCCTCGCTGGAGTACAACGCATTGCGCAAATCCTCCTGCATTTCTTAAGAATAATCAGGCAAGGACGTTACCTACTGAATTTTTGGAATGCAATGGCGCGGCCTGCTCAAATGTGCGCGAAGCTATCCATTATATTCGATTGGATATAAGCGATATCAACAACAATGTTATGCCTATAAGCTAGCTCAAGAATCGGCCTAATAAATGTAAAATTAACTTTTGCAATCTTAGGCATAATGGTTCCAGAGACAAGCGCGTTTAAAGAAACAAACAAAAGAGCAAACTAACTCTTTAGCTTTATTATTATAGATTAGAGCTTGCTCGAACGAGAGTCTTATCTAAACATTTATTAATGTTTAACCGTCTCCAAAACGTTTATAAATGCGGAGTAAAATCTTAACGCCACAGTTATATACCTGTTTGTAAGTTTAAACTGCTCGCTAGTACTACTGAACAGATTTATGTGACGTATAACATAAGGTTTAATAACACGCGTCGAATAAAGGCAGAGTTACGTAACTGGGTAAGTAAGTAGGTACATAATATAGTTTCAGTAGAATAAGAGTGGAATCTCGTGTATCAGCTAGTTTCAATTAAACTCTTTATGCTAAACAGTATGTTAAAACCTAAATCAGTTCTTGATATATTTTCCCAAATTCCACGTTCACGTAAATCGTGTTTTTTCTAGCTTCTTTAATATGCGTCAAGTTTATGCAAACGTTGAATTTGTACCGACATTATTTTGCCGGTTTTCTTTAATAGACCCTTTTCCATTATTTTATTAAATTAACAAGTCTGTCTCGGTCCAGTGATGTCGCTTCCATTAATTTTATTTAACACGTTAACTGCCATGTCGGCCTATGCGTCCGACACTTTTTGTTCCATTCAGGCCTTGTCGGACTATATGACCTGTCGGTCACCTGACACATACCAAATCTGAACGTGTCGTTGCTGCCTGGCGGCCATGTTTATTACTCTTTCAACTATATTAAGTGTCCCAGAGAGTACAAAAACCACTGTGTCAATATAACTTTTGTTTACATTTACTCTCATTCACGTTTTGGAAAGTATGAAGTCAAAATAACAGTAAAGAATTAAATGATAAAAATAGGCTATATAATATTATATGTAGCACAGAATCAGAAACAACGAGATCCCGAAGAGTCCTACTACTACAACAACTTACAACTCAATAAAAAAATGGTACCCTTGGTAGACCATAAATCAGTCTAGGTCTTAATGTAGTACTAATTACTTAGACTAAGCCAGTCTGACACAACTGCCTACGCCAAAGCCTTTAAACTAACTTCATTAGGTTTGCCTGTCTTCGATGTCTACTCGATTACGTTTCAGTAATTAATCACTCGTCAAATCTTTAATCGATATGGAACCAAACTCATAGGTTTGTATGTATGGAAATGTTTGCGGTAAGTACTAAGCGTTTTGAAGGTTATCCTAAATCATAGGCTAGACAGATTTCCATTATCGTATTCAATTCAATTCAATTCATTTATTTATTGTAAAACATAGGTACATTATTAGTTCTTATTTGGTAAACATTGAGGGCGCTATGTTTTGCCTCTAGGGCGTACAAAAGTAGTCGTACATGCAATATAATTAAACATGAAATTAATTTAGACACATGAACTACAATTAAACAAGTACATTAATTAGATCGCATTAAGAATTTTCAATCAAATGTCAATTTCAATCAATGTCAATTACATAACATATGTGTAGTGAGAAAAAAAATTAAAATAATGAAAATAAAAAATAAATGTCCGCACTTTTCTAAAAAATGTCAAGGAATTTGAACGATGTTATAAATTAAAATGTCAATATGGAAGATAATATAATAATTGTAAAATAAGAAATGTCAGAAATTTTATAACAGCATGTCATTCAAATATTCAGTGATTGAATAGTAGCATTTTTCTATTAAAAAAATCTTTAATTTTCTTTTAAAGTTCTGCAAATTTTCATTCTTAATGCTATCAGGAATTTTATTGTATATAACCGGACCCATGCCTAAAATACTTCTCCTTGCTAGTGCTGATTTGTATTTACTTGTACGCAACATGGTTTTGTATTGGGATCTAAGTTGAGCGGTTCGTTTTCTCGTGTCTACTATCGCAGGAAACAATTTCAAATTAAGTTTGACAAACACTGCTACTTCAAGTATATATAGGCACGGGAAAGTCAAGATTTTTAAGGATTTAAAGACAGGCTTACAGCTATCAGTAGTGTTTAGGCCTACCATACATCTTATACATCTTTTTTGAGTTCTAAATATAGTTTCTCTTTCTGCACAGTTGCCCCAAAATATTATGCCAAAACTCAATACTGAGGAAACAATGCCATGGTATGCTATAAGTACTGTCTGTAAATTAACTTTCTTTGCCAGGATGAAAAGAGCATAAGCAGATTTACTTAGTCGTGCACATATGTCGTCTGCCTGCATTTTCCAAGTTAGTTGGCTGTCAACAAGAATGCCAAGAAATCTTGCTACTTTTACCTCTTCTACACTTTGTCCGTTATATGCAACATTTAAATGGTGGGGTTTTAGCCTTTGGTAGAAATGCAATAACTTGGTTTTTTTAATATTAATAACCAAGTTATTTCGGTCAAGCCAATCAATAATTTTTATAAGCGTGTTATTTACATCGTCTTCATAAGTTAGATTATTGGAACATTTAATTATAGCTGTACTGTCATCAGCGAAGAGAATCATTGGATGCTTTATTTGTTGTGGCAGGTCATTAATAGAAATAAGAAATAATGGTGGCCCAAGCACACTGCCCTGTGGTACCCCATAATGAAGTTTCCTACAGTTTGATAAGTCTTTTATTTCCCGTTTCGTATTTAAATTGACTCTAGTTATTTCTGTATATTGATTGCGGTCACTCAAATAAGATTTAATGAGTTCCAAAGCATTTCCCCTTACACCGTAAGCGTTTAGTTTTTCTATTAGCGTCTTATGATCTACATAGTCAAACGCTTTTGTCATGTCAGTAAACAGAGCACATACTGGTATTTTACTGTCAACATTAGTAATTACATGATTAATAAGATCATACATTGCCATATTGATGCTTCTATTCTTACGGAATCCCATTTGTTCGTCACATAATACATTAAATTTGGTCAAATATGAGTTTAATATTTCATTTATCACCTTTTCTATCACCTTCGAGAAAACTGGTATCAAGGCAATGGGTCTATAATTTTGCATTTGCTCTTTACAATCCTTTTTATGGAGTGGCTTTATGATGGTGGTTTTGAGGCCTTTGGGAAAGATACCAGTGCTAATGCATAAGTTAATAATGTGGCAGAGGGGTGTTGCTATAACGCTACATACTGTTTTTATTACGTTGGTTCTAATTTCATCGTATCCTGTGCTGTTCGTATTGCGAAGGGATTTTATTATTCGTATTATGTCTTGTGGTATAACTGGTGGCATAAAAAGGGAATTGCTGCTATGAGTTAAGGGTTTTATTTTATGTAACATTGAAGTGGATGTACTGGAAATTTGGTCAATAAAGAAATCGTTAAATGCCGTAGCTATTTCTTTTGGGTGTTTAACAATGTTACCAGAGATTTGTATTTGTTGTATTGGCTCTGGAATTGATTTGGTATTATTTATTAATTGCCATGCTGCTTTAGATTTGTTGCTGGATTTTTGTATTAAGTGGTTATTTTGCGATTTCTGTGTTAATTTGATTATTTTCTTTAATCTGTATGAGTACGATTTAAAAGCAGCTTTATTCACAGTTGTTGGTTTTAATCGATATTTCCAAAGCAAATTTCTTTGTTTCTTACTACATATTCGTATTCCCTTTGAAATCCATTTGGTCGCTTTTTTTGCATTTTATAGTAATTAATTTAACGGGGAAACATAAATCGTATAATAATCGAAATAATTCTATAAATTCATTATATGCTTCATTTGGATCTGACTTGTCATATATTTGTGAGAATGTCAATTGTTTGAGATAATTTCTAAATTTAAATATATTTTCTTGTGATATGTCACGCTGTTTAGTACGCCAATAGTTTAGTTTATACGTTTTATTAACTTTTATTTTTAATATTTGTGCAGTGTGGTCAGATAAGCCATAATCAATAATATCATTACTACATTTTTGTTTAAAATTGTGGGCAAAATTGTCTAAGCAAGTTTTGCTGCTGGGTCGAGTTGGTTGGTTTACTGCTAATTTAAGATTGTAGTTCAGTAATAAATATTCAAAATCTAACGTAGTTTTGTTTTTTTTTGTATTGGGACGCCTCCAGCTAGATAGACCGACGATCTAAAAAAAGTGTTAAAGGAATATGTGTTGTGGCGCAGAATTGGAGAGCCTATGTCTAGCAGTGAACTGATATGATTTATTGAGAAATCATGAAAAACATCCGTGTATGGTACCAGACTGAGACTTTTAAAATAAATCACAATGATAGTTGCCAACGCCATGGTGTTCACCGAAATAAAGTTAATTAGAATCGTTTTTTTTTTGAGTTGAGCGTTCTTTTTCAGAGTACTCGCTCTGTAGACTATAGTTAGATCCTTGTTCAAAGAACATACTGATTTCAATGGGTGTCTTAAGACGCCACACACATTAACAATACAATCATATTCTAGAGGTTTTTAGATGAAAATTGAATTCAGATTGAATATGTTTATTGCCATTTAGGTATGTACCAAGCAAAACTATAAAAGAAACCTACGACAAAAACTTAATGGCCACAATAACATAAGTAAAGTGTTTTCCGTGCCTCGGAAAGCGCATCATGCCATTGGTCTCGACTGCCATGTCATTTGTGGATCTTCGACAGTCGTTACGAGTCGTCAGAATCCCGAAAATCTGACAATCAGTCTTGCTACGGAGTATCGTGTTACTCAGATCTCAATGTTAAATAGTGTTATTCAACTGCATTCGGTTCGACTGGAAGCCGACTCCAACATAGTTGGGAAACGGCTAGGCACATGATGAGGCAGATGATGATAAACGCGCAATGATATGTGCACTGTGCACACCATGAAGTACGACAGCACAATACTAAAATGTTTGCATGTGTGATGGTTACTCTGAGGCAAGTCGTTCGTGCTAATTCGGAAACACGAAAATTACCGATTAAACATATCGCATACCTTTTCTAGTTCATCTCCATCTACGTATTGTTTTATTACCTAACATTACCTATGTGGAGAAAAGTCTATATTTTTTGTAGTTTCTATGTTTTCTGTTACACTTTCACGCAAAAAGGCTTAACGGATTTGGATGAAATTGAGCACATGAGTAGACTCATAGGTCACATTATGATACTTTTATCCAGGTATACTAACGGGGAACTTATGCGGGTAAAACCACAGGGAACAGCTAGTCTTACAAACTTCTGTCCTAATGAGTTTAAACGGGTAAGTTTCGAAACTTGAATATCCTTTCGGTAAGCCAAACATTGTTATTTTGCTATTGATCTGGATTTGTTAAGAATAAAGTAAACCATTTTGTTTTGTTACTAAAACAACTACCATTAATCCTTAAAATAGGGACAGCTTGAGGTCAAGTCAGATGAAAATTATTCTCGTGAAAAATATTAGTCCTGAACACTTTTTTAATCAAATGTCTTGTGCTAATATTAACGTTGTTTTTATTATGAAAATGTTTGCACAGTTATACCATTTTCATATAACTACCGCGCGAAAATGGAAATTGAAATTGGTAAGGTGCTGGTATTGCTTTTAATCAACATAGTGGAAATCGACTGAGGGAATATAAAGGTCTTCTATTCATCGATTTATTTCGAATGTTGCACCGCGATAAGAATGATTCGCATTTTTCCACGTCGCACATCTTACCCCTATTGAACTACACGATATTTATGACCCGATATTTTAGGTGACGAGCTTTTTTGGTAAGCAGCCTTCTTCCCTTACTCTTATTACACCATCCTGATTTATGAAAAGGGTCCCTGAATATCGCGCAGTGTATTATGTCTTTTAGGATGGACACTGCTCAAGCGACGTAAACACGATGCGGGCTGTAATAAGGTTCTTCTTTTCGATAATAACAACTTTTATATAACAGTTATGATTACTAAAGATCTGCCTATCGAGTGTAGTGATTACAGTCAGTTCTTCTTTGACCGTTTATAGTGTTCATTATTGAATAGAGAGGTCCTTATGCAGTCATAGCGACCTCTGCACTGCCACCAGAGATGCCAAGGCGAAGTGTTGGGCGTGCAAAATATAATTTACTGGCGTGTCGTCGAGGAAGAAGTGGACAAACTGATATATTATTATGAATGATTTTTATTTCTCTGATCGAATTTTAAATGTATCAAAATACAAGTTTTATTTATACTTTGTTTTTGAAACAACATGATACCCATGTAGGAAACACGGGCGTCATGGCGTCTGACACTGAAATGAAACTCCGCAACAAACTTAAAACATAAGAAGGTATTGTTGTATAATATTTTTATCTTACGAAGCGATGTGCGCGTTACTTGTATTTAATACGTGTTCAAACATGCTTTGAATATGTGTGTAAGCGCAGGAGCTATTGGTACAGGCCAAAATTGGTTTACGCGTGGGTGTGAGTTTGCGCTGACACAATTCGTCTTTACGCACACATTCACTCTTGGTTCCCACAAGTAAAACGTACCTATGTCACTTCAATGCGTGATACTCAATTTTATTTCAAGGTAAATTTACCTTAGCTAATTAGGTGAAAAACATATTTGATATATTTTACAAGTAAGAAGTTGTAAGTAATACTTTCTTCTAAAAGAATACAAATATTTGCCCTTGACAGGCTTTATATCTGTCGTCAAATATACTAGCACAATTATTGTTTCTCATACTAAAGAAATTGTAACAAAAACCTTTATTCGATACATCGTCCGACCCAGTAAATCATTTTACAGACTGCCTTGACATTTGTAAATTCACACCTGCTTATGAGTGTTCTGAAGAAAATTGGAGTCGTATTATTTGTCTGCGCTAAAGTTTAGTGCAATAGTAATGAAAAATTAATTAGAAATAGTTTTCTTAGTTCACTAAAATCATTGTCTATGGTGTAAAGAGTGCGTAGGCTACTTCAAAAAAAAAAAAAAAAACACATTCTGATCTCAGTTCTAATGTGTCAAAAATACTGTCACTTTTCACATGTTTTTGACATTCGTTGGTCGCAGAGAAGAGACTGAGAGATTTTGAACGTCATAGAATTTCGGATTCAACTCCATAAGGAAACGCTCCATACCTACTAAATAACTTGTCCTTAAATGGGTTCTTCGTCGAAACGATGTTTCTACATTCGTCTAGTTAGCTAAATAACTTTGGTCCCAGTAGGTGGCTACGCTGATTACGGCTTCGGTATAAATGGGTTCACCAACTGTGCGACAAATTGATACTGCACCGTCTTGTAAAATGATTACCCTTAATCCAATATGAGAAGCGACTGCACCACTAAAAGGTGAAGGTTAAGAAGACCCAGTCCTTCGAAATGACAACAAATGCACAAATATACACAAGAGCAGTGGTGGCCCAGTGGTATCGGCACCGACTTACGAGTTGTAGGCCGTGAGTTCAGAACCGGCATGTCCTAGAACCAAACAAATTGAAGACAATGACATCTACCAACCCGTACTGAGCCCGCGTGGTAGATTACGGCCCATTCGCTCTCACTGAGAGGAGGCCTGTGTCCCAGCAGTGGGAACAATATAGCTTTTGTGATGATGATGACACAGGTACAAATATAAATCAGCTCGTAGAGGAATCTCTTCAGCAGGAAAGAGTTTAGAGACAAATTCAATGTCAGTTTTGCCAGTGACAGCAGTAATTAATGACCCACTATCTTATAAAGGTGGCTACGACAATTTTGATAAGGAAAATGGATGAGAGTGTATTATGGCGCAGCCTGGGAGAAGCCTATTTCCAGCAGTGGACTGCTGTATGCTGAGTTGATTGAAGTATGAACAGTAATAGAGAAGTAACCTTCTGTGCATCGCTCTTTAGTAAGGGCTGGCAAGTCCAAAGGACTATTAATTCAGTTATGAGGTTGGCCTGTAACTCAACTACCATTACGAAACCTACTGTAGATACCACGTAACTCGCTACGAGTATGCGCTACGAAATTCGTAGCGGTAGCAGTTCACGTGCTTTCCGCGGCAAACTCCTCCGTGCTTGGTGTGTAAAGATGGTCTCTTATCCACGGACCAACGCGGGAAGCGTAGTTTAACCTGATTGATCGAGCCATGCAGCCGTTATTAATTAGCCATAAGCCGTTCTGTAGAAGTTCAGACTTCTTAATTAAATTGGTTACCACGCATACAAAATAACAAATACCTCAGCAAAGGGAAATCCTATTCTGTAAGGCAGTATGTAGTTCATTAACCTTTAAATATGTATAGAATAATATAAATTAATCATTTCTTTTCCAGATTATAAAAATCCAGTTTGTTAGTAGCACCACTTCGTTGGCTTCGGGAACGTCATAAAAAAAAGCAATCAAGACAACTAATTACCGAAAAAAGTGAGTTAACATTAACGATAATAGCGTCAAAAATAGGAAGCATATTGAATAGATGCCTATGTTAATGGCTCATCTCGTTGCTGTTAATGGAAATACAGGTTGATACTTCAAGTAGTTAGCATTTCCGAGTTATACCATTTTTTTATAGCAAACGTGAGATCCCGTTTTTTCAGTAGGTATCGTCGACACATTTTTAGAACCGCCGCCGTGATCTTTCATCTCTTTTTTACGTAATTCTTTCCTATTTACGCCAGTCACAAACAGACTGTAGATATTTTGAGCACGATTCAATCTGAATACCTAATAGCTACTCAATTGCTGAGTGATCTTTAGAAAAAAGCGGATCCTGCCTATAGAATTACGACTTCTAGAGAAATTCCTTTCGTCACTGGATATAAAAATACCAGATAATTGCGTGTCGGACCACGCGTAATGAAGGGCAGTGTATGTAGTTGTGATAAATTTATTCCAAAAACAAATATAACAATGCAGTTGAAATACTTCTTCTCCCATTCATTGATATACGTTAAGGTAAATTCTATAACTGCGAATGTAAGTTTTTGTATCGTTAACCAACATTTTGTAACTGATAGAAATAAACGATTTTTCGAACTATTTTCTTGACTTGTCATATGTCCACCGAGTGTCTCGGCTAAATGGCAGTTAGTAGTAAAGTACTATGTTATTATTCTAGGCCATCTAGTAATAAGAAGAATTCAGTCGTATCTAAAAGCATCTAGGTATTACGTTCCATTAGGAGCGTCAAAAGAAACCACATCACTCATTGTTGAAACCTTGTTAACGGCTCATTTTCTACGCCATTTTGTGTCGAGAGAAGCGTTGGCCCACATATTAATGGTGGTGCTGCAATTTAAAAGTAGGTCTTGTTGAGTTTGTTAATTTTTTAAAGCTTTAGCGTTTTGAAGAATCAAAGTATGTTTGTCAGTTTTAGAATGTCTCCATACGTTAAATAAATTGTACGCTTTATGTACATACCGCGCGATTTTCCCGGAAGAAAACCTAACTCAGCATTATTTACCGCTTGCACTAACCCAGATGTGAAATTTATATCTTCGTCGCTGCGGGACTCACTCATATTTTATGATTTCTTACGATGTTATCAAAAAACAAACCAAAATGATGAAAAATAAATTGAATAGAGAAGAAAATTTTAAAAGTTTTATTTTTCATGTAGTCGTCGGCGTCGTGCTGGCCAGTGCGATTATTCTAAAACTGAGGTTGGCGCACTGACATGAAAAAAGTTTAAATGCATTTTCTGCGGACTGGTTTAAAAAATGATGGCATAGAATGGTTCGAATAAAAAAATCATTCCACGCTAGCCGCTAAAATGTACTTTTGCTCTCAGATTTCGAAGGATAAACAGAATCTTTCCGAGGTTTAGAGTTTTTACTTTATAAAAATTAGCCGGCTGCGGCAAAAAAACCCGGGCATTAGTATAACTAAAGACATTTGTTGTTTAGATCTTTAAAAAATCCGGCTGAGTGGATGTTGGACCGCTCACAATTAAGTGTTTCGTAATTGGGATGATTTGGATATCCCGAGAGAAACCTTAACTTTTGGATTTACTTGTGAATCTCAAACATCTCGCATTTCGCAATTGCCGTAGGTACTTTTTTATTGCGTCGACTTAAAACTATTATATTTTTAGAGATCCAAGAGAATGTATTTGATATCAAATGTAATTTGAAATCGCCACGCGTTCCTAACGAAAAAGCATCATAGACCTTATCCATTGCTTTCCATGAGGCGTGACCAAGGCCAAAAGCAGGCCCATTCAGCAATAAATATCTCATTACGAACGTATTATATGATAACATATATACGATTACGTAATGAGAACAGTACAGTATACACGACTATCTATTTAGACATTTTTCAGTTGTGGCTACTTCAAGTTCAGACAGAGATTGATAGATTTAAACAGTACAATTAGCACTGAGTAATGTAGAATGAATAATACATTAGTTTTGGAGTGAGTCTGATGCTCGCTCTGATTGATATTTTTTCTCAAAGGCACGAACCATTACGTCCCAATCTACAAATTCGGAAACATTACTATAAGTAAGTAAAAAAATTACATTAAAAAATTTCAAAAATTTTTTTTTTTCGCGTAATTTCTTGCATGCAAGAGTAGGTAGATTCCTATGACACTTGCCTAAATGATTATTTTAGAGTTGATCTTTCGGTTAGGGATCATTCAACAATTACGTGATCACCGAAGGGGGGGGGGGGTCGGGTGCTTGTATATACATCTGGATTATTTGGGGGGGGGGGGGAGAGAATCCATGATTATGTCATCATTTATATAACTAAATATTTAAATAGAGAGAGAGAGAGTTGATTTCATTTCGTCGTTTCAATGAAGACTAATGAAACTATCTATTTTATTGATTTTACTTTATAGTTCTTACCTTTTGCATTTTGACAAATGACACACCCTCTCCCAAATTTAGGTCATTTAAGACCCATAGAAACATGACATACGTGTCAGTGCTAATAAAACAGCAAACATTAAGCACGGACGAAGATTACGTAATCAAGGCGAGGGGGGGGGGGTTAAAACAAAAGATTACGCTGTGATCACATAGGGGGGGGGGGGGGGTTAAAAAAACGGCCAAAAATGATCACGTAATTGTTGAACGATCCCTTACTGCCTTTATTTCGGATCTTATGATAATTGTATTCACGATGTTAGATAACAAAACACGGTTATATGAAATAATGTTTTTTTAACAGTAATAAGCAGTTTATTAGTGCGGATCATATCAGTTTAAAAACGTGAGTCGTAAACAATTCTTTGTATGTGTGTCACAAATCACCTGAAACAAACGTGTTGTATTAGCATGAGTGTAGCACAATCAGCCTTATAATGTTCCCACTGCTGGGACACAGGCCTCCTCTCTGCGAGAAGCAGTCCGCTATAATCCACCACGCGGACCCAGTATGATTTGGTGGATATCACATATCGTCGAAAATTTGGTTCTAAATATCCGGTTTCCTCACGATGATTTCTTTCACCGTTTTGCGAGCAGAAGTGATGAAACTAAGATGATAACACCCAGGTAAAATAGGTTGAAAGAGGTTTGAGCTTCCGGGAGAATGACAGCCGGGACAAATGGTCATGACATGTAATTGATGTTCATCCATTCACGAACCAGCCGCGGATACCGTAGCTTAATACTCGATCGACACGTGCGGCTGGCGTTATTTACCGAGAGCCTTTTAGAAGAGTAGCTGCAATTATTCCATAGAAAATACTAGTGCAAATGTATCTCGAAGATAAATTTCGTTGTTCAGAGTACAATTAAATTGTTCGCTAGTCTTTTTTCTCTATCTTTGTGGCTGCAAACATAATTTTCCGTTTAGCGAAAGGTCGTTGCTTGACAATGGGTCCGGTAGAGTAAATACACCATCAATACGTGGGTGCTAAATTAATGGGAAGCCACTTGTATCATTGGCCCCACTCTGTGAGGTGGGGAAGGTAATTTGTCCTCAATGTTTGATTAAACATGGAAGGGTCTAGTGATCCAATCTTGACAATTCGATTTGTTATAATTGAAGGTGACTAAAATCTATTGTTTATATAACGTGAATGTGGGATCTGACGGCATCTGATATTTGTATTTGAAAGACAAATGTTACCGAAGTGGATAGAGTCAGATGAAAGCTAGTGAATTAATAACTACTTTTTAATCGACTTTAAAAAGGTTCTAAATTCATCTGTGTTTTTCTTTGCCAATATAAGTTCCGCGATATCTCCGCCAATTGTGGATCGATTACTCAAATTCTAAAATGTATGGTCTATATGGCTGAGGAGTGGTCCCATATAAATTCATCTATATTTATTGCATTTGCTTGGGTAGTTTTTGCGTTAGCTTCAATTACACTTACGTATTTAATCTACTTTGTGATGACTTGTTTAAATTCTGATACTTCCTGAAAGGAAAAAAAATATTGAGTATTGTCACTCAAACTACCACATTATAAGTCTTTCTTTGGAAGAATTGTTTTTATGCTTAGTAAAGTTAACAACCTCTCGGGTTGTCTTATTAAACAGTGTCTTACAACAACTAGAACATTATGATGACCCCCGGAAAAACATAACTTTAGCCAGTTCTCTGGCTATAAGGGATTCATTACACGCAACGTTTAAACACTGTCTAAAATTAATGAGATTAATAAAACAGACCGATTACAAAATCCTCTTGAAAGGAAACCTTAAAACGAGTCATGGATATTATTAACTACAAATGAAGTAAGGCGTGCTTTGATAAAGTTATTTCAAAATAATCTGTTAATCTAGTCCGTATACTAAGGTAGAATAATTACTGTTTGAAAGTATGTAGTCCAGTCTTACCAACGGGTAACGTATTAACCAGTAGCTTAGGAAAAACCTCGGCAGATGATCGTGCAGTATGTAGTCAAGAAGGAAATCAAATAGTAATTTTACACTATTTCACTCTTCTGCTGTATTTCGTTCATTGTACTAACTTTATTGACTTCGAGAAGGTCATCATCTGTATAAACTCATATACATGCCATGCCAACATCAAATTGCAAAATGTGTACTTGCGCTAAATATGTATGTTATGTCCCATCCTTGTATTTTAGTTTCTTGGTGGGGACCTGGTGTCCTGAAATACAGGCTTCGGCTTAGTTTAGGCGCCAGTCTCCCACAAATAAAATATTTTTGCCTTTATGTGTAACTAGTTCCAAAAAAAAACTTATGTCTTAAGTTGGTTCAATAGTATGTATTTAGCTTGTACTTGTTTTATTTGTGGAAGAGAAAATAAAGAATTATTATTATTTTCATTTATTCATGTTTTAACATATTAAGTATATTTTTAAATATTAGAATATAAAATAAAAACATTTAAAAATATAAAAAATAGTAGCCCACCGGTATCGGGAACAGGGTCCAAGTTACCGGCGGTCGGGGCTCCAGAGAGAGGAACCTCCTGACAATGCGAGCCGTGTCCAGAAGTACCGCTTTCTGAATCAAGACCTTGACCCAACTGCTTAACGAGAGCCCCTTCAGGTGTTGGTCGAGGCTCTTGGCTATCAACCCATTGGCTGTTATTATTATTATTTTATGACATACCTATGACTGAACTTTGAACCTTGGATCGAGGTGGCACTAAAAAAAATATGCTTAAAAAACGAACAGGCTAACATAAAAATATATAGAAATACTATACTAATACTATAAAGACGTAATGAGTCTGTACGTGGAGGGTAATATCTGGGACCACATAACATTTGATAGCCCAAATCTTGAGGAAGGTTATAGACTATTTAACAACAAGCTATGACTTTAATGTGCTGAGTTAAAGGAAAAAAGTCAAAAATGAATGCTAAGAGAAAACGAAGTAATATCGCGAGCGGGCGATGAGATGTTAAAGGATTTACAATATTTATATTAAAACAAGAAAAACGTGGATGAAGTCACGGACAGAAGCTGGTTATAAATACTACTACAAGGTCAATTCTCGTACTTACTTAAAAATCACTAGAAATCCAAGTCACGATCTTGTCTCAGCAATAATCAATGTCAAAAAATTAGGTAAGTTAGAAAATTCTACACAGGTTGGGACTATCAAACGACCAATTCACGTCTCGTCTCCGTGACAATCAATGTCAAAAACGTGTCAAAAATTTTGGTAAATTAGAGTTACAGAATGAAACTGAAATTAAGATCCAGTCACACAAATTTTACCTCTGATTTTGCGTCAACGTCAATTCCAAAGTGACGTTTGTTCTTGTTACAAGAAGGTTGGTCTTGGGTTGCTGCCACTAACGAGTCTGTCAATATCTCAGTGATCTTTATTCTCGTTACAGTAGAGTTGCTGATGTCAGAAGTAAAATAACTATGACAGGAATGAAATGCAAATGTTCTTACAAAGTCAGGAAATGCTCATCTGACCTTATCTGGTGACTATAAAGGACACATACACGAACAGAATAATTACAAGTCGGTCAGGTAATTTGTGTTACTCAGGAAAAGATAAAATATATAATTTCTCAGTCCAAATGGCTTATTTTTAATAATCTGAATTATTTATCACCGTTTTTGCGTTTAAAATGATAAAAATCCAACAACATAATAATTTGACAGTCAGTTGTTCATTTAACATTTTTTTTAAAAATTGTTTTCATAGGCTATAACTAAACTAAGGCGGCACTGGAGATTCTATATCAATTATTTCGTTTATTCTAAGAAAAACCAAACAAAGTACAAATTACTTTGAATCAGTGTAAGTGTAAATCTCGTTCTCAAACAAATAGATTCATTTTTATATTGTTAAACATTTTGTAATTCTGCTAAAGTTGCTATCTGTAAGTGCTAAGCTACTAATTTCTACGTATTTCGTCTAGTGACATTTATTTGTTCGAATTACAAACGGGTAAACTCGATGTATTTCAAAATAGGTAACTTGTTATGAGAGTTTGAAAACAGTTTAAAGAATAATAGATAGGTTTCTAGGTTTTTTGAAAGTCAGTATAACAAGCTTGGATTTATGTAAGCAAATTTGTTTGAGGATAATTCATAAATATTACACCTTTAACGTACCAACTTTAACGATAAATTGTATCAATTTCGAGACAGTAAATTTAACAGAGGCAAAACATGGGCCAGATTATTATTTTGCCAAAACAAAGAAAAAAAAAAATTACATCAAAGTTTACTAAAACGTAAGATCATTATTTTCTTGGAAGCTTTTCATAACTTCAAGTTATTGTTATATGCTAGAGATAACAGCATCCGAAATTTTATAGATGAAGTTAGAAGCGAGCCGCCATTTTTCCTTGCGTTAGAATTTGGCAAGGTTATCTAAACTTTTAAACCTTCCTATTTTCACTGAACGCCTTATCACTAATACGGCTGACAAGGACTAAGTGAAGCTCATATGGAGAGGCTTCTTATCCCTTATCCTTAAACCTTTACCCAAGGTCATACAGGCGATATTTTTACACGGCGGTTTTTTTTACGCACTGGTCGCACTAAAGCAAATACCGTTGTTTTCGATCGCCGAGAGTTTAAAAAAAATATTCTTTTTTTAATTTTTATAATATTTGAGTTGACTGAATGAAAGGTAAATTGTGGTTTACGATTTATGACGTATTATAAAAAAAGCTACGTACTAGATCTCGTTCAAACCAATTTTCGGTGGAAGTTTACATGGTAATGTACATCATATATTTTTTTTAGTTTTATCATTCCCTTATTTTAGAAGTTACGGGGGGGGGGGGGGACACATTTTACCACTTTGGAAGTGTCTCTCGCGCAAACTATTCAGTTTAGAAAAAAATGATATTAGAAACCTCAATATCATTTTTGAAGACCTATCCATAGACAGCCCACACGTATGAAGAAAAAAAAAAATGAGTTTCAGTTCTATGTATGGGGAACCCCAAATATTATTGTTTTTTTTCTATTTTTGTGTGAAAATCTTAATGCGGTTTACAGAATACATCTACTTACCAAGTTTCAACAGCATAGCTCTTATAGTTTCGGAAAAAAATGGCTGTGATATACTCGGACAGACAGACAGACAGACAGACAGACAGGTAGACAGACAGACATGACGAATCTATAAGGGTTCCGTTTTTTGCCATTTGGCAACGGAACCCTAACAACAGTGTGTTTTTTTGATGCGCTGGGATGTTTTCTTTGATTCTCAATGTTTTGCTGAACACCGAGAGTTGAAAGTCCTGTGCGAAGTTATTCCATTAATTCCCATTGACAGTCATATAAAAAATACACACATAGTTTACATTTAAAACATAAATACTACTCAACTAAAACGTGTTGTTTAAAATATTTAAAATATCAAAGAGTACAATTTTCATTACATCAAATGGTATTTAATTCGATACTTATGGTAAACGTAACTTGGTCCTATGATCATTCAATCAAATGCCTTTTATATTGAGTAAACGATTTGTGTTTGATTGTTTTTTAGATTGTTCAATATCATGTTGTTCTAGATGGTAAAAGGGATATTTTCAGTTGAAAAATAAAACATAACAATGAATTTCCGTGCTACAAATATTACAGCGGAAGGATTTTTCCTTAAAACTCACTATAAACATACTGGTGAAATGTGTGTGTACTATAGGACCTACACCTTTACCTAACCCTATGGGTAACAGGCGTGATGTTTTATGAATTATGTTTTCCAGAAGCAATTGTAATGCCTATTAATTATCTTATCTGTGCTGTACGAAACAGTTTCTTTCCGTCGCTGTGATTCAAAAGATGTAATGTCCTTCTAATGTTACAAAAGACGTACAAACTTATCGTTAGATATTTATCCCTGTTATTCCTTTGTATACCGTCTCTGTCTCGGGCAGATATACTCATAACAATGTTTGATAAAAGTAATCTGCGTGACGTTAATGGAGCAAGAAAAGACTTAAATGATGTTGAACATTACAATGCAAAGAGGGAAATCGGATGAAAAGTGGTAAAAGAATTTGTATAGGACAATCTGTGTTATTGCTAGCTGATCTCTTGACCTAATTATGGTAAACTGGGTTGATATAAACAAGTCAGCCAGCTAATCTACATTCGGCGGAGAAAGGAGAAAACAAGACACCAAAGGTTCTTTAATTTGTAACTTTCACTATACCCTGAATAATAAAAGCTTATAGATACTGCAAGTCACGTGTACAGTGAAAAGGACAGTTTGATATGCAAGAAATAAACTTTATACTCCATTATTAACTTTTTTGTTTTTTTTTTATAGTTTCTGTTTGGAACATGGTAATAAAGTAAAACGGAATTGCATAAAATACTAACAGTAGGAATGGCTTTTATTTGGACAGTTTAACAAAATTAATTGCGTTATTTACGTTGTTGAGCAGACAATTTTTTCGAACTAAAAGTTATTTTTCACTTTCTAGTGTTTTTGAGGAAGTTGTTTTTTTTTTTTGTAAAGAAGTTTTATCATTACCTATCCTTCAAAATGATTTAGAGTTAGAGGTTAACGCGACCTATGAACATCGAACTGTAATCGAATACATCGAACATGGTGGGATTTCAGAGTATGAAACAGGTATTAGGTATGTTGATTTTTTTTATGCTCCTCGTCACTTGTCCCTAAAGGTTCATTAGAAAACCAGCGTCAGACAGCATCTGTCTGGCATTTATGCTAAAATCAACCTTTTGGCGCAGCTGTGAGGTACACATGTTGTAGTTTTTTTTTCCTCGTTATTGTACTTAGTTTTTCACGAATTGTGTCCACGTAAATAGATTTCCTTCTTTCTTTCGTATTCAAGAAATGTCACTGATTTACGAAGTTTACTCAAGCTCGACATGAAAAGTAGTAGTAGTTGGATACTTTTCTGTTTTGTTGACTGTACAGTGTCCATTATTCAGGAGGTGCTGTCACGTTGAAATATGATTCTGTTAGCGTGACGAGAACTCAGTGAGAACGTATTATGTTAGTGAGGATTTGAGAGCATGTTTTAGTGTTACGAACGAACTTTTTAACATCCAGCTTAAAGTATGAAGAATATTCGCTGAAGGAATATTTCTTACACGAGGGCAGTGAATCATAATTTATACAGTTTGTAATAGTACTTTTCAAACCTTGGTAGAGCACTTACATTAGCCATTCTTTTTTTTATTTTTACTGTGAATTATAAACATAACTTATTTACGTCACAGCTGTTGCGGTGTAATGAAATTATAAAATTGGTAAAATTTATTTCGAGCATTTTAATGGATTCTCGATAGCAGTAAATAAGACAAAGTTTTCAAAATTAAAACGAAAAAACTTTAGACTCCTTCAAGTAACTTCCAGACTTAAATTATATAGTATAATTTTATTTGTCAATCCTTAAAAATATCAAGTTACTCATATCTACCCTACAACCTTAACAACTTAAACTTCAACCTAGTTATATTTTACTCCCAAAACCAACAAAAAGATTTCGTACTAGCCTCCATCACAAGTTAAATAACTTAACGTTACCTAAGTCAAGCGTTGCTAATATTTCATCACTCCCACCAACTTAGTTCCTTATTTACAACTTGTACGTGGGAACCACGTTAGGGATCAATTTAACTAAATTGTGGTGACGATTAGTAAAGCATAAGCACTCTCGTAATATCTTGGCCATTTCGTTTGGGGTGGGCCAATCTGTTTAGAGCCACCAATTTGCACGGCACGATGAAGGGGCCTAAAAGCATGTACCAATGCTTTTAGGCCCCATAGTGGCGTCGTAAGCACGTAGACAAACTCAGTTATTTCAAAATTGGAAGTGAATTGGTGTCGTGTGATCTGTTGTGTAGGCTACATTATCAAAAGTAGTAACGTAATCGTTTTAGTTGTAGAACTCTTTAAAGACACACTTAAACAACATCCTATATTAGCAAAAAAGTTATTAATTTTCCCTTTTACTTTGTAAATCGAATATGCACGTCTTAGCAATGATATGACTTGTATAATGCCTGTATCTATTAGATAAAGTTACTAACCGCTCCCTAAACGAGGTTTTAGTGACAACCGTTAAAGTAGCGGGAAAACACTCTCCGTGTGACGAATTTCAAGTCAAAGAAAGTTTAATTAGAAATTCTGTTGTCGTCCCCGTTGTTTCTTTAAGTAAATTATCTTTAACTCTTTTGTAAGTATTCACTGGATTTTTCCTGTCATTGCTTTACGGTTGAGTTAAATCTGTAGTAAAGTTCACTTGCTGAAAGTTTGGAAGTTTATGAGTTTGAATGTTTGTTACTCAAACGCAGTTTAATAGCTTTATAACCGACTAGCTTCTGCCCGCGGTTTCGCCCGCGTGGATGTCGAAAAATATCTCACAGGAACATACTACCGGGATTAACAGTACCCTATGTGTTAATCCAGGTAAACAATGTGTTATTGCCCTGCTTGCTTTGTGTTATCCAAGGAGCAGCGTTTGGATTGATAAATGATTGTTGTAGGATAATTAATCCTAATGCCCAACAGTAGTGACGAAAAAAACAAATTACATACTTGCATGACAAATTTGAAGGCAAGTTTAAAGCGAAAATAAAAATTATCTTTATTCCCTGGGACATTCGAAAAAAATTGTTACCTATATTATTAAAATGAAGATTTTACTTAACTTGCTGTTCACAGGGGTCTAAGACTATTTATTTTTTAGTCTATACTTAAAGTATCTCTTTAAATACTACTTTAGAGGTTCTGCCCTCAGGTGCTAATACAACCAGGCTGCTAGATGAGCTCACTCTCGAGCAGGCCACGTAAAACTGGCCGAGCGAGAAGCAGTCCCCTCTAAGATCATTTCCCGCTGTTTTCAGTGACAGTGACTGACCTCTAAGATCGATATGCAGTCTTAAATCAACGGAAAGTTGTAAACCGCATTTCAAATCTCTAAAATTACCAACGTTACCTTGCCTTTACATATTCGAGACCGCATTGTTCTTCAAGAAAAACAATGAATTATTTTAAAAAGCTTCAGAGCAACGCTATAGATCGACAAGACAAAAATATCGACACGAACTATGTCTAAGAGCCTCGAAGACCGCCCTTGTGCACAAAAGCTTCCTCTGCATGGCTCCTAAAATATTCAATAAAATACCAAATGACATTAACGACACAATTTAAAGGGAAACTAAATATTTTTTTTAATAGAATATTTGAATAATGCTACTATACCATTGACGAATTCCTTCTTGATAAAATTTAGATAGTAATCTAAATGATAATTATGTATTTATGCATGAAAATTCAAAAATTTGACATTTTAATTGTGTTCTGAATATTAATTATGATAATTAACTGTATTCTAAATATTTACATTTCAAATTGGATGTATGCTTAGTAATTTAATATGTAATAGTAATCTCTGTTATTTTGCATGTAAAATCGATTTAATTTTTTTATATTGTTAATTAGTGTATATAGCCCTAACGGGTAGTTTTTTGAGCTCACCTTACCTAACTATAAGACCTACTGTATCACCAAAAATCACACTAATAAATACTTTGACTTTGACTGTCACTGAGACTTATTACCATATAAATCAACCTCAATATAAATAGGAAAAGGCTAGGCAGATTGTACATGTACCTAGCAAGTAGTCTGCCTAGGAGGCGAGTGAGAAACGAGTGGCGAGTGGCTAACTGATAATGAACCCTTAGCGTTTACACGTCATTACTTAAATATATTCGCTGTCCCTTCTAATTACTTACGTGCTTGATACTGAATTCAGAAACCAAACCACAACCAAAATCTCAGCTATCTTTGATTCGTCAGTACCTCTCGTGGTTTTCTGGATTAGTCAGGCTTAATATATGAATCCTATTATGGTAATTCTAACGAGCTTTCCGTTGGAATAGAATTTAATATTTATCAGTTTATGAAAATTGAGAAAAAAAATTATATGTGCCTGATTGGATTACCGAGATTATTGTTGCGTGTTGTAATAATCTAGCTCACTTGTTTTAATTTTGGTAACTGAATAACGAGAGTTATAACGAATGAGTTTGTTTTGGTTTTCGTTGTTTAGAAATTTGATCTCCATTCGATGTTTTGATTACTTTAATCTCGGCTAATCTAATTACTTCACCGGGTACCTGTTAACCCTCCTCTGCTTATAAACTGTCTTTCTGAGGTAAATATCACTTTTGCTCGGTGTCAGTTAAGTCAATAATCATCATCATCAGCCTACAGCAGTCCACAGCTGGACATAGGACTCTCAAAAGGAACGCTCATTCAGCTCGAAACTCTGCAACTCTCATCCAGCAGCTACCAGCCATCCTGCGAAGAACGTCGTGCCACCTAGCCTGAGGGCGTCCTACCTTACGTTTGTCGATTCACGGTCTCCACTCAAGAACATGTTCAGCGATTCTACGGCTAATATAACAGGCCCATTGTCACTTCAGGTTGCTTTTTTGGTTAGCTATAATTATAGATAACTCCAGAATCCTCGATTGAATAATCTCTATTTCATGAAAAAGTCACTCAATCCAGTTAATTAAAGTTAGAGGGTTGTGTTGAAGATTAAATGATTAAATTATATAGAACCGTTGTTAAGGTCGCGAATTCTATTTATTTAAACATACAGCCTAACACTGCCCTGAAAATTGCAAAAAACTTTAGAAAAATTGAATTTCGTAGGCTACCCTGGAGTTTCCGCCTTCAGTGTACGTGTCTCGGGCCGGGGCACGATTTCGAATGTCTAATCAACGTAAGCGAATGGCTCACGTCGCTCGGTGTCAGTATGAGTACCTACTCATTCATACGATCGGATATGCTGACCACGCGCGTCTCTAGCACATACAACTAAATTTGATTGTTGAGTATCTTAGGACGTCTTTGATATTATTATGTATGTGGTTTTTAATGACGATTAATTGTTGTCATTATGTTATGGAGAAGTTGTTTTTTTTTTTATTGCAGGTCAGTGAGAGGCTGTGTGGTGATTAAAATATGATTCGCTACCATCACACGTATGTATGTCATCATCATCATCATCATCATCATCATCATCATCATTTCAGCCGAAAGACCTCCACTGCTGGACATAAGCTTCCCCCAATTTGGGTGGTATGTAGGTATTTACTCTTAGTTCATATAATTCTATTAAATTACTTTTTCATGAAAGTTCAGCGGTAAAAAAATCGTTAATAGTAAGTTTATTAATGCAGGTATAGAATACAACGGTACACCACTCAGTAGGTATCCACTGCTGGTACATTTCAAACTTTAGGGCGGTATGTAACACTCGACACAGTTCAACAAGGTCGACACGATTCAAACGAACGCCTGAAGTTCCGAACTTCTAAAACTTTGCAGTATATTGGAAACACCCACCAGAACTTGATCCCGTTGTTGAAACTTTCAGCATGATTTTGTTAAGGAGCTACGGGTAGGATATTCAACTATCTACCTATCTAAAACATATTTTTCTTCCTGATAAAATGTATATTCATGGTCTAAAAAACAAGATCTTGCATTCCGAGAGTATGATTACGCCACTATTCTGTTTCCGCATAATTGCAACAATATACTTTTCAGACAATATTCTGTTGTCAAATATATATAAACCATTTAAATAGTCATTTCCTTTTAAAACGAAACAAACAATTCAGTTTAAAGATATATAAAACCTCATTGTTTATCGGATGTACGAAGGTAATAAAGGTGGTTAGGAAGTTATTATTACACACTACTGGTAACACAGCGGTGATGAAGTAAACTTGTGTCACATCACGTGACCACTGTGTCTTGGAATGCTTTACGTAGGAAGTATATCAATATATCATGGGTATATTTATTATGTCTATGTGCCGGAAATATTCCCACTGCGCAGCTATCTCTTATCTGATGGATTATAAATGAGAAGCATCCAAGTCTATACCCACCATCATTGCCTGTTGATGATGCTGCAGATGGCGATTGACTGCGTTGGTCTATTGGTCCCAAGCGCTACTGCTGATCATGAAGTCCTGTGTTCGATTCCCGGGTCGAGTAGGCTGTAATAAGGTTTTTCTATCTGCAATTTCTCATTAGCAACCTGGAGTCTGGATTTGTGCCCGGTTTCAAAGTCAAAGTCAAAGGATTTATTTCATTTAGGCCCAAAAAAGGCACTTTTGAACGTCAACTGTTACATGAAAAAAAAAACCGGCCAAGTGCGAGTCGGACTCGCGCACCGAGGGTTCCGTACAAACCTACAGGTGTTCACGGTTTATGCATAAGGTTTATGTTTATGAAATTATTATAATTATTTTTTTATTTTTATATTTGAGTTGACTGAATGAAAGTTGTGGTTTACGATTAATGACGTAAAAAAAAACTACTTACTACACCATATATTTTTTTTAGCTTTATCGTTCCCTTATTTTAGAAGTTAGTAGTTTTTTGCCATTTGGCAACGGAACCCTAAAAAGAATTGATTCTAGTTGCCTCTTCCGAAAAGTAGATTCGTATGGAGAAGAATGGGCAAGAAACTCCAACGTTACTCTTTTAAAATAGTTTTCAGTATTTGTATACAATATATATACAATTATATGTGAAGACGATGCACCTACAATAAAAATAACTATACCACAACAGGTAAAAGAACTGAAAATGAAGCAATGAGAGATAAATTGATTATATGATAGATACATGGTGCTCACATATTTACAAAAACATTGTAAAGGCAAGAATACGAATTTACTAATATATTTACAAGTTACAAGTCAGTGTATGAGTTACAGTAATTACATAATGTAAAACAGAGAAAAAATTAATAATATCTATACAATTAACTTATCAACCAGTTTGATAAACTCTAAGACAAAAACATTGCAAAGGCAAGAATACGAATTTCCTATAGGTTTATAGCCATAGGCTCGTCGCCTGTTACATGTGACTTAAACTTAACTGACAAAATATGGGTGTAGTATAGATACACCTCTGCTAAAACCTTCGGAGATTACAGACGTGATTTTATGTTATTTATTTTATTTATATCAAACATCATTTGTAGTCCATAGTTTTACACAAATACTTTCTACAATACAATTTTTACCTGCCCCAAGCCCGATAGACAGGTGCAAGTAATGCCTGCCAATGCTGCAAGAAAGGACCGCCCAACCTGTTGGCAACAACAAGAAGAAGACTGTCCTGTCGACTGGCCTGTTAGTCTAGTAGTTAGTAACCCTGACTGCTAAGACTAAGGTTGTGGGTTCGATTCCCACCCAGAACAAATCTTTGTTCGATGAGCACAATCATTTGTTCTGTGTCTGGGTGTAATTTATCTATATAATGTATGTATTTCGAAATATATAAAAAATCAAAAAAAAAAAGTCATTTATTCAAATTAGGCTGAGGATCAGCACTTTTCGAACGTCAAAATTACAAAAGACAGTCCCCCCAAAACGCCCACCCGTCGCGCACTTCCTATTGCTTTAGCTGGGAAGAAGTGGCCAACAAATAAAAATATAAATTATAAGTATGTTTATCAGTTGTCTGGTTGCCATAGCACAGGCTCTGCCTAGTTTGGGATCAGATAATGTTGTGTTGGTTGTTCTAAGATATATATCTACTGTTGCCACTGCCCCTTACTCTATTCGCCATCGAGGATTTATGTTAGGAGTTATGTTTACCATACTTGGTTATGTTTACAATCATATTGATATGTACTAGCCAAATTCAAGCCCGGTGACCCTCTGATCCATTACAACATTTTTATGTCCTGTTTTTATAAAACGAACATGGGAAATAAAATTGATGACCATCAATATAGAGATCGATACCTAAATAAACCCTAAAACAAGTAAACTAAAAGCTTCCGATTTTTATCTAAAAGGTTTTACAACAAAAGGAATATTTATTGGATCCATCTTTGTGTATTTTTTTCAACTGATGCCTATCATTTACAAGTATTATTTATGTCGTCCATTTGTTTTGCAGATAACAAAAAAAAATGTTATTACTCATAAATTTTTCTTTCGTCTACTAATTGATCTAAAAATGAAATATATTTTTTTTCAGAATGAATTTGAATTTCTTCTTTATTACAGCCACCAAAAAACATGTTATGTGCTTCCCACAAGGTGAACCGATGATCTTGTGTAGGCCGTAAGAATCCGCTGGATGCGGGAAACGCAGAACCGGTCGAAGTGGCGGAGCTTGGGGAAGGCCTGTGTCTAGCAGTGGACGTCTGTCGGCTGAAAAAATCATGCTGATGTTACTTATAATTCGGGGCCCCCTTTATCTTTAACTTTATTTTATTATTTCTCGTTAATAAGTCTTCAATAAAAATACAGACTGTTAAAATAAGAATTGTCTATTACAATTCATGAGCCTGCTGGCAAACAGACAGACGGATGGCCAGCGGAGGCTTAGTATTAGGGTTTTCTGGCACTTAGGGTATGGAACCCAGATAAAGAGTCCTGTGTCCAAACCCAGGTCTTACTCTATCCGCCGTGCACTATCAAACATTCAAATTATTATATATGACAAACAGACAGAGGTACCGTAGATGTGTAATATTAGTACCAATGAATGTATTACGAAAGACTTTCAATTCAGTAAGACGATTAAGCAAACGACATAGGAAGCCGTAATAAATTCGGCACGTGCAAATGATCGCAAATAAAAAGAAAGTCTATTCACGATTTTAGCAAAAAGTATGTAAGTCACGGAAATCCTACAGAGGTACCAATTTCAATTCAAAGAACCTTTCCTCGATTTCAGTTAAATAAATTTCGTTATTTAACCGCAAAGTTAGTGATAGTGCTCCAATGGATGATAAAGCAAAATAACAATAGTTTTTTGCGTCAAATTTCTTGGAAGAAGTAGTTTTTTCGTGAAGATCAGTGCGCTCTTAAGGCTAAACTTTAACATAATATAGGCAATCCACCATTGCCGTAATTCTGCTAGATCATTTCACATATTTTATGAGCCATCGCACTCTACGAGCGAGCCGCAACGTGCTTTTTTGTAGTGAAATGCAATATACTACTGCTCAATGCGGCAGTAATGTGCGCTTAGCTTGACACCAGTCAGACGCAAGTGTTTTACGTATTCAATAAGTTCCATTATTAATATGCAGAGAAGGGGAAAGAAATAAATATGCCTACATCTTGAGACCTCCCTCTCGAATACTTTTCATTTTAGATACACTCGTATATCTGAACCTAACAGGGAGGATACATTATCTGTGTCTAGACAAGTTTACGCTACTTTACGACGTAACGATCTAGGCAGTTCAACAACTCAAAACTATGTTACCTGTAAAATTGGAACGTTCAAGATACGGTCTCAAAGAAACACCAATTATACTCTTTTAAAATTAAGGCACTTTCTCTTTTATTGCTTAGTAGAAGGAAAGATATAAATAAAACCTGTTTCTAGCATACATCCTTTTCACACGCTTTTTTTTTGCTGTTAAGTTTGTTGTGTATTGCTACATAATTGCTTAGCAGCCCCAACATAGTAATTTATTTAGCAACAAAGTAGGTATGCACGCAACGTTGGTTTAAGTCTAATAATTTTAGGAAAAAAAAATATCATTGAAAATTAAAGCATAGGAACATGGTAGATATACATGATGTAGTAGTAAAGATTTTGAAGAAGTATCACTTATAAAGTAGAAAACCGAAGAAGAAAATCGTACAGAAAGAACTTCAATGATATTTTTTGTAGTAGACATGATTGTTCTATGAGTATGATTAAAAGTAAAGACTGAGGCACTTCTCTTTTTAATTTATTTCAGTGCAGCTTAATGTTGTACTATGTTGGGGCTAGCTGAGAAATTATGTAGAAATACTCTATAAAGTCTAAAGTAGATAGACTATACAATAAAAAAAAGGAAAACTTACTAGCATAAGAACGTTTTCTCGTAAAAATCAAATCGGAAAGAAAAGGAATTTACAGTCACTATCCAGATTTACTTGGATAAACTTACTTAGCATCCTAAAGCCCCGCGCAATTTCGACGTGTTTGCGGACGAATTTTACTCGGGCAAACACGTACTAACACGCACGATTGATCCCGACCTTCCAAGCACTAAGGGAGCGCTTAGACTGAATGCGAGTTAGTCATACGTATAATACGAACATGTAGAAAACAATCCGAACTTTTTACAATTTTAAAACACTTTCGTGAGGAGAAATTAAAAATGGATTTAAAAAAATGTATTAACTTGGTTTATTGACATAGATGTTGTAGGATAGCAGTGACTGCAGTTATATAACCTTCATATTAAGATAAAAATCGACGAATTCATGTCTTTTAATAGATTTCATGCACCCATTCGGGTCTACATCACAATTATAACCGTGTACTTGGGGCTATCAAATTCATAAGATTGGTAAAGGATACACAAAATACAATGGGAGATTCTGACTGTACCTACCTTCCTCCAAAATCTAGCAAATTGATTAAAAGAGAGTAAAGAAGACTTTTTTTAAATATCAGATTGCCGTCAACTCCTGTATAACCAGCCGAGAGGCTCCAGGCAATGCAGCATCAGGTAAGATCATTTAGATAATTTATTTGTACATAAGATACAAGGCATATACACATATAGACAGTAGGTTGTACAATCGAGTCTAACATTATTGGCAGATTTCCGGCGCCTAAACTGGTCCGGTGCAACTGTTCCAGCGTCTTTGCCATTATGACGATGTCATCAGCAAAGCGAATGTTTGATAATATTTGATTACTTGAGACAACCTTTTAGTTTGAACGCCGCCGAAAGAATGTCCAGAGCTGTTGGATTTCTCCTCACTATAAATTCCACCATTAAACGTCAATGTTACGTCACACCATTTTCGCGCTCATTTTACATACAAGTCAATATAAGTTGCATCACTTCTAAAACTGTAACAATACCTAGTTATTCTGGAAGACAATACCTAGTTATTCTTGGCGGTATACGACAGGAGTTGACACCAATCTGATCCTTATTTATTTTTTACTTTTCTTTAGGTACTCTGATTTGAATCAAATTCGAAAGTTGTCGTAGGAATATAGACGGTCTTTCCTACATTCTCTTATCTTAATAGTCAGAATATACCATTACTTTTCGTCTATCCGAAGCTTGATATCCAGACAGATTCAAATCAGGGACCGAAACCAGATTATTTTTGCCCTCCAACTTTTCATAATATTCTTTTAACGTCCTCAGGAAACTATTCTGTTCTGAATTCCCTTTGAGGCTTTGACCTAGCTCTTTGAAACGTGAAATTACTATCGAATGGTCTAGAAAATTACCACGAATAGTTCAGAACGTTTAACGGTTAAAACGTTTTGTAATAAAAGTTTAATATTACGCATTTATACCACAGATACTGTACCATTTGATGATATAGATACTTTTATGGGTAATTATTATACAAGACAAAATATTTGAGATTTTTTTTAAACCGATTGTTGTGATCCCCTCCCACCTTTAGTGCTTTAGTATATTCTATTCATCTCACGAATTAAATATAAGGAAATTAAGAAAATTAAATAGATAACAACCCACGCCTTTAAAAAAAAAACTAATGAACATAATCAACTATGTAGGTTCTTAGGTAGTGTCATACACAATCAATCTGCCTACCCTCATTCCAACTGTGCTGGGTTCGACTTGCAATCTAACCGGATGTACCTGAGTACCAGTATTTTACATGGAGCAGTTGCCTACCTTCTGACCTTCACAACCCAGTTGCTAGATATTCCAGATAACATAATACCCCTTGGTAAGGAGTTGTCAGACCTTTGGGCTTCTGACTACTCGTAACTATAGTCGAGAAACGACGAATGGCAGCCGGTAGCAACGCCTTATCGTGCTTTCCGAGGCACGGTACGATCTCAAAATATAATTAATGTTCTCCCATCCACGAACCAATAGCGGAAAGCGCAGTTTAACCTGTGCGGCTGTTATTATGTAGCTACCAGACCGAGGTTCTCTCATAAACAAAACATAATATTTACCTTTAGAAATATTTGTTCAAGAAAATAGAAAGAAAGAAAGAAAAAAAAAAACTAAATACAAGTCCAATATCCTTGTGTCGACTTGTAATTTGTGGCTAGTCGTTATTACTTATTAATATCGTTCATAATAAATTACAGAAAAATATCGTAAGTAAAATTAATTCTCTTTCGATATTTCTCCTAATGAAATAAATAAATGTAGCGTCAATGGACAATTTAAAACAAAACTGTTATTATGTAGTTTAAAATGGTTATAACACGACAAACTCCGTAGTGTGTCCATTTGAAAAAAACAGATATGAGCTTAATTTATTAATCAAAATGCATGCAAATTACAAACGACGAATATAAATCAAATCATTTAATCGCAATGCGAATCTGTTACAAAATGTGAAATTGTATCAGACTTCAATCAAAATCAAATCAGCCTATCGCAGTCCAGATCCGATAGGTATCAGACTTATTGTTAGTTAATTGGATAATCACTTGAAATCCACCAACACAAGGTTAGGGAGGCATTCAACTCTCCGCAAACATGATATTCGTTGCAGAAAGTCTCAATAGGATTTTGATAAACAGTTTTCTCGTTTTTTGTTTTAACTTATACAGGGAAGTTCTCGACCTTCGTCTAAATTGGTGGTAGTGATGATCAGGCCGAAGATGGAAGCGACCTTAACCCAGATTATTCTACCACAGACGATCTGGCTATCTTACCTCTAACTGCCAAAACACAACAATGCTGTTAACATTGTTGTTATGGCAACAGTCTTAGAATATATGGTAGTAGCTATCCAGGCGGACTAAAAACAAACTCTTTCATCAACTTAACCGACCTGAAAACTTTGCCCCCGTTGGGAATCCAACTTGCGACGTGTGGTCTTACCACTAGAAGAGACTAAGGAGGTGATTTTAATTTAACTTGTAACTGTCATTTACCAGACGAAGCGTAGCAAAACCTATGCTCCTACACTGTTTAAAGTTAGTAACCTTCACAAGTTTTGAGTTATCTCAAGAAGCGAAATTAATATTTGAAAAGTCATTGAAACATAGATAAACAAACCTAATATTTTTAACTAGCTTCTGCTTGCCGTGCGCGTGGCCGTGGTATTATTTTTGCAAATTGCGTTGCTTTACTAGACACCGCAATTTGCAAAAATAATTAATAGATAATCACGCTACCCGCACTCGCTAGAAATTCGTTTTTGTGAAGCATTCTTTCTGACTTCTTACTTGTGGCTCAGCTTCTTAGGATCGTTACGGTAAATAGCCACTAGTCTTCCTCAAGAATGGGTCATCAAATATTGTACAAAATGTTTTTTTCAAAACCGACTGGTCACGTGACATGGCACAAAATTCTGTCAAAAAAAGCTTTTCTTGTAAGGCCAATTGCGGCATTAGGCGCAGCGTGATGTCTATCACAAGAACGAAAACCTCAGGATTCACGCCCGACATAATAAAAGGGACTCCCTGATGGGATGACTCAACAAAGTTATGCTTCTGAAAATCAAGCCAGTCGACCTTGAAGGATCGAAAAATGTGGCGCGTGGAATTGTTAATAACGGCAAAATGAATTTGCCACGTGACTCAACCACCGATGAAAGTTGTTTTTGTTCTTCCAATGGAAAAGGTTTAAAGCGTTCAAATTCTTAAGAAATGACGAAGTGTTTTTAATTTTATTTTCGAATGAAAGAGTATTATTTTACGAATCAACCGAGTTGTTTTCAATGGTTCTATACAATTTGTTACCTGCTATTATGAGTCTAAAATATTTCATCAGTTATTAATAAAGTAAAAATAAAACTTTTTCATATATTTTGACCAAAAGCACGTTAAGCCGTGTGGTGCCGGACGTAAAGAATAACACCACCCCATTTCTTCCCGTGGGTGTCGTAAAAGGCGACTAAGGGACTTACTGGAGAATGGGCAGCAGCGTTCTCTATGCATTTTACCACCATACTGCGATCGCCAACCCGCCTGCCAAGCGTGGCGATTATGGCAAAGCCCCCCAAATTGGGGGAGGCCTGAGTCCAGCAGTGGACGTCTTACGGCTGAAATGATGACGTTAAGCCGGCTGTCATTTGTGGATCTTTCACAGGCGTTAGTGGTTGTCTGAAGGCCGAAAGTCTGACACAGTCTTACCAAGACTAGTTATCTATCTTAGGGGGTCTAGAATCATGTGCTGAATTCATGGTTACAGTCCTCGCGTCGATGTCACTGCCACCCTGTATTATGTCTATTGTAACTAAGAACTTCAAATCCATTTTGTTTTCAACAGATTTCTTGCAAGAAAGTACGATCTTTCGACCGTTACAGTCTGATTCACAGCTGCCCGTTAATTTCATTTGGCCTTTTGAGGGTCTAATGGGGCTGGAGATTTTACAGTATTTTTTTTTTGCTTTTAGCAGTATTTCTGGTTTTAATGTACCTACCATTTCTGAAACAGATTTTTTTTTTCAAGGACACTATCTTGAAGAATGACAGCCTGTTTAATTGCGGGCTACAAGTTCAGTAAAAGTAAAATTTCAACGTAAATTCTTCACCAGCAGTCACGAGCATAACGCACATACGCAAAACTCAGTTTTTTTTTGTGCGTGGGAAATCATCAAATGACGTCTCCCGCTCTGGGTGGAGCGGAAGGGCGTGTTAGACTTTTACTGACTAAATCCCACTCGCGTTCCTTCAGTTGCCCATATGCCAGGATCACGGTATCTCTTTCGAACAAATCTCGCGACCCTGGCAGGTCCCGGGTGTCACTTATCTTATATCTATATTTGATAGTCGTTACGGGTTGTCAGAAACCCGAATGTTTGATAACCAGTCTTACCAAGGGGTATCGTGTTAACTGGGCTGCGGAGATCAGATAGGCAGCTTCCATGTAAAATACTCGTATTCAGCTGTATACGGTTAGGTCCGACCCTAACATAGTTTGAAAAAGGCTAGACAGATGATAATTACCATAAGTAAAGTATAAATATCTAAATAATCTGACGTGCTAGCGACAGCGTTGCGATGTTAACAAGCTTCAGCGTATTATACTTTTTTTCAAACAAAACAATATTTGTTTGGTAACTCTGTTATAGATTAAAAAACTCATTTTAAAATGCAAATTATAACCGAGGGGCGATGATTTTATGCATTTAAACTATTAGTAGTAACAGACTGCGGCAGCACTGGACGATTGTGATAAGAGAAATGTTTTGTTTCATTCTAATGAAATGCTGACATACTATTTTTTTAAACCAGACGCAGACCAAAACAGATTGACGTGGAGTTGCGGACACCAGCCCGTATGACTTATTACCTACATTACAAAATAAACCTACTGGTAGCAACAAATTCCCACACGACTAAGAAACCAATTTCCATTTCAGATAACAGACCTCTGGTAGTAACTTAAATATAAACTGTAATAATAATACTATACAAGAAGTTGAAACTACGAAATTCCTGGGCCTCGAAATAGATACAAAACTGAATTGGAAATCACACGTTGATATTCTATGTAAGAAAACGAGTAAGTCTGCCTACGCCCTGCACACATTATCAAATATAATAAACACAGATGCACTTCTTACTGGTTATTAAGGGATAGTAGAATCACATTTACGGTATGGGATCATATTTTGGGGAAACTCTACTGAAAGAGAGACTGCCTTCAAGGTGCAAAAAAGATGAATTCGGGCGATGTTTAAACTTCTACCTACTGATAGTTGTGAACCGTACTTTAAAAATTACAAAATATTAACATTGCCATGTCTGTACATATTCGAAGTAGCTGTAGTAGCGTTTTAGACGTCTATCAGATGTCGTACCCCGCAATAGACGCGACAATAGCGTGCTATGTCTGGAAACAGCCAAGACAGCACTTATGCGCAAAAAGGTCTTCTGCATGGCGCCTGTTATTTATAACAAATTGCCTAGGACATGGAAAGAGCTTCCTCTTTCATTATTTAAGAAGAGGCTCCGAAACTTTTTAGTGGCTAAAGGATGTTATAATATTAAGGACTTCCTAGTTGAGAAAGTATTTTTAAGTTAGTGTAATATTTAGTTTAGTTTAGTTTTTGAATTTGTATTTAATTATTTAGCTATAAGATCAATGTTTTTAATCTTTTGCATGCCTACGTGGTAAAATATGGCTGAACTTATATATTTTTTGTCATCATTTACTGTTACCCACATTTGCAAAATAAAATTATCTTTATCTTATCTTTACTAATCTAATCACATCTAGTATTCATCGAACAATGTTCACATCACATACATACATCGAAGTACAAATTACATATTCATAGCGTGAAACATATATATAATTGGTTCCTCTAGCATAGACATACCATAATCAGACTATAACGTTCTCACTGCTGGGACACAGGTGCCTTCGTACTTCGAGCAGAAGTGGGCGGTCATCTACCACGTGAGCCGAATGCGGGTTAATAGATGTCTTGATGTCTTCGGATAGTTGGTTCTAGGACATGCCGGTTTCGTTACGATGTTTTCCTTCACTGTTTTAAAAGCAGTTGTTTTGAAATTATGAACACAAATTAAAGTATTGTTTCAAACCCGCGACACCGGCTCGTAAGTCACCGTCACTCCGACTCGTAAGTCAGAGCCGTTACCTCTGGGCCGCCACTGCTCTCCAAAAACATCAATGTTACATTTATAAGTAGATGAGTTCAGATATTTCAGAAATCTTGTTAGATTGTCCAACATATGTTCACTTAGGCTGAACGCTACAAGCGCCCTTTATGTCATGTAATGGAAAACTAATGCTTGTTCTCAGAATAAATTAGAATGTTTGTGATGTAATAGTGTTTCAATATGTTCCTTGATTCTTTTTTCGGTGTGATTTAATATCGTTTTACGTAATAGCCAAAGCCATTAGGTGAATGTTCACGTCTTTTGCAAAAAAATTGGGTCGTTGATATCCAAACCCCGCCCGAACGAGAAAATATTAAGATAACAAGTAATGACCGTCGTGATGTTATTCTTTCTTACTTTTCGGCAAAAAAAGAAAGCAGTGTGAAGAAATCTGTATACAAATTTTATGCAATAAGACTTTTTCAGAAAGCGTCGTAAGAAATCATACATAAAGGGCTTATTAGGGCTAAGAAATCATCGTAGAGTCGTAAGTTATATACCCGTAATTTAAATGACTACACAATGTGTGGATGGTCACACTATAACATATAGGTAACTAGGGTCGTGGGAGCTAGTTGAAGTTTATGAATAAAATGAAATAAAATTAATAGAAAACAAACAGATAATAATATCAAACAAAATTTCAATCGAAAATATCCATCGGTTTCTTACTAAGCTTCATCTAAAACCGGCGACTAAATTGTAGTCTCGGTAATATAAAAAAAACATACATTTCAAATCGTGGAGGCGGCTTCCTTTGTGACTCAGATGTAGTCGGTTGAAAACAGTCCAACAAGTTTTATTCGAAGTTGAACGAAGATGTTTCTTTAATGACTTCAAAAGTTTGGCAACTCTAGATGAACTTGCTGATGCAGTTACATGTGTCGGAAAAGAAAGGGATAACTCGGTAACAGCTTGGGACAATGCCCCACGCAAATTGGAAGTTGTTTGTAACTTATAAATAATAAAATAACTGTGTTTTAGATGTAGGTCACTATTTCTTACATACATACATACATAGAATCACGCCTTTTTCCCATAGGGGTAGGCAGAAACCACGGAACGCCACCTACTATGATCTCTACACACTTCTTTTGCCTCGTTTAGGTTCATACAATTGGTCATACACACACGCCGGTTGCGAGTACTACGCACCTGACCTTTCTGAAGAACATCACCAATAAGGTCCCTATATGTCCTCCTAGGGCGTCCCCTCCCGGTGTTTCCACTCACATCTGCCTTGTAAATACCTTTTGTGAGCCGACCTTCATTCATCCTCTCAACATGACCAAACCATCTAAGCATACTTTTTTCAATTTTTGTCACTACATCTTCTTTTACACCACACCGTTCTCTTATCACATCATTCCTCAGCCTATCATTCATAGTCATACCACACATGCTTCGCAAGGAACGCATTTCCACAGCATTTATTCTACTTTCATGCTTCTTTTGCCATACCCAACATTCACTTCCATACATAAGCGTAGGCACCAGTACACCATTGTGAACAGCCAGTCGAGCCTTATCGGACATCAACTGGTTGGTCACAATCGCATGTAAAGCACCGTTTACTTTATTTCCCGCATTCACTCTTCTTTCCACATCTTTATCAATCTTTCCATCCCTTGTAAACAAACTCCCCAAATATACGAACTCACTTACTTGCTCCACACTCTTATCATTTATTTTTACATCACATACCGATACGTTCTCTTCTCTTTCAAACACCATGACCTTCGTCTTATTCACATTTATATTCATCCCCTTCATCTTAAATGCTTCATCCATTACAGTCACCATGTCTTGCAACTGTTCTGCTGACGATGCAAGTAGAACTTGATCGTCTGCGTAGAGAAGGCATTTGACAGGCAACTCACTCATTGTCAATCCACGCTCACCCTCTTTCAAATCTGTCAGACAACTATCCATGTACAAGTTGAACAGCCACGGTGACGCTACACAGCCACTATTTCTTCTTTGTTTATTATTCATGCTACAAGTGTCTAACGTAATATTTTTTCTTGGTTTAAATCAAATATGCTTTTGCAGTGAAAAGGTCTTTAGCCGTGTTGAGCGAATTTTGGTAGGGGCAAAACTTATCGGATTGCTTCACCGACATGCTAATGTAATGTGTTGTTTTTTTCATACTTTTAAGATGTGTCCATGTGTATGCGAGAAAACCCGGTTAAGTGCATGTCGGACCACGCACATTGAAGGGTTTCGTAGTTGAGATGAAAATATCCCGAAATAGTTGAAAAATATATTCTCGGCAAAGGTATGTACATGGTTACGTAGGTTCACTATTGTTTCTAAACTATTTAATAGACCCGTAAACTTTCACAATTAAACACTTTCGATACGGAAACACGGAGCTAATTAACTCTTAATAGAACACCCAAAATTGTATTAATTTTCAGCTGTAAGTATCCGTTGATCTGTTTGTTTAATAAATTGTTTATTAACATCAACTGTCAGCCTGGCTAAACCAATATCAATTTTATTTATTGACCTTAAAAGCAAACTTCCTACAAAATAATCAAATGAATTCCGGCTACTGCAAAACAATCATAGTTCCCGTCGGTATTAAAATAGGTATTAAAATCTAGTTTGAACATGATTCACATAGTTAACAATACGTGTATTTAGATTGCTTAAAATATATTGAAAATTTTACATTACAAAGCTTGTTTGATGCCATTTAAATACCGCGAATTATCTTTCGTTATTTTTGTAAACCGTGAAATTTTGGAGGACATATTTCGTACACCGCTTTTTGCGTAGGTATCATATTTGAGTTTCCACGAATTTAAGCCTACCGAAATTGGTCGAACCCACAGTGACGAGAGCACTCGCTTGCTACTCGCTTGTATTAATAAAAAGATATTTATTATGGATGGCTGTAAGCCGTTGTAAGCTCTATAAACGGTATCGTTTTTGAACCGTTGTCAAATGCTCGCTTTTACGAATTTCAATTTTCATTGTACGTGTTGCGAGGAGAGAAACACTTATACAACTATTAACATTTACTTCACAGAACTGAAAAAAACATCTACAAAGGGCAATTAACTTCTTAATGTATCAAGAATTCAGATCTTTTCAGTGTTAAAACCCTTTTTGCTTTAGTTTAAGAGGGCCAGACATAAAAGAAATTCGAAAAGTATTCCATGAAAATGTAATCATTACATAAGGTACTATGTTTTAAAGATTGTTTTAAAAGTCAAAAGAGCTAACTTATTAATGGAGCCATTTGGTAGGATTTTTTATATTTGCATAACTTGGGCAATAATAAAGGGTATCGGGAAGGTTCGAAAAGCAGTCCCTTACTGTAAAATATCATATACAGCTAGTATCAGTTTGACTGACAGCCGACCCTACCATAGTTGCGAAAAGTCTGGGCTGACGAGCTAAAGCATCTTGGATGCAGGATCAGATGCAGCCCATAGGTTGTTTTTATGCCCAGTTAATGGCAGTTGGTGATTTGTTAAATGGGACTTAAAAATAACCGGCCTAATTTAGATTAATACATTTGCCCACGCCTTTAAAGAAAACAGGTGTATTTTTATTTTCAAAAGTAAACTAATAGCTTACCACAGTTGCCATAATTTGTACCAGTCTCAACGGCAGACTGCCAATATATGAAACGATGAAAACACTTCGCGATAGAGACTATCGCTAGGGACTCATTTACATGCGATTGCACATAACGTCGACTGGGCTCCGTCGACGTTATGTGGAATCGCATATCGTCGGTTGGAGTCTAGAATAACTAGACGTTAGAAAATCTAATTTGAGTTCGTACAATAATGTATAAATTAGTCTCAAGAGTCATGGGACGTTCTGTTTGAAGTTGTTGCTAAGAAATTCTTGATTAAATACTTTGGCAGGATTGTGAAACAGACTCCATGCTCAACAATATAGCGGTAGTAGATACAGTTTTAGTATAAACTAGCTTCTTCTCGCGACTTCCTTTGCATTGATGTCGTAAGATAACCTAATATACTACAGTTACATTTTTGTAAAAACTTCCGTAATTGTCTTTTTCATGAAATAGTCATTCAATGGGATTAAAATAAATGAACTTGGAGGTTGCATTGATTTTATTTTAAAGATTTTAATTCAACATTCAACCTGGCACTGACTTGCAAAATGTAAGAAATGTAAGAAAAGTGGAATTTCGTGTACCTTGGAGCTTCCTTTACCTTAAAACGGAAGGGGTAATTGGGAATTAGTGGTATACGTGGTATAAACACTGTTTTAGTATAAGTAGTAGTTTTATTTATTAATACAAAAAGATATAACAAAGTCCTTTCTCTGTTACTTTTGTTTCTGTACTGTTATTAAAACGGGAGTCAGGTGTTGTAGGCGGGGGTGACGGTGTTCCCTTGACGAAAGAGTGAAATTAAACCAGTCAGAATGTCGCAATCATTGCTTATATTTAATACACAGAAATCACACATAAAATGGTTATAAGAAATAGTCAGTAGATACACAGCACATAATATAAAATACAATCAGAATAAGCAGTACACACAATTAAATCCTAGCTACACATTACTTGAAGACTGGCTAACTAGTTATAGGGTACATCGCGACTAAGCAGTGGACAGCGTAGCCACTTACTTCACAAACACTACGTGTTAACTTGATGATTCGTGTAAAATTGTATAAAGACTAAACTAAAAATAGACACTCGGCCCATATATAGTTTTTACCGCATAGTGCAAGTGTCCTACGCACTTCCTTACTTCCCGGGCGCTCCGCCAATTACAAACGATAAAAATGGACTTTCCCAAAGGAGCAGGTTTCAACCTGTCGAGAATTCGGAAACACGTGTAAGAAAGTTCAAGGCTCCTAATTTCTTATTGGACTAACAATAGAAGTCGTCCTATTGGAGCATACGCTCTTGCACCATGATTACTGAACTACAAGTTTAACATTAGGCATATTGATACCTAATTACAATTAATGAGTGGTAAGTGGACTAAGATCCAGGTAATGACAGCTAATTAGTACTTATAAACTACAATTAATGTAACCAAAGGCTAATTAGTGCTAAACAAATAATGACACAGGCATTACAGACTAATTAGATTCCAACAGGTTGTTCCTACAAGTAATATAAGCTAATTAGCATCCAACAGGCTAAGACATAAGTAATACACTGTTATTACGAACATGCTACGGTATTTAAGTCAGTATTTTCTTAGATATCTACTACTGGTTACGAAAGAACATTTAAGTATTTATTTAGGTATTTTACATGGGCTATAACTTAGTTACCTATTACATTAGAATATAAATATTGGTGTCAATGGATAGCTAGTTTCATTGGGTTTCGCCCGCAATAACAAAGACAGATTAATATTAAATATAGCTCGTTTTATTGGGCTTCGCCTACACTGTACATTTGGTACCCTTCGCAAGTACCTACATTACAAATGAGCAACCTTTTTGACAAAAATTTAAAGCCTGCAATTAAATAGTTCAATAAAAACCGTTAATTGATACGACTCCTGTATTTACTAGTTCAGTATAAATGTCGATGAACCTGAGGATTAAGCAATTAAAATAATCCGATTCGAAGCTTTTAATCCGAAGTGTAGCGCCGGAATTTTATACTAACTTTGGAGGATTGATTGATTATAAACTTTTGTTTTTGGCGTGAACATGATACAGGTCATTGAACTGTATATTTGTTGAGGTATTGGTACTTTTAATTAAATGAATTAATCATTTTAAAAGGCTTTATTTTATGAGAATAACAACATAGCATTCACTCGGCCCCTGATGATGTCATAATTATGAGAGTGCGACACATCAATTATTTTCGTCACCCGACAGGCCCTGTGTCCAGATACATATAGGATCGCTTTTCGACGGTCAAAATTCATACGCAAGTGGTGAAATTGCATATTTAGCATAACATAACCAGCCTATAATGTTTCCATTGCTGGGACACACGCCTCCTCTCTGTGAGAGTGAGGGGGCCGTAATCCACAACGCTGGTCCAGAGCGGTTTGGTAGACCTCACAAATCTTCGAAATTTTGGTTTTAGGAGATGCTGGTTTCCTTACGATGTTTTCGTTCACTATTTTGAGACCTGTGGTGGCGAAATAATGTACACTAAGTAAAGCGCCTGTTTGGGTTCGGACCTACGACCTATAACTCGTAAGTCACGACCTATAACTCGTAAGTCACGGCCTTTACCACGAGGCCACTACTGTTCAGCTGAAATTCGCTACTGCATGAATATACCCTTACCTCCTATACCTACATACATACATAAACTCACGCCTGTTTCCCATGGGGTAGGGATATACCTCTACTATACCTCTATCTCTTTATTGCATACCTTTAAAAAAAACTAATAATTTAGCCGAAAATACCACCTATTACTCCATTCATTCATTAGTGTCACGAAACTGTAACTAGTGGCTATATTTAGGAGAGTATCATCTGAACCAGGGCAGTGCTTGGATCTGGAAACTAAACCAGATGCAGAGGACAGTAAATTATCGATAGTCATTAAAAGGCAGAACTATCATATCTCAGAAACTTTACAGTTAGAATCATCTTTTGGCATACATTTCATATCCATAATAATTGAAACGCTCATCTATTACATTACAGAAAAATCATAGTTAGCACACTGCATGCAGACATGTAAACAAATGCTACACCATGCATGCAGCAAGCAAGCAAGCATGCAGCATGCAAACAAGCTCACAGCATGCAGGCGAGCATGCAGCATGCACGCTTTCTATCACGGCTCCGGCGCTGCGTGGCTCCGGCGATCCCACGCGAGCTCATCGTCGCAGATGGTTTTACGCTCACCACCGCGGCTTCGGCTTGCTGGCCGGCTCTGCCGGCCAGCCTCAGCTACGTCGGCACGCGTCTAAATCACCTGCTCCTCAGCTCGCGGGCCGCCTCGCCCCTCCGCGCCTACGCGGGCTTAAATTACACTCTAGGGGTAGGGCACACAAGACTACGTGGAGTCGGTTCTGCAGCGATTCGTTTCTGTCAATTACTTTTGTAGCACAACATATATTTTGAAACACTATATTAATTTTAATTTAAGGTTAAAATACAATTTTATAGAAATGACAATATGCGTAACAAAATTATTCTAAATGAAATTCTGCCATCTTCATAGTATGCCAAGTGAAATTGTACCAAATAATCGTCGCTCTAAATAAATGTTATGCTAAACGAAATTCTGCGGAATTTTGAGTCTGCCAAAGGTAATTATGCTTAATAAAATTCTGCCATCTTAAAAGTATGCCAGCGTAAAGTCGGACATATAAATATTCGGCCAAACAATGATTATGCTAAACATTTTTTATGCCTTACAAATATTCGTTTAAAGAAGATTATGCCAAGTGTGTTATGCCAAATAAAATTCGGAGCATCAAGTTTCTGCCAGATAGAGGGAACCCATCTACTGTAACGTGGTAGGTAAATAGTTGAATAGTATGCGTGTATTAGCACGAAGTAAAGTATTTATTTCATTTAAACCATTAACAGGCCGTCAAGAATAACACCACCCCATTTCTTCCTGTGGGTGTCGTAAAAGGCGACTAAGGGACTTACCAGAGAATGGGCAGCAGCGTTCTCTATGCATTTTACCACCATATTGCGATCGCCAACCCACTTACCAAGCATGGCGATTATGGCAAAGCCCCCCAAATTGGGAGAGGCCTAAATCCAGCAGTGGACGTCTTACGGCTGAAATGATGATTATGATGATGATTTACAGGCAGTTTCACAGGCCGTCAATGAGTGGGCCAGTTAGTCAGAAAGTTGAGCCAGACCGAGAGTTTGTTTTGGGGATAATTTATAAATATTACACCTTTAACGTACCAACTTTAACGATAATTTGTATCAATTTCGAGACAGTAAATTTAACAGACCCAAAACGGTCTCATCTAAGTTTACTAAAATGCGAGACTGATCTTTTCTTGAAAACTTCACATAACTTCAAGTTATTGTTTTATGTTAGAGATAACTTTCTCCGATATTTTATAAACCAAGTTAGAATCAAGCTGCCATTTTTCAAAAAATATGTGTAATTGCCAGCTAATACCTTGACCCCATTGTGTCCATCTTTAAATCTAGAATCTAGGATCTTTATGTCTAGAATGATAAGGAAGAATCTGCCAGCTGTTTCTAAATGCTGAAAAAGAGACGATTTTGCAGACGTTTCTTGGAAAAATACAACTTACGGGAAACTAGACACTATCGTTTCTTTCATTTGTAACTTTCACTATACCACAAATAATTTAATTGACGTCGAGTCTCAATGGGGTTAAGAAGTGAAAGCTCATCACCTATAGCTTCAGTATTAGCACCTTTTGTATTTATTTAGAAAATTCATTAAATTAAGATCAATTTTGCTGGAATTTGACAGCGTTTTCAAAGCAAGGGTTTATAATTGAATTTAGGCAGTTATCAGGTGCAGAAAACAGCGTGTTATTTAAAGCACTTAACGTGGGTGAGAACATCATATTATTATTTTATTTAAGGTATAATAAAATCATAAATTATAATAGATTCCATGACTAGGACCATCGACGTAAAATAAATTAATCAGGTAATATTAATAACAATATCAACATCAAGGTCAGCAAGACGACCAGTCACCATAAGCAGCACCCGTTCACGAGCATAACGCAAGGATCAGCCATTACCCCCCTCGCCATATTTGAGGGAAGGGGGTAACCCGACCCCCAACGTTACCACAGGCATTGACATCTAAGGAAGCATGACGAAATTGCTGCCGGTTGCTCAGGCAAGAATTGAATTTGTATTACTTGTCGAGGTCGCTAGCTAACCACATTATGCAAAACTACTCATTATAATATGTCAAAGTATAGATCATGTCAGTACTAATAAAAAAATAAAAATTGACATAAACAGTCAAAAAAATAATTATGGAAATAATTTTATTGAACCTATCATTAGGTACGCTTATGCGGGAGAAAGAACATAAACATTGTCTTGAGACAGACAATTCGGGAATCTTGTTAGAATGCCCGACACTGATAAATTACATGAACAAAAAAGTAGAGGATTTCATCGTCCAACGAACGTTCACTGAGGCGGAAGGTGACAAGTGCCCTTTATGCTACGTAATGGAAAAGTGATGTTTGTTCTCTGGATATATATTATATAAGTTTGTATAATGAAATAGTATTCCAACATGTTCAGGAATTCTTTTTTCGATATGATTAACTATCGTGCTACGTAATGGCCAAGGTTATTAGGTGAACGGTCACGTCTTTAGCAAAAGTTTGGACGTTGCTATCCAAACCCAAGTTGACAGAAAAATTGTTTTGATAAGAAGTAATGACCAACCGTAATATTTTCCTTCCTAACTTTTTGGCAAAGATAAGAAAGCAGTGTGAAGGAACCTAAAGAAAAATGTTACGTATCTAATAAGTCTTTATTACATAGCTCTGCAGGAAAACGTACTTATAGGGTTTATTAGGTATGGTTCGGAAATCAGCCGAGAATCTTAAGCTACTTAATGTTAATCAAACCATTACTACTAATGTTCTCTAAAGAACTTAAATATGCAACTAACTATTACCTAAAAACATAATTAAAATGAAAAAATTAAAGATATCCTAGCTCGCGGCTATGTGGACCTATCCCTGTCATTCTCAGATACTTAAAAAAGGTGTTTATGTTTATTATGAGTTAGGGACCAATATACTGCTAAGTTAAAACTTTTAGTAAAAAGAAATACTAACAATGTGTACCTTATATGATACCCCATTCTCGCGTATAGGCAGAAAATAAGAATAGCATGCACGAAGAAGAATATGCTGCTCAGTTCTAGAAGTGGAGATGGCGCCATCAGCGCGCAGAACGCAGAGTTAAACGTTATGTTACCGGAATCTGAAACAAAAAACTTTTTCAATAAAAAATAATCCGGGTTCATAGAAGTATGGAAGAAGTAAAAGTAGATGTGAATGTATAGATAAAAATATTGAAGAGTAGATCATAAATGTTAAGCCTACATATGGATATACAAGTAGACAACAACAGCAACTTTCAAATCCATGTTGTGCGTGTGCTGAGTAGTCAGTTCTTGTAACGATAATATTGTTTGTCTCGTCTGCATACTAGACTAGACTAGAGACTACTAAGATTACGGCATTCGTGAAAAACGAGATTTTAAGATGAACCTATTAAGTTCCTAAGTTATCCTTGGAGAGACCAAGCCATCGGTGCCACAAAAAAATAATAAACCAATATAGGTATGCATTGAGGAGACAGTTTCTTTCGGTTCTCAAAAGTCGTCGGTTCAAAACAGTTCAAGAATTTATTTATTCGAAGTTGAACGAAGACGTGTCTTAAAAGACTTTGAAAGTTTAGCAAGTCGAAACGAACTTGCTGATACAGTTATATGTGAGGAAATAAAGGGATAACTCCTTGGCTACGGGTCTTAATTCATTAAGGTAGCCACAGGCAATTCCGGAGAAACTGCCGACAACCTTCGCTGGTTGAATTTCAAGATGTCCACCCAAAAAAATATTTTAAAATATTTGGAATCACGTTCATATAGTTTAACGACAAAATAACGTGGAATGTTCTTGTGAGATTTGAATCATATTTTGTAACGTGACGTTCATAACAGCTTCATACTTGTCGCATCTGAGACACGCATTAATCTTCTCGTGTGTAAACTTGAGAGTTACGAGTATGTTGTCGCGTGTTGTGAAAAGTAAAGAAAGACGAAGAACGTAGCACGTGCTAGACTTTTAAATGTTTAGCTACATGATTGATGGCTGCAAATACAACATCAAATTAGATTAAAGTACCTAAGTCTGTATAGTTTCACTACCTAATTTAATTGCACCCAGCATAAACTGTACTTTCGCCTTAGTTCTCATTGCTAAATGCGTTGGACGCTTGTTAAACCATATCTGTATTTGAACTTATAACACAATTAGTGGCGTCGATACGCTCTCCCACCACCACATGTCCTCCGAATCTACCGCATGCTATAGGTCCCGTAGTTGCATGGTGTAATCGAATTATGTTCATGATTGTATTTAGTGAACATTGAAATACGCGCGTGTACTATAGATACTAGAAGGGATTTTTATTTTATGTCTTTTTCAGCTTTGTAAAGCCGTCTAAAGCTACGTGAGTTTTCAGGTAAGGCGGCATTCGCACGGTGAGATTTTATCATGCACTATATTTTCAAGTCTTAGTGTTGAACTAAGCATTGAGATTTTAACAAATAGCATCCTAGCGCATCGCTAAAACACACTATTTGATTTTAACTCTCTGCGCTAAGTAGGGAGTTGAAGATCCAGCGCGCGAGATGATCCAAATGTATCAAAATTTACAAAGACTACCTGACAACACCGCGGTAATCCATTCCTATCATGTCATACATCATACTTGTAGGAACGTTATAAACAACTGTGTCAGCATATTACGTAATATTTACTCTTGTTTTAGTACATTGATGTTTACCTCGGGACGCCGTCGTTTGGCATTATTACCTACTCCATAATACCGGACCGTGACGTCCGTCGATGTATGGGGGAATATGCATTTCATTTCCAATAGACAAATTCGTCCCAACTAATCACAACTTCATTGTGCGTGGTCCGGCATGGGCACGCACAATAAAGCACCACACTTGGCCGGTTTTTAAACTTAAATGAATACTGTTAAGTTAAAGTTATTTTTTTTTTCTAATCAGAATTCCGCTAAGAAGACGACGAGTGGTCGTGCAAATATAGCTGGGTAGAAGAATAAGAGTGTCGACAAAACGAATACGGTGGTAAAAACGGCGACCAGATTAATAAAATAATCAAAAAAGAGTGATAGTAATGTCCCTCAAAGAAAACTAGATCAGAATTAGAAGCAGCGTTTGAATGTTGTATACGACAGACACAAAGAGAAATATTTACAATAGAATATTTACAATTACAGGACAAAGGCTATTTACAATTAAAATCCAGCAAGTTAAACTCACTCTGCCCATATCTTGATGACAAAGGCATAATTAGAGCTCGAGGTAGACTTGAGAAGGCTCCATTAAGTGAACAGATAAGACTCCCAATAGTACTACCAAACTCTTGTCATCTCACAAACCTTATCGTAGCAGATGCTCATGTGAAAACTCTGCATGGGGGTCCTCAGCTGATGGCGAATTATTTAAGGACAGCATACTGGATTATAGGAGTTAGGAATTTAGTAAAACATCATGTACGCAAATGTGTAACATGCGCTAAGCATCGCGCTAGCACCAAAAACCAGATGATGGGTTCCCTTCCATCAGTAAGATGTTTGCCAGCGCGACCGTCTCTGCACAGCGGTGTTGACTATGCCGGCCCCATAAATATTAGGACAACGAAGGGTCGTGGACACCGGTCGTACAAGGGCTACATATGTTTGTTTGTATGTATGTCCACTCGTACTCTTCATTTAGAAGTCGTCAGCGACATGAGTACACAAGCCTTTTTAGCTGCTTTCAGACGGTTCGTGTCTAGGCGAGGTCATTGTGCAAAAATATGGAGCGACAATGGCACCACTTTTGTAGGTGCCTCAAGAGAATTAAACCAGTTGGCGTCTATACAGCCAGCAATAGCAGAACACCTGGAAGCAAACAGTACTGAGTGGCATTTTATACCGCCTCATGCTCCCAATTTCGGTGGTCTTTGGGAAGCTGGTGTAAAATCTACCAAGTTTCACCTTAAACGGGTCATTGGCGATGCGACCTTGACGTACGAGGAAATGAGCACACTTCTCAATCAAGTGGAAGCTTGTCTGAACTCACGTCCAATGAGTGTCCTTAACGTTACTGATCCTGGTGAACCGGTACCCTTAACTCCTGGACATTTCCTGATCGGAGAGCCAATAGTCAATGTACCAGATGAGAGAAATGAGAACACAAATGTCAGTTATTTGTCACGGTGGCAATTCATTCAACGAATGGTACAGTCATTTTGGAAGCGCTGGTCCCATGAATATTTATCCAATCTTATGAATCGGTACAAGTGGTCTTTAAAGGTTCCTGAGCCAAACATTGGAGACATTGTTTTAATTAAAGAAGACAATTTACCACCAAGTCATTGGTTGTTGGGACGAGTTGTAGAAAAACACCCCGGTGATGATAACATCACCCGTGTGGTCACGTTGCGCACAAAATCCTCTACCATTAAGAGACCAACTTCCAAACTATGTATTTTACCAGTAGCTCAATGAATTGTTTATTTCTTTTATCAAGTTTCTGTACAACTTGTGTATATACCTACTTTATACATTGAAGCTTTATGCATTGCTTGTTTTTATTGTAACTCTATGATTTATATACTGTTTTAGCATATTCTGTTAACAAAGTGCAAAGTTTAGACTTAAAGGTAATTTAAGAAGGACATTCCGTCACTAAATGTCCTTGGTGGGCGGTATGTTGATGACGAATCCATAGAAATATTATTGTAAAAGTGTTAAGGTTTGTTTTCTAGCTCGATAGATGGCGTTAGCGTCGAAATAGATCTAGCTATGGTTTCGTTACCGCGATTTGGTTGGGCTCTCGCAGCCTTTTTAAAATATAATTCCTCTAATCAAAACACAATTGAAGTTTTATTACTATCCAATTAGTGTTTACAAAGGTTGATTAATAAGTCCAAATATTACCAACTCGATAGAGTAAACAAGACTAGTTAATTACCTAGAAAAAAATAACATCTATTCCCCTGCGCAATTTGGTTTTAGAGCGAAATTGTCGACTGCCGATGCGGTGCATAGCCTGACTGATTATATTTCACGAGAACTTGGCAAAGGACACCAGACCCTGGGAGTCTTCCTCGATGTAGCCAAGGCGTTCGACACGGTATCTGTTTCTCTTCTTCTGAACAAATTAGAAATCATAGGAATAAGAGGAACGCCGCTGAAACTTTTTACTGACTATTTAGACGGCCGGTACCAATGTGTTAAAATAGATAATATTATGAGTAATGAACAGAAAAATACTAGTTTCGGTGTACCCCAGGGGAGTATTCTGGGCCCCACACTATTCCTAATTTATATGAATGAGTTGTGTAATCTAAATATTAAACACGGTAAAATAATGTCATATGCTGACGACACGGCGTTAATATTTACCGCAAAAAGCAGAAGCGAACTATTCGAAGTCGCTCAATTAGGATTAAATTCTGTGACTAACTGGCTTCAAAGCAATTTATTAACATTAAATGCCGACAAGACAAAATATATTCACTTCTCCATGCGCAAACCTCAACCTAACAGTACTAACCCTCATCTATATGCCCATAAATGCGGAAACTGTGCAGTTAGTACGTGTAATTGTCCTTCTATCATCAAAACGAGCAACAATAAATACCTGGGGGTCATAATGGACGAAACACTCTCTTTTAAAAAATACAAAATACATATTGAAAGCCTTAGTAAAAGAGTGCGTAAACTTATATATGTTTTTAAGAAATTACGAACATTAGCAGACAAAAAATTAATCTTACAAGTTTATTTGGCCCTATGTCAATCTATTATTCAATACTGTATCACTTCTTGGGGCGGTGCACCAAAAACGAATTTGCTTCCTCTTGAAAGAGCTCAGAGAGCAATTTTGAAGGTAGCAAACTTCCATCCCTTCTTTTTTCCCACAGATCTATTTTATAAAACTTGCAACGTGCTGACTGTTCGGCAGCTTTTCATTATGCAGTTAGTATTAAAACAGCACACCATGCTTACCTACACTGCTGACAATACTAACAAGAGACGGAATGATATAGTATGTATAACAAATGAGACCTCAAAACGTGTCTTTGTAGAAAGATTCTATACATTTTTAGGCCCATTTCTGTACAATAGATTAAATAGAAAACTAAGTATCTTTAAATTAAACTACTATAGCTGTAAAAAAAATATACTTCAATATTTACTAACCATAGATTATGTACAGACAGAAGATTTACTAGTTGTCTGCAAATAAAACCGCTAACACGCTATTTTACTTTTGTTACCTAAGTTTTAATTTTAGTTATTACTACACATTGTTAATTTATTACATTATAAGAATTTGTGCATTTGTAGCCTAAAACACAGGTTCTACCTAGTTCAGGCAAATTAGCAAATCTGCTCTATTTTAATTGTTTAACGTATTTATTGTAAATGTGACCCCTTTTTATTAATAAACAATTTATTATTATTATTATTACTTAACTAAAACTTTAGTACTTCCTTGTTATCGTAGCCATTATAATAATATCTCTATGTAACTTAGATTATCTTAGACACTTTGTTATTATAACTTTAATTGAGTTGTACTGACAGCTATCAATCTTCCTAAGGTTAATGAACTACATACTTCCTTACAGGTTATGGATTGGTTCCACTTTGCTGTGGTATTTGTAATTTTGTTTGCGTGGTACACAGTTTTATTAAGTAGTCTGTACTTTTACAGGGCTTAGGGTTAAGTAATAACTGCCGCACAAGTCAAACAATAAGGTACAGTTACACTTGCCGCGGTTGATTCAAGACTTGAAGACCATCTTTACACTCCAAGCCCCTTCGTGCCATGGAAAGCACGTGAAGTCGTTGGTCCCGGCTATCATTAATTGATTATTTGACAGTCGTCGCTCGAAAGACTTAGAACCAATTTTACCAAAGAGTAAGGAGTGTTGCCCAGGAACTAGGTTGTAGGGATCAGATAGGCAGTCGCTCCGTGTAAAACACGAGAATTAAACTGCATCTGGCTAAACTGGAAGCCGACCTCAACGAAGTTGGAAAATTCTAAGCAGATGGCTCTCTACTTCCGCAGTTACATTTAAGGTATGCATTATGAAGGAATTTATTCAAAAAATCCAAGAAAAATTGTGTAGTGACATTTTTCCACACGCTTACCCAAAATGCCAAATACTTGAGTGTCCTGAAACTAATTACAGCAGATATAACACAACCATTTTGTTCGTAATACCTATTCAGCTTTCTGGTCTCGGTAATCTCTACTTAATCTAATCTTAATCGTTGCCATAACTCATTTGTAAGTACTCCTTTTCTTTATAGAACCCAAACCGCATTCGTGATTAGTTACCAATTTTCGAAATGTTCATTAACACGATGCATTTCGTCCGTTTCATTATCATTGAGACATTTTTAGAAGCACACTTTATTTTGAATGCTTCTGATAAAAGCAAATAATTTAATTGTCTAACGCTGCTTTTATTGTGCAACCGAGCATTTTAATGAAAATACAATGCTAATTTTATATAACGTTATTCGAAAACTGATTTCGGAATGTTTTATATTATTCATTCAATTGAGTAGTATAACGTAAATGTGTATGATCATGAATTCATGAGCATAAATATGTAATGAAATTTTTGTATAGCAAAAGTGCTGGGACATAAGCCGAGGAGGCTTACGTCCCAGCAGTCTGTGAGGGGAACTGACCCGTATTTACCACGCGGGCCCAGTGCGGGCAGGTATATGTCACATATTTTCGGTTCTAGGCCAACCCGGTATCATACTCCGCTAGAGTGTGCTTGGACAACTCCGTTATTTTAATTTCTCCTATGTGGAATTACAAATCTGGGGCGTGCGACAACACAGCATAGAACTTTGCACCCAAACACTCCTGTCAGCATTTCGCGCCTCTGAAGGCAGATTATGTCATAGACCGCTGTCGTAACACGTTCACGACCAACTTGTTTATTCCAGCACAATCCTGAGATGCAATCCTTATAATTTAAAGCAGATGTACAATCTGATCTCGGTCTCAATCTGTCAAAAATACCTCGAAATTCCATACACATTTGACATTTTTATATTTGATTGTTGCCGAGATGATACTGCGATTAGATTTTGAACGTTTTTAGTTACGAAAGTTGACCTTCTGATTATACTAAAGCTACTGAAACAGTAATATGATGGACAATTCTAGTAAAAGCTGCCCTGAGCCGATCAGTATGTATTACAACTGAGTACCTATTTATTATGTTTGCCAAATTTTTATGATAAGATGGCCATTTACTAGGACAGATAGAGTATCCGCAATACTCATCGATAGAACGAGTTCCTTCAACTGCCATTTATTATTTTGCGTCGTAAAACGATCCTATTTCAACACAATCTGTAATAAATTGTACGAATGTATGTACTCAAAGAAAACATACTTGTGACCACACGTCTTTTACTGTTTTTTCAATTTCAATCGAATTGAAGTCGCGTTTACTCAAGGTGAGTTTCCCGACCATCGAGACGCGAGGATGATTTTCTGATTTATCGTTCTCTGTGTTCAAGATCCCTTAGGATCTAGAAGTATAGTCGATATTCTTGAGTTTTACAATTTCAATAGGAAGTTTGAAAGGAAATATCTTTTGAATTCCACAGTGTCTGTGCGAAACTGTAAAGCGTTTGCAAGCTTAGCCTGACAATAGGATTGATAGTTGGATGGTACTTTAGTGGAAGATACGTCTTCTTATCTGTTAATCGGCACTCGAATAGTTCATAGGTACTCATCAGTTCGGTAATAAACTGATCCGTCATCTGCCTAGCCATAAGGCTAAGTCTATAGTTGGGATAGCCCAACTTTTTTTGTCCCATCCTAATTGGATGCAGCGATTAGTATTTTCTGTGGAGCGACTGCCTATGTGACTTCCACAAGCTAGACACTAGGTAACACTATTATCCGTCGATAACACTGGTTGTCAGACTTTTGGGCTTCTAACTACCCGACACGACTGTCAAAGATCAATCGAATAACAGCCGGTGTTATGGTTATTACATCGCCACGAGACTCCTAATATCGATACTGACATTAAGAGTTACGAGTATTATTGTCAGCATCAAATATTCATACTTGATTGCTCATTTTACTTTTCTCCATTTTATATTTTAGACAGCGTCATTCATAGTAAAATATAATATAATATTCAGCGGCATCGAGAAGGCTGGTGCCCAAAACCACTACAGTTGGCATCAGGCTTGGTAGAAGAGTTATCTGCACTTCACGACTTCATAAAGTGATATCAATAATACGGTAACTTAGAAATAAGTTACGTTTGCGTATTCACTCGTTAACTTACGTATGTATAAGTTGGTGTAACTACATAAAAATATTTTATGTTTGGGATTTTATACACCCGAAAAGACATTAAAAAAGTTGGGCTTCGCTACTTCCCTTTGAATAGACTGAATTTGGTTCAGGTGCATAAAATTTTACTATACAGAAAGGACCGCCAAAAAACTTAGTTTCAAACTGTTGATAATAAATTGGATTCTGTTAGTTGTGAGCACGAGAATCCAATATTTATTAACAAACGTCTCTCAAATTAACGATCGCAACTTCAACTTCGTCCGCGTCAAATTTTTGCTCCCCTGCCCCTTCCCATCGCATCAAATTGCCTGCCAGTTTTGGTCCTCCTTTTAATTGTAGCTTGATATTGTATAGCCTATAGCCTTCCTCAGTAAATAGGCTACCCAAAACCGATTTTTTCAATTCGGACCAGACAAACAAACAAACTCTTCAGCTTTATAATATTAGTATTGATTTGGTTTTTAGATGAAGGCGTCGAGTTACGTACTTTCGTCGACTTTGATGTATTATCTAGATTATAGTTTGTCTTTAAGTTAATTTAAGCCTAGTCTGCGTTGATTTTTTGCTTCGTTCGTATCGGCACGATCAATATGTGAGTAGGTCTTGTTAGTGAGACAGCCAGGGGCGCCGAATGTGCTTAATTTTCGGGGAAGCGTCGGGTAGTCCGTGAAATTCATTTTTTACGTTTTATGCAATTTGCAGGTTAGTGTCAGGATGTATGATGAACGAAATATGATTCGAGACCGTAACACGTCTATATATTTACAGAATTGTAATTATTATTAAAAAACTGAAAAAGATAAAGCCAAAATCCTTAATTTAGAATTTTATAATTAATTCTAGGCTGTATGATCCTTGTCCTTTGCCTGTTTACTTTTATATTGTAACGCCAGATGGCGCCACTATGTATGCAGTTTCCTTTTCCTGTTTCATCGTTGTAAAACTTTTGCTGTGCAATGTGTGGAGTACCTAATAAAAACATTTATTAAATTTAAACTCAAAGAAGTCTTGTTTATTAACCTAATATCAATATTTTTTTATAAGAATAAGAAAAAGTAATAATAAAATAAAAATACAATTGTTAAAGATCCATCAATGACAGCCGGGAACACCGGCTAATCTTGCTTTCCGAGGAAAGGAAACAAAGACACTATTGAAATTGTAAAATGCTAGTTTATGTGATCATTAAAATACTTTCCATCAGATACGACCGTGACGCCGTCGACGAACACGGAAACTTTATAAATGTTTTCCAAGTTCCAGTCGCCTTTAATCAAAATATATTTTCTAAACTATAAATACAGCCAACATATTTCGTAGAAACAGAAAATATCTAACAAGGTTGTTTGAACTAGTTTTTTAGTTTTTAAAGTTTTTCAATATTAGACGAGAGTTGATTTTATTTTAAAATGGGTCATTAGTTAATCTGCTATACTACTACTTCGTAGGTTACATTTGCTACGCCTTGTAGCCACTACAATTTACGTAGCGCATGCTCATAGCTGGCTACGCGGCTGCTACAATAGGTTTCGTAATGGTAGTTGAGTGACAGGCCAATCTCCTAACATAATTAATAGTCCAGTTGAGTCGAGCCCTTAGTAAAGAGCAATGTACAGATGTGTACTCGTTTATTACTGATCAAACTACAATGAACTCAACCTATCGTAGTCCACTGCTGAACATAGACTTCGCCCAGACTGCGCCACCATACGCTTTTCTTCACTTATTGCATTCAAGTTTGTCCCAGTCACTTTTTTAAGGTCGTCAGTCATTCATTACTGCTGTCATTGATAAGCCAAAGTAATCTAGCTAACTAGACGAATGTTGTATCATCGTTTCGAAATGTAGAAGAGGAATCCATATATGGACAATTAATTTACTTTGTATTAAGGTAGGTAAGGTCTGGTACCAGATATGGTACAAGGTTTATTTCATGATTTCTCAATTTGACAACTGAGCCTGTCGCGCTCCACAGCTGGACATAGGCTTTCTCTAGACTGGGCTACAGCACTCTGTCCACCGCCTTTCGCATCCAGTCTGTCCCAGTCACCTCTTTTAGATCGTCGGCCTATCTAGCTAGTTCATGGAGGTCACGGAGGCAGTAGCTCCATTTAAAATACAGGTATTCAGCTACATCCGGGTAGACTGGAAGTCGATATCAACAAAGTTGGGAAAAGGCTAGGCAGATGATGGTTCTTCTAGCTTGGAGACGTCTCAATACGGTAATAGAAATCTGTCTTGCCCATCAATTAGGATCGAAACATAACCTTTATGAAGTTTAGTACTAACCGCAAACATTTACATAATATACATATTAAACTAATCTTTGTTCCATATCGGCTCAAAATTTGAAGAGTGATTAATTACAGAAACGTAAGCGCGAATCTAATCGGGTAATGCTAATGAAGCTAGTTTTAGAGGCTTAGGCGTAGGCAACTGTATCGGATTGTTTTAGTTCAAGCAATTAGCACTACATTAAGACCTAGACTGATTTATGGTCTACGAAGGGTACAATTTGTTTATTGAGTTGTAAGTTTTTGTAGTAGTAGGACTCTTCGGAATCGCATTGTTTCTGATTCTGTGCTACATATAATATCGGTTCGTATTGATTTCACGGCAAAGGCAAAAGCTTCGACTCACGAAGAGAAAGACCGAGGTTTGATCAACGCGGATGATGCTCACTGCGTGTTTACGATTGCTGTTCACATTAAGTCCTATACATCTTCTCTGCAAGTTTCTGATGACCAAGATTAACTTGAAATATAAAATACTTGGGCAAGTTTGAAATAGACTTCGACAAATTACTGCAAATTACACGTCTAGCAACACAATACCTTACCATTATAGTGTGGAAGTAGGCTATTCATACGTCGTGTGATTGTATGAACCTACGTACGTGGAGTCTCAATGTTGATAGTATGTTCTTATTCTAACCTTTTATACATATGAATAAAGGTTATAACTGTATTAGGTCAGTCAACTCCAGGAACTGTGCGAGACAGACTGATATCACGATATTTCCCCTTATGGTGTGCTTTGAGTTAGCACTGATTTCATTAACGGTTTCATGTACCTTGGGCTGAGGCCAATTGTTGCTATTTTGTACGTAAATAAGCCACTACACTACTACAGCACAGTGTTTACCTTAGTACCTAAAGAGTAGCAAATTAACCAATATTTTGTAACAGTATTTAGATTTTAAAGAGTGTCTGTGTATTTAAAAAAAATGTGTGTTTCCTGAAAGTGTAAAGTTTTATTAACTACAGCCAAGTTGTCTTAGATAGGTTACTTAAACTGTACCTACAAATTAAATACTTAATTAGATTAAACGTTCAAAGCGTTGTTTCTGAAATGATACAATCCCTTTAAATAAAGTCGGAAGCGACTTCACTGGACCGAGACAGACTTAGTTAATTGAATTAAGTAAAAGAAAAAGGACTTTAAATGAAAACCGGGAAAATCAAGGTCATGCCAGTACATACACATATTTACCTAACTTTTGTAACGCAATTTAACAAACCTAGAAAAATCTAGATTTACGTGAACGTGGAATTTGGGAAAATATATCAAGAACAGATTTAGGTTCTAACATACTGTTTAGCAAAAAACGTTTATTTGAAATTATCTGTTACACTCGAATTCTACGGGAACTATTTTATATACCCTATTTTCCTTACTCAGTTTTGTAAGTCTGCCTTTGTTCACGGCGTGTTGTTAAAGTTATATGTTATAGGTACGTCGCTGGAATTCGTTCAAAGTTCAAACTTACAAACAGATAAAACTGTGGCTTTAAGATTTTACTCCTCATTTATAAATGTTGTTTAAAGTTGAGGAGACGGTTAAACAATAATTGTTTAGATAAGACAATAGTTCGAGCAGGCTCTAATCTACATTAATAATAAAGCTGAAGAGTTTGTTTACTCTTTTGTTTGTTTCTTTAAACGCGCTAATCTCTGGAACCAATTGGTTTGCAAAAAAAAATATTTAACATTTAATAAGCGATTTTTGAGCTAGCTAAGCTCTTTAACATCACGCATCATCACTTAGGAACCGAGCGGAAATAAAGAGACAGAACGCTCGAAAACAAAAATTTCAATGTCATTGTGAACATAACATTATTCTTGACATCGAATGCATCCAATCCAAAATATTGGATAGCTTTGCGCACACTTGAGCAGGTCACGCCATTGCATTGAATAAATCCAGTAACGTTCGTGCCTGACTGTTCTTAAGTGCAGCGCAGTTCGCAGTGCGGCCCGCTATACTCTGTGCTCACCTGTGGAGTGATGTTAGGATATCAACGTTAACAAGATAGAATAAAATGTATAAAACTTTATTTGTAATTTTGTAATATATAATTCTTGACATCGAATGCATCCAATCCAAAATATTGGATAGCTTTGCGCACATTTGAGCGGGTCACGCCATTGCATTGAATAAATCCAGTAACGTTCGTGCCTGACTGTTCTTAAGTGCAGCGCAGTTCGCAGTGCGGCCCGCTATACTCTGTGCTCACCTTTGGAGTGATGTTAGGATATCAACGTTAACAAGATAGAATAAAATGTATAAACGTTATTTGTAATTTTGTAATATAAAATTCTTGACATCGAATGCATCCAATCCAAAATATTGGATAGCTTTGCGCACATTTGAGCAGGTCACGCCATTGCATTGAATAAATCCAGTAACGTTCGTAGGTTCGTAGGAACAGTCAGGCGATTGTTCTTAAGTGTAGCGCAGTTCGCAGTGCGGCTCGCTATACTCTCTGTGCTCACCTGTGCGGTGATGTGAGGATACAACGTTAGGTTATAACGCTAACAAGATAGAATAAAATGTATAAAATTATTTGTAATTTTGTAATGTATAACCGTTTTTCTGTTTTGTGTAAGTAGGTATAAGGTTAGGTAAGATAAATTTATAAATGTTTCCAAGAGAACAAACTTAATAAAAGGCTAGTTAAGGCTATTTATTTATATTCTAAGGATATTACGAGGACAAAGAAAAGCTCCCCCACCAAACCTAATTAAGATTATCAACGAAGAAGCAAATTGAATTTTAATCAAGCAGGCCAATGTTTCTTGTAAATTCTGTTGTTTAAATACTTTTCATGATGACACTTTTTTCGATTATCTTGTTCATTAAAAGTTTCAATTCTTGTACATACATTATTAAAATTCAATTAAAAGGACTTTAGAGAATGTTGTTCTTGGAAATTTTATTCCAGCTTAAAATGTTTTACAGTTCTAACTGCGTGCTTGAAAAGGTAAATGTACCACGAGCAAAAAATATAAGCCTGCAGGCAAGCACGAGCGACAAACAAACTGACTTTTTGTTTGAAGCATGACGAAATTTGAGCACTTCGGTATTCAGTGTGTAAAGTCTAGAGATTGTTAAGTGTATTAGGTTTGAAACGACAAATTCGAAAAATATTTATAAAGTAAAATTGATAAAGAACACTTGAATAAATCCTACTCACAAAGTGAAGCTTACATTTTTTGATATTTAGACGTTTGAATGTTTATTACTCAAATACAACAAAACGGCTGAAGATTTGGATGAAATTAGGCACACAGATCGGATTAACACATAGGATTTTTTAATCCTGATAGCTAGGACGTTATCTTGGTACAATTATCGATATCCACGTGGGTGAAGTCGCTGGCAAAAAGTAGTAGTTAAATAAGTCGTATAAGATTTTCTAATATCTATGTTTCCGTTATACGGTTTATGAGTCGTTACAAGCTACCTTAGATACATACTAATTTTAATTTTAATGTCCACAAAATACACTGTTAATGCCTCCACCGTTTAATTTATTTACCGTGAAAATTGCTCGCATAGCGAGCAATAGGTAGCTCGCCGCCCGGTAAGAACCAGGCCCGTGTCGACGGCGCGTAGTGTTCCACGCGCGCCTGCACTGAAGGGGTCTGCTAGGATCGATGCCTGCCAGGGTCACGAGATTGTTCAAACGAGATACCGCGGTCCTGGCATATGGGTAACTGAAGGAACACGGGTGGGTTTTAGTCAGTAAAAGTCTGACACACCCTCCCGCTCCGCCCAGAGCGGGAGAAATCATTTGATGATTTACTATCCAAAAAAAATTGGGAAAAGGAATTTGAACAAAATCAAAAGTCATTTATTCAAACTAGGCTGTTTAAATGTTAAAATTACATAAGACAGTCCCCCAAAACGCCCGCTCTTCACCAATCTATACTAATATTATAAAGCTAAAGAGCTGGACTACTGTTCCAAATTGAAATATTATTTTTGTGTTGGATAGCCTATTTATTGAGGAAGACTAAAGGCTATATAACATCACGCTAAGATCAAAAGGAGCAGAGTAGCAACGAAAAATGAACGAAAACTGGCAGGCAATTCGATGCGACGGGAAGGGTCAGGAGAGCAAAAATTTGACGTGGACGAAGTCGCGGGTAGAAGCTATTCTACATATACAATGATTCATTCTGTTACATATACAATCTAAATATATAAAATTCAAAGTCCTGAGTGACTGACTGACTGACTGACTGACTGACTGATATATCAACGCACAGCCTAAACCGCTGGTCCTAGAGACATGAAATTTGGAGGGTGTGTTCTTTGTGAAGAGTAGGTATCCACTAAGAAAGGGTTTTTTGATATCCCATCCCTAAGAGGGTGAATTGGGGGGTTGAATTTTCACGCGGGCGAAGCCGCTGGCGGAAGCTAGTAATGCATAAAGCTAACTTGAAGTAACAAATGTTAAAGTAAAATATTAAACCTCGGAGTAAAATAGATGAACAAGTAATACTAATAACAACGACCAGTCACCACAAGCAGCAGAACTAAACGTTTCTTACAAGTACTGAAACGTTAGTCGTTTATTAGTGAATGTCACAGAATTTAAACTTATAGCAGGGTATAATATCTTTATTAAATTTGAAATTCAGAATGATCTGTGGAATATTGAAGAAGAATAACCAAGAAGCGAGTTATCTTTACCACTGACAAATATCCCGGTTCACAAACTTCCCTTGCTTCTTTATGGCAATTTATCTCAAGTTCCATTAGCATTTATAAGTGCAGTCTAGGGTATAATTTACAACGACTTTCCATTATAATGGGGCTATAACATTTAATATGAACCACTTAGAAAAAAAAAAAAACTTTAGAGGTGTCAAGGGACACCCGGATGGAACGAAGTTCCTTTCCAGGATTCATAATAGTTATAATTTTTTAATTATTTTTATGTACAAAAAACCTGTATACGCTCAACAAAAATATTCTCTCTCTCTCTCTATCTCCTTTTCTCTCCCTCTCTCTTTCTCCCTCTCTCTCTCTCCCTCTCTCTCTCTCCCTCTCTCTCTACCACTCTCTCCCTCTCTACCTCGCTCTCTCTCCCTCTCTCCCTCTCGCTCTCTCTCCCTGTCTCCCTCTCTCTCTCTCCCTCTCTCTCTCCCTCTCCCCCTCTCCCCCCTCTCTCTCTCTCCCTCTCACACTCTCCCCCTCTCTCCTCCCCTAACCCCCTCTCCCTCTCCCCCTCTCCCGCGCTCCCCCTCCGCCCCTCTGCCCCTCTCCCCCTCTGCCCCTCTCCCCCTCTCCACCTCTCTCCCTCTCTCTCTCTCTACTCACAACAAAAAAAACAACAACATACAAAATATATACGGTCGAATTGAGAAACCTCGTCCTTTTTTTGAAGTCGGTTAAAGCATGTCGTGACAACTTTTCGTAAGAATTTTTTCCGTCTAGCCCCCTTTCACAACGCGCGATAAGGAACTTCGTTCCAATAAGTTACCAGTACTACGCTCTACTACTCAATTACCAATAAAATTTTACAAAATATTCAGCAAAATATTGCGTTTCAACGATAAATAATTCGACCGAATATTTTTATTCGAACTCTTCCTCTTTGATCGACCAAATGAGAAGGCGTTTCTGGCGAACAATTTCTATTTCTTTTATCGATGAACATAATTGAATTCTTTTGCGATATTATGCCACATTTCCTTGTTGTTGTCTCGTTGATACGTACTTGAACCTTTGATTCTGTTTTATTATTACTTATTAGCAAGGTTTTCCTGAAACCAGGTTAATGTAGACATGAGAAAAGTTTTTAAAAGACTGCCTAGCCTAGTCAATATAATCTCATAGCACGAATAAAAATATAATTTACACAGAAGATTGTCTAGTTGACGTAAACATGATATTTTTGTGTTTGTATTAGCAGCTAAAGGAATTTAAGATGTATTAAATCTGTATTTTATTAAGACGTTTAGCAGACGATGGATAATTTGACCCAGCTGTCGTCGTACTATCGTCCTTCGTTTATCGTCGCGGACAAAATGTCCTTCGTGTTCTTAGCGCGCTAAAATGTTAAATATCAACCAAAAAAAAGTCGTTAGACGATAAAACAAGAGTTTGCTGAATTGTCATATAAAACGCTGAACTGAGCAATCGATATACGACTTATCTGCCATTATAGAACTTATGGAAATCTATGCAATAACGCACACGGAGGCCAAATTGACCGCACCGCCGATGCTTGCCGGACAAACTCTCACAAGGTCATATTCGGGCCAAATTATCGCCGCCTGCAGAACCCATAAATTACTCGAATAACAGACTATACCGTTATTAGCAGATGAGAGGACGCTGCTCGACGTTGCTGCCTATATACTTTTGATTGCACACCGTTTACCTAATCGTAAAGTCACGGAAATCAATTGTTAGTAAAACTTAAATTGTTTCAAATCACGACTGTGATTACTTGGCAGTTTTATAAAATGGTGGAATGAACGTCGATGATCAATTCATTGACGTAGAGTATCAATTTGCAAAAAAAATATTTCCCTGACAGTACTGAATTCATCAATCATACTTCAGTATTATATTCAATAACAACATTTTTAGGAAACAAATTCCCGAAAGAGTTACGTACTATTTATATGACGCCAGCGCTGGATGGTTGGAATTCTACATAAGATAGTATGCGTTAATATGAATATTGAGATCGTCCACAACATTTAAGAGAAAGAAAAATAACATGTCATCGTTGGGTAGCATTCTAACGTCATATTGTTAGTCTTTCCAGCACAATTCGCGCGAAACCTTGAACTGCACTTGCTGTTTCTTTTACTGAGGTTATTGACCTATGACAGTCAAAACTTCTAAGCCAGTTAAGTTGTCTAGTATTATTATTATATACGTTTTCATAAATATACAGTTATCTGAATGACATTCTGTTATCAAAACTACGTGATTATAGAATTTTAATCTGGAATCACGTATGTAGTTTGTTTTCGTGAATCCAAAGAGAAATTATGGGAGTGGGAATTATACCACCATTAACCTATTGCTATTTGCGTATGCTTATTGTGTGTCATCACTTGCCTACACTTTTTTCCTTTGCAACATCGTTATTTTTACTTTTTTTATTGGGCTCCTATGGGTCGTAGTTTGATGTTAATTCTCTATAAACTTTCACAAGAATTGGGGTATCAAATTTAAAAAGATTTAGCATAGAGTATTCTTTATATGACTATTTCCTGTTAGAGGCGACCCTCATCACAGCTACTGTCATTTACGTATGTTATTTTAAGGGAATTTAATCTTGAAGCAATCTTGAACATAAGGTAAATAATTTATTTACCATATTATTATAGACCTATCAAAGTTGATAGGTCTGTATTGTAAAGACGGCCAAGAGTACACCGTATTGTCATTTCAATTACAAACCTCATGAATTGATTCCCTTTCATAATTAGACCCATCTGAAATATATTCTAAGACAGGAAGGGTTTGATCCATTCAATTTCAGGATCACCCTTATCCAACTCTGAATAATAGAGTCAATTGCCTGTTCGCTTTAATTATAGTGATCAGCTCTAAACTGCTGACGTCAGAATAGGTATGTCATCAACACGAAACTCAATTTGCTCTCATGTAACAAACTTTGTGTGACTACTAAACTGTGTTACCATGTGCGAGTATTTATTTGAAGTGGCAACACTAACAGCGAACTACACGGAATGAGCAAAGTTACTGTTGTCAGTGTTACGTTTATTAAATCCTAGAAAGAAAGAAGAAAGAAAGAAAATAACCAGTAACCCCATATCCTGTGTCTATATCCTGGTGGACACAACCTTACAGTCCGTTCACAGTCATTTTTCCTCGGACAGCAGCAGCAACCTTGTCTAACGCTAGTTGTTCTTCTGTACCACGTTATAGATTTTAATGCGGATTTCATAATCATTTATACAATTTGTTTCAAAGGTTTATGTGCCATTACTTTGATATGTTGGTAATAGAGAAAACTTTATAATTGCAAATCGTGAAAATGTTGGTATTCCAAAATGATACCACTATCCTCAATCGATACCTAGATATGCTGACGTGTCATAAATGGCTTGGTCGCATAAAATCTGTTGTTCCAATAATAAATGACTGTCCCTTAATATAAGACCAGGTATGTTCTGGGATCGATTACCAGGTCGGGCTTTGTGTTTTATGGGTTTTACGATCAAAAATTTCTCAATAATAGGCCAGACTCATGATTTTCTTTTCCGGATGATGGCTCGACTCATATGACTTGACTTAACGGTTACCGGTCTAGAGGTCGCATGCATTACTGTTAAGCATGAAGTTCGTAATTGGAATCTAGGGTTGGGTAAACTGTTATTGGGTTTTTTCATACCGAATTTATCAGTGGCAGCCCGGAGTGCGGATTTTTTCCGGATGTCTTTGTGACGTCATATGAAATTGTACTACGTTCGCCTCCTATTAAATTGGTCTATTTATATACTAGTATTCCCTTATTATTTATAATTCAATATGATGATTGTAGTTTTAATCGTATTTTAATAACTGTTCCTCTCAACCAAAGCACCTGCCATCTAATCTCTTCACCACCCTTGATTGACTGGTAGAGAATGCCTAAGGCATTAAGTCCGCCTTTGTACCTATTTTGTGTGTGAGAAGTTTAAATAAATAAATAAGTACATGGGGCTTAAACATAACCAGCGAAATGTGTCTGCACTATAGTTACCCCTCTACATAATCCGCCGAGGATGAAAGGCATTATATAATGTTATGTTTTGTGTGATTAAATCTAACACATAAAAAACTTTTTAACAAAATTAAAATTTTGAGTCGGCGCTAAAAAATCAATGAACAAAGATCACTCAAAGCGCCGACTCATAATTTTAAGGTTTATTATTATTTTTTGCTTTTCAGTTTCTTCGGCGGTTTAATTTTTTGTTAAATTTAATGTACTACTAATTATCAAAATCGGACTACTCTGTATAAAGTTATCCGTGGTTATACATTACAATCAGTGAGTGAACAATTAATCTTCCCCTGTTTTCCGACCCTTAGGGTTCGATTTTGTTTTTCAAATTATATATGGGACCACCTTCGGAGTATACCCTTTCCAATAAAAAAAGAATTATCCAGGACCCCACGCTCAGCGGTCGCGCTTGCGACCACGAGACCAACGCAACGGGGCAGTTAAGTATATAAAATAAGCTAACAAACCGTAAGCTAAAATCATATTTATTCATAACAAAGCATTTCATTTTGCAGATTTTCATTTCAAACTGGATTTGTGCCAACCACTGTAACAGATGCCAATTACGTTGGGATAAAATAATATGTAAGCGTTTACGAAATATTTTCAACACAAACCCTTACAGATAAGTTTATTTAAGTATTTAGCAGAACAAAAATAACATGTATTCGTACCTTTCCTCGTTATGAATCCGGCAAAAGATTTGAAACACGCTCATAATTGCAAATCATTTTAGTAGATTTAAGTATCCCGCGAATAGATGGGACGTGACTGTGAGGCGCTATTCTGGTAGAACAATTTCCATTAACTTTTCATAGAACTAGTAAACTAGAGTCACACTGCGGTAGCCTTTACTCTTATTTATTGGCACCCATATATTTGCTTTGTGGAATTAGAAGAATGAATAAATGTATCTTTGCAAGCTAGCCTTAGCTACGGTGCTAGCATTCTACGATCTGTCGGAAGTTATAGATGAAACAAAACCAACCAGATTGATTGATAATAATGTAGCTTATATTATGATGTGTATATTGTGGCCTTTGGTAATTGTTGGCCTACTTATGTGATTGATGTCTAGCCGAGTTTAGCTAGTTACGAATGTAATTAGAACGAGAAAACAATATGTTCTGTATGTGAATGTTGATATATATTTGTGTCCTTTGAGACTAGAAAGATAACGGGCGTTCTTTGGCGGATAACACGTTTTTTTTTTTGGGGGGGGGGGGGTGGGAAATCATCAAATGACGTCTCCAGCTCTGGGTGAAGCGGAAGGGCGTTTTAGACTTTTAATGACTAAAACCCACCCGTGTTCCTTCAGTGGCCCATATGCCAGGGCCACGGTACCTCTTTCGAACTGATCTCGCGACCCTGGGAGTGCGGATAATAATATGACATATCATTAATAGAGTGACAATAAGAAAGTTCAAAAACGTATGCCACATTACCCTAAAGCTTATGATCGCTAACTACTGTAAGAATGTATTTTAGGTGGCATACGACTACTGCTTTCAGATGAGGATATTTTCCTGTTTCATACTTTTTAGAGCGTGATTATTCAGTAAGTTGTTGGGTTTTAGGTTTTGAACTTACTTTTTATTGAAATTATTCTGTAGGCTTAAAAAATAAAACGACAAGAATAAATAAATCATATGCCAGTTGATTCTTACCCTACAGTTATGGGATTTCGATGATATGACGATACCTCATTTGTCAAATTGTGATAAGCAGTTTAAAGTTATTAGGAAACAAATGGACTTATAAAGGTTACTATACTTATATATGCAAAGATCTTACACGATATATACGGACCAATCAGGACAAGCGTAGTTTATCCAGATCTCTCGATCCGTTCGACTGTTATTACTTAGCCATGAGCCCCACAATAGAAGGTATACAAATCTTTTTCGATTAGTACAAAGGGTTTATTACCCGACTACGACGAAATAAACCCTTTGTGCTAATCGAAAAAGACAAAAATTGTGAAAAATTGTGTTATGTTACCCAGAAACTGGGTAACACGAAACCTAGATCAGATCGACAGTTACTCCATGTGAAATACTGGTACTCCTCAGCAGTCGGTTTGATTGGAAGGCTATCCCAACATAGTTGAAAAGATGCTACGCAGATTATGACCAAGTACTAGATGTATATAGAACGACAGAATCTGAGTGATTTTTTTCCGAAAGAATACAAAAACTAGAAACGGTTTGAGCCTTTACGTAAATAATCGTATCTCTAAAATTGTTTTCTAACCTTTCAATCTGAGAGTGAGAATTTTGTAAAAGATTTCCAATCAACAATTAAATTGGAATCAAATGTCGCTTTTAACGTGAATTGATTTTGATTGGGTGAAAGCAGGTGATAAAATCACTTAACTTTTAAGGAAAAGGTGATAACTAGGGCTCGGATAAATATGTGCTAAAAATCCCAAAATATGTACATATAATATGGATCTAAAAAACGGAAATATGGAAAAATATGGACTAAAAAGACAAGTAATACCAAACATAAAATAGTTAATTCTGTTATAATTGTTTGTTTTTTTTTTTTAAATCAACGAAATTATATTCCTTGGCAACTAATACCAAACATAAAACACTTTATTCTAATAAAATTGTTTGAAAAAATCTAAACAATCGACGAAATTAAATTGCTTAGCCAAAATTTAGTCAGTAAAATTTAGTCTCCCTCTTTATTCGAGTTGTTGCAGTATACAACAACATGTTTCTTCAAATTTTCAAAATTGAAGCTCCTTCTGTTTGGTCGGATAAACGCTCTATATTGTCTGAAGGTCCTTTCTACGTCTCAGGAAGTAACTGGCCCAAACTTAAATTTGCACAACTCTGTAAGCGAAAATGCCTCCTCTGGATTGCCGTTTGGTGTTCCACTGAGAATATTGTTCGTTTTTTGTAGTGTAGTAAATCCTTTATTGTTTTCGAGGTAAAATAGCGCACGAGTCCGCACGACTGACGAGTTTACCTACATTCATGTTTGCTGCGCATCGACAATGTATTCCTGCGGCGCTATAAAAGCAAAAATTATGCAGTTTGTACTAGTTTAAGTACTAAAGATAGGATATATGATTATAATTTGGATAAATTCTAAAAATATGGGCTTAAACCTAAAATATGGAAAAATATGTATTCTAAATCCTCATTTTCCAGCTCAAACCATCATAATTTATTTAGAAAACCAAATAATTCATGCAAATGATTCAAATAAAAAATATGTGTTTACATATTTATCCGAGCCCTAGTGATAACCTTTCTACATATTCGATCTCCGTATAATGACGTAAAAGCAACTTTTACGATAAAGCAATGTGAAAAATTTTTAGGGATGGTAATAAAGTGAAAAAAGTCGTCATAAGAAGCTCCAAGAATCTAGTAATTTAATTTCTTTCCAAAAATATGTGAAATTGAGATTTCGTAAAAAAGGTATATTAATTTCATAGAATTTTGTTCTTTTGATATGAATAGGATTTATTCTTTTAATTTGACTCGGCTAGGACTTAGCGGAGTCAAATCAAAAGAATTAATCTTATTAGAAAAAGATTTATTTATGTATCTTTATCCAATTTACCCATAGATAGACTTATTCACAGCAGGGCAGTATGTTATGAAAATTTGTATATTGCCAGTTATTAATATGTGGAAACTTTATGTGCGTCCTGCTCACAAATATGGCAAAAGGGTAATGGCTGATCTTTACCTTGTTCGTGAACGGATGCTGCTTGTGGTGACTGGTAGTCTTGCTGACCATGGTTTTGTTATTGTTATCAATAATATTTTACTTTGATGGTCATAGTTACTAACCGAATCCAAAACAAGGAAATATTGAACAATATCCTATAGAATTAAATTATATTTATCGATATAGGAATGGAAATTGTTCTCCGGGAAAGTCTTCCCATTTCCTCAATTATAGACGAAGATATCAGACTAAAATATTCGGTAGTATTATATTATTTATCGTAGCATTTTGGTGGAAATGTGATAGTACAGCGATGTGGTAGTAAGTTATCTTATTATATTGGTTCATATTAAATGTTATGTTTCCATTATAATGATAAACGTTGTTGTAAATAACGTTTTAGTCGCTACTGAGATAAATTGACAAAAAGAAGCAAGTGTACTTGCTTTTAGAAATAAAAAAAATATAACTATTCATCTTAAACATTACAGAGATAAACCTCAAATAATTTTCTCTATTCCGAATTAAACTACGCACGTCTTAATACTTGTAAGAAAAGTTTAGTTCAAATTCTATTCGCCCGAATTTTAAAGTTTCCTGAACCTAACGTAACTTCTGGCACATATTTGCTAAGCTAGGTGTTGTAATATTAGTTTAATAGAATTTTATGTATTTGAATTAGGTACTGGCAGCTTTTAAAGTCTAAGGTATGTGAAAAAGATGTTTGATGTTAGGAACGTTTTTTAATTATTAATGATTGGACTTTTGTAAGGAAATGATGTAGTTGTTCAAGAAGAGAAAAAGACTATTCGGTTTTGTGATTGATGTATTTAAGTTTGGAGGATTTTTATTTAGATTAGCATGAGTTTGTAATAAATGTTATAAGGGGTCTTCGATATGAAATAAAATAAATTGAAAGTGAAGTTTTTATAGTTGATTTACTTGAAGGATTCCCGTGGTAAGAAATGAAAACTATGTTTTAACACTAGGCTTGGCAAATATGTGCCAGAAGTTACGATAAGTTATGTGTCAGAAGTTACGTTAGGTTCAAGGTTATGAAATAAAACAGCGGAGGCATTTTACAGTTTATTACATTTTTATAGACAATTTACATTTATATCAAAGTTGTTACCTATCTAAAGTAGCTTATATCAAATCTTAAACAGTATTATGGAAAGGTACGTAGATGTCAGAGGATCTTAAGTCTTAATTTACTAGTAAACTTAAAGTGATCTGTAAAAGTTTACCATTATGAATATTATTCGAAATTAGTCGTTTGAAACCTAGTCTTACACTAACAACCATCTCTAAACTTTACACAGTGAAAACCGCAGTACACATGTTTGATACTACTGAAAATATCTTAAATATCATTAGAACGTGTGAAACATCAACTTCGACCAATACAAATAATTTTGTGCAAAGACAGAAACGGAAGAAGATCACCACCTCGATGTCTTCAGTTAACACTGAAAAATTGCTTATTAAAAATTCCTTAACTAAACTTCATTGCATTCGAATTATACAGAATAATTAATTGAAAAAAAAAGAAATATTTTATAAGTACTTACATTCCTATGGACGTGGACGTCCCTACTGGATAAAATGGTAACCTATTAGATCTGTCACAGGGGTAAAAATCGCTAAATAAGACGGAATGATTGAAAATAAAGATAAGGCTCAAAAGGCAGTCATCGTTACTTAATAAAACTAAAGTTTACAATCAAATCTCCTAAATTTGACTTATATCATAGTTAATTAATTAATTAACTAAAGTGAGTTTCATTAGCTTATACATAATTTAATTTGTCGATCAATTAATGTCGTCGGAATTAATTACTTTTCATTTGTGCCAATAAGTCCTGAATAAATGTCAATTTTTAATTATGTTATGAAATATTTTATATACTTGTTGGTTTTTTCAATTTTGCAATTCGGTTGTTTCATATTTTAGTACAAATGGCGAAGGGTGAGTGTACCTATAACATGACTGCTGTAATTGAAATATTTGTTTTCATGAGCAAAAGTGCCCAGTAAATAACTACAAATAGTAAATAACTACAAATATTATTCAGGTATAGCTCATACCTACCCTGAACTCAGATCGAATTTCACCAATAAAATTGAACACGATCGGCACATATTATAAAGATCATTATAAAGGAACCTTATTAAGGAATAATATTTGTAGTTATTTACAAAACGCTACAACACCAATAACATTAATTAACATGAAAAAAAAATATTATGTTACAAAACATAACAATGAAATTGACACTGACAGTTCTTGAAAGCGGTGTAGGTGTGCTGATTTCGTTCAGTTTCATGGATGAAATTCGTCTGTAATGTAGATTTATTCCCCCTATTACATAGGAATAAGGCGTGATGTTCTTTTGAAAGCTCGAATATTCAAAGAAATAAACGTTCTTTTTAATTATTATTAGATTGATTGATTAGTTCGTTATATTCAAAGAAATAAACGTTCTTTTAACCCATAGTTTCAGTGGAAGAAGGCAACTCACAGGGAAAGGTACCTAACGTAATAGGAATGTTGACGGTGTCATGACCTTACCGCAGGAATTTGAGGAATTTAGACTTTTCAAAGGGATTCCAAAACTTTTATGTACAATTGGAGCGACTCAAATACATGTGTTTTGCGCAGCTTTATTTTTTATCCCGTTATTAGCCCCTTTACTTATACCTGAATTACTATTATAAAATAGGGTAGGTATGGGATTTTGAAATTTTTAAATATTTTGATGCCGTTAAACTCCGTTTTTAGATTGGTCTTGCTCAAATAAAAGGTCAACTAAAACGATTGAGGACAACCAAATCTTAAATTTCCAATAATCTAGAGAAACATCTATATATCTAGACCTAAACTTCCTTCATTAGATGATGTTTTATTAGACATTTACTACAGACACTCAGATTCTGCGTAAACTAGCGTCATATTTAATAACGTAATATTTATTGACGTTAAGATATCTCTCAACTATAAACACCGTAAAATAAGAGAGAAAATCTTAAAAAAGTACAGTTAAATCTATTTGTATGTCTCAATTTTTCGTTAAAACGATAGCGACATTTAACACATGGCTTTATTAAACGGCTAAAAGAAAGACAAAGTGCTACGTAACTGGGTAGATAGGTAGTTACTCCAGAATTCATGTGAAACCCCGTATAGCAGTTAGTTTCAAATAAACCCTTTGTGCTAAGCAGTCTGTCCAAACCTAAACCCGTTCGTGATATTTTCCTAAATAAAACCACGTTCACGCAAGTCCTCATTTTTTTAAGGAGGCTTAATAGGTAGGTATTACGAATAAAATTGTTAAGTTCAATCTAGAGTATCGAGTCTTCTTTAGGGAAAACGTTTGCAAATAAATTATTTAGAAATCTACTATATTATTGGGATATCTAAGAGTTACGTACAGAAATACCAACGCAATACATAACTCAAACTGAACCGTGAAATTCAGGTATCTTCATTAACATTGGGTACCACTCATGCATATTAAATTACAAATACCTTAGCGGACGACTTAATGAATTACTTACCCCATTGATAACCAGTTCAATAAGTCATCCGTACACGTAGTAACCTTTCACCATAAGGATGTAGGATAAGTTTAATTCATTTAGCAGATTGACACCTATTAGTACAAGACACAGAAAATTATAACAACAAGTTTGTATTTCAAACACTAAGTTACATTACATAGAGACACATATAATTATCAAGGTTTATTGTAATAACAACCTAAAAGTACTTTGAGCTACGTAATGTCAACCTGAAATTCTTAGTTGAATAAATATTAAAGCTCCGCGCTGCTAACTTAAATGAAAAGGAGCTTTATACCTCGTTACAATTTGCTGTCTGTGATACTTATATTTTTATGAAATGGTTTTAAATTAGATAGACTCAAAAATTATGTAAAGAATTCATGAAATCGTCTCCGATCTGTGTTCCTAGTCCCTATTATATGATGTGTAATTACTATTAAATTCCCGTTGTGTAACAATACAATGACATCGACGTGTAAATTGAAACCGTGAAAGCAGCACACGACTCTAGACGGCGGTTAAAAAATAAAATCATCTGTGTCATACAAAAGTGCAAATTCTACTCGGTCAGAATATATGGAACATTTACAATAACTCACTTTTTTAAATATCTACTAAAATTTTCAACGAAGGTTCAAAATCATGTACTGAATCCATGGTAACACGTCAATGTCCTGGTCCCCTATATTTTTTGTGGCTACAAATTGATACAATAATTATCAAGGAATAAAGATTGTCGTCAATCAAATGAATTGGTGTGTTGACAACCCATTACAGATTAGGATGATCCATGCCCTTCAAATTGGAACACATCGACGATGCTTGATGACACATTTATGACGTTTGGAAACAACAGATACTTTCCAGAATAAGCTCCTTCGCAAAGAGCTCTATTACAACTAAAAACCGCACGTTTTTATTTTAGCTAAGGACAATTTATTTTCTACTTACGCCAATCTTGTACAGATTTATTTTATATATTTTCAGCAGAATTTGAGAATGCTTTATTACTCAGTGATATAATAAAAGCGGATTCTGCCTAAAGCTGAAAACTTTAGGAGAATTATGTTCTATTTCTGTTCTATATAATAAAGCATTTAATCATTTCAGCGAGGCAATAAGCAATTTTTTGTAGGTGCAAACTTTGCTTTTTACCAGTAAAATAAATCAAAGGCATTTTTTTTTTATTACTATTCGCAACGAGTAGGTCTCTCTTAAAGTGTTATTAAAATAATACAAAGTGAATATGCTTGTGTGACCAAAATCAAAGATAAAACAATATCGACATCATTGCAGATATTTCTCCACCATAGCCTGTTACAGTGAGTTTTTATAAAAAATATTGACAAATGCGTGTTGGACAGGTCCACTCAAACTGTGTCGTTCTTTCCTCAAAACAACATTTCAGACACCAATCTACATGGTCTCCACATGACGTGAACAAGATAATGTCTGGACTTTAAAAGAGACTGTGACCTCTGAGATTGTTTCGGCCTTTCTTGACAGAGTAGTCAGATAGGAAACTTCGACCACATCACATACCTATAATTTTAAAAATGTCATTGACGTGTAAAAGTGTTTGTAGAAACCTACTTACAGAAATAAAATCATTTAATCATTTGTAGACATTGCCATCACGGGTTTCTACAGCTAAAATGACGCAAACCTTACTGCTAAAGCCGTAGGGCACTATGTTTTTTTTTATTTTTACGTAAGAAAACAGAGTCAAGTTAATATGGGCAATACCAGATTTTTTCGTACTCATTTCGAATTCAACTATGCAGGTTGGCCCTGGCGCGCAACCTATAACCATAAATTCAGCACAAGGATCTAGACCCCCACGTTTTTCGTCGGTTATCAAAAAAAAACTCATGTTTTAAAGTAAAGTGCAATTACCTACATGGTTAAAATGTACGGAACAGCATTTTTTTTTTAAATTACCGACGAAAAATTACAGGATATTGTACTGAATCTATGGTATTATGTTGTGCGTAGATGTCATGCAAACCTGTATATGGCGCGAGTATACAACGGGGAAACTATGTAAAAAGTATTCACTCGTATCAGAAAGCATCTAGCTACGTCTCATTAGGAGTGTCAAAAGAAACCGCACCACTCATTGTTGAAACCTTGTTAACCGCAGCACTTTCTTTCCACTCAGCTCATTGTCTACCCCATTTTGTTTCGGGACACGCTATGCTCTACATTTTAATGGGGTTGATGTAATTTAAAAGTGGTTATGTTGAATTGAGTACAATTACGATACCTTTAGAGATTCAAAGAATCCAGGTATGTTTGCAAGTTTAATGATGACTTACAACAAAACTACATTACCTGCTTCTAATACAGAAGTAGGTAATGTAGTTTTGTTGTGAGTTAATGTTAGACTAAATATAGTCCCAAACGCTAAGCACTTTTAAAGATTTAAACTTTTAAAATAGTCCAAAGAGACAAAAGTTACAGCGGCTAGACTTTTTAATACATATTTTGCGTGTGTTGGTAAGAGCAGTGGTCATCAGCAGCCTATACGGTTCAAAAAGCACTGGTGGCCTAGAGGAAACGACTTCGATTTACGAATTTTATGTCGTAGGTTCGAACTCAGACAGGGGCTATATTTTGTTCCAATTATATTTCAGCACGTTCTTTCAACCAACTTATGGAAATACTAGGCTAGGCTTCAATGGTTACTTATGAAGACACCACTTCTGAATCGCAAAATGTAGAGCTGTTCACACGAGATTTTAGCCCACTGACCCAATTCTAGCCACGCCGCCCACGTATTACATAATTAAGTTAGTCAAAGACTCATTGTTCAAGGCGGCTAGCTGCGATGGCGAAACCTGTGGAAACATTTATCACGAGATTATGATAAGTAGACTTGATTGATTGTCGTTGTCTAAGTTATGGTTGATTGTGTGGCAAGGCCAGCGGTCTTCAGACTTGGATTTACTATCGTCTAGGCTGGGTATAGTTGCTGACGTATTAAACTATCTCATCTATTTCTGAGGTATTCCTAACCGTACTCAATCTATTAAATGTTGATTTTAATTGGTTCGATAACTTGATACACTATGTTTTTGAATATATTTCAATAAATAACTTCGCTAGAACAGATATTATTATTAAATCAATTGCTAAAGAGAAGTTTTTAAGGTTCTCTGAGGAATAAATTGCGGACCTCAAAACGATGGACATAAGAATAACTAAAGAGATCGTCAGTTATATCCGTTAATAAAATTAAAGGTTCTACCTAAGAGTAACTCTTTATAGCTAAACTTCATACCACCACCATATATCTTTTTCTATCATACCTTTACCTTTCGATTCTCTAAACACATCTTTTGCTTCTTTCCTTATATAATCTGCCATCTCTTTCCAACATTCATTCACGTATTTTCTTTCCATATTTTTCATTGCAATCATTTTATCTACCACTTGACTCTGAAACTCACTGGCACATTCCTCTTTTCTTTTTCTATAATACGCCATCTGGTTTTGGGTGGGGGTCGTCCCTTGTTTTTACTGGACGAAACATTGACGTTTTTTTGTTACTCCGTGTTAACTTATTGCTGGTACTTCATATAAAACAAAGTGTAGATTAATATTTCCCGGAAACCATGTTAACTTTTCATTGTAAACTACTTTAAACAGTACCCATACCGCATGTTATTCTGCTGCTATTATAAATTCCGACAAAAGTTCTAGCAACTATAATCTGGTTAATAAACGGGAACCAACTCGTGGACGTAATGCTATTGTTTATTAGACACAATCTACTAGAACTATGATATGCGGTAATTTCAGTGGATACATTTAGTAAATACTGTTAGGACATTTATTCATTTGTTACCGCAAACTAATAGTACCTATGTCTTTCAGCATATACAAATTATTATATGTTTCAGTAATCATGTACCTCAATTCAGACCTTAAGGAGCTCAACTATGATGGTAAAACATATACCTACTATAGAAATCCAAAAATATAAACCTATTGAATAGCATAGCATAATCAGCCTATAACATTCCCACTGCTGGGACACAGAGCTCCTCTCTGTGAGACGGAGTGGGCCGTAATCCACCACGCGGGACTTGTAGGTTGGTAGCAATGTCATGCCAGTTTCTTCACAATGTTTGTCTTCACCGTTATGAGAGGATGAGTGTCCAATAAAAAAGTGTAAAGTGTCTGATTGGGTTCGAACACACGGCACATAGATCATAAGTCGGGGCCGATACACTTGCCAAATGCTTATTTTAGAGTTAGTAATTCAGTTATTTCCTTTATTTCAGAACTTTTAACTATTGATAAGTAACTATCCATTAGCCATTTAACGATGTTAGACTACAAAAGACATAGGTAATATGAAACAATGTTTTTGAATTGTTTTGAGTTTCCAATATTTTCCACACACTCAACGTTATAAGAGAGGGCCATTTTTGTCTAAAAAAGTACATCGTAAACAGTTCTTCGTATGTTTCTTGTAAATCCTCATGAAATAAACATGTTTTATGAGCATGAGCGCGTTTTTTGAAAAACAAACTGAAAGGTTCATACTTTTATTAAGTATCGTTCTGACAGATGTTGCTGAGTTATTCGTGTATAAATTGTATTTATTGTTCACATTCAGTAAGGTATATCTCACCGTAACTTCGAAATAATTGACATTTGTAGACGTTTAAAACAGCAATAAATGTCCAGTTTTTTCTTGTTTGGGGAAAACAGATAAAAGATGAAGTATTTACAAAGTGAAGCTAATTTAACAGTTCGTAACTGCACTTTTCCTATTGAAAATATTAGTGGAAAACGACTTTGAAGGTTAAATAAGGATAGGTTCATCCCTAAACTACGGAACTCTTCATTGTTTGTGGTTCAACAAGTAGTTGGGCGTGTTTTTCTTTTTGTTGTAGGTACAAACACGAATTTTCATAGCCCATATGAAGTAAATACATGGTGTATTTGCGTGGGTGTCAAATTAATGGAATGGCATTTGTTTCAATGTTGTTGTTCTATAAAGTGAGGAAGGCTTTTGTGCTCAATGTTTGATTAGACTTGGAAAGGTCTAGTGATGTAATCTATTCGATTTGCTATGATTGAAGGTGACAACATCAATTGTTACCAACACGATGAGAATGTCAAACTAATTATTGCATTACTGAAGAAAGGAAAGCCAAAGCTGTATTGCTTATTTTTCCACTATTTAGAAAACCAGGAAAAATGAAGGCTGACACTATAAAAGTACACCATATCGAGTCTTTTCTTGCATGTTACGAGCACCCGGAGTACTACCGCATTGTCTGTTTCTGAAATCGAACAGTATTGCTGATCCCCTAACCCTCTAACAGAGAGAGGACACAGTACTGGTTTAATCTAACTAAATTAATCAATAAAAAGCCGACTGCAATAAAAGTTTAAAAATAAGCTCACTTTGATTTTTAATTTAAATGAATTCCAAGTTTTTAGTTCTAACTAATATTTTAATTGCGAAAGTAAGTTTGTTTTTTACGCTTTCGCCTTAAAACGGCTAAACAGGTTGGAATAAAATTTGGCACACAGATAAACCAAGCCCTGGGCAAGAACAAAGCCATTTATTTGGACCAGGATTGCAGAAGACGTCGCTGGAAACAGTGTGATATATTTTATTCAACTCCTCACGTTTCTTGTTCAAGGCAGAAAATGTTTTAAAAGAAAATATGTCTTAAATCCACCATTTTCATTCTATAAAAACAAAACCAATGACCACCGCGCGACGAGTCGATAAACAAGTAATATATTGAAAAACTTCCAGCCATTAGGATGCTTCAAAAGTAGTCCCACATAACACATACTTAACCCTTGTCTTTGCTGTCGCGCAACCGTTTGAATAAAAACATAAAATACAAAGTGTATCTCACCTGCCGCTCATAACACAGTATGGGGTTGACAGTGGCCAACACGTAGTGCAGCGCTCCAGCGACGTTGAAGAGGTGCTCGTTGATGGCGTGGAACTGCGGCAGGTTGTACCCTTAGTTCAAGAATAGGCGCTGCACGTGGAACGGAGTCCAGCACACGAAGATTGCTATCACTACTGCCGCTGTGAACAAAATTATGAAATGAAGATCCAATTTACACATATTATAAATTATAGAGGCAGCAAAAGGGAGGGGCAGTTTAAGTTTCAATGGTGTGGCCAAACTAAAATTCCAGGCAGAAACTATTTTTTTTTACTTAGAAATTACTATTTAGTAAAACTTAGTGGTTAGGTACAGACGCCAGCACATCAAGGTACCCAAAACTGTCAAATTCTCCCAAACATTATAACAAAACTTGTTCAATAGTAAACGATTAAACGAGCGAAGTTGTGATAATACCGCACCGCTACGCCAAACTAAAAATATTGATATCGCTACGTGGTTACTACGCCGTAGCAGCGTAGCAATGCACACATTTGTTTTAAAATTATGGCTTATAAATCTTGAAATATGTTTAATTGTACAAAACTTGGTGTGTGAAATACCTGGGCATATGTTAAAAAAAAAAACAAACATAATTATGAGTATCATATTAATACCTTTTAACATATTAATATTGTTAAAAGGTATTAATATGATACTCTCTACCATCAGTTCACCATGCTGTCAATAAGAACAGCTATTGAAAAATGTTTCCAAAAAACCGTATATTCTGATTAGTTGTAGCAGGTTCATTTTTATTCCTCCCCGGTGGGTTGCCACATTGTCGAGGCTTGAGGGCTCAGGAGCCGTGGCTTGGACACCCATGGTGCAGCGAAGAGGAACCCGAGGAGGGGCCACTAGTCTGGGCTTTTACAGACAAGCCGACGACGTAATGGACAACAAGTAGGCTGCGGTGCCGCTTGGGTGACATCACAACTGAGGTGGGCCGTGATGTCATATGGGAGACATCGCGGCTGAGGGTTGGAGGTCGCGGCAGGAGAGGAGTGCCGGGATCGAGGTGCGGTGCTCTCCCTACCCGGACTGAACGGGGTCGCCACCATCCGATGCGGACGCGGTTGGTCCGCAGGGGAGGAGGAGTGTTGCTATAGCGTTGGCGTTCTTCTTGTCCCCTGCGGCCGAAAAGTGGTAGGCTGCGGGGCCACTGTCCTGACCCGTCGCAGGACTAAGGAGACCGTGTATACAGGGTCATCTAGCGCTCAAGTGTTAATTGGTTCCTGGGGTGGTCAAGGCGTGCTATGTATTCTGGTGCACTGGTGATAGGGGGCCTCCCCAAGAGGAGGGTCCGATGACTGACACCCGGGGCTGGTTCGCGTAAGAGTGCTTCCATATACCCGGGTTCCCGCCATAAGCGGCACAAGAGGACACCGTAGAGTTATAGTGGGTTGGAGTAACACATAACTGCGCTATCTCCCCGTGGGAGCGCAGTATGCATGAGCATTTCTCCACGTTAAAAAAAGGGTTATCGTAGATTAGCGGATTATCTCATTTAGCAATGTTTTATCGACTAGGACATTATGTGGTTGCTGATCCCCGGAAAACATAACTTTCCTAATTTTCCGGCTACATGGATTCGTTATACGCAACGCTGCCTAAAATTAATGAGAATAATTAAACCAAACCGAGAACTTGTTACTAAATTCTCTGGAAGGAATCCAAAATAGTATCCAAATGATGAATTGGATATTTCAAACCACAAATGAAGTCAGGCGTGACTTGAAGAAGTTGATCAGATATAAATTAGAAGTCTAGTCTAACAGGTTTAAAAATACCCTTAACGAAGCCGATGGTTACTCTCTTTCCATTTTTTTTTTGTACTCTCCCATTCCTGGGAACTATTTGGTCGTGAAAATATTAAACTTTTTTTTTTTTTTTTTTGCTGAAACATGTTTTAATGTTAAAATTTAACCTTAAATACCCCACGAAACTGCCAACCCTCCATGCCTTGGCAAGCACGTTAAGCTATTAGTCCCGACTGTTATTTGCAGATCTTTGAGTTTTCAGTCATTGCGGGTCGTCAGAAACCCCAAAGCCTGACAACCATTCTTACGAATGGATATCGTATTACCCAGTAACTAGGTTATGGAGTGCAGATAGGCTGTTGCTCCATATTAAACACTGATATGCAGCTGCATCCGGTTTGACTAGAAGCTGACCCCAACATAGTACGGAAAAGGCTAGGCAGATGATGATGATGGCCATCAAGAATATATTCCTGTACCATTACATACATATGCACAATGTATTACATGCGTTACATTGCGTATACCGTAAACAGCGAACCGAAAATATAAGTCGTTTCCAATTATATTTGCCCCAAGTGTTTTTACCATTTACAATTCAACGCATTATTGTTCTATAACCCATGGCAAATCGATAAATTATAAACTGGTATCAAACTTGCCTGCGACGGGTCGCACCTTTTGATAATACTAAATAGCCAAGCAACAGCTACAAACTTGGAAATAGCGTTCGTTCGGGTCGCGCGCGGTTGGTCACAGTTCTAACGTAAACTATTCGGGCGGGGTGCCCTGGCATACTTTCTGCAACCAATTCGGCTACTATCAAGATCGACAAATCAGGGATGGTTGGTTGTTGTTGGTGATGGTTGGTTGGTTGGTTGGTCAGGGATGGTGATGGTGGATGGTGGAGAACATGGCGGATCCGATTGTCGCAACCCAGCGCTGGGCACGCCACAATTGCGGCGGAAAGTCCACTCTTTGAGGAGTGAATTTAGAGGCGCCACGGCGTCCTCACCTTCTGCCTGACGCAAGTTCTCACCGGGCATGGGTGCTTCGGTGGGTTCCTGTTCAGGATAAAGCGGGAGGAAACTCCCGGGTGCTTCCATTGCGAGGATCGTCTGGAGGACACGGTGGAGCATACGGTGGAGGTGTGCCCTGTCTGGGCGGAGCACCGCCGTGTCCTCGTGGAGGCGATTGGCGGCGGCGACCTCTCGCGTCTGGCCCTGGTGCGAGCCATGGTACGGAGCGAGAGGGCATGGGAAGCCGTCACCTCCTTCTGCGAAGCAGTAATGCTCGCGAAGGAGGAGGCGGGGCGCGTGAGGGAGTGGCAGTCTCTGCGCCCTCACGTCCCTAGCCGCCGCAGGAGGAGACGCCCCGGGCGTCGGGAGTCGATAGCCGACTCCCGGCCACCGTAGGCACGAGCTTGCGGCCGGCGAGCAATGAGTAGCTCGCCGCCCGGTAAGGACCAGGCTCGGGTCGACGGCGCGTAGTGTTCCCCGCGCGCCTCAAAGAGATGTCAGCAGCACTGAAGGGGTCTGCTAGTACCGATGCCTGCCGGGGTCGCGAGATTGTTCGAAAGAGATACCGTGACCCTGGCACATGGGCAACTGAAGGAACACGGGTGAGTTTTAGTCAGTAAAAGTCTGACACGCCCTCCCGCTCCGCCCAGAGCGGGAGAAGTCATTTGATGATTTCCCATCCAAAAAAAAAAAAAAAATTGTCGTTCACAATTTAGCGGGTGTTTATCTCCCGTTTAATTGTGAACCATCCCTGAACGGACTGATTGCGAACCCGTGTCGGTAAGTGCATTTACAATTTGACGGTTTGACATGGATGAATTATAAACTATCGAAATACGTTGTAATGTAAACAGTTTGGTACAGGTCACAATTTATCGACAGAATACATTTGTTAGATCATAAACTAACATTGTTCATAATCATACGGTAAAATATACATATAAGGGGCACATACTGATGTATACGGTATTATTTTTTCGTTTCTTTTAAGACAATGGCAGTGTTCAATTTCATTGTTCCATTGTCACGAAAATAACAAGACGAGCTGAGTTATTAGATGTCGGTCTGGTAATTGTGCTCGTTAGGAAAATGTTACATACTTAAATATCCAGGGTATTTAAATATTTGACATTTAAATAAACGGGTAAGGAGTACTAGATGAATCACATTGTTCTCGCGCTTAAAATTATAAAAATCAAGTAACATAATAATAATAAATGACAATCAGCTGTTCATTTAACGTATTAACACTAGAAGCGCTGAACATACTGACTGAGGTAAATTTGGATAAAAATACATGTATATTGCAATTACGTGGTTGAAGTCTTGTATAAATAATAAATATAATAATCATCATATTTCATGAAAAGTCATAAAAAGTTACGATTATATGTATAATAAAATATTAATTAGAGCAGGAAGAACATCGAAATGGGTCAAATTTGGGACGCCCGCAATTCTAGTATTAATTAAAACTGTTTTCGTAGACCTTAATTAAACGAAGGTTGGTCTGGGAATTCTAATTCCATTATTATTATTTTTTCTAATAAAAACTAAAAAGTACAAAATAAAGGAAAAAAAGTGTGGGGTGCTTTTTAATGTATTTTTTATTGATTTCAGGCACTCCACGCTTTTTTTCCATTATTTTGTACTTTTAGTTTGGTTTTCAATGGAAGCGTGTTTTTTAGTTTTTTTAAACTATAATATTATTGTTACGTAGATCGTAAAGTCTAGAAACATCGTGCTAACTCCATCTCAGAAAGGGACAACGTTACGTAGATCGAAAAGTCTAGAAACGTCACGCTAATTCCATCTAAGGATGGGGCAGTGTTGAAACTTCTTGATACGACACACTAACGCCATCTGTTATCAAGTAGCAAGTACTACGAACAATTGTACGTAGACGCCACCGCCATCTATTGTTGAGTAGCGGGATTAAACAGTAAATAGATGTCTGTGGAAGGTTCTCGAAGTTTCGAATCTACTTGTAAACTGTGGAAAAGTGTTGAATGTTCGCGAATGTTCTGCTCGGGATATAAATAGCGGATTGTCGGCCCGATGGGCAGTTCGATTTCGGAAGCGAGCGAATACGAATCAAGCGATACAGTACAAGCGAAACAAGTGACTCTGTTTGACATCTTGACTATTGCGATATTGTGATTGTTTAATTAAACTGTGGTGTGTTTCGATAATTTTGGCTTAAATTAATTTATCCCGAAACCCAGCTCGTAACATTTGGTGTCAGAAGTAAGGGATAAATTATGCCAGTTTTACCGAAGGAGGACACGGAAGGTATTCGTACCAGGAGTCAGCGCCAGCAGGAAGTGGATCAGAGGCGATTTGAAGGACCTTCAAGACAGACATCTGGGGGTAATCAGCCGACGACGGAACCAGTTTCCCAAGCGTCTGGTGTTCCTACAGCATCACCAGCTATGGATCTTTCTGCTCTGATGGCGATGCTGCAAGAGCAGGCCCGTCGACAGGAAGAACAGGCCCGCCGACAGGAAGAACAGGCCCGCTGACAGGAAGAACAGGCCCGCCGCCTACAGGAACAGCTGCAGCAGGACAAGGAGGAACATGCTCGCCGACAGGAAGAACAGGCCCGCCGCCTACAGGAACAGCTGCAGCAGGACAAGGAGGAACATGCTCGCCGACAGGAAGAACAGGCCCGTCGACAGGAAGAACAGGCCCGCCGCCTACAGGAACAGCTGCAGCAGGACAAGGAGGAACATGCTCGCCGACAGGAAGAACAGGCTCGTCGACAGGAAGAACAGGCCCGCCGCCTACAGGAACAGCTGCAGCAGGGTAAAGAGGAGCAGGTTCTCCTTTTGAAGGATCTACACGTGACATTTGGCAAGGACATCAAAGCCATGAAGGAGACTGTTCAGGTACATGAAAATCGTATATCCGAGGCCGAAGTCCAGATCGCTGATATAAGAAAAGCGGTTGGAGTTCTGAAAGCTGAAGGCCGGACTACGGCTCCGATAGTTGCTGCACCTTCCGTGCGCGGGTTTAAAGTGCCACCCTTCGACGGAACATCTTCCTGGTCGGCATACAAAATTCAATTCGAAGCTGTCATGAATGCAAATGGGTGGACAAAAGAGCAGGCCATGACCGCGCTTACTTTGGCCCTTCGTGATCAGGCCTTAACCGTGTTAGAGGTTCTCGGCAAAAATGTTACCTACGAGCAGCTCGTTGAGGCGTTAGAGGCCAGATACGGTGACGCGCACCTGGAACACGTTTTTCGTGCGCAGTTGAAGGATCGTGTGCAGCGCAGTGGTGAAAACCTGCAGCAGTGGGCCCTGGAAATTGAAAAGTTGGTCCGAAAAGCGTATCGGTCTGCGCCTGCACTCATCGAAGGGATTCTGACTCAAGCATTTATAGATGGCATACGGGACCTGGAAGTAAGGGCTGCCGTGAGACTTGCGCACCATGAGAAGTTGAAGGACGCCTTGGCTCACGCGTTGGAGGTGGAGGCAGTGAGGCATGATCATCGAGCCCATCGCTTCAGGGAGGTTGTGGAGTCACCTGTTCGTGACCGTATTAGGCACAGCCCTAAATGTTACACTTGCGGAGGAAAGGGCCACCTCCGCTCGAATTGCCCGAAGCCAAACACTGCCACCGAATATCACACCCAGGTTAGAAGGGTGTCTGATAGCACAGTGCAGCAGCAAGAGAAATTCGTAAGCGATAAGATTACAGGGCGAGTATTGGCTAGTGTGAATAGAACCCCAAGGATTTCGATGTCGCAGGCCAATGACGGCATATCCCACGGTAACGCGGACACTTTATCAAGAAGAACTTCTCCTGAAGAGTACAAACAATGTGTCAGACAGGAAGCTAAGGAAACAGTACCTGTCAGGATGCTAAGAACGGACCTTAGTGACGAATGGAAGGAAACCCTACAGCATGCTCAGCAAAGTGACACAGATATCAGGCCAATTTTCGAGTGGATTAAAGCTAATGCTCCCAAACCGAAATGGTGTGATGTTGCAGCGATGAGTACCACCACAAAGAATTATTGGGCACAGTGGGAGAGCTTGACGCTCCAGGATGGTGTCTTGTGCCGTAAAAAAGAAAATGGTCGAGGGGATAGCTGTCACCTGCAAATGGTCGTCCCGAAAGCAAAGGTGCCAGATGTTTTACAGCACTACCACAACGGTTGTTCAGGAGGACATAGGAGTGTAAAAAGGACTCTATTGAAGATCAGGGAACGTTTCTACTGGATCCACTGTCGACAGGATGTTGAGGATTGGTGTCGCAAATGCACCAGCTGTGCGGCGGTAAAAGGGTATGCGCACTGCGTCTAGAGTTTTTCATGTGGATGGATTGGCGCGATGTTGCGGGAATGATGATGCTCGGGACGAGCATGTCTAAGGAGGGGGCAGTGTTACGTAGATCGTAAAGTCTAGAAACATCGTGCTAACTCCATCTCAGAAAGGGACAACGTTACGTAGATCGAAAAGTCTAGAAACGTCACGCTAATTCCATCTAAGGATGGGGCAGTGTTGAAACTTCTTGATACGACACACTAACGCCATCTGTTATCAAGTAGCAAGTACTACGAACAATTGTACGTAGACGCCACCGCCATCTATTGTTGAGTAGCGGGATTAAACAGTAAATAGATGTCTGTGGAAGGTTCTCGAAGTTTCGAATCTACTTGTAAACTGTGGAAAAGTGTTGAATGTTCGCGAATGTTCTGCTCGGGATATAAATAGCGGATTGTCGGCCCGATGGGCAGTTCGATTTCGGAAGCGAGCGAATACGAATCAAGCGATACAGTACAAGCGAAACAAGTGACTCTGTTTGACATCTTGACTATTGCGATATTGTGATTGTTTAATTAAACTGTGGTGTGTTTCGATAATTTTGGCTTAAATTAATTTATCCCGAAACCCAGCTCGTAACATTATTTATTTTCTATTTTTTAGGGTGTTTCGAATTTTGAGACGTATGTCAGCGTAGTTTGTGACGTATGTCAGCGTAGTTTTCGAAGACAGTTTTTTTTGCTGTCCTGGTAACCTTGGCAAGGATAATGGCACAAATTAGTTTATGACGTATGACAGCGTAGTTTTCGAAGACAGTTTTTTGCTGTCCTGGTAACGCTGGCAAGGATAATGGCACAAATTTATGAAATTATTGCATTGTCATCGGTCCTTGACAGGTGTGCAAAGTTTGAATGAAATCTGGTCGTTTAAAGTGGGTCAAAATCGCGCTATAAGGAGTCGGTTACAAAAAAACATACAAACATACAAGTGAAGCTAATATAAAGCGTGTAAAAATAAGCTAAGTGCAAAATGCTTTGAACCAGTGCAAATGTAAATGAATCCAGTTCTCAAATAAAAATGTCCAATTTAAGCCTTTTGTATTGTTAAAAAATTTTCATTCGGATAATAATGCTAGTTTTAAGTTCTAAGCTACTTAATCCTAGAGGTTTTAGCTAGTAACTTTCACTTGCCGAATCACAGACTGGTAAGCCTCGATTTATGTGTAAGTAGCTAATTTAAGAGAATTCGAAAACAGTTGGAAAGTTTCTTTATATCTGTATAACAAAGTTTGGATTTCGGATTAGGCAAGTTTGGTCACGGGATAATTTATAAATATTGCACCGTTAGCGTGCTTTTGAGTTATACTGTACTAATGCAGAGACAATAATTTTACTACTGTGGTAGAAGCATGGACCAGATAATTTGTTTGTCGAAACGGTGGTTACATCAAAGTTTACTGAAATGGCTGAGTCTTTTTTCTTGTAAGCTTTTCATTAAATACACGCGTGTCACGTTATGGGCGTACGAAAGTATCTGTCGAAAGCACCTATTGACACTCGTTGACACTTGTGCGTGTAACTCGTGTATTTGCACACTAAATAATCTTTCAACGATTCCTATTTCCACTGAACGCTTTATCATAGTTACAGCAGATAGAGATTAAGCTCAAATGGAAAGCTCCTTATCGCTTTTCCTGTCTACCATCAGTGCCAGCACTAAGATCAAACTGATTACTGAACTAGTGTCGGAAAATGGTACCATGTAAAGCAAATTGGTGATTGGGATCTAGAAGCCTAGAACACACCTGCTATGTAGTACCATAAAAGTATGATAGTTTCAAACTACCTAGAAACACACAATTTGAATGTGATGAAGAAAAATCTATGAATATGTCACACAAGGAGAGCATGTTATAAATAAATGTGCTACTTAGTATCGAATAAGCATGCTTTTAATAGCATGTATATTTGCACACAAGCGGAGTTTATTTCTACATTTGCAGCATTCATAATACTACAAGTTCATGTCTAAGGTTGGACACTTAATCTTAATCAGTAACTTGACAGTTCAACGAAAAATAATGATACCATACTAAAACTAATAGTGTTGGGGTAGTGAACGATTTCGCGTAAAGAATGAATGAAAAAGGGTTTAAATTAAATAAAACTTTAAAAAATCGTTTTTCGGATGTGGAATATAAGAATAATTAATAATTTTTAATAACAGTTATTTCCTTTTTTATTTTCTTCTGATAGAAACAAAAGTAAATATAAAAATCATGTCATTTTACTTTTTTTCTACTATAGCCATTTTATTTCCTATGGCAGCCATAGACTATATATATATCGATATAGTATACATCGTGTTTTAAGACAAGTTATTAAATTTTAAATACAAAGTTTGCATGTAAGTACATTATTTCAAGTTCATTCATTCTTGCACCACCTCACTATTTTTTTTTTTTGTTAAAACCTGGTATCCCTCCAACTGTCAAGTTACTGAATAGAATTAAAAGTCCAACCTTAGGGTGTTTTATAACAACGCGACGCGATTATTGTAGTTCAATTTCCTTGAAGGTTTTACAGAAGTTGTTCTGCAAGTTTTGCGTCGCGAAGGAGTCCCGCCTGTTCGAAGGAGCTTTTCTGCGCAACTCGTTTAAGCATGATAATAAAACAGGGTGAACTGAAATGCAAACAACATTGGAATACATTTAAATGTAAAACAAACACCTAACGTAATAAATATCAAAACATCAAAGAATGGAATGTTCATTATATCGAATGGTAATCGTATCGGTACTATGATACGTAGCTTTGTCCTAGGGTCATACAATCCAGTGCCTTTTATATCGCTTAAATGATTTGCTTTTGACCTTTTGTCATTTGATTTAATGTTATTCTATGTGGCATAACGGATTTTTTTTACTCTATGACACAGTAGGTACTTTAACATAAGTGGCGAAATATTGGTGTACTACAGTTAAGTTTTGTATGTAATGTTATGTTTTCCAAAACATTTTTAATACGTATTTAACTATCTATTCTCCCCGCCGCCGCCACCGCGATACCCCAGTCTGTAATACAGGCCTGCGGCTAGGACTAACATGATCAAGTTTACTGCTATGAATCAAACCACACGTATGATTAACGTTATTACGGTATCGGTGGGTAAATTCATTAAAATTTCACAAATGATAATAGAGGGTCGTCTAAGTAGTTTTCCTTAATTTTGTTAATATTTCATTTTAAATGTTATGTACTTAGTTAGACATTGTGACTTATAACATCACCTTTGATGATTCTGTAAAGCAGTTATAATTGTTATTCAAACAAATAAATAATGAACAAAGTAATTTCCTTCTAAAGCTGTGATTTAGGACGCTGTAATTTCCTCCTAATGATACAAAAGTCATTCAAGCGTATCGTTAAATATCTACCCTCATTATTCCTTTGTATATAATAAAGCTGAACTGACTCGAACAGACCCACGGATAACAATATTTGATCATTGTAATCTGCGTGTCGTTAATGGAGCAAGAAAACACTTTAATATTCCATAATATTACAGTGCAAAGAGGGGAAATCGGATAAAAAATGTAAGTACAATCTGTTAAGGAAAATCTGTGTAAGTGGCAGCTGATCCCTTGACCCTGTTATGAGGACATCTTGTAATATAAACTGGATTTATAATAAAATTACTGCTACCTTTTACATTGGACTAGCTTCTGCCCGCGGCTTCGCCCGCGTGGATGTCGAAAAATATCCCACAGGAACGCACTACCGGGATTAAAAGTACCCTATGTGTTAATCAAGGTAAACAATGTGTTATTGCACTGCTTGCTTTGTGTTATCCAAGGAGCAGCGCTTGGATTGGTAAATGATTGTTGTAGGATAATCAATTAATCCTAAAACCTAACAATAGTGACGAAACGGCAAATTACCTACTTGCATGACAAATTCGAAGGCAAGTTTAAAGCGAAAATAAAAATTCTCTTTATTCCCTGGGAATTTCGAAAAAATTGTCACCGAAATTATTCAAATGAAGATTAAGATTTTGTAGTAGCACAACTGGAGCACCCACTATGAGGATAAGTGTGTGAGACGGAGACCAGACGGGTTGAATAAATTTAAGAGCTCCTTAGGATATGATATAGCATCATCCTTATGAATTCGACACGTATGCATGTAATATAATTAGGACAGATTTTTTTGCCTGTGTTTATTTCATTGGTTTATTTTGAATAGCTTCTACCCGCGGCTTAACCCGCGTGGCCTACAAGGAACAAATCACTTTTTTAACCGACGAAAAAAAAACGGAGGAGGTTATCAATTCGACCCGTATATTTTTTTAGTTTTTTTTTTTAATGTATGACCACGCATACCTTTTTACATAGTAGTCCGATTGTGATAATTATTTTTTATTGGAAAGAGTAGTCCGATTGTGATAATTGTTTTTTTATTGGAAAGGGTATACTCCGAGGGTGGTCTCATATAAATTTGGAAAACAAAATCGAACCCTAAGGGTCGGAAAACAGGGGATGATTGATTGTTCACTCATTGATTGTAATGTATAACCACGCATAACTTTGTACAAAGTAGTCCGATTTTGATAATTCTTTTTTCATTGGATAGGGTGCCTTGCCAAGTATTATTAGTACATTAAAGCTACAAAAAATTACAAAATAAAAACTTTTTAACAAAAAATTAAACCGCCGAAAAAAACAGAAAAGCAAAAAATTATAAACCTCAAAATTTTGAGTCGGCGCTGAAAAATCAATGAACAAAGATCACTCAAAGCGCCGACTCATAATTTTAAGGTTTTTGTTTTCAGAAACAAACATACGCGCTCTCACTACCTCTCAATTTAATATACAAACTGACAATATCCCAAACAAAGCACGAAGTTCTCCGTAAAACTAAAGTAATCTCTGAGATGAGAGCAGTATAGTTTTAATAAAACTCAAAGCGTCTGTGAAAAGATTTATTTAAGAGACAATCAGAAGTGGATAATGAACAATTAATATTGATTACAACGAAATACTATGCCTATCGCATAATTTCTTTGTAAATAATATTTTTTGTTTTTACTTCAGGTGCTAGAATCACCAGGCTGCTCCGTGAGCTTACTCTTGAGCCGGCCACATATAACTGACCGTGTGAAAAGCAGTTCTCCTTAATTCTATCCCTGTTAAATTAAGTGTTTTGTCTTGAGATTTATTTATGGTCTTGTCAAAGCAGACTTTGAGGGGAAACTACACTCTTTTGAACTCAAAGGGGTAGTTCGATGTCGTTAGTGGAATCCTCGGAATAAACACAGACTCCTCTCAGGAACAACGTATCAGTATAGTTGCCTCGATAACAATTCGTTGCAATATTTTTACTCACAACCTGGTGTCATTGCATAATTTTGGCGGGTTTAAATTATGCAGCAATATAACTGGGCGCCAACTCTAAATTTTTATATGTGAGTTGGGAGACCGAGAGATATTTTTACCGTACCGAGAGGCTTCAATTTGTTAAGAAACTAAACCGGGTAATGTATGGCGTCATCGTTGTTTATCACTCGAGTCCACTGATTTATGATTATTTTCAACTCCTTCAAACGATCTCAAAAGAATTTCATTGATGATTGTGGCTTGGTCGTTATGTTTTACTTTAATGCATAAACTAAAGTCGCACTATTGCTCACTGAACGTACAGATTTATATGTCAGTGCGTAAAGTATTATAGTAGGTATGTGCCCAATTCGTTTTTACTTATAAAGTTGCTTAGGTATCTATTAAAGAATAGTTAGTGTAGTTATTTAATTTTATTTAATACAGAAACAAACGCTTTTTTAGGGTTCCGTTGCCAAATGGCAAAAAACGGAACCCTTATAGATTCGTCATGTCTGTCTGTCTGTCCGAGTATGTCACAGCCATTTTTTTCCGAAACTATAAGAGCTATGCTGTTGAAACTTGGTAAGTAGATGTATTCTGTAAACTGCATTAAGATTTTCACACAAAAATAGAAAAAAAAACAATAATATTTGGGGTTCCCCATACATAGAACTGAAACTCAAAACATTTTTTTTCATCAAACCCATACGTGTGGGGTATCTATGGATAGGTCTTCAAAAATGATATTGAGGTTTCTAATATCATTTTTTTTAAACAATAATATTTGGGGTTTCCCATACATAGAACTGAAACTCAAAAAAAAAAAAAAACATCAAACCCATACGTGCGGGGTATCTATGGATAGGTCTTCAAAAATGATATAGAAGTTTCGAATATCATTTTTTTCTAAACTGAATAGTTTGCGCGAGAGACACTTCCAAAGTGGTAAAATGTGTGTCCCCCCCTCCCGTAACTTCTAAAATAAGGGAATGATAAAACTAAAAAATATATATGATGTACATTACCATGTAAACTTCCACCGAAAATTGGTTTGAACGAGATCTAGTAAGTAGTTTTTTTTAATACCTACGTCATAAATCGTAAACCACAACTTACCTTTCATTCAGTCAACTCAAATATAAAAATTAAAAAAAACATTTAATTTCATAAACATAAACCTTATGCATAAACCGTGAATTCCTGCAGGTTTGTACGGAACCCTCGGTGCGCGAGTCCGACTCGCACTTGGCCAGTTTTTTTTTACATGTACTTACTTCATCATCATCTGCCTAGCCTTTTCCCAACTATGTTGTGGTCGGCTTCCAGTCTAACCGGATGCAGCTGAGTTCCAGTATTTTACATGGAGCGACTGCCTACCTGACCTCCACAACCCAGTTACTGGGTAATACGATACCCCTTGGTAAGATTGGTTGTCAGACTTTTGGGCTTCCGACGACCTGTAACGAGGGTCTAAGATCTACGAAAGATAGCCGGGACCAACGGCTTAACGTGCTTTCCGAGGAACGGAAGGGTCTTATTACGTAAAGATGGTCACCCATCGACGTACCAACCGCGGCAAGCGTAGCTTAACTTGAACGATCGACCCGTGCGGCTATTATAACTTGCAAATATCCCTACTAATACATATTATAAATGTGAATGTAAGTTTGTTTGTTACGCTTTCACGCGAAAACTACTTAACCGATCATCATGAAACTTTGTACACATATTCTTGGAGGTATTAGAAGTAACATAAGATATATTTATAAAATTAAGAAATTTAAAATTTGATACGGGGTAAGTTTAAACCCCAAGAAAGGACATACGCCTATTTGTATTCCGAGATTTCGTCTCCGTCCACGATAACCGACATTTAAGCGGACGAAGTCGCAGGCAAAAGCTAGTTAGTTCATATTAATGTCAGTTACATATTTGATATCGTGATACCTTAGTTGAGATTGGATACCGGTGCCGACAATGCGCTACCCGGGCTGCCCCGCACGCCATGTGCACGTCTACCATTCCACGTAGTATTTTCGAAGCCCAATTTGACTCAGTAAGGGGATGATTTTGGAAAAATTGTGATACACGTATCTCATAATTATACTTCAAAAGTATGTGTACCAATTTTTGTGTCAATCGACCCAGAGAATAAAGAGTTTCATAGAAAATTCAACCCCATTTCACCCTCATAGGGGTGGAATTTCAAAAAATCCTTTCTTAGTGGATACCTACTATTCACAAAGAACACACCTTCCAAATTTCATGTGTCTAGGTCCAGCGGTTTAGGCTGTGCGTTGATATATCAGTCAGTCAGTCAGTCAGTCACTCACTCAGTCACTCAGGACTTTGAATTTTATATATACAGATACAGGATTCTGTAAATAGAGAAGACCCTCTGTACATGTGCCTTAGAGAGTACATTATTTACATTAGGTGATGAAAGAGTGCAAAAAGGGTAACCTGACACCGTCGTCCTTTCATTTGTAACTGTCACTATACCCAGAATAATGCAAACTTATTCTGCAAATAATTAGAACGGTAAACAAAACAGTTTGATGCGCAGTACAACAATAAACAGCTTTGGACAAAACTTAACAATAGTTACCTATTATTAAAATTTCGTAGTTAGATATTATTTTGGCTTGTGTCTAAATCATAACAGTCGCAAGTTACGATCAATCAGGTTGTTACGCTTGCCGCGGTTGGTCCGTGGATACCAATTACATACCAATATCTTTCCGTGCCTCGGAAAGCACGTTAAGCCGTTGGTCCTGGCTGTCATTCGTAGATCTTTGACAGTCATAGCCGTACAACGTAAGATATGTCTTGGACGGTCCTACATGCCTCAGAACGCAATAAAATACGCTTGCCGCGGTTAGTACGTGGATGGGTGGCAGCCACGACTGACCGTGGTAAGCGTATGAACCTTTGACCAATCCGTGCGGTTATTATTGCTAAGCCACAAGACCCTCGAGAAATTTAGAACATACAATAATATCGATAGTTGTACAAAATTACATCTTAGTCATGAAAGGTCGTAAAAAGGGCTATTCATCAAGTGAAACTCTACAAAAAGTTGATCCTTGCATTAGGACAAAGGCAAAAAAGACAAAAATGTTTTACGTTTAAAAACTGATTTACTACCATTTTTTTTTTTTTTTTTTTGGATGGGAAATCATCAAATGACTTCTCCCGCTCTGGGCGGAGCGGGAGGGCGTGTCAGACTTTTACTGACTAAAACCCACCCGTGTTCCTTCAGTTGCCCATGTGCCAGGGTCACGGTATCTCTTTAGAACAATCACGTGACCCCGGCAGGCATCGGTCCTAGCAGACCCCTTCAGTACTGCTGACATCTCTTTGAGGCGCGCGTGGAACACTACGCGCCGTCGACCCGAGCTTGGTCCTTACCGGGCGGCGAGCTACCCATTGCTCGCCACCCGCAAGCTCGCGCCTACGGTGGCCGGGAGTCCGCAATCGACTCCCGGCGCCCGGGGCGTCTCCTCCTGCGGCGGCTAGGGACGTGAGGGCGCAGAGACTGCCACTCCCTCACGCGCCCCGCCTCCTCCTTCGCGAGCATTACTGCTTCGCAGAAGGAGGTGACGGCTTCCCATGCCCTCTCGCTCCGTACCATGGCTCGCACCAGGGCCGGACGCGAGAGGTCGCCGCCGCCGATCGCCTCCACGAGGACACGGCGGTGCTCCGCCCAGGCAGGGCACACTTCCACCGTATGCTCCACCGTGTCCTCTAGACGATCCTCACAATGGAAACACCCGGGCGTTTCCTCCCGCTTTATCCTGAACAGGAACCCACCGAAGCACCCATGCCCGGTGAGAACCTGTGTCAGGCGGAAGGTGAGGACGCCGTGGCGCCTCTCTATCCACTCCTCAAAGAGGGGACTTACCGCCGCAATTGTGGCGTGCCCTGCGCTGGGTTGCGACAATCGTACCCGCCATGTCGCCATGAGATCCTGCCGGAGCTCTGTCCGCCGTGCCGCGATTTGTCGCGGCAGCGGAGTTTCGCCCCGGCGTTTCGCATCCTCGCGCCACTCCCACATGTGGGCGAGGACCTTTGCCTCCAGATCCCATGGCGGCACTCCGGCAAGGAGACTCGCCGCCTCGCAGGAGACCGTGCGGTATCCCCGGAATTTACTACCATTGCAACATTCACGTTAAGACAATTTATTTAGAGCTTACTCTTTAAACCCATACAGCTTTTAGACCAAATAAGCGTAAATTTATTGAACAATTTTTTTATAGCGATTTTTCTATAAAGGTCATATCGATGGCTCCCACGCAGATGGTCGGAACATTGTTTTTGACTAAAACCGTTTTTTTGTGCCATTACAACAATCTTGTATAGTATTATCTATTACTAAAATCCAAATTTTAATATCTTATATAAATAATGAGTTTTTGAATGGATAATGGTCTTAATATTTAAACGCTCCCGCCAATAAACGTATACGAAAAATGCTCTCCTGAGAAAAAGATTTTTTAGCCTTACGACCTTATGCGTGGGAGGCGTCGATATAATAATGCCTATATTTCAGTTACAACAAAAGCCAGAAGATTCCGAATGTGTTCGGTTAGAGCATCGTAAATATTTGTTTGGAACATGTTGCGAACCAATGATGAAATTTTTAATACAAATGCATTATGGTACGGATGTCTGCTGACAAATGGGCTAATAGAACGATCAATTTTGGTCCCACTAAACGCTCGACGATATCGCGGCAGGCCGAGATGAAGATGGCGAGACGAGCTTGAATCCTACCGAAAGGACTGGCCAGCACTAGCAAAATACAAAATTCTGTGAAAAAGGGAGAGGGAGGCCTTTGCCCTGCAGTGGGACAATACAGGCTAGTTAAATAAGATTATAGTCATAGCTCTATTAAAGAGTGTTTTACCGGAAGCTTAATTGAATGCATTTTGACGTGGAAAATATTCGAAGCCTAAAAATTATACATATATATTTTTCCTGCTATCTTAGGACCTTAACCATTAATAAAAAAAGGCATTCCGTTTTTCTTTTTCAATGGTATTTTATTTTTATACAGTTTTTTTACGATTTGTTGCTCGTTATTTTAATATAAACCCTTTGTCAATGCATCGGGAAACTGATATAAATAAATCTTTTAAACATTATTTTATATAAAAACTTTATTTTATTTACTATCTAAACCTACGTGCGTTTTAAAAGGTAGCAGCCCAATCTAAATCTAGCACATACCTCACCCATGTTTCTATTTTATTATTACTGTGAATTACAAACATTGCTTGTTTACGTAGCAGCTGCTGCGCCAACTTGAAAATGTCATTAACTGATGATATTTATTTCGACCATTTTGATGGATTTAGTAGATTTTATCTATTTCATGTAACTTACAGACAATAATATTAGGTCCGATACGAATTTTTATTTCTAAATCCATAAAAATATAAAGTTACTCATACCTTCCGTACAAGTTGAACAACATAAACTTTCAATCTAGTTTTAATTTATTCTTAAATCAGAAAAGATTTTCACAAGTCTATATAAATGGTACAAGTTAAACAACTTAACATTACCACAGTAAGGCGTTGCTCATATTTCATCACTCCTCCAACTTAGTTCTTTACTCACAAATTGTACGTGGGAATCAATTTAGGGATTATTCAACTAAATTATGGCGACGATTACTAGAACATTAATCCCCCTAGATGTAACATCTTGGCCATTTCGTATGGGGTCGGCTAATTCGTTTTGAGCCGCCAATTTGCACAGCGCGTTGAAGTAGGCTGTATTGGTACAACATTTTAGGCCTCACAATTGCTTCGTTAATTCGTAGACCAACTCAATTATTTCAAAATCGGAAAGTTAAATGGTGCGTCTGTGGTAACGGCTACACTATCAAACGTAGTAGTAAACAGCTGAGTTGTGTGTGTATTAGCTCGAAGTATTTATTTCATTGAAACCATTAACAAGCAATTTTGAACCGTCAATGAGTGGTCCAGTTAGTCAAAAAGTTGAGCCAGACCGACAGAATTTTTGTAAGTTTTTTCCTCATTAGTCAAATTATGATATGTAGTTTAGATAACTAATTTATACATACATACCGGTTAGGTAAAATTGAAGTAACATGTGAGTTTTATTGTTGTTTCAACTTATAGTAGGTATGCCTCAAGCAAATAAATCATCATCATCATCATCAACTTTGCGATATCCCGGTTGCATTCTTTCGGAGCCCGGGGTCCGCTTTCCTCCACTTAACCCTCCACTCCGGACGGTCTTCTGCATGGTGAGTCAGTTAGTACGCATGTCACCCGCTAATACGTCAAGCCAACACTTTTTGGGACTTCCCCTTCTGCCAGGGCTCAGCGGAGGCGGCATGGCCAGGCATTTGTTCCCCACATCGCTTGCCGGTTTCCGTAAAACGTACCCGTACCTACTTAAGCGACACTCCTGCAATTTGTCGGCTATATCACGGATATGAAGGCTGTAGTGAATGCGTAAGTTCTTGACGCGATTTCTTCGTGTAACTCCGGACATCCAGCGCAACATTTTCATTACCGTGACACGCAGTTCTTGCTTGTGTCACTCAAGTAAGGGCCACACTTCACTACCATATAAAAGGACAGGCGTAACGATGGATTTATAGACCTGTCCCTTCAGCTGCCTTTGAAGACCGGGTTGATAATACTCAGTCTCCACTGACGAGGGATCTCACCGATGGAGACTGACCAAATCAGACTGTGTAAATCAGACTTAATAATACCCAGCCATAACAAGTCATGAAGGGTAAAGCTATCATAAAAGCCGATCAATATTAGCACCTTTTGTATTTATTTGGTAAATCCATTTATTTTAGATCGTAATATACATTAACAAGCTGAGAATACTGCTTCTGACAGGTTTCAGAACCAATGGTTTTAATTGGATTTACACAACGCAAGGTGCAGTGCAAAAAGCGTAATTTACGACATCTACTCGTAATTAGTACATCATTTATTTTATTTTAGGCACCATTAATTTTTTTCATAAATGCATGCAGTTAAAAATAAGTGTTATTTTCTATGACATCTGCCGTGTAAAATTAAGTTCCTAACAATATTAGAGACCAAATAATTAGAATATTTTAAAAGTACAGTACATTGGATAATTTTCATTACTCTGTAGCAGATTTTTTTGCCGATAATTTACTAAAATTAAAAATGTATTTACACCTCGTCCATTACTTAATTTTATACTAGTGTCTGCTCGAGACTTCACGTGAAACTTACTTTGTTTACACTTCGAGAACTTTTCGACTTTTTTCATTTAGCTCGGCCCCTAAGGGTCATAGCGTGATATTAAAAAGCCTTTTCAAGAATTTGGCTATCAAATACAAAATGAATTATTCATATTCAATTGGCAGTTCCAGACGTTACTTCCTACAAACAAATTTACAAGCTCACCAATTTTAACTCTTTATAATATTTGTGTTTTGTATTGGTATAATGCTCAAAGTACTTTTGCATGCCTTATAGGCAGAATGGACACGGACTCTAACAATATTTGAAATAAATGATTTTATTACCTAACGTTTTTGCAAATAAATAAATTCTACTCCATTCTTCCTCATCTGACTAGCCATTAGCCATCCAATACTTTTTCGTTTAGTACATTACCCGGGCTAAAACTGACGAGCAAAGATTTTAGGGTAACCCTTTCAATAGTTCCAATAGAACGTTAAACAATGATCGTTAAAAATACCAGTAATGAGGACAAAATTAACTGAAATATAAAAAAAAAAACGATTGTATAAGATCTTCATTACTATTAAAATTATTATCTCCTTTTTTCAAATCTCTCTTTACTTTGCAAATCGATAATTCACGTTTTAACAGTAACAATACTTTTACAACACCGATATCTTTTGGATAAAGAACAAAGTGAGAGACCGCCATCTTAATGAGGTTTTGGATACAAATGTTCAAGTCGCGGGTAAACGCTTTCTGTTTCGATTCTCAAGTCCAAGAAGCAAGTTTAATTCGGTATTCTGTTATCGTACCGGTTGTTTCCACAAGTAATTTATCTTAACTTTTTTAGCATTATCTTGAATTAACCTGTAGTTGATTTACGGAAGAGTTTAATTGTCTGTACTGAATTTATCGAACTTTGTAAGTTTGTTACTTCATCACGTTTTAACAGTTTTATAAGCGATTTTGATTTGGCTTACTGGTGTACCTAGATTGACAATAGTATTATATATATCCTTTTAAATGTACCTACCAAATAGTCTGCCTAGGAGGTGAGTGAAAGGCTAGCTAATGATGAACCCTTAGCGTTTACACATCATTACTTAAAGGTATTATTCGCTATCTCCTCTAATTTCTTACCTGCGTGATAGATTAGCAAATTTAGAAACAAAACAAAACATTTTAAGATTCGTATTACAACTAAAACTTCAGCCATCCTTGGTCGTCCGTGTATACGCTAAGTGATTTTCTGGATTAATCAGGCTTAATATACGAATCCTTTTATCGTTATTCCAAAGAGCTTTCCTTCGGTATCGAGTTTAATATTTACCAGTTTATTACTTTAAATGGAGTAGTAAATTCTGAATTGCTTAATTGGATTACCGAGATTATTGAATTTCGTTGGAATAATCCAGTTCACTGGTTTTAATTTTGGTAATTTAATAACCAATCGAGGAATTTGTAACTCGGGGATCGGTTTTTAATAAGTTGTTTAGAATTTTTGCTCTCCAGTTGATGTTTTAATTAATTCTGCTAACGGAATTATTTCATATATTCAAGATAAGCCCTTCCTTATCTTTCTGAGGCAAGTATGACTTGTGGTAGAAGTCAGTTCCAAGTCAAAAACAGAACCAAACTGGTCGATTAGAAAAGTTTTTAATTTATCTGCTAACAGCATATGAGCATAGCATTTTTTACAAGCTTTTATTTAATTTAACTTGTTATATGTATGTATTGATCAAATCTTACAAACCGAATTAAAACCACTTTCTCTTACTCTAAGGAGTTGTTTTTTTTTAAATCAAATCACTGACTCAACAGCGCAGAGAGCATAGTTGATTATGTTTGTTGTGTTGTATTTGTTGGTTGTGTATAAATTTATAGGTACGGTTAAATTTAACTCAAATTCTAGAATCAAATGAATTCTGATGAATACATACATATAAAATGTTGATGCTGACTGTACCTAAGCGCGAAGAAGGCTGACACTTTCTCGACAACCTTGGCCATCCTGAGCAGCAGGCGGTTTGCAATTTGCATGTATAAATAATGCAGAAAACTGTACGTAGGTTTAGACTGGATTGAATGTAAATAATAATATGAATTAATGGACTTTTATAGATTTTGGACCGATGACCGTATGTAGGCCGCAAGAGTCCTTTGAATGCGGGAAGCACAGACCCGGTCGAAGTGGCGGAGCTTGGATGAAGTCTATATCCAGCAGTGGCCGTCTTTTGGTTGAAATGGTGACGATGATGAACTACTTACCTTTTCCAAAATATTTTTTACTTTTTTATTCTTATGAACAAAAAAGGATTTCGTACATAGAACGACATTTGTAGTGTAGTATTCCATTCAAATCCCAACAGTTAACACAACTGATTGAGTATGAGTTGATATACAAAAACAACATTGACGATTTCTAAATAGAACACCAGAATAGATTCCGACCTATACAAATACCAGCTGTTTGTGATTCAAATAGGAACTTCAACAATACTATAAATTGGCAATTGTCGAAAGCTTGTGCCAACAATTGATAAATTGTTTCAATGTGTTTAAATACCACTGTAGGAATGTTTGTGAATAAATAAGAATTTTGGATGAGTTGGTTTGTTTGTTGGTCGACGTTAAAAAGTGGAGTGCATCTGCCTCTACTTTCAATCTTATAAATACATACATAATGTGGATTACAGAGTTAAGATCAGCTTAAAAAATTCTGTTATATAATAAAATCGCAAAGAAAAGGATTCCACCGTCATTTTCCAGATCAATTTGGTTAAACTTACCCAGAATTCTTATGATGGCTTTCCTAGATTTCGCCTGTCGTGTCTCGCCATGCACGTGACCGGTTAGCAGACCGATCTTCGTTTTTTCCATGACACGAGTCGATCTGGGAACAAGAAGATTATTAACTTTATAAGTACATCGGTTTTTCATGGACTTATTTCGATAATAAAACAGGACCTTCACTGTAAGGCCTGTTTCTTAGAGTATATACTATAAATAAGAAAAATATTAAATAGCATTTGAATGAAACGTGAAATTATTGGCCAGATAAGTTATCCTGACCTTATCTGTAAACGATTAAACCGATGCTTACCGTATTCAATATGCCTAATATTGAGTGGCAATGCTGCCAGCCTTTTGGGCAATTTTCCCATTGATAGCGATGCAGACGAGTTTTTTGATGCCCTCTGATTCTGTTCTCTCTGTTTGTATAAACAAATAAAAATGAATGAAAATATGCGTAACCTTTTCCCAACTATGTTGCAGTCGGCTTCCAGTCAAACCGGATGCAACTGAATACCAGTATTTTATTTGAAGCGACTGCCTATATGACCTTCACAACCCAGTTTTTGGGCAATACGATACCCCTTAGACTGGTTGTCACATTTTTGTGCTTCTGACTATCCGTAACGATTGTCAATCATCCAAAAATGACAGCAAGGGCCAACGGCTTACTAGTTTTACATGCTGTCCAAGGCACGGCAGAGGTATGTAAGGAGACCCACGAACCAACTGCGGCAAGCGTAGCTTATTCTGGTCGATCGGCCCGAGCGGCTGATATTACGTAGCCATAAGCCCCTGAACATTCAGGATAGTTATTTTTATTATCATGATGATATGCATGTGGGTCAACAACAAATATAAAACTCCACACATTCTGATCGACAGAACTACTGAGAAAGAGGTTCTATGTATAGGAATAGTAACGGTAAGATGATTGATGTGTTAGAGGAAAGCGCCACTACCGTTCATACTAAGGAAATAAAAGTAGCGTACCTTGAAGTAGGCCACATTTCTAAACAGTTGAATACTTTCCAGTAATGTTGCTTTTGGCGATATTTCAGTTCTTCATACCTCTTACGATTGATACAAAAAAAAAAAACGCGCCTGCCTTGTCAAAAACTTTAAAAAAATTAACTATAAAATTAAAAACAAGGGAAATGATTTTAGTGTTGATGGGCACAAGGTGCCTAAGTACTATGTAAATAGATTATAATATTTACTATGCAATTAAACCGCTATTGTGCCCAAAAGTAGAAAACTGAAAACCAATCTAATCGACGAAGTCAGGGGTAGTCACCTGTAAAGAACCGACCTTAAGACCTTCAGTCTCCGAAGGTCTATCTTCCATTTTCTCTTTTCAAAATAGTCAAAACAATTCTACCATTTATTTTCGTCTATCTATTTTAAACTTAACTAACCATGAACCGATTGAATTCTCGTAAACATCTTTTCAACCAGACAGATTAAAATAAGTGACCAAATACAGAATATTTCACTCTTCAAGTTTTCGTAATAACCTTTTCACATCCTCAGGAAACTAGTCTCTTTTGAATTTCCTTTGAGGCTTTGACCTAGCTCTTTGAAACGTGAAATTATTATCAAATGGTCTAGAAAATTACCAAGGAAATAACCAAATTCAGAAGGAATAACGATTCACCTTTTTGTTGGAAAGTGACGGGATACTTTAATGACCAATCAAGGCAATCATACCATAGATACATTAACTTTTTATTAATATAAATAATTTAATAGGTAGGTACTTTTAGTACAAAATAATAGCCCTGTTAATGCAAATGGTTAATTATAACTAGGAAATCTGATTACCAGCCTCTTTTTAGAAATCTAGGCACGTTGTGCACGTTGCGTGTGAAAAATTATAGTAAGTGTCAGTTCCGATGCGCGTCGCTAGTGTCGCGACGCGTTCAACCATCCGCCGCTCTCGCATCCTCGCTAGATGGCGTTTTGCGCGTTGACACGGAGCGCGGCCGCTAGATGGCGTTGTTTAATTGATGATTGTAGACAAGCCCCGAGAATTAACAAAAAAAAACCGGCAAAGACCATGTTGGACCACACACGAAGATTTCCGTACCACAAAGGCGAAAAATGTCACAGTGTATATTGATATTGACGCTATAAAAAAAATAAAAAATTATATGATAATAAAATTAAAATTAAGTTATTAAAATTAAACCAAAATTTTTGGTACCCTACAACAAATGTTTTTTTTTTATTTCTTAGCGCCAATAGAAACCTTAGTATGATTTTCGTGTATTGTTTTTTAGGGTTCCGCACCTCAAAATGAAAAAGCGGAACCCTTATAGGATCACTTTGTTGTCCGTCCGTCCGTCCGTCCGTCCGTCTGTCAAGACTCTTTTTCTCAGGAACGCGTTGAGGTATCAAGCTGAAATTTATATCAAATACTCAAGTCTACTGCCCCTTAGAGCTGTGAAAAAATTAAACTTCTAAGCTAACGCAATCAAAAGATATAGCCGTTTATGCCGCAAATTTCCGCAAATTTTCGAAACTCGCAAGGGAATCAAAACCTAAAGGGTACTTCCAGTCGATCTAGAATTTTGAAATTTGGTACGAAGCAACGTCTTATAGCACAAATAATGGGAAAATTGCGAAAACCGTAAATTTTTAGTTATATCATATAATAAAAATATTTTTAAACTTTATATCTACAGGTTTGTACGGAACCCTCGGTGCGCGAGTCCAACTCGCACTTGGCCAGTTTTTTTTTTAAACGTAATATTTTTCTATTGTCAAACTTAATATACCTGAATTAGAAGTTAATAATGTGGTCTCCTATGATAGTAAGCGCACACTATATTTTTCCCCGATTATGTAGGTATACCTGCATAGCAGCAGCGAGTAGCGTCTGTTGGAGATCCAAAAAATAATGCAAGTATTGGTAAATAATGTAGGCATTTAGATGCCAACTAGTATTTATTTTCTCGTAAACAATACAAAATATTTACCAATTTTAAAGACATTACAGAATTACATACAATTACAGAAAACAATAATGTTTCAACACGAATAAATAACTCATTACAAGTTCAATCTCCTTCTGGCCACTTGTAATTTGTAGCTAGTCGTTATTACCTATTCCAATTTCATCCAGAATTACAAGAAAACATCGGAAAGGAAACTCCGCTTCGCGTAAATGAATTTAGGGGTCAATGTACGACTCGTAGACGATTCTCGTTAGGGAAACACGAAAGGATGAAATTAAAACAAGTGAAGAGTGACCAATTTGCATCAAATTGCGGCATGTAACTGAAGTTTCTCATCAAAGTTTGCTTTTACTACGACGCTGCTAAAAAAAAGCAAAAAAGCAAACTTTGATGAGAAACTTCAGCTGAAGCTGAAGTTCACAAATAACTTTTGTATTCTAAATGATATTTGGAAGTAAGGACTGTTATACCTAATAAGATGTTAAGCGCCTCTTGAGAAAGTAATGCCTAAGCTTCTCATTCCACGAGTAAGTATAATCAGGGAAATCAATTATTTTGCAAATTATCACCCACTTCAATTTGCCGTGTTAGCCATTTCTTACAACTGTCAATTAAAGGCAGATTAGATCTGAATAAGCAAACGATTTAAGTTGTTGGTTAATTTGTTTCAGATTTAATTTGATGAGCAGATTACCTACATACACAACATGTGAAAAACAGGGTGGTTTTTGTGCCGTAACCGTTGTAGCTATAGAAAATCGGTCTTAGGAGTCTTTGTTCTGCATTCATCATCATCATATTCAGCCTATTATGTCCACGCTGCTGGGTCATAATCCTCCTCACTATAAGATGGAGTGGGCTGTCATTCACCACGCGGGCTCACTGCGGGCTAGTAGATATCATGTCTTCGAATTTTCTACGCTATACGTCTTTCCTCACGATGGTTGACTTCACCGTTTTAAGAGCAGTGGTGATAAAATAATCTACGTAAAGTAAAGCGCTTATCTGTGTTCGAAATTACTACCTACAACACGTAAGTCGCGGCCGTAACCATTGAGCCCCACTGGCTCATACTGCATTCATAGAGCTAGAAATAAAGTAGGGACTGCAAGAAAATGGGCAAATTACACAAAGTTTGTCGCAAAATTCGAATACATATTGTGTATGAAATCTTATTTTTTACTGTGAGAAAAGGCTAATGACATAATGTATGGTTTCAAAAACATTATGCTCGTAACTTTGCGTAAATATAAGTTAGGTACATGCTCGTGCAGAAATTTTCAATTGAAAATTTCAATTTTCATATTCAACGAAAAACAGTTATTCACTTACAATGAGAACAAAAACGAAGAAATGTTCTTGACAACATAATTTTCCGCATCTGTGTCACAGATGTAATTTTCAAACTTGTAAAGTCGTTCTCATAATATGATATTAAAGTAAAATTCCTAAAGTACGTTTAAGTTTGTATATTTTGGAACAGTTCTAGGAATATTATATTGTTAAATTTACTAACAATAGCGTGATGTTAAATAGTCTATAACCTCCCTCAAGAATTGGGCCCAACCCAACTGGTAGTTCTAGAGATAACCCCTACATACAAACAAACAAATTTTACCTCTTTAAAGTATCAGTATAGACTATTCAGTGTAATAGTTTGTGTTCAATACTGGTCGGTTGCGCTAGGAGATGATTTTTCATGGATTTGCATGTAATGCTGTCATAGACTATTTCGTAAAACCAGACACAGACTAAAACAGATTCAGATTTATTTTATTTAATACCTTTATATATAAAATAAAATAAATCTGAATCTGTTTTAGTCTGTCTGGTCTTACAAAATAGTATATGCACACAAATAAGAACTTTAAGACATATGACGAGTTAGAGACGTGATGGTGGATACCAACCCGCACCAGGCTCGCGTAGTGTGTTATGGCTCATTCCTTCTCACAGAGATTAAGCCTGTGTCCCAGCAGTGTGACCACATAGGCTGATCGTGCTGAAGCACATAAATGTACAGGACGGACTTTATGCCATAGAAATTTACTCTACATCTTCTATTCCAACAGATTCCGCTTTTTCTTTTGTTTTTACTTAAGTGCTGCGTCACAGATTAGCCTGCGCTATACTGTTGTTTACCTGAACAACCTAAATATCCAAAACGGAGCTATTTTACGATGCACGTGCGTCACCAAAAGAGGAACACACAAGTAGCCACAAAATCCCGCACCTCGTCAGCTTTGTACAAATACACCCTTATCATCTGCCTACCCTTTCTCCAACAATGTTCGGATGGCTTCTAGTTTTACCGGATGCAGCTGAATATACCACTTTTTTTTCATGAAGCAACTACCTATATGACCTAGTTATTGGGGAATATAATAACTTTGGTGCGACAGGTTGCCAATTTTCAGACTTCTGACGGCCTGTATTGATTGCCAAAGGTCTACAAATGACAGCCAGGACTAACTGCTTAGCGGGCTGTCTGAGGTACGGAGGGTTCTTGATATACAAAGATAGCCTCGCGTCTACTGACCAAACACGGCAAGCATAGGTTAACCTCATCGATCATCCCGTGCGACTATTATTATTTAGCCACAAACTCTATTTCATACCATTGCAATCACAACGCCAAGCTTCCTAACAAAAACCACATTTAATATTAATAAGTATTCTCCCAAATAACATATGCGATTTCAAACATGATCAGTAACCAATTCCCTTTATAACGTAATAACTACATAATTATTGATTTCTCTACGTTGTTCTGCCAGAAAAATAATGAATGTACCTACCTTAAACAGATGCGAACAGACAATTCGGGTATCTTGTTAGAATGCCCGACACTGACAAATTACATGTACAAAAAAGTAGAGGAATTCATTGTCCAACGAACGTTCACTGAGGTGGAAGGCGACAAGTGCCCTTTATGCTACGTAATGGTAAAGTGATGTTTGTTCTCTGAATATATATTATATAAGTTTATATAATGAAATAGTGTTCCAAAATGTTTGGGAATTCTTTTTTAGATATGACTAACGTTACTATCGTGCTACGTAATGGCCAAGGTTATTACGTCTTTAGCAAAAGTTTGGACGTTGTTGTCCAAACCCAAGCTGACAGAAAATTGTTTAGATAAGAAGTAATGACCAACCGTGATGTTTTTCTTCCAAAAGAAAGCAGTGTGAAGGAACCTACAGATAAATTTTACGTATCTAATACGTTTTTATTACATAGCTCTGCAGAAAAACGTACTTATAGGGTTTATTAGGTATGGTTCAGAAATCAGCCGAGAATCTTAAGCTACTTAATCGTGAATCAAACCACTACTACTAATGTTCTCTAAAGAACTTAAATATCCAACTAACTATCGCCTAGACACATAATTAAAATTCATAGCTCGGGACTATGTGGACATATCGTTATCATTCTCAGGTACTTAAAAAAGGTGTTTATGAGTTAGGGACCAATATACTGCTAAGTTAAAACTTTTAGTAAAAAGAAATATTAACAATATATATATATATAGTCCTCCAGACCGAATTTCGGCCACGGCGGCCAATCTCAACGGAGACTAGCCATCGGCGCGGGAGATATTATAGTGCTCAAGTGTGTGCGCAGACATAGGAGCACTCACTCTTCCCTCACTCTCATAGTCCGATGGGACGGCAATCGTAGGACCAACGGCTTAACGTGCTTTCCGAGGCACGGGGGTATCACACCGCCAACTTCCAAACTCCGGGCTGCTACTAAGAAATTCCTAATGGAAAAACCCAGAAACACTTTGCCCGACCCGGGAATCGCATATACCTTATATGGGAACCGATTACTTTTCCGAATTTTTTTGGTTCGAATTTAATTTTACCGAAAACTACTGACCGACGTCTTTTTTGCTAAATGCATTATTTGACATATTTTTAGATCATCGAAGTATCATGTTTCATAGGTATTATTTTATCGAACTACGAGTATGTTTCGCCGATTTACAAAATAACTTTTTGCTATTGGCCGAAGCATTTTTTGAACTTATTTCATTTGCCAAATGATTTATTTGCCATATTTTCACCACAATGACACAACATTTTAGGGAATATTATTCGGTCACAAATATATAGCCGGTTACTTGGTAGCGTTTTCAATATGAAATTAAAATATATGTAGTGTCATAAAAACTCAGTATATTCTACTACAAAATTTAGTGAGAATCGAATCGCTATAAAACCGACTTTACGTAGTCTTGTCTGTCCTACCCCTAGAGTGTAATTTAAGCCCGCGTAGGCGCGAAGGGGTAGGGCGGTCCGTGAGCTGAGGAGCAGGCGGTGAGCGTTAAAACCGTCTGCGACGATAGGCTCGCGTGGGGCCGCCTAAACCCTGCAGCACCGGAGCCGTGACAGAAATAATGCTTGCTGCATGTTGCATGCCTGATTGCATGTTGCACGCTTGTTCGCACGCTGCATGCTTGCTTACATGCTGTATGCTTGTTCGCATGCTGCATGCCTGCTTGCATGCTGCATGCCTGCTTGTACGCTGCATGCCTGCTTGCATGCTGCATGCTTGAAGCAAGCATACTTGTTTGCATGTTTCTTACTTGAACCCTTTAAAAACACTTTTGTTCATAATCAACTGTTTTATTTAGTGCCATTACATTTAAATAACTAATTAATTAAACAAAAGAGTAGGTTAATCTGGACAGTGGATGTTCGGAAACATAACAGTTCGAACAAATGTTTTTTCGGCTAAGTGTAACTTCGGTAAAAACTCATTCGACCAAATAAAACGTCGGAGTAACGAAAAAAATCGAATTGATAATAAGTCAACTGATACAGTGGCAGACGTGACTTCGATGAAGTAGAAAAAATAGTGAAATGAAATTCGGTCAAATATTTTTCGAACTTATGATAGGTACCCCTTATATAATACCCCATTCTCGCGTATAGGCAGAGAATAAGAATAGCAGGCACAAAGAAGAAGAATATGCTGCTCAGTTCTAGAAGTGGAGACGGCGCCATCAGCGCGCAGAACGCAGAGTCCAACCATATGTTGTCGGAATCTGAAACAAAAAACTTTGTCAATAAAAAATAATCCGGCTTCGATAGATCTTTAAAGAAGAAGTATGGAAGTAGTACAACAGGCGTAGCATGACCAATTCTATCTCTATTCTACCAAGAATAGACAAAGTTCTTTCTATTCGATTCGACATCTCTTCGGCCCGAGCACGGGGTGACCCGTAGACTCGGGTTTCTATGAAGACAAAGACAGTTATTCTTTCCATAGCAAGAGAGTGATGTAATTAAGGTGGATCCGCTAAGGACTTTTTCATTGAATAGTCATACAGTGGGATTAAAAATCTTAAAGTATTGTATTGATGTTTAGAATTAATATAATCCTGTAAAAAAAAAAATTTAGTACCTACCCTCAACTGCAACTTCAACTCAAAAGTAGGGAAAAATTAGTCGCCATGCTCGACATCGCAGAATTTTGTCGACTGAAGAATAGAAATATTTCCTCTTTTCAGTTTTAACATCGCCGTGCCATTTTGTCTATTCTTCCGTCGACAAAACTCGTTTCTATGGTGGTCATGCTACGCGTGCTGATCGATAAACAAGTAGACAACACCAGCAACTTTTAAATCCATGTTGTGCGTGTGCTGAGTGGTCAGTTCTTCATCATCATCATAAATTTAGCCGAAAGACGTCCACTGCTGGACATTGGCCTCCCATAGGCTCTGCCATTTCGACCGGTTTTGTGCTTCTTGCATCCAACGGATTCCTGCGGCCTTCACAAGGTCAACGGAATGGTGGTAAATACGGAATGGTTTAAAAAGAAACAAGTTCATAAGCATCTAGCCAAGCAATCGGTGCCACAAAAAAAATAAGCAAAGATATGCATGCATTGAGGAGGAAATTTCCGTCGGTTTTCAAAAGTCGCCGGTACCAAAACAATTCAAGAATTTAAATTCGAAGTTGAAGGAAGACGTATCTTTAAAGGCTTTTAAAGTTTAGCAAGTCGAGACGAATTGATGCAGTTACATGTGAGAAAAGGAAGGGATAACTCGGTAACAGCTTGTACCCCACGCAAATTGGAAGTTGTTGTGTAAGCTCGGGTAAATTTCAATGAAACTGAACGCGATTAGCGCATTTAAACATGAAAAGCATCTGATATATTATAATGATGTCAGCCCCGACTTACGACTTTTAGGTCGTGAGTTCAAACCCAGACTGGCACTTTACTTTGTGTATTTAATTTCATTACCACTGCTCTCAAAACGGTGAAGTAAATTATCGTGAATAAACCGACAGTCCTAGAACGACTAAAAATAAAAGACATCATGAGTTTTTACGAATATAATCTTAAAGCACCATTTCTATTAGTATTACGACGCCCCGGCTCTTGCTCGAGTCAGCCTACGCAACTGCCTGTAGCTTTAAATTCGTCCCTAAATAATACATATTCCGGTCCAACCCACCCACCCCTGGCTGACAGGGGCATGGCTACAGAGTCCAGCGACAGCCGACGCTGACGTCCGTATCCCACAAGTGGTAAGATTTAGGCGTGGCTGGAGGTCTTAATTTATTAAGGTAGCCACAGGCAAGTCCGGAGAAGCAGCCGACGACCTCCTAGGTTGAATTTCGAGATTTTGTACATTTTTAAAAATTAAATATGGTATCACGTTTAGATAGTTTAATAACAAATAACGTGGAATGTTCTTGTGAGATTGTGAATCATATTTTCTAACGTGACGTTCATAACAACTTCATACTTGTCGCGTCTGAGACACGCATTAATCTTCTTGTATGTAAACTTGAGAGTTACGAGTATGTTGCCTCGTGTTGTGAAAAGTAAAGAAAGACGAGGAACGTAGCACGTGCTAGACTTCTTAACTCGTCGAATGTCTTAATTAGAGACACAATAGAAAGACAATTGCTTATGTCGCACTGTGTAACATAAGACATTCGAGAGGTTAAATTTTCAGCTATGGCTGCAAATACAACATCAAATTAGATAAAAGCACCTAAGTCTGTATAATTTCGCTTTCTAATTTTTATTGCACCCTGCATAAACTGTACTTTCGCCTTAGTTCTCATCCCTAAATAAAATGGTCGCTTGCTAAATCATATCTGTATTTGAACTTATAACACAATTAGTGATGTCGATACGCTCTCCCACCACGGCATGTCCTACGAACCTACCGCATGCTATAGGTCCCGTAGTTGCACGGTGTAATCGAATTATGATAGTTCATAATTGTTATTAGTCAAAGTTGGTACGCGTGCGTACTATAGACTAGTGTCCATAGTACACACGCGTACCAACTTTGACTAGGATCCCTATTTTATTTGATTTTCAACTTTTTAACGCCGTTTCCTGTGTTCTGGATCAGACCACGTTTGCAAGGACTTACAAAATATAGCGGCGGAATTTTATTATTCACTAGATTTTCAACTCTCGATGTTAAACCAAAAATTGAGAATTCAACAGAGCTCATCCTAACGCGTCGAAAAATCTTACTGTTCGATTTTGAACTCTCGGCGCTAAGTAATGCGTTGAAAATCCAGCGCGTGAAACGATCCAAATGTATCTAAATTTACAAAGACATAAACTGCATACCCACTGACACTACCGCGTTAATCGATTCCTGTCATGTCATACATCATACTTGCAGGAACATAATAAACAGCTGTGTCAGCATATTACGTAATATTTATCCTTGTTTTAGTACATTGATTACATGCATTACCTCGTGACGCCGTTGTTTAGCTTTATTACCTATTCTTTAGGATATAGAGAGAGATAAAAATCGCATAAGTACGTGGCGGACCGAGCACAATGAAGGGTTAATTAGCTGGGATGACTTTGACTTAAAAAAAAAACTCCTTAACATTGTAAATGAATAAAAACTTTTTTACAAAAAGAAACAACCGACTTCCTTTAAAACACTACAAAGTGAAAAATAACTTTAATTTCGGAAGTCGGTGTCTTAGGATCTGTATTTATGTTTTTTTTTTTGCCACCGACTTCCGAAATTAAAGTTATTTTTCACTTTGTTGTGTTTTTAAGGAAGTCGGTTGTTTCTTTTTGTAAAAAAGTTTTTATTTTTAAATTTTTAGTTGTGGTATTTACCCCGCACTAATTCCAAACAAACAATGCATATTTATGCGATAGCATAAATCGCGGTTGATTTGCTGTCTTTTTTTAAAGAGTTCCGGTGTCTGTCTCTGGAACTGATCATCAGATCTATATGAAATTTACGAGGGACCATTTCGGAATAAACCCCTTTCGAACAAAAAAAGAATTTTACAAATCCGTCTATATATGGCGGAGTTATGGCCGAAAATACATAAAGAAAAAAAAAACATATTAACATCCGAATTGAGAACCTCCTCCTTTTTGAAGTCGGTTAAAAACATGTTCTCCCATGCCCCTATTATGTTCCCACTGCTGGGATACACCACGCGGGTTCATATTTGCAGTTGGAGAATTAACCGTGACGTACCTACCTATATCGAAGTTTGGCAGAACATTCTTTTAACTACAAAGTATTTGTTCTTGGGATGAACTCATTTCAACTACCAATCCTTTCATTGTGCATGGTTCCACACGCTGACTGAAGTAGTTAAAACTGAACTAGGTATTATTATAAAGAGTATAATTTGTTTAACTGTATGTAGGTAACCTACAAACATACAAACAAACAAATTAAACTCTAAAACAGCCAGTCGATTTTAAAATGTTTTTGTTTGTATTTGGTAGCCCAATTCTTGAGGAAGGTTATAGGCTATTTAATTTCACAAAATGACCCTTAGAAGCAAAACATAAAGACATACAGTTGGAAAGAAAGCTAAGTGAAAACGAAGTAATAGCGCGGGTGGCCAAAATTTCACACAGACCAAGTGCTAATAAAGATTAACATAATATTTTTTTAACATCTATTTTAAATGTCTGTGGAACTAAACGGTTATTTATTATGCAAAATCTTCATCTATTGATGGGTAATTTGCATATTGAGGAGCACAACAGTTGAACGCTGGAGGTTATAGCGCTGTCCAAGTTTCAACAAATTTCTATAGAGTAACTTATGCCCATTCGGGTGATAAAAGAGGCATTAGTCTTATCTGGTTTTCGCAGGTTTCCACTAGAGACTAGAACTATGACCCATGGGTGATCAAGTTTATGTTTATATGAGATGATAACATATTAAATTAAGTGATACTTGAGACCAACTTAATCACATCCGAAAGTTTGCTCTTGCGAAACAAGGTCTCTGAGGTAGTTAATAATTCAATTTAAATCTACCCGAATGTTTTACCCGGGCAATGACCTAGAAGGACAAATACTGACCTTATTCATACTAATATCTACAGGGTGGCAAGGACATTGCCGCAAAACCGGCGACTATAAATTGCAGTCCTCTGCGTTAAAATTTGTAATTGAAAAATATTTTGTTTCCTACTGAATAATTTCATAGGGTATCCATATGATTCAGGTGGTAAGGACTATCCTGCCTGATTACGATCAATATTGTTGTCAATTTATTATTGATAAATACCTAAGGTAATGTTTTGATGATGAAATAAGATTATAATCATATTATTTTAATAGTTTGCATTGAATAATTTATGATAAGTGTGTCCGTGAATAGGGATCACTATTTCAATACAGATATACCTTCTTAAAATAATAACAGAAGATGGCAAAAACATAAAACAAAGATGTGTGATTTTTGTGCGTGTATGACCCGATATATGAACGTAAACGAGTAAATATGATAGAATAGGTATTTAATGTACCGTGTGGTGCCGGACGTAAAGAATAACAGCACCCCATTTCTTCCCGTGGGTGTCGTAAAAGGCGACTAAGGGACTTATTAGAGAACGGGCAGCAGCGTTCCCTATGCATTTTATCACCATACTGCGATCGCCAACCCGCCTGCCAAGCGTGGCGATTATGACAAAGCCCCCCAAATTGGGGGAGGCCTAAGTCCAGCAGTGGACGTCTTATGGCTGAAATGATGATGATGAGGTATTTAAGGATCGTAGCAGTTAGCGTCCATGGGAAAAAGACGTGTTTGTGTGTATGCTTATGAAATCACCCTCCAAAGTCCTTGTTACATGAATCTAGCGATATCCCCATCTGATGCATACGGTTGAAACTGCTCTAGTTTTTGATTTGGCTATATATCTGAAACTTAAATTAGCATTAGGAGTGTATTCTGCATTCACTTAGAACTATTCAGGCGTAATGTTTAGTCAGAATTCTGAGAACTAATACGAGTACTATAGATCTAGTTAAAGTATAGGCAACACTTTTCTGTAAGAATAAACGCTTGACACTCGATTTTACACCTAAGTTCTTATTCTGAAAGAAATGTGAAGCCCTTACTAAGATATTTCTTTGTCAAAAACAAATAGTAGGTAGGTAGCTCATAGATATCTTTGCGACAAACACAATGTTTGCAATTACCGATAAATAATGACTCTCTCGAGACAAAGCCAGTGCAATACAAAAGATGTCTGAAAACAATTTATCTAAAAGATAAGCAGCTGCATTCTCAAGTAGGGTTGCTAGTTCTTAAAACTGAAAAGCTGGTCGGATCAGCCAGTTTAGCCGGACATATAGGTAAAAAGGCCGAACACCCTTATTTTTTAGTCACGAAATATTCTATTTGCTACTGATACGAAAGAATTATTCTCATTAACTGGTTAACACAAGCAACATATTTGTTTTGGTAGATGAAAAAATCTACAAATAAAGACTTGTAATTTATTTAAGTTGTGCGATCAGATTCTTTCGTCATTCTCTAACTATAAATTCATAGAGCCAGAATCGTTCTGAGTGTAAATAGATTTTTTTCTTCTAGAACATTCTTTGTAATTGTAATTAAGCCTGATAAATGAAGATAGGCTCAGGTTCTATTACGTCGTTCGTTCACATCAACGAGGATTCTTACAGATCTGTGTACATTCAAGTAGTTAGTTCACATTTTAAACTTCAGAACACTTCAAGGTGCATGAAACATGTAACTTGAGCTTAGAATTTGCCGCTTTAAAAAAAAATTACTATCTATATTTTTTTAAATGAAATACTCACTTTTGCTAACGTCTATTGGCGACGATGATAAAAATGAAACGAAATCCTCAAATACGTCTGCCCAATGATCGATGGCCGTTTACGATAAAATTAGGATCAACATTACCTACTTACTAAATTTTATTTCCTACGAACCGTTACTTTTGTATCTTTCCTACAAAACAACAACTTTAAAACGATTTACTGAGCTCTCCTTTATTCTTATAACGTATCTTCAAAACAAATGAAGGCTAACATTTGGACAACAACCCGGAAGCTACTCAAACCATTATTACACATTTCCTCTATTGGGAGATCGTCTCGCATGATAATTACTATTTTGTTTTTAGGTTTTCATACCCAAAGCCATTGCCAACGGATCCCCATTACTTAAGCTCCGCTGTCTGTCTTTCTGACACAAAACTTTATAGTTTACCCTAATTAGGGGATCGTCATGGTAAAGCTGAAGATCAGACATGACGACCCAACCATCCGCGAACGTGATGACGGCGACAGTCATGAAAACACGACCGTAACATATTGTTTCAGTCAAAACATGCCATGACTTACAATTTCACTTAGTAGTCAACTTTTGTGAGATAGCAATTACCTAAACAGTACTTTAACTATCCATCCTCCATAGAACATTGCGAATATACAGCTCCTCAAAGACAATGTCACTTAGACGTCACCTCAACTGTTCGGTTGTAATGAATGAGGACAATTCCAAAGTAGGATTGATAGTGAATATCATCGTTCAGCGAATTTTATGAGAGAGAGAGTTGAGTAATTACTTTTATCTTCACGATCTTAGTTCTCATTATTTCAACGAATTCTCTTGCGAAAGTTCGCCGTTTGATCTTTGCAATTTTTGGGAGAAGGCGATCTTATGTTCTTTGGAAAGTTTGTCCACGGTCTTGTCTCCTGTATCCATGGGAATATGACTTGTTTTAGATCAGTAGTTTATTGGGGCACGTGAAACTGACCACAATGTTGACTAATACCTCCATATGAAACCTGCGGATGTCCAAAACATACAGATCTAGAATGTTTAATATTGTTACACAGAATGTATGAACACAGCACACGTAACTAGAATTTGTGTGTTGCTAACTAAACAAGGTGGAGCACAAAGGTAGAGCAGGTGGTAATTATTACCAAACAAAACCTCACACAAGTATTTAAAATGAAGCTTAGACTGGAAGCCGACCTTATTATGGTTGTCCCGAAATCGCCTGTGAATATGAGATCTTAGTGTAAGGCCATTTGCGTCCGGTCCCCATACTCTTAAAATGAGAACAATGATATTTCAAGTAACAACACTGCCCACAGTCGTTAACACTGAAGAAAATTGAGTAGATAATATTTAATTACGTTTTATCGTATTAAGATACGGATATTTACTCATCTGCACCCTAATCTGAATCATTTAAAAGTTATCACTAACCCATTGTTTCATATGTTCGCAAAATGTTGTCTGCTCAACAACGTAAATAACGCAATCAATGTTGTTGAACTGTCAAAATCAAAGCCATTCCGACTGTTAGTAAGATAAAATAATATTTATTTGCTTAAACATGTGTCATACATACAGAAAGACTTGCATGCAAGGTGACGACAATGACGACGACGATTTATGTGTCGCTTTTACCCGCAAGTCTGCGTAGTTTTGCTAACTAGTTTAATTTCGGCCATTTTTATCAAATGTAGTACCTCTACCTGTCATAAACAGTTTTGATTAAATAAAATTGAAAATTCAATTTGATAGCAGGTATCGTATAATTGATTGCTGACTAAACTTTTCTCATCGTCTATACTTTTGCTATAAGATTGTAGATTTAATTTAATAATACTGAAGGCTGATATCGTTCATAAAATTCTTCAGACTACGTTTAATTTTATTAAACAATGCGCTGTTATTTGACGCCTGTTTATTAAAGAACATAGTTTGATAAATTACTTAAAAAGTAAGAGTCGCTTTCTTGTATTCCCGTTTTATAAGGTGGATAAAGAGTAGATATAAAGCAGTGGTGGCACAGTGGTAACGGCCTCGATTTACGATAAGGACCGAAACCAATAAGGCGATTTACTTTGTGTAAATAATTTTATCACCAATGCTCTCAACAAGTTGAAGGAAAACATCGTCAATAAACCCGCATGTCCTAGAACCAGAAATCTCTAAGACATGTGACATATACCAACCTGCACTGGTGCTGCGTGATCGATTACAGCCCACTCCCTTTCGAAGAGAGGAGTCAAACAAACTCAAATGTTTGATCCCACCCACTCGTTATTTTTTAAATGTGGTAATGTGGTGTGTGGTTTTGTTTCAGTGTGTTTTATGTGTGTTGTAACTATAAATCTAAAAAACCTACATATATAAAGCGCCTACGCCTACGATCCTTCCATACTCTTTTTACCTTGTTTACGTTAATAGATCCGGCCATATGCGCACGCCGGTTACAAGTACTATGCACCTGACCTTACTGAAGAACTTCACCAGTAAGGTCACATTAATAATAATAATCCTTCCATGCCGTTTTCGGCTACGGCGACCGTTTCATTACTAACCTACTGGCGTCTATCATGGGCTCTCATGTGGCTAGCAAAACCTCCTTTGTTTACAAAAATTCTTGTACAGAGTGGACACGTGAGAGCACCATTAACATAATTGTAATTGATTGCCGCTGGTGGTCGGGCTTTTAGTTCGTCACGCTTAGAGTCTAATTTTGAAAGCCGACGAGTCTCAAAGTCAGAAACTTTCTGGTGTACCAGTGGCCTCCACTCTCTGCGGTTAGACGCAAGCTTTTCCCACTGAGATGGATCTACGTCACATCCCTTCATGTGTCGCTTAAGCACATCCTTAAATCTTAAGATAATCTTAAGGTCACATTATATGTAAAACAAACACAGTAATAAAATGTGGGGCAACAGTATTAATAGAAGAAGTAATATCATATTGTATAAATATACACAATGGATCAATAAAATCAGAGAGTTCGCGTATTTTCAAAAATGTGTGAAAGCATTCTAATATCGGTCCCAATCAATTCAATTCAATTCAATTTTATTTCACGAACAATTCACATTGTGTTTGAAAACTATAAACTATACAAAATACATAATAAATAAAAAAAAAACAAACTCATTAAAATTATAAACTAAAACATTCATAATACAACAAAATCTCTAATATGATAAATTAAAAAAAAAACAATGCAATTAAAAAGTTCAATAACATTACAGTTGCTATTCAGTCAGAGATACTCGTACCTCTGAGTTCCCTACAGTTTGGACAAGTTCTTGATATTGATTATCGCGACTGTGAATAGATTTTCGTGTTTACTTATAGGAATTGACCTTCTGATCATCAACCAACCATCTTAATATTTCGGAAACTAGGAATGCTAGCTTATTCAGAAGACTAATGAACAGTAGGCGCTGAATAAAATGCAATAAAAACTGCTGCTGAGACATATTACCTACTATTAATAAGTTAGTACCGCTCAGTTCTACTACCTATATTTCGACTCGAAAACATATTATTTCTTCAATAGCAAATGCAGTCAATTAATCACTCACAAATGTTGTACATGTATAGTGCGATATCCTATTCGAAATTTCAGGATTCATAGTTTATATTAGAATTGTATTGTGATATCTCTCATCGTTTCTGCTTATTGTACGAATATCTCGTTTCTACTTCATTCAGAGTCATTCATCGGTCATCAGTTCACTTTACCTAGTGCATACATTTACACATTCAACTGTAGAAACATTAATTCTATCACAATCGATAGAAGTACTCTAGTTTATGAGTTCATTCTAAATTCAGCGAAGGTCCGCCGCAATTTTGTTGTAAAGCGGAAAGCTTGTGGAAGTGGTTGGAAACTAAACCTGCGGTATTTTTTGTTCTTCAAACTATTTGTGCCATTTTTAAAGTTGGTACTAAATTTTGGAGGACAGTGTGTGTCGTTTATTTAGTCTATACATAATCTTATGTATTGACGCCAAACAAACAACAGACAGCTAAGCAGTCAAACTAATACCATTCATATTTCAGTACATATGTGCACTGAACAAATCTCTAATTCCCTACTGAAGTAACTTGGACCTACGAGAAAATGTTTACATTATATTTATTAGACGGAAAATAAGTAAGTATATACCCAAACCCTACCTAAATCGTGGTAGGATTTCAGGATATCCTAGTAGGATTTAGGTAGGTTTATGGATATCCTTTTATAAATTAGTTTTCTATGTTTAGATCTTTGTTACTCAATCACGCAAGAACGGCCTAACGGATTTGGATGAAATTAGCCACACAGTTGGTTTATAATTTTTTATCCCGGTAGTACGTTCCAGTGTGAAGGTTTTTTACCTGCACGCGCACGAACCTACTTTCATAAATTGTACTTACACGGGACCTACAATCGTTTGTACGTTTCTTGAGCGAAAAAAATGTGGAAAGCTAGTCGCTTCCTCGTCAACGAACCTTACACGAGCAGAGTTTTTCGACCATCGAGAGGCCAAAATGTAGATGCGAGACTCGGCGGAGAGTCGCCACTGTTGCCCTCGTCATCGAACGGACCATCAATTCCTCTCGGAGAGGGCGAAAGAATAGTCTTGTAAACGATCTTTATACTTCTATTTAAGTACGCACAATGGTGATACACAAGGTAGACATGCCGTCACAAGACGTTTACTGATAGCCAAACTTTAGTTATGTTCTTATATCTATGCGAACTTAGCCTATAAACAAACAGTTGTTTACCTCAGTTTATTCTGTCCACATTACTCATGGCGGCTTTCCATCTCTTGTTGCAAATAGAAATCCTACTTAATCGTAAAAGGTTAATTAATACTAAAATTATAAAGCTAAAGAATTTGTTTGTTTGTTTGGTTGAACGCGTTAATCTCAAGAACTACTGGTCCGAATTGAAAAATTCTTTTCTGTTGGGTAGCCTATTTATTAAGGAAGGTAAAAGTATATACAACATCACGCTCTAATCAAAAGGAGCGGAGCAGCAACGAAAAAAACCGGCCAAGTGCGAGTCGGACTCGCGCACCGAGGGTTCCGTACAAACCTGCAGGTCATCATCATCATCATTCGTCATCATCGTTTATGAAATGAAATGTTTTTTTTTTTTTAATTTTTATATTTGTGTTGACTGAATGAAAGGTAAATTGTGGTTTACGATTTATGACGTATTAAAAAAAAAACTACTAACTAGATCTCGTTCAAACCAATTTTCGTTGGTAGTTTTCATGGTAATGTACATCATATATTTTTTTTAGTTTTATCATTCCCTTATTTTAGAAGTTACGGGGGGGGGGACACACATTTTACCACTTTGGAAGTGTCTCTCGCGCAAACTATTCAGTTTAGAAAAAAATGATATTAGAAACCTCAATTTCATTTTTGAAGACCTATCCATAGATACCCCACACGTAAGGGTTTGATGATTTTTTTTTTTTGTGTTTCAGTTCTATGTATGGGGAACCCCAAATATTATTGTTTTTAAAAAAAATGATATTAGAAACCTCAATATCATTTTTGAACACCTATCCATAGATACCCCACACGTAAGGGTTTGATGAAAAAAAATTTTTTGAGTTTCAGTTCTATGTATGGGGAACCCCAAATATTATTGTTTTTTTTCTATTTTTGTGTGAAAATCTTAATGCGGTTCACTGAATACATCTTCTTACCAAGTTTCAATAGCACAGCTCTTATAGTTTCGGAGAAAAGTGGGCACTCGGACAGACAGACAGACAGACAGACAGACAGACAGACAGACAGACAGACAGACAGACAGACATGGCGAATCTATAAGGGTTCCGTTTTTTGCCATTTGGCAACGGAACCCTAAAAATGGACGAAAACTGGCAGACAACTCGGTGCGACGTGAAGGGTCAGGAAGCAAAAATTTGACGCGGACGAAGCCGCGGGCAGAAGCTAGTATGTAATAAATCCATGTTGATAGATTGCTGGAGGCCTGCCAGCTGGTTCGCGTGGTATTAAATTTAACCAAACACTCCTTTGTTAGAAATGCATTGGGATTTGGTAAGAGTCATGTTGTAATGTGTCTGGTTTACAGGCTGTATTCGATAGTTAATTATTTAGTGAGGATTGAAACATTCCCTTTACTACATTATCTTTATTTTTAGTCCTTATTTTCTACTTGGCTGGTTTCTTCGTTCTCATGAAAAATGTACCGGAAAAAGCGTAATATGTGGTAAAACGGTTTATTTGTGTGATAAAGCTAGTATCTTTGTTATGAACTATACCCAAACGTCATTTTTATGGAATACTTAAATAATGTAAAAGTACAAGAGATGTTTTTTCAGTCATGTACCGAACCTTTTCCCAACCATGTGGGGTCAGCTTTCAGGATAACAGCTAAATAGAATATATTTCCAAAGCCCAGTAAGGACTTCCTACATTTGACTTCTACATTTTAATAACATTTAATGCCTCAGGGTTCTCAGGAGCCATAGTGAATGGGTGTTAAAATAAGCCGGACAAGTACGAGTCCGATTCGCACACGATAGGATCCGTTCCAAAAGGTAAAAAACGCCAAAAAAGACGTTCATTGTACAGCGGCCCCATTAATGCGAACAAAGTTCTTTTACGCAGCTTGCGGTAGGTGTAAACTGGTGAGAATCGTCATGTAACAAAAAGCGTTACACCCCTCTATGCTACTTTTTATCACAACATATAAGAGAAAGAGACTGAGAGAGAGTGAGATAGATTTCGAGATTTTCGAGGGTGCTGAAGCCAACAGTGAGATTATAATGAAATTCTGTGATGGCGGCCATAAATTTAAAATTATTCATCATCGATGTAGTTTCAAGGTTATCAAGGGTCCAGAAGCCGGAAGTCAGGATAAAATGTATTCTACCATCCAAAATGGACCTAAAACGCACCTTCTTAGATTGAGTAATGATCTGACAGTCTACTATACCGTCTCTTATTTAGGTAGGTAATTAATATTCACACGAGAGGGACAAAAGATATTCCAGGTTGAGTGTTTACTATATTTTCTTTTTTAGATATAATTAAGTAACTTTTAAAATTAAAGATACCTATTCAGAATTCTTCGTTATTTAATTTCATGTCCTAAGTAATCGTTCCTAAACACATAAACGGCAAAAATCAGTCAAATGGAGCGAACAAAGACTAATAAAATTACTGTATAGGCACACTTTCACGCACAATATTCTTAAAAAATTACATTGAATAATTAACGTTAACTTTGCCTGAAAAATCAGCGTCTACCATAAGATATGCAAAAAATAGTGTCCTCATTCATTTTTGTTGCAAAGATGAGCCTGAAAAGAACAGCCTTTTATTGTATTTATAAAATTGTAAAGAAAAGTTTAATTATAACTACGACACTGGAATATTAAGCGAGGAATATCAAATTACACACTGTAAGTACTAACGAGACTTGAATGAAGTTTGAAAATGTAGTTTACCTACATAAAGCTCGTCTCTTAAACTTCGCTCAAGGCTAAAAAGCAACGTGTTACTTCAAAAGATATATCCATACACTAATTACTATAATATGCTCCTTTCAAGTGCAATCATTATTTCCAAGTTGAAGTTTTTAAATGAAGATAAACTTGGCTAGGTGTGACCTTTCCCTTTACTTTGGAAAGAAATACTTTCGAAGTATTTTGACCTGAAGGTCTGATATATACGAATATGATGGGTCTGATGGTTGATCAAACAACTTTATACTTATGTATGTATGTATTTTGATAAGAAACATAATAGAACCATTCACACAAACGTAATATTTATCAAAAAAAAACCCCTGTGTTGAAAACCGTTATTAAAAAAACCCTGTTGTCCTATACATTTGGACCGCAAAGATGCACTTTTCTATAAAACATTTTATTTTGATAAATGTTATAAAAGGTCTACGTTTGAGGGTCAAGTAGAGTCATGTGCTGAATTCAAGGTTATCTGCAGTTTACACATCGGTGTCCGTGCCACCCTGAAATATTATTTAGTTTTCTGTCTATTGTTATATTCTGTCTATGTTCAGTTTTTTATTTTTACTTTCTTTGTTACAGATACGTCAAGGAACAATAAGCCTGTAGGTCCCTAAGCAGCCTTAACTTGGCTCTCTAAATATTATAATGCTGTCCCTGTATTTTATTGCTAAGGAACATTAGGTCTTTAACCGAACAATAAGAATTCAATGTTTGTAACCTTTCCATAAATTCGAATGTATGAATTTAATGTTGAATAATAAATTCGTGTAAGTCAATGAAAAAATGGATTACACTCTACCTGAATCATTTAACCTTACAAAGGTTTGTAAATTTTCGATATATTCGAAATATGAATTTTATGGTTAATAATAAATTCGTGTATGTCAATGAAAAAATGGAATTACACATTTCGTAAATCGGAATTCCATTACGCAATAGGTACACAACGGTACCACAAGAATATGTATGGCCGATGTTAAATAAACAAAAGAACAGCACAAAACATTTGGTTGACGAAAATATTTTAAGAAAAAACGCGTATCATCCGGCTTACCCGAAAAAGTCTAGTCTGTTAACGAAATCTGACATTTTACGCTTACATCGAGACATAGGTCCAACACGCAAGGAATAAGAGACTTTTATTAAACCAGACACCGACCGGAAACATAGAGTAAATAAAGAAACGGGATACGGACTTCCCTGTCGGATAAGAAGTAGCAAAAATTGGTGGGTACCTACTAAAACATATTCAGCCCAAGTATGTATTAAAATCGTTAAAGCTATTTCTGCCATCGAAAGTTCTCATCGAACCGAACCTCACTCAAGAGACCGTATATTATTTCAAAGCGAATTCATATGTTTTGAAAATAACTAAATAATCATGGAATCATTCTCGACACGGAAACTTGTTTTTCTCGGATTTTCTCGACTTTGACAAGACACCGTCGTCGATCGTGTTCGGGTTTTGTAGTATGGTAGAACCGACAGGGCATTCCGAAAAAATACAATTGTCTTACGATCTTTGCAATTTGCAGGTCAATGTCAGGGTGTAAGTTGATTAAAATATTATATATTATTCGCCCACTATTTCGGCAATTGAACAGCTCGGCTTCAACATGGAAATGATGATTAAAATAAGGTTTTATGCTTTCTTTAATAAACTTACCCGGCGGATAATCCCTGTAGCTGATTTCAATGTACACAGCAAATGGCGAGGCACACACTATGGATATGATCCACAGTACAAGAATAATCCTCGAGGCTCTGGTTAGTCCAGCCATGGTGTAGAGATGAAGCGGATGACGTATAGCCAGGTATCTCTCTAGAGAGAACGCTCAGCACTGAGACGTAGGTAGCCCTGAAACAAATGAAAAATAATTTGGTGATGTAAATCTTTTTTATTGTTGACCTTTTCACGGGATGATTTCGTGTCCTTTTAAGATAAAAATAGACTGGAATACTAAAGCAGTCTCCTGGTGTTTCTGGGAAAGTGTCAAAGGGAGCAAATTACAAGAATATATAGTAAACGACTTGGGACTTGATTTTAATTAAAATTGAATATTTTAGGCTTCATTCGATTTCTTGAATACAGGAAGAAATGAGAGAAAACGAAATAAGTGCTTCATGGAAACAATAAAACGAGAAACAAAATCTGATTCTGATTCGTCTGGGGTCTGTATATTTCCAGAATAAAATAACAACAGTATCCCTTGAAAATCACTAGAGCATACAATTCAAATAAAACATCTGATCACAGGATCAGAGAACAAAGAACCATTTAATTCCGATAAAAGTTATTTTAACGGTGTGGTTTAAAAGAAGATGTAGTGACAAAAATTGAAAAAGTATGCTTAGATGGTTTGGTCATGTTGAGAGGATGAATGAAGAACGGCTGACAAGAGGTATTTACAAGGCAGATGTGAGTGGAAACATCGGGAGGGGACGCCCTAAGAGGACATTTAGTGACCTTATTTGTGATGTTCTTCAGAAAGAGCGTAGTACTCGCAACCGGCGTGTGTGTATGACCAATTGTATGAACCTAAACGAGGCAAAAGGAGTGTGTAGAGATCGTAGCAGGTGGCGTTCCGTGGTTTCTGCCTACCCCCATGGGAAAATGGCATGAGTTTATGTATTGTGTATTATCAAGCGTACCATTTCAAGGAGAAACTAACAAATATAAAAAAAAGAAATGATTTCCGTTCCAGTACACGAGACGCACCAGGCAAATATCACACGAATTAACTTTGTTTACAGTCACTCCACACAAAATGTCGCTTACAAATTTATTACGTCATTGGAAATTCGTAGGACGATATCCTCAGTGTTTTTTGAAAAACACGAAATTGATTTTATGTTTCCGCGGCCACTACCAATTTTCAAAGGCTAGATGAATTTTTATCTATAACTACTAATTACGATAACGCCTTTTTGAGGTCAGAAACTTTAATCGTATAAATGAGCTTCTGTGATCAATCTTTTTTTCACACATGTGTCACTCAGCTGTCACTTAGCAGACTGCCAAATCACTTGCGGTCCACATTAGAACGGACACAAAGAAATGCTTTGGGTGGACATTCAGAGATAAATGATTATTCAGAAAAATCCTACCTAGTCACTAGATGTAGGTCTGTGGTTATAACAAGGGTATTGGCATAAAACGTTATGTAAGTAACACAATTATACAAGAAAACAAACTGGCAGCCTTGGCTGTTTAAATCCTTCTCATGAAATATGAAACGTATTACAGCTGACTAGCTTTTTATCAGGCTTTCAAGAAAATACCGTTACATTTATGAGGTTCTAGATACTATTATGTTACAATAAAGTGCTCGATTCTTATTTGTATTTGTATTACGACAATCCTTTTAACAAATAATGCTTTTGTTATTTGTGGAAAGTAATGTCCAGTGTCCTTTACTGTGAAAATGTTGAACATTATATCGAAAATAACGTAGAAATATTATCGTTGCTTTTCAAATATTTAGGTTAGCCTTTATTTTTATATTTGAGTTGATAGGGATATGAAATCTACCATTGACTTTGAGCTTCACACTACTGACAGCTCACTTCACACTGATTGACACTATTGATAGCTCATTTCAATATGATTGACACTATTAAGAACACCCTTCACAGTACTGCATGCTTGCCGCAGTCGGTCCGTGGATGGGTGACCATCGCACACGTCGCACACGTTAAACTGTTGGTTCCAGCTGTCATTCGTGGATATTTAACTGTCGTTTCAAGGAATCAGATGTCTGAAAGACAACCAGTCTTACCAATGGGTATCGTAATACCCAGTTACTGGGTTGTGGATGTCAAAAAGGCAGTCACTCCGCGTAAAATACTGTCATTCTACTGCATCCGGTTGGACTAATAGCTGACCCCAATATTCTTGGGAACAGGCTAAGCAGATGATGATGACGGTCCCCACAAATCTCTGGTCCGTTTTGCATGCACCCATAAGCACTTGCTTCGTTTACGAAAATTGCATTTGGTTCCCAAGTGAAATTATAATAGTCTGAAACTTTCTCGCTTTAGGTTCAGACATGGGTGAGCCAATATAAATGGTGTGCACTTATGAAATCGGACGAACGATTTTTGTACCCGTATTGTTGTAAGTTTAGATCCCACAGAGAGATTCCCGAGAGATTGGACAAGTATGTGGACTAGTCTCTTTTATTTACGAAGTCTTGAAAGAAAGAAAATGTAATTCCACGGCCTACATTTTGTCCACATTCTAATAAATTTCCACACCATTTGTGTATTTACTTGGTTCAATTACCCAGAGTCTGCAATCTTATGTGTGTAACGCTATTACCCAGTAGACTGCGATTAGGCAGAGTGGTTTGGTTGACTCAATTACCCCACTGATATAATATAATCTGAGCTAGTAGAGTATACTTTGGGCCAACACGAGAAAATCAAGACTGTTAGTAAAAGACAAAAGCTTTTAAATTATCTTCCTAAAAAATTCTGCCCTCACATCATTGAAAATCATTTTCGATTTCCCCAATGTCATATGCCAATATTTATCTGGTATCCATGAGCGGTAAAATTTGCATACTGTTTGTTAATATCGAATATTTACGTAGTCCTTGTGTCAATTTGACTTTGCCTCATTTAATTAAAACCAAACCCCACGGTAACGTGCCGGTAATGTATATTTTGTATTTAGGCCGTAACTAGCCGATTTCTGGGTCATTAAAATGGGCCGTGATGTTGAGATTAAATTAAATTAACATAAATATCATTACGTCATCGTTGGTCTAGTGGCCGCAAGGCTACTGCTATATGCTGATCTCGGGTCGGGCAAAGTGTCTTGTCGAAGCGGTTTTTCCATCTGGAATCAGCAGCCCGGAGTTTAGATTTGTGTCTGTATGATGGCAATGGGCTTGCTCCGCTTTACTATGTGTAAATAATTTCATCACCGCTGCCCTCAAAACGGTGAATAAATACATCGCGAGGAAACCGGCATGCCTTAGAATCAACAATTCGAAGACATGTGACATCTACCAACGTGCACTGGGCCCGCGTGGTAGATTACAGCCCCCTCCCTCTCAAATAGAGGAGGTCTGTGTCCCTGCAGTGGGAAAATTATAGGCTGATTATGCTTCTGCTAAATAGGTACGAACTTAACTATTTGCTATTCTAATAATACTTATTCAGAAATATTAAGTACAATCTAACAGCAAAATGTAATATAATAAACAATATGTACATGTATAAAAAAGGGAAGAGCTCATTGAGCATCAAAAAATCCGTCCGCATCACTGTCAGTTGGAAATTTGCCCAAACGAGCATCTAAATAGTTGACCACAGTATAACCAAGTTGGCAGTAGGCATGTGTTAAATACAGTGTTATAAATATTTTGCAGCAACTTCACCTCTTTCTAGGGATAATTATGGAGAGTAACGAAAATTGGGAATTTACTTTACCACACTGATGCGACTCCATCAAATGGTCAAAGTGTGACCTACTTAAAAGTGACAGTACTTACTACGCTACAGAGATTAGGGTCCTCAGTTTGCAGAAGACGATACCCAAGCTGTATGGGTACTGGTGCCAATACACTGACTGATCGTTTGGAAGACCTGAAACAAAAAGCAGTCGTTTTATTAAAAAGGAACGAGACGACAATGCACAGGACGATTTTACTCAGTCGAAATCTATAGTAACCTCGAAAACCGTAGAAGTAGACCTCGCGTTGCCCATGAACTATGTCTATCGAACATAAGGGCAAACCATTTTCCAACAAACAACCCAATTACTCCTTTACCTAACCCTAACAACCAGTTTATAAGTCCTGTTTCAAAGAAAACATTTCAAGGTTCCATTCTTCAATTAGAAAACTTAAAGGTACCACATTTTTTTTTTTCTGGATGGGAAATCATCAAATGACTTCTCTCGCTCTGGGCGGAGCGGGAGGGCGTGTCAGACTTTTACTGACTAAAACCCACCCGTGTTCCTTTCAGTTGCCCATGTGCCAGGGTCACGGTATGTCTTTCGAACAATCTCGCGACCCTGGCAGAAGGTACCATACTTAAGGGTACTTCAGTAACAAGGCAAATAACCTTCATAGTTATACGATGCATTTACCGACAGATATTCTTATAAGCTATAATACAATATCTCTAAATAGTACAAAGTCAGTGTTTTCGTCTGCCTGTTTCTTGGCTTTATCATCAGGCTATAATATTCCCACTGCTGGAACACAGGCCTCCTCTTGGTGAGGGGGAGTTGGCCATAATCCACCACGCAAGCCCAGTGCGGGTTGGTAGATATCACATGTGTGGGATTTTTTTGTTCTAAGACTGGTTTTCTCACGATGATTTCCTTCACCGTTTTGAAAGCAGTGGTGATGAAATAATTTACACAAAGTACGTAAGTCGCGGCCGTTACTAGGTACTGGGCCACCACTATTCTCAACCCGTTTCCCCGCTTACTTCTTCTAAGCCTCGCAACGTTTTTGATACGTTTTTCACTATCAGTTGAGAATTTATTATGGAAGGTTCACATGTAACAAATGCATGGAGTGTTAAATATTTTACGTTGGTACGGAGCTCTTCGTGTGCGAGTCCAACTCGCACTTCGCCTTTTTCGTACTAGTTTACTTCACCATCGATATCAGCCTAGTATTTTCCCAACCATATCGGCGTCGGCGTACAGTCCAACAGAGCAGGAAGCTGATGAAGAAGAATATCAGTATTTTACATAAAGCGACAGTCTATGATGATACTTCTTAGAAAGACGACGGTTGACAGACGTGACGATAATTGTATCTATATTTCACTGACACTGTCGTAAGCTTTCAACTATAACAGCCTGTAATGACAGAAAGTAGGCAGTCAGGTAATTCTTATTTTCTGTCTTTAACTTATTTAAACTCAACCCACATTCCTTGCAAAAACGAGCGTCACGAACACAGGCTCAACAAGTTAGAAAACAAAATTAAAGAAACAACTTTATCCAGTTCTTGTCAAATTCACCATGTTCAGTTCAAAACAACTCGAAACGACAACACGATGAAAAGAAAACTTGGACGGAAAAGAAACTACGTTGATCAAAAGTAAAACTGAATTATCCCGCGTTATACAGGGTGTGGCGTAAGTAATGATCCACCGATCAGGATTCGATGAACCAGATAATTAACTATAACAATTAAAAATTTTAACCATTTTTACCCAAATTTTTTTTTTCAAATTTGCTCTTGAACTTAATGGTGTGTTAAAAATTGGGGTTAAAATTAGAGAAGAACCAACTTGTTCTTCAAAAGAGCTGAATTTACATAAAAAATCATAACGTATCATGATAGCTCTAGTATTCAGCAGTAATTAACAGAAATCAAAATGAAAACATAATGGTTTTTGTTGAAACTACAAACAAATATGTAATAAAAGGTAGAAATTTCGTAAATAAAAGACAAAAATGAAATATTTTCGGAACCCTTGGGTAAAAATGTTTAAAATTTTTAATTGTTATAGTTAATTATCTGGTTCATCGAATCCTGAACGGTGGACCACTAATTACGCCATACCCTGTATATGTATTCACATTAACCAGTTGTCCCATTGTAATAGGAGTCTTTCATGAGTCTCAGGCAAAAATCAAGATACCAGGCTAAGAAAAACCTACTTGGCCAACCTTGAAAACGAAACCAGTCTAACTAATAGAATACTACATTGGAGGCATTCGAAAAAAATACATAGACATACATAAACTTATGCCATCGTCCTATGGGGTAGATAAACTACAGAACGCTACCTGCTACGATCCTTACATACTCCTTTTGCTTCATTTACGTTCATATATCTGGTCGTACACGCACGCCTATTGCGATTACTACCTACCTGAACTTTCTGAAGAAAATCACCTTCTGATTCATCTCAGGGCGTTATTTATCTCCTTTGGGCGTTTTACTCACATCTGCCTTGTAAATAACTTCATAGTCGCATTTCAATAACCCTCCCAACGTGGCTCGACTATGAAAGTATCTACTCTTTTGTGTTTCAATTTTTGTCTTCTTTAGCACATCGTTCGTTAGTCATACATAGTGTCACCACAAATGCTTCACTAGAATCCCGAAAAAAAATACATCTTTTCCTAATTAAAATTATATTCAGACTACCATTAATTGTTTCATTAGATATGACCTACTATTATCACATTATAATTAGAGGCAATTTACTGACGAACGTTACACAATTTAGGATTTAATTACAATGTTAAACAAATGAAACAGACTATTAGAGCCTTTATTACTTCTTTTGTAAATAGGCACCTACCACAGTGATGTTAAATGATTTGCGAATAACCTTTTAAGTTAAAAACCGGCCATATTTTTCGATCGTAAACAAATTCCATGATGTCATGGAAGAACGCAAAACGTTTTACGCTTCACCTAGATTCGTAACTAAATTATTGGCTACAGTAGGTCAGTAGGTCATTCGATATTGTGGATTTCATTCTAAACAGTTTTGAATCTAGATTTGAAACGGTTCTTCGTGCCTGAGTGCGTCGCAAATGTTGTTGCTTTTGATTTTAGCATAAACAGCCTATAGTGTTCCCACTGCTGGGACGCAGGCGTTCTCTCTCTGAAAGGCAGTGAACAACCACGAGGGCCCAGTGCGGGTTGTGGATGTCACATAATATGTCTTTGAACTTTTGGTGTGGTGGCCGGTTTCCTCACGACGTTTTGCCTACACCGTTTCGAGATCAGTGGTGTTGACATGATGTGATATTTACACAAAGTAAGGCTCCTGCGTGGGTTCGAACCCACGACCTACAACTCGTAAGGAGGGTTCGTTACCACTGGGTGCTGGGTCAGCACTGACTTTACTTTAAAATACCCTTTAGCTTTCCACCGACCCGTGTGGTGCCGGACGTAAAGAATAACACCATCCATTTCTTCCTGTGGGTGTCGTAAAAGGCGACTAAGGGACTTACTCGAGAATGGGCAGCAGCGTTCTCTATGCATTTTAGCACCATAATGCGATCGCCAACCCGCCTGCCAAGCGTGGCGATTATGGCAAAGCCCCCAAATTGGGGGAGGCCTAAGTCCAGCAGTGGACGTCTTACGGCTAAAATGATGATGATGAAGTGTGTACCTACTTGAAAGGTATTTGTTGATTGTATTTTTAAGAAAATTACCTACGCTAAACCAACGATTCTTTCATTTTTAGACATTTTTTCCAACTCTCCACTCATCTTAAAAAGTGCTCCTTTTGCGAAGTGCACCAATTGACAAGTGCACCAGTTACTAAGTTCACCATTTGAGCATGGTGTACAAGTTGAGATGTGCACCAAATGCATCAAACCCATTATAACGATCCACAAAGTGGATTAAATACGTATTATTGAAGCTAACGCAGTAAGTAGCAAGCAAAGTCAGTAAGAGACAATCAATTTAATTCAAGTTCGACATGCGGCAAACGTATCAGACACAGTCCCGCTTCTGATTAGTTGCTTTTGGGATGACGTTGGCGATTTGTGTGTTGGTGCGCAGCACTATAACACGATCTGTTAATCTGACTTTAGAGTTTTTTATTACCTACTTAGGTAGGTAACGTAACTAGCTAGGCCAGGGCTATAACCTAAAGAAGTAATACTGAGCCAGTTAAAGACTGAAAATTATTTATGAGTCAATGAAAGAATCGTCTCTTCATTTGGTTTTCAAATTTTTTCTTAAATAGTTTGTGATATTTAAAAATCGCTGTCACGTAGATTATGAAATTGAAATACAATCTGCGCTCTTTATTGGACCGTAAATATTAAATAGCTTTGAAAATTAAAGTGTTCATTTCAAATTCCCTTTTACCTTCCTTTGAATCAAACTCGATAATCTTGTTCACAAATTTTTCCTCTAATATAAAATACAATATACAATTTTGTTTTCATAATTCAGATTACTAATTATAAATTATTTTTTGTTAGGGAACGGCTCGAATATTCCTAGAATCAAAACGGAATGAGGTTATCAAGTTATACATTGACGCCTGTTTTCCCCCGAAACGTTAGTCTGACGTCACAGTACACCCACATTTCGTCTTTTATTGTTAACTCCTATGTAATAGTGGGCAAGCTATTGCCATCAACCAGGCCTTAAACAACACTGCAGCTATGCTATTCTCTAAGAGACGATGTCGTACCTTATTTCATTTGAAAAAACAAAACGACATTACATTACATATAACACATAAAATTAAGTTATATAAAACAAAATCAATGTAATAACCACAACATTTTCCACATATTTACAAAGAGGTATGCTTTAATCCTCATCGGTAAGGTAGTTATAATTCACATTCTAGTACACATTTAATATCTTTATAAACTTACTAGTCAGTTACCAGAACATTTATGTAATTTGTTCAGTAAATTAACAAAATTACTTCGAAAAGCATTTCTATTCAGCATAAATAAATTATCTTGGCTAAACGACGAGCTTGTCGTCGAGACAGCATTGAGATCGATCGAGCGTGCAGCACTGATTCATACGGTATTCACTAACTCATTTATGGTAGTCAACGAACTCATGCTTGTAACCTCCCGTCGCTGTTTCGTAGATAAATTAAGCCTTGCAACAAATTTCTTTAAATCGCAATCGATCAATCTCGACTGAGAGTTTTATGGGCATAAAATATTTGAGTTGAAGTTTCTAACTGACGGCCGTTGCAATTTTGTAGCTACTCACAGCTTAGTGAATACCACATTGCCAAGAGAATAGCACTGCTGGGTAATTCCTGATGGAAAGCTCACTTTCCCCGACATCGAACCGAGGACCTCACGCTCAGCAGGAGCACTTGTGACCATCGGACCCACGTAGCAGACAAATTACTTTAATATATCAGTAAAAATAATAAAAAAACGACGTATTACAATCAGCTGTTGTTTGCTAAAAACGAATAGGCATTATCATCGGATCAAATCATAATCGTCCCGGAGACAGGCGCGACGTGACTGTAGTAGAACAATTTTTATGATAACATCGAACGAACGGTTATACAAGAATTGCTTCGCACCGTCGGCGTCGAGTCGCACTTATCTGAGCTTTTATAACAGACACGACGATCAATGAACCACCAAAATAACTGCTATACTGCTACACCTGTGGTGTTGTCATTTATCCGTTGATTACGCTGCCGTCAAAAGGCACTATAGAAATCCAATTAAATTCATGGACTCGTGTGACTGACCGGAACAACATAAAATGCAAAACACATTGCCATCGATCGCGGTCACTCGTGTGTTCTCTACGTATCGACCGATATTACCTACTTCAGTGCAATGGCGACACTATATGATGGTTTGTGACGTTTTCATATTTTATGTTGCTAAATGTGAATAAAATATACAGAGAGATAGTGAATTTATAGAACTTATAAGCTGTATTTTTACACAACTGCGCAACAACAAGAACAGGGTTATGTTTCTCATGCTTAATGCTGTATTTTCACCCGACTTTGTTACAGCAAACAAATGATTTTCATTCTTTCACTATCGACGTCATTACCGTTATTCTACTGCCTTTATCCCAATTTATTAGGGATCGGCGCAACATCTACATGTATTTGTATGATAGATTCTTTATACCCTCAAAGCATCGTAACGCCTGAATGGGTTTTAATAAATGAGGTGTCTATCGATGTGTCGGGGTCGTGCGATGGCGAAAGGCTCAATTTTATCGCAATAATATCAAAATTGCGAATTTTAGACATCAACAATTATGATTTGTAAGCTGTCACAGGTGCCATCATAAAATACCGTGCGTTTATTTGGATTCTTAGTAGGTATGTAGGTGTTTAAAACCATTTTAAACAAATGAAAAATGGTTTAAAACCACGACCATGAGGGCCGTACATAGATTACGCATTATTAAAAATTAAGTGAAAGAGGCTAATTGAAATCATTCACCACTTTATTAATCTATGTGAAGTCATAGGTATGTCCTATATCATACTTTTACTTAAAAATAAAAAAAATATTATACTTACGTATACTTGACATAAGTTTTAATAGCTAAACTGAACCAAAAACAGTTACAAAAAATATGTATACCGGATGACATTTTTTACTGTCTCGACCTTCATATGGTGTGTTGTGTAACTAGAATAGAAGGCAGGAAGGCCTTCAGATTCATCGCAGGTGACTAAAGGAGCGCGGGAAGTGGGCGGACAGGAATGCGTGTGCGGCTCGTGCGCCTGCGAAAGATCAATGAGGCCGCCTATCGGCCGGCTTCAAACAGTAGGACCACGCTACGAAATCATTGATACATGCCGCGCATTGAGTAGGGTGCGTATGATTTGAGTTTCGATAGATCTTAATTGTTTTTTTTTTTCCAAATTTCTGTTTTTGTTGTTCTAGTATGAAAATGTTACTTTAAATGTGTAGTATTTATTACTAGATCAATTTCATTACATTTTATTCAAAAATAAAAATAATAAAAATTTCTGTGCTGAGGCTTCTACTACGTTCACCAATTACACCCTTTTTTTTCAAGACGTTATAAAATATCGAACAAATTAATAATCTTCATTTAACGAAGCACGATTCTTGTGTTCTTCACGGGGCTTGTGGCTAAAAAATAACAACCGCGCGGGGTAATCGTTCAGGTTAAGCTACGCTTGCCGCGTTTTGTCCGTGGATCTTTACATACCAAGACCCTTCCATGCTTTGGAAAGCACGTTTAGCCGTTCGACCCGGCTGTCTTTTGTAGATCTTAGAGAGTCGCTACTGGTCGTCAGAAGCCCGAAAGTCTGACAACCAGACTTACCAAGGGGTATCGTATTACCCAGTAACTGGGTTGTGGAAGTCAGATAGGCAGTCGTTCCATATAAAATACTGGTACTCAGCTGCATCTGGTCAGACTGGATGCCGACCCCAACATATGTAGTTGGGAAAAGGCAGATGATGATTTAATGAAGCACGTTTCTTTGAGTCCCTGAAATAAGATAACATCTCTACTTAAATATAGCTTATAATAATACCTAGAAAAAAAAAAAAAAACTCACGAACCACTAATGCACGGAATTTTTTTAGTTAATCTGAATTCAAGTACAAACTGTATATTTAGCTGTTCAATTTTCTTGCACACAATATTGAGATGGCAAACGCTCTCATCTAAAATGTCAATTAGCTTTGATAAATGATGACGCATTACCAGACAGGAAAAAAAAAGAAAATGAAGTTTCAAAAAAAACCTCACACCATATTTAGGTCGTCTAAGTGAAAAAATGAGGTTATTCTACAAGTAAGTTCACGTGTACTAGTGAAGAGAGCAAACATGACCTATTGCCCGACAGTCCGGGCCTTAGTCCATTCAACCACTATAACAAGGTTCAACGAATCCGATTCACGTTCACTGAAATATGACTGCATGAATGACAGAAATGAAGGGATTACACTGAATGATTTACTCATATTTGCCGACACTATTTGTTCCAGTTGCTTCTTTGATGTGGGATGGCAACATTAAGTGTGGTAGGATATTGAAAGCACTTTGTGTTTTTAATGATAATAAATCCTTTTTCATAATTCTCTCTCATTTTATTACCGATACATGAGCCCAGTATGGCCTTAAAAGACAACCTACATTACGGGCACGTTTTTAATTAAAACCGAAGTCAAATTGACACAGCGTAGGTACGTAATGTAACGTAGAGGAGCTTACCGTAAAATATATTTCAAAGAGAACAAAATTAAATAACATCACAAATGTTATAAAATGATGGACATGGTCGAAGCTACGACTTCGCGTGGCTCAGGAAGGTCAAAGTTGTCAGCAGGATGTAATTTGGCACAGATAAAGTTTATATGGAGTAGGAGGGCAGTAAACTCATATTTTTATGTAATAACTAGCTGTTTCGTCGGAAATTACCTCAGGACAACGTAATACCGGAATAAAAAGTATAATATGTCCTTACCCACGTCATGGTCTATCCCTTTCATCCTAATCCGACTTTCAAACTAACTGTCATTACTCATTTTATCCCGTTAGGGGTGTTGACATTGTATGAGGTATCTGTGTGTAAAAATTCAAGTATCTAGATCCAGCGGATTGAGCTGTACGTTAAAATATTAACAGTCAGTAAATTTCCAATATTATAAATATAGAGATGCGTTAAAATACATTAAGTTTTCAATTGATTATGGTAAATTATTGACCACTGAGTGACCACTAGTTTTTGTAATAATGGCGCCGGACAGTGAAAACGGTGTCTAGTTTTCAACAAATGTTGGTTTTATTGTGTTTAAAGCTTGTAACGTAGTTCCTAACTTTCAGTACGTTTTCCGGTTGCTTCAAACAGCTGGAAATCCTTATTAGGTTGCTACGGCGGATGTACGCGTCCGCACGAGAAAATGGAATGCTTATTTAAATATTGCTTTTGATTTTTACACGAATTTAGAAAGATTTTGGGTACCTACATTTTCGGATGTGAATTTCATTAGTTTTTTTGCGGAGAAACCTAATCTTTTTACTAAAATAAAAGAAGCCTTCTTATAACGTCTTAGCGTTAACGTTAGCTATCTGCCGGTGAAACGTCTCTCAAATTCAATTCAGCCATCTCGGAGATTAACCGGAACAAACAGACAGAAAGTCAAATATGTTTTTTTTTTTAATTATACCTACGGTATGTACTTTCGGATGCTTTTTTTAAATGCTCTTGTTTTAAAATAACAAATAGTTTTCAATTTCATTTATTTGTATCGAAAATATATTATTGTTACCGTATCTAGTGAGAACAATTGTTGGTAAACCAGATAAAATTAATAATAGAATGAATGAAAGGTAACTGAATTTAGTTTCATCAGTGCTAGTTGAAGGTTACAAATTGAATTGCACTAAGTTCGCGAAAGCATTAGGTCAATTGGGGGTTTACTAGCTGTTTGGTAGCGGTTTATTGCACCGAAGTTTTTCACTGCACTGCTGGAATTTATCCTTTTTAATAGCCGTCTGATATTCTTTGGCAAATCTAATGAAATGAAACGAAAATATTTTTATGTTAAAAATATGTAATATGCTTTGATCAATAATAGCACGTAACATGTTTAATTTTACGTTTATCTTTTTAAACACTTTTACACGTCAATATGTAGTTAGTCAATATCTTAAAACTAAATGGCGCCAGCATTTTCTAGCTAACTGATCCCGAGAAGAAATACTGAAACAAACTCAACAGGTCATGGTCTGTTTTAAAGTTATTTATTATTAATATTGTCCAATTATTGTCATTACTTATTAGGATTTTATGTTAGACTAACAATGCAGGGTCATGTATGGATGGGCCTTTTGAATAAAAAGGCATAGTTTCAGCTTTGAGCTTACCTGTGAACAACAGACGACAAGCATGTATCAGTCATCGTTTAGCTCTACCCAGAATGAAGTTGTTTTGTAAACAAACGAGAATTAAAAACAAGTGAATATACAAATTGTGTGGGAATTCATCGAATGTACCTAGTTAAGATGATTTAAGGTTATGCACAGATAAAGTTGATACATACCATTTTTATATACCCACGAATAATTGGATTTCGTTTCATTTGAGTTCGGAAATTAAAGTATATAAAACACACAACTAATCTTTTGATCGTGGATCCTAAAATTCCGACAGTAAGGACAGAATCATTTCGACTAATATAATAAATGCACATAATTTATTTTGGCACCGTTTCAAACTGTCTTCAAAATGCAGCGATTCTTCAACCTCAAGCGAGATCGCTTCAGAATCTTATATTTCTCTTGGGAGTAAAATGATATGTATATGTCCACGGGCGTTTGGCAGTATTGCTACTTGACGCCATCTCTTAAGTTTGGGGGGGGGGGGGGCACTTACTGGCGTTTGAGGCTTTAGGTTTGCTTCAACGAGTCTTCTTCTCTCTTTACTGTCACTAATGTAGTGTTTGCGGGTCTGAGGAAACTATTGCTGGACTTCAAATGCATTGAGGTGGCAATTTCCCAACGCAGCGGAAACAATATAGCAGTCTTCTCGGGTACTAGTACATCTGTGTCTGCCATTACGAGATTTCTCCATTTTCTTCGTACCTTCGCTTCACCTACCGCACCGTTCTTAATGTTACACCCACCATACTTGCAGTACAACGTGTTGAGGTTTTAATTAATAAAAAAATAAATAAAAAATAAAATAAGCCTTTATTGCTGTTTATCTTTCTTACAATGACTAAAGTGTTTGCTATATCTATGCCTACTTTTCTAAATAAAACTGGACAAATGTAACTGTTAAGCTACCTTTTAACATTTAAATTAAATCATCGGCAAACGGTTATTTTTCTTTAACAGCTTGTCTGTCGACAAAGGCCTCCTCTAAAGATTTCCACTTAATCCGATCTTTTGCTACACGACTCCATACCGAACCAGCTATTTTCGTGAAGTCGTCCTCCCATCTTTTTGTCTGTCTACCTCTATTTCTTTTATTGCCTCTCGGATACCATTCTGTTACTAACTTAGTCCATTTTTCTGTTCTCTCTCGTAACATATGCCCCGTCCATCGCCATTTATGTTGTCTGTAAGCTGTGAGAGCATTTTTAAATTTTGTTTTCAATTTTATTTCTTTTAATTTGACCTAAGGAACAAGCCGGTTTCTGAAGCAAATTTTCAACTATCGATCATATCCACACTTTAAGACAAATTCTTCAAAAATATAAAGAATATAATAAATCTTACTACATAGCTTTTGTTGACTTCAACAAAGCGTTCGATACATTAGAACATGAGTATATATGGGACGCTTTAGAGAGACAAGGGGTGCAAACTAAATACATAAGGATAATCAGAAACGTATACACAATGCAATGCAGCACAAGTTAAGCTCGAATCTACTGGCCTCGTATTTCCAATCAAACGAGGTGTGCGTCAGGGGGATCCTATATCACCTAAATTATTTTCTGCAGTGCTGGAGACTATCTTTAGGAACATGAATTGGACTGTAAATGGCCTAAATATAAATGGAGAAGTCCTTAGCCATTTACGCTTCGCAGATGATCTTGTTTTGTTCTCAGAAGACTCAAGAACCCTAGAACTAATGTTACAACAATTATCTGATGAAAGTGCTAAGGCCGGTCTGTCAATGAATCTAAATAAAACCAAAGTAATGACAAATTCCTTACAAACGGAAACCATAAGAATAAACAAAGAACAAATAGAATGGGTGAATGAATATATATATTTAGGTCAACTTATATCTACTGAAGATTGTATGAATAGAGAAATAGAAAGAAGAATAGCCAATACTTGGAAACGATTTTGGTCTCTTAGCGAAATAATGAAGAACGAAGAAATGCCAATGAAAGGAAAAAATAAAGTATTTGAAATGTGCATTATGCCATGTTTACTATACGGTTGCCAAACATGGGCTCTGACAGAACGATTGCAAAGTAAAAATACAAGTCTGCCAGAACGCAATAGAAAGAAGTACAATAGGAATAAAAAGAAAGGACAGAGGTTTTAATTAAAATAATTTAATTAAAAATAATTGATTTGATGTATTTGATTACATTTTTAAAGCAGTGGTGGCCCAGTGGTAACGGCCGCGACTTACGAGTAGTAGGTCGTGAGTTCAAACCCAAGCAGGCGCTATCATCATTTCAGCCGTAAGACGTCCACTGCTGGACTTAGGCCTCCCCCAATTTGGGGGGCTTTGCCATAATCGCCACGCTTGGCAAGCGGGTTGGCGATCGCAGTATGGTGGTAAAATGCATAGAGAACGCTGCTGCCCATTCTCTAGTAAGTCCCTTAGTCGCCTTTTACGACACCCACGGGAAGAAATGGGGTGGTGTTATTCTTTACGTCCGGCGCTATACTTTGTGTAAATTATTTCATCACCACTGCTCTCAAAACGGTGAAGGAAAACATCATGAGGAAACCGGCATGTCTTAGAACCAAAAATTTGAAGACATGTGATATCTACCAACCCGCACTGGGCCCGCGTGGTGTATTATGGCCCACTCTCTCTCCCCAAGACGAGGTAGGTCTGTGTCCCAACAGTGGGAAAATTTATAGGCTGCTGATGAATTAAAAGCAGAAAACTTTAATAATCTGAAATATAACAATAATCATATTATAGGTAGCGATGTCCACAGAGCAGTAGAGCAGACAAATTTTACTATTAGGAGCCATTGATGTAGATTATAGAAGGCTTGAATTTAAATGAACACAACACGACGCATACCTGGCATAGACATACTCGCATGCCTAGTTTCAGAAAAGCCATGAGTCTTGGACATTCTTCAGGTGAAAGAGACGCAAGTAAAGTTTAAAGTGAAAAAAATATCATCGATCAATATACCGGTTACACAACACACCATTATGAAGGTCGAGACGGTAAAAAATGTCATCCGGTATAAATGTGAAAACAAAACCGTACACAAAAAAAAAATAACTAAAGTAATACAGCAATTTAAAAAGGAATGTTTTTTATAAAGTTTTTTTTCAGTAATTCTTTAATAGAAGGGTGTCGACTATTATATTACACTTGTTATTTATGAACATTTCAGTTTAATTTCATAATAGAAAATCGAGTCACAAACACACAATCTAGAACAACAACAATGACAAATTACTTTAGAAATTGATGCCAATTTCCCACAAACTTTTCTTGTTCTGTTCATGATAAATAATAACACCGCCTACGAATTACTTTCTTCATATATTCTCATAATAAACAAAGATGATTCTTACCGTCGTAATATTTGTCGTGACAGTTTGATAAATACAAATAATCCCGTGTGACGTTTTGTTGGACAACTTCCTTTACGATTCCTGCCTTATTTTTTCCTTGTTTTACGTGAAAATACACAAAAAAAAATACATGATTGCTTTACTTTGGAACAACGTTCTTTGGATTTATTCAATCTTGTTAGAGATAAAGATGCATTAAGTTAAACAAAACGAATATTTAGACTTAGTAATAATTTAAAAAAAAACGTATTATTTGGTATTGAATATCGATTTTAAACTTGAATCTCTTACCAATCTGAATTCAAATCGTACTAGAATCTAGGCTAAAATCTTTAAAGACAGGAACAAATATGCGCATAGTCTATCGTTATTATTTAACATTTCGTTTTATATCACCTAGACAAGAAACCAAGTGAATACATGACAAAATTTATCACGTCCTGTCACAGATATCTTCGGTACTCCCGTACAGCCGTACTCGCCCCGCCGCTTGGGGACAAACAGCAAAGTACACTGAACATTATATGGAACAGCGATATTTTTTACGATTCCAAAAAGTAAAATATAGTAACACATTATTTTAAAACTCTTATTCGTCTTCAACACACACACTTTCAGTAATTGTGTGATGGCGTTCCTTAACCTATTAAACCACATGGCGCGTCATACTTAATTCCCTTATCTAATGATACCTTTTCCCGTAATTTATTGATACGTCTTTCAGCAGCATCTAAATGTCCTCCACCATAAACGGTTTTATAGCCACTAAATGAAAATTAACGCTACGTCAGCTGAATTCAAATCGTTTGATCCCAATACCCTTGTTACACCCACAAACTAAAAGTAGGTAGGTAGGGTTCGTCTGGATAAGAATTTATCACTGAATATCCACCAAAAGCATTTATGTGTGTCCGTCCTAATGTGACCCGCAAGTGATTTGGCAGTCTGGCAAGTGAAAGTGACAGTTAATTGTCATGCGTGTAGAATTATAAAAAGAGTGGTCCCATTTTAGGCTTATTTATACGTGGAAAGTTGCTCGCCTCAAATAATTTATCGAAAGGGGATAAAAAGCTAACCCTTGTTAATAGTGCGTACGAAAAACTGATGAGTTACAAGCGTACCTGATGAGCATGAGATTCTGGGGTTGATTCCCAGGAGGGGGAAAGTGTTATTATTATCTAGAATTGGTCAGTAGCAGTCTTGCGTCTGGATTTGTGCTTGGTTAATAGCAATAAGCTCGCTCCTATTCGCTCATTAACATAATTGACGAAATGTGGTTGTATGAGGTGTAGATCTACCTATACCCAACCTTTCTGGGAAATAAGGCGTGATTTTATGTAACGTTATGATGTCGAAAACCAAGAATCGCTAACCCTTGAATTTTGTTATAAGGTTTGTACGCGAAAACGAGATCGGATTTTTAGTTTTCTATTATCTCTTCAAGAAAGTCGTCTGACAATTCTCGTATGACGTAGTTGTAGGTGAGTTTTGACGTGTGACTAAACAAAAAAACATGCATCCGATACTCGCCTGGCACGCCTGTTCGGCGACACATACATGGGTATTCCCCCTATTTTAACGGGCATGAAACTGTCCTCATATAAACGAACCTTTATCATGGCAGATTGATATTAAAAAGGTGTTTCTTTTATATTATTCTTTTTGTTTGATATACTTTGATTACAGACAATCAGAATATAGTGATTTTGTTTCTGATCATTGCTCACGTACGTTTCATTTGAAATGTAATCCCCAGTGATTTTAAAAGGGATCCTCTTTTTTATTTTGTTCTGGAAGTAATCAGACGTCTCTGGGATTTTCAAGCTTTGTATTTTGTTCTATCTATCTTTTTCATTTTATTGTTTCTATAAGCACTCGAGTACCCATATTCCCTTCTTTTGATCACGGAGACACAACAAATATTTAGTATTTTTTTAAACATTGAGAACTTCAGAAAATTTCAAATTGTTCGTGTTTGTGACGTCTCCAGAAACATATAATGACTATTCTGGTATTTTATTCCATTTTTATTTTAAAAGGATACAAAATCAATCTAGTAAAAAGGTTTAGAATGAAAAAGGACCATTAACGATTTACTTTCACTGGTTTTTGCCCGCGTGGATATTGGAAGAAATCACACAGAAACGTAATAAAAGTATCGGGATTAGTACCTTATGTCGAAAAGGTTAAAAACTATCTTCTTGCCAAATTTCAATCAAACCATGTTGTTTTGGCGCCGGTTTTTTAAATCCACTATTTTATTTTTTTATTGAGCAGCCCCAATAACAAAAAGTTCCGTGCTGCCGTGTCCAGGCAGCTGCATCGAAAATAAGCGAAAAGGTTTTACCCTGGGGTTAGGCCGTTTTAAATCAAAGTCTCATAATTCCTACGTGTTGTAGGTACGGGTTGAACCCATGTCTCGATGTAAGCCTTAAAAGCCAGATTTCATTATCAAACCGGTTTTTTTGGGTAAGCCGGATATTAAGCGATTTAGCCTAAATAATTGTTTCCCTAAACCACATACTTATGTGTTGTTCTTTTTTACTTCACACCGTCGAGCTTTACATATAATGTATGTGACTCAGTCCTTTTGTGTTATGAAATCTTGATATTCTTTGGTATTGGTATGCTTCTGAAAAATCTATTCATTCATTCACTTAACCGAATTATATTTTGCATTAAATTCATATATTGGCATTTATCGAAAGGTTAGCATAATCAACCTATAATGTCATTCCCACTGCTGGAACTCACGCCTCCTCTCTATAAGAGGGAGTAGGCCATAAGCCACAACGCGGACCCAGTGCGGATGTCCACACAAACACAAAATGTCATTCTAACACACACACACGTCTTCAAAATGTCGGTTCTAAGGTATAGGTACTGGTTTCCTCACGATGTTTTCCTTCACCGTCGAATTTCAACTGACAGCAGATTTACTACCAACAATTAAACTAGCTGTTGGTACTCATCGGTTGGTCAAAACTACAACAACCAGCCTATTAATGAACATGGCTAGTCAGAACTTCAAGGTACGGGTCCTGTTGCTCTGAAAAAATGTCGTCTAAATATCACGGGATAGGTCAAATCTGACGAAGTTTATCTTCATTCAGAAATACCAACTAGAAAATAATGACGATAAATAAGAGAGAGAATATTATAATAATATGTATCATTAAAGGTAACACGATGTATTCTAGCCTTGGGCGAAGTTTACTAGATGAGCTTCAGGTATATATATTTTCAAACCCAGTTAAATTCCTGTTAGTAAATACTTACAGCGTGTAATTTGTATATCTATATTCCTCGCTTAATATTCCAGTGTCATAGTTAGAATTAAACTATCCGTGAAAATGTTTTAAAAGCGTTAGGCTCGTTTTTGTAACTAAATAAACCGCAGACATTTTTGTGAGACTCAGTCTACGTTAAATATTCATCATGTAAATGGATGAAATAGTTGAATGGTTGTTATTTAGCAAGATATTTAAGTCGACGCATTTTGGTTCCCTCCAAACCTAATTTAGAGACCTTTATATTAGTAGTTCTTAGCAATTTATCGTATCTTCATTTTCTGTTTCTTTAAATAAATAAGCTCCCTATCTAATGTACATTTAATATGAATAATGTAGACGACTTATATACTAATTTATTTGGAAATTAGAAATTAAAATTTAAGCAAGCTTTTGTGTTAGACAGACATAAATTTTCGAACAATTGAAACTTACCTAAATTATATCATTTAAAATTTTCTATTGTATATAACATAATTTAAACTAGTATTATCAAGGGTTATTTAGTTACCCAGTAACTAGGTTGTGGAGTTAAGTCAGACAGGCAGTCGCTCCATCTAACATACTGACATACAGCAGCTTCCGGTTAGACTCGAAGTCGACGCCAACAGGACAACATAGAAAAGCCTATGCAGCTGGTTAATAAAACATTTGTTATAGTTTGCCATTACTTAAGAAGTTCATCACAAAGATACTGTGTATATTACACAAATACCACCTTACCGCGTAAAGCGCAATTTACGCAACTTTTTTTAAAATGGCAACCTGAGAACCAGACAAGTCTCATAATAAGGGCTAAGGTCTGTAAAACGAGGTGACGGTAATCATCATATATTATGAAGTCACAGAAGACGATGTCTGGGATACTAACAAAAAGGTATTAAAATACAAACAAATGTTATCAGTCGCCAATAAAGACAATTAATGACAGCGATATGGGGGACTACTTCGACCGTAAGGTGTGAATAGTTCGTTATTCAATTTAGTACCTACTGGGTGCTTACTCTCGAATATAATTCCGATAGATCGACATTGGAATTGTCAGTCAAACGTCAGTGATTGGCTGGACTCACTGAGTCTAGCCAATCCCTGACGTTTACTCAACCAACTGACGTTTGACCAATGTCGATCTATTGGAATTATATTCGAGAGTAAGCACCCTGGTTTAAATAGTTGTGTAACAATTTGATATTGTTCGTCCGTTATATATTCATCATCATCATTTCAACCGAATGACGTCCACTGCTGGAATTCAGCCTCCCCCAATTTGGTGGGTTTGCCATATTCGCCATACTTAGAAGGCGGGTTGGCAGTCGCAGTATGGTGGTAAAATACCTAGAGAACGCTGTGGCCCATTCTCTGGTAATCGGAAAACCCTTAGTCACGTTTACGACACCCACGGGAAGAAGTCATCATAATCAGCATATATCGTTCCCACTGCTGGTACACAGGCCTCCTCTCGGTGAGAGGGAGAGGGCCGTAATCTGCCATGCGGACCCAGTGCGGGTTGGTAGATGTCACATGTCTTCGATTTTTTGGTTCTACGACATGCCGTTTTCCTCATGATGTTTTCCTTCACCGTAATGAGAGCAGTGGTGATAATATTTTTCACACAAAGTGAAGCGGCTGACTGGGTTCAAACCCACGACCGACAACTCGTAAGTCGGTGCCGATACCACTGGGTCACCACTGCACCCATGGGAAGAAATGCGATGGTGCTATTCTTTACGTCTGGCACCATACGGAATCTATACTAATATTATAAAGCTGAAGAGTTTGTTTGTTTGTATGTTTGTTTGGTTGAACGCGCTAATCTCAGTAACTACTGGTTCGAATTGAAAAATTATTTTTGTGTTGGGTAGCCTATTTATTGAGGAAGGCTATAGGCTATATAACATTACGCTATGATTAAAAGAAGCGGAGTAGCAACGAAAAATGGACGAAAACTGACAGGCAATTTGAAGCGACGGGAAGGGACACAGGAGCAAAAATTTGACGCGGACAAAGTCGCGGGCAGAAGCTAGTGTTATATATTTAGGATTATAAATATGCCTATTTTATTGTTTTCATGCCCTGTGCGTGTCACAAAATAAAATATTTTTTTGTCTTTCTTTCTTTCACCTCAAACTGATTGTATTCGATCGAATGGCATTGACCACTCAAATCAATCCAGTGTATTGTAGGTGTAATACATTCATCGATTTTCTTAAGAGAATCTTCCTATCTTCACTTTTAAGTAACGAATACAGCCTATAAGCCAGACAAATTACAACATGATTCTTACCAAATCCCAATGCATTTCTAACAAAGGAGTTTTTGGCTAAATTAATACCACGTGAACCAGCTGGCAGGCCTCTGTAATCCATCAACATTGCTTTAATACATATTTACCTATAACGATTAAGTAGGATTCTTATTTGTAATATACGTAAAGAGGTAAACTGTCTTTGTTGATAATCTTAGTACAACCAAAGGCTGACTGGCGGAATACGTCTCGTGGCAACAAGACCACCTAATATATCACCTTTGTTCATGTGTATAAAGAAGTATAATTTAGATTCTCTCGCCCATCGAGACCCAAGCACACCGGTATATCTATTTACAACCGTTCCATTCGCTATCAGATTCCCTTATTAAGGTTCGTTTTTGGGGGAATGCTACAAAATGGTAACTTTCATGGTATTTCTACCATGAAAGTTACCATTTTACGGTGCTTCTATTAAACTTACACTGAGTGATGTGAGTCATTAAAAAGGAAACTAACAGTAAGTTTATCAAATAATATTATATCATGTGTTAGATTTCATATAAACTTTCTTTGTCGTCAGAGAAGTAAACTTAGTCTTAATTGATTCAATTAATTTAAAAATCGAATGGTTTTGAATAACAATTCAGGCCACAACAGCGACTCGCTAAGAGTCGCATGGACGTTTTCGCCTCTCAAAGGTTGAAAAACCTATATGTTTCAAACGAGGCGTAAGTAAATAACAACGCACCTTGATTGTTTTCTATTTCAAGATACCGGTTTCTTACCTTCGTTGTAATGTCAACATTCTAAAAAAGTATTTACTCTAGTTGATAGACATTCTTTAGGAAAATATTTATTTTCTGTCTAGTGAATAAAATGTTGATGCTTAGGTCCAAGTTATTTCAGTAGAGATTTGTTCAGTACGATAATTGCTCAAATATGAAATCTCTATTAGTGTAACTTCTTTATCTGTCTGTTATTTGTGTGTCGTCGCTAAATAAGTTTAGGTTCAATTAAATAAATGATATGGGCGAAATATTTATCAATCTGCAAGCCTTTTCCCAACTATGTTAAGGTCGGCTTCCAGTCTAATGAAATGCAGCTTAATATCAGTATTTTTTAAGGAGCGAGTGCCTATCTGACCTCCCTATCCTTTGGTAAGAGGTCAGATTTTTAGGTTTCTGACTACCAGTAACGACTGTCAAAGATCGATAAATGACAGCCGCGACCAAACAGCTTAACGTACTTTACAAGGCACGGAGGGGTCCCGGTATTTAATGAATGATCACCCATCCAAGGATGGGACTTCGGTAAACATAGTTTAACGGCTGTTTTCATTTAGCCACAAGCGGCTCTAATGGTCGAAATATACAGATAATAACATTTTGTAGTTCTGTTGACTCATGTTTTATTAAAAATATTTACCTTCCTAAAGTTATTGTTCGGATGATACAGGTTTTCTTACTATACCTACCTAAATATAACAAGTTAGTAATCTACTTTTTGTGACTTAGGCACTAGGAATTATCTCATTTTGAATGGTTTTAGTTTGTGGTCTTTTTTAAATATGTTTTCTAATTCAAACTAAAAAGTGACTAAACCAGTTCGTTTTATATACAGTACTTTTTTTATTTATCCTGTACTGGGAAAGTATAAAATAACTAGTCGTTTACGACTTACGACGCTATTAGCTAAAGCTAATGGATGTTGTGTACCTCACTTATTCTTCTGTCTTAACTATAAACAAGGTTGACATACATACCAAACAAATAACGGCAATAAATTGGACTTTACAAGGTACTCACAGTATTCAACCTTAACTTTCTACTGCCTACAATCCTAAGTCCCTAGGTCTCCCTCAGTCATTTGGTAAATAGTCGTACTAAAGTATTTCACCGAAATTAATGTAGATATTTGTATTGTGAGAGAGTTCTGCGGGTCCAGTCAAACAGAAAAATCGACCAGTCTTTGAGTGGCTACCTAACCTCATATGATGAACTGTAATTAAATACTTTATTTAATGTTCGCTGAAGTTCGAAGCCTTTATATGGTAATATAATTAATAATTTGAGGGTTCATTTAGAAAAGTACCTAATTGTTTTGGTATTTAATTTATTATGTTTATCGAGGGTTATGTAAAAGTTTGGTTTTAACAATCAGTGTTCTACAAAGCTTTGGATATAAATACTTATCAGTAATCTTACGTATTAAAACCTCGAAACTGTGAAGTATTTTGTTATGTTAGCTGCGTTTCTAATTTTACCCATAGAGAGAAAAGTGAATTATTTGGTAGATCTAGAAAATGATTATAATGATAAATATCAAAGTTAATGTTAAAACAAGTACAACACACGTAGGGTTAGAGAGAACAGACTGGTACAGTCACAGATAACAAATTATTATGGTAAGAGAACATCGAATTATTTGGTAACTACATTATTTAACAAAATAGATTTATTAAGAGAAAAAGTAAAAATTTGGAAAGGATCACTTAAAACAAAATTGAAAAACTTTTTACAGGATAGCAAGCAGAACTAAATGTATTGTAGAAGATTAAACTAGCACCCTAATTGCGTAACACACTATTGATCAGAGTCTGAATCATTTTGAATATTGTTGCTAATCTATTCTTTTATAAAATGTTCGTACAAACTGTCTGCTGTTGAGGAATTGTCGAAAGGAAAGGGATTTCTACTGGTGGTGTATTATGCAATTACCCCCTGTGAACAATTTAATATATGTATAAGTAGTGTTTATGTAAGTCTTAGTTATGTAAGTAATCAAACGTAAAAGTTTGGCAAGTTTAGAATTAAGTTACAAAACTGTACTTTAATTTCATTAAATAAAAATATTATTAAAAAAAAACCGACATCAGACGCTCCCCTCAAGTGATTGGTTCACACGAACGAAGAATCTGTCGCAGCCAAAACGGGTGGTCAGCTGGGATGTTCCGTCGTCGTCCACACCGCGGGGAGACATTCTATAGTTATACGATCTCCGTCACATATACTGTACACCCAAGCGAAGTCGAGGCGGGTCGCTAGTTACTATTAGGTATGTTCTGCAACGGAATTCCTAGACATATCTCGTTACAATTGTTAATAAGTAAAACAAATAACAATTATGAAGTTTTATTAATTTTATCAGGCTAATATGAAATAAGATCTAGATTACTTTTTATTTGATTAAGCTGCCATTTTTAGTTTCTGAAATATTAAGGTTAATGTTTGTGAACCTGATTAATCGCTCCCGAGTGAATTTTTATAATTACTAGATAGGTACTGTTAGTAATTCTGTTTCAGGACTTATTACTAATTTGCAGCTTATAATTATACATAACATCACGTTTGTATTCCCTAAAGACTTACACAGATGTGTACCTCAAGTACACCAACATTTTGCCAGTTATATTGAAGTCCTAAGTTACAGGTGGTGAGCCTATTGCCATCAATGGGGCATAAATCCAGACACTAGATTTCTTTCTTAGAAATTCCTGACGGAAAAACTCAATGCCCGTCTTGAGAATCGAACTATGACCCTGTGCCATGGGAATATCGTTTCCAACTACCAGATCGACGAAGCAGTCAAAGCTATAAATATCCAAATTGAAACATAACGTGTGGGTGTAGCGATCAAAGAGTTAAGTTTGATTGACATTTAATTATAAAATCGCCTCTAAAGTTCTTGGAATTAATAATCAAACTATTAATGGAAACATTCAATGTAGCAAGTAGTTTTAGTCAACCAACCGCACTCATTTGTATCAGTTTCACATTGAAAGCGCCCGTATGACAAAGTAGGAAGGGCGGTTTTCATAGTGAAAGTGTTAGGTATGTACGGTTGACTGTTCCTAATACATACATATTGAATGACCACGAACTTATTATATTGAATTAACGTGTATTACGCACGTGTATCTATTAATAATAATAAAACAAAATTTTATCAAGTTCCTATTTGTCTTCGAAATATATTTTGTCAGACGATACAGGAAGTAAGAAACTCCATAGTTACATAACTTTGTTGAAAGAAGTTATAATAGCCTGATGACGTTCCTTGGGCAAATCTATGTTTGTTTTAGGAACCCACTTTGCAAAATATGAAATGCCGTATTTATTTTTCATAGTATTAAATGGACTGGTTCACAAATTGAAGGTGATCTCACGCGAGTTTTTTTTAAGGAAATATTTAGAAACGAAGTTATCCGGAAAAGAAATGTATCTACAGACATAGCTTGCAGAGTAAGCAGGTTGAAGTGGCAGTAGGTTAGCCATGTTTGTCGAGGGTCCACCCTTTATGCCAGAATTTTTTTCGTCATAATATTATTTTGCGTAACAGCGGATAGCATAAACTTCATTTCGCAGAAAATCGTTTGGCATACACTCATTTATCATACATTCACAACGCATAATTTTATAAGTCAGAATCATCTTTAGGCATAAATTTTATATCCATAATAATGTAAAAGGAGAACCATCATATCGCAGAAAGTTCGCAGTCAGAATCGTCTCTTGGCATTATTTCTTATCGATAGTCATTAAAAGGCAGAACTATCATATCTCAGGAACATTACAGTTAGAATCATCTTTTGGCATACATTTCATATCCTTAATAATTGAAACGCTCATCTATTACATTACAGAAAAATCATATTTAGCACGCTGCATGCAAACATGCAAACAAGCATACACCATGCATGCAGCATGCAAGCAAGCATGCAGCATGCAAGTAAGCATGCAGCATGCAAACAAGCATGCAGCATGCAAGCAAGCTCACAGCATGCAGGCGAGCATGCAACATGCAGCATGCATGTTTTCTGCCACGGCTCCGGCGCTGCGTGGCTCCGGCGGTCCCACGCGAGCTCATCGTCGCAGATGGTTTTACGCTCACCACCGCAGCTTCGGCTTGCTGGCCGACTCCGCCGGCCAACCTCAGCCACGGCGGCGAGCGTCAAAATCACCTGCTCCTCAGCTCGCGGGCCGCCTCGCCCGACAGAGGGCAGACAAGACTACGTGGAGTCGGTTCTGCAGCGATTCGTTTCTGTCAATAACTTTTGTAGCACAACATATATTGACTATTTGAGACACTATTTTAATTTTAATTTAAGGTTAAAATGCAATTTTATAGAAATGACAATATGCCTAACAAAATTATTCTAAATGAAATTCTGCCATCTTCATAGTATGCCAAGTGAAATTGTAGCAAATAATCTTCGCTCTAAATAAATGTTATGCTAAACGAAATTCTGCGGAATGTTAAGTCAGCCAAAGGTAATTATGCTTAATAAAATTCTGCCATCTTAATAGTATGCCAGCGTAAAGTCGGACATATAAATATTCGGCTAAAACAATGATTATGCTAAACATTTTTTATGCCTTACAAATATTCGTTTAAAGAAGATTATGCCAAGTGTGTTATGCCAAATAAAATTCGGAGCATCAAGTTTCTGCCAGATAGAGGGAACCCGTTTGTCGAAGGACCGACGAGTCCTGGAGTGGAGAACGCGTATCGGCAAGCGTAGAGTGGGATGCTCCCCAGCTAGATGGACCGACGACCTCAAAAGTTGAGACAGACTGGATGCGGAAGACGGACGATACGGTGTTGTGGCGCAGCATAGGAGAGAGAGGCCTATGTCCAGCAGTGAACTGTGACAGGCTGAGTTAAGTTGAGCTGAGAGTAATAAATAGTTTTCATTAAATACATATGAAAGTATCTACGGAACTTATAACATATTTAATAAAAAAAAATGTCTCTGTATCCGTCTGCCTGTCTGTTTATTCCGGCTTATCTCAGAAACGGTTGGACTCATTTTGACGGCACTTTTACTGGCAGATTGTTGGTATTATACAGAGGAATAGAATACTACTTTTTGTCCCAGTTCCACGTGGGAATATTTCCTCGGAATTATCCATGCGTGCAAAACCGCGGTTTAAAAATATTATAAAACGCAAACACCACAAAAAACGACTCTTATTTTAGTAGTGATACATTAAATTTAGTCCTTTTAAACGTTGCGTAAGATAATAGCGCATTGTTTAATAAATTGAAATAGAGTAGTCTGGAGAATAATATAAACGATATTAGCGAACAGTGTTATTAGATTAAGTCTACAATAAATACTTAGTCTGGCCATAAATACTGTTACAGTTAAAAATAAGAAAGAAATTACAATTGAATTTAGAATCTGTCATTTTTATACGATTGTCCATTGAGTTTTCTAATTTTGGCGCCAATACATTGTACAATATTTTGCGATATTAAAATGGAGTGGGGTGATAAAGAAAACCGAATCGTTGTGATTGCATTACACAAATTTGGTATGGAGCCAAATGCAATTTTTAAAACTCTCCATACGCTTGGTATTAGTCAAATGTTTGTGTACCGGGCTTTTAATAGGTACAATGAGACCTCTTCTGTTTGTGACAGAAAAATATCTGGCCGTCCGCGTAGTGTTCGTACGAAAAAGGTGGTCAAAGCAGTAAGGGAAAGAATTCGAAGAAATCCTGTCCGAAACCAAAAGATTTTATCTCGGGAGATGAAGATAGCACCCAGAACCATGTTGCGTATTTTAAAAGATGACTTAGGACTTGCAGCCTATAAGAGATGCACTGGTCATTTTTTAACTAATAATCTAAAAAAGAATAGGGTGGTAAAATCGAAACAACTACTGAAGCGGTACGCAAAGGGAGGTCACAGAAAAATTTTGTTTACGGATGAGAAAATCTTTACAATTGAGCAACTTTTTAACAAACAAAATGACCGTATTTATGCTCAAAGCTGTAAGGAAGCTTCCCAATTAGTCGACAGAGTGCAACGTGGGCATTATCCGACTTCAGTGATGGTTTGATGGGGTGTTAGCTATGAAGGAGGGACTGAGCCGTATTTTTGTGAAAAAGGTATCAAAACATCGGCACAAGTGTATCAAGATACCATTCTTGAGAAGGTAGTTAAGCCCCTTAACAACACCATGTTCAATAACCAAGTATGGTCCTTCCAACAAGACTCGGCGCCGGGTCATAAAGCTCGGTCCACGCAGTCTTGGTTGGAAGTGAACGTTTCAGACTTCATCAGAGCTGAAAACTGGCCGTCGTCTAGTCCCGATCTTAATCCGCTGGATTATGATTTATGGTCAGTTTTAGAGAGTATGGCTTGCTCTAAACGCCATGATAATTTGGAGTCCCTAAAACAATCCATACGATTGGCAGTGAAGAATTTTCCCATGGAAAGAGTGCGTGCTTCTATTGATAACTGGCCTCAAAGTTTAAAGGACTGTATTGCAGCCAATGGAGACTACTTCGAATAAGCTTATTTTATTTTAAATTGTTTTATATTTATGTAATAAACTAACACACTGTAAAAGTAATAAATATTATACGCAATAAAAAAAAAAATTTTTTTCTTCGTGACAATATTTATGGCAAGACTAGGTAGAGTTTAATTTAAAAAATATAACGGTTGAAAAAAGTTTTAAGAGCAATAAATTATATCTACCTTGCCTGCTATCTTATTGAATTTTACTAGATTTTGCCAGCGGCTTCGCCCGCGTGGAGGTCGGAAATTATCCCGCGGGAAAATACTACCGGGATAAAAAGTACTCTATGTGTTACTCCAAGTTATAAACTATCTGTGCGCCAAATTTCATGTAAATCGGGTTAGTCGTTTTTGCGTGAAAGAGTAACAAACATCCATACATCCATATACAAACTATTAATAATATTAGTAGGAAGTAGGATTTTATTTATCAACACAATTTTCGTAATATAAGTACTCAGCTAACATATCCAAATTCATCGAAATAAACGAAACAGTTAATGAACCATAATTATGACAATCTTTGAGACTGTCGTGTTTAAACTGAATTCGATATGTTAGTCTAATCATATTTAGTCGAGTTATTTCTCATGTCACATAAAATCGATTATTTACATGTGATTCGGGAGAATGAGGAAAGTTTTGAGTATGAATATCGATGGCTGGAAGAGTAGAGGAAGACCAAAGAAACGATAGACAGACTGTGTGAAATATGATATAGCTAGAAAGGGGGTGAGTACCCAGATGTAGAAGATGATGATGATGAAGTATGAATATTGGGTGGGCAGGAGAATGATGAGGATTTATATTGCCTCTGTATTCAACTAACATGCCGCAACAGTTGCTATCATACTATACTATGGCAACTGTGTATTTCATTTCGAATTGCTAACTTGATATTCAGGCGTCGAACAGAACTGATTAAATCCAAATATTTCTACGCAATCTGTATTGTACACAATTCCATTCGATAATACAAAACCCATCATCTTCGTCTGCCAAGCCGTGTCTCAACTATGTTGGGGTCGACTCCCAATCTAACCGGATACAGCTGAGTGGTGTGCCACTTTAGCTATAGGAAGCAACTTGCAACTTTGCCGAGGTAATAGCGTTACACATTAACTGAAGAAATGGCTTTTATTTTGACAGAACAACAAAATTAATTGCGTTATTGACGTTTTTGAGAACACAAATTTTCCGAATATCAGAAGCAATAGATGGATCTGACTAACAGTGTGTTACGCAATTAAGCGCGCATTCTAGTTTTAGATGTAAATATCGTCCCAGTGTATAATTAATGAAGACAATAATTTGTAATACAACTACTACTTGAAAGCTATTATAATTTAATGAGGGTATTTTCAAGAATACTAGATAGTATTATACCTTCCAGATTTATTCATACATGAGGACAAATACAAATTGAGCTCTATTTCATGTCCTTTCATGAGGACATTTCATTTAGGCGTAATAATAACTCACTGCTCTACCTATGCCCTCCACCCTGTTTAGTTCACAATACACAAATTCTAGTTATGTCTGCTGTGCTCATAAATTATGAGTAACAATGTTAAGCGTTCTCGTTCTGTTTGTTTTGGGCTGGCGGACGTTTAATATGCGGGTATTAGTCAACAATTGTGGTCAGCTCCATTTCTACCTGACATAGTGAAGTTTAGTAGTGTTGCTTTAATGGACGAATATAATTTAGTGATTACAAACAATTAAGAACAATACTTACTAGAGAATGGGCAGTAGCGTTGTCTATGCATTTTACCACCATACTGCGGTTGCCAACCCGCATGCCAAGCATGGCGATTATGACAAACCTCCTCCCAAATTGGGGAGGCCGATGTCCAGCATAGGATGTCTTTCGGCTGAAATGATGATGATGATGATGAATGAAGATCAAAAGCAGTATTTACTTCTATTGGTAAACGAATAAAGGAATACTACCCTTGTTTAAAAAAAAAATGTTATTTAAATACTTAGGTGGGCCTTTATTTGTAATAATAACAATAATTTTGTATTTTTTATGTTCAGACTTACGAATAGAAGAATGCAAGTTAGTGATACGAAACGAATACAATTCCATTACGAATTTTTGTTTAAAATTCAACCCTTGCAATAGCACTAGCAATCCTTAAATATTTTTGTTTTAATTAAAAAAATACTGAGAAATTTTCTTATGGTATATAGTGAAACTTTGTGGTACCCTATGAAATTAAAAAAAAAAACTCGGGAATAAGAACCACCCTAATGTTTAGGTATAATATGTGCTTTATTAAACTTCTTCAAGAAAACATGATAATCAATCAATAATTGAATTACAAATCTTAGTACCATGTAAACAAGAGGTAAACATGCCCAAAGTTTCCGAAGAAACTAAGATTATTGCAAAAACTGCCTTTTACACAAAATGCCAAAGATCAAACGAAGAGCTTATGGATCAAAATTCCTAGAAATAAGCACTACATAAAAATAAGAGTAAATTCTCAAGTCTCACTCTCATATCACACTTGGTTGAGCGAATATATTCACTAACAATTTTAATTTGAAATTTTCCTCATTAATAACAACTGTACAGTTGAGGTGACGCCAAAGTGACATTGTCTTTTAGGAGGTTCTTCTTTAAAAGTTTCTGTTGACTGGCAACGTATTGATGTTTGATGGAGGATGGTCAATTATGGTTCTTGTGAGCCTACAAGGCTTGTGGCTTGGTAAAAACAATCATACAGGTCGATCGGTCAGGTTAAGGTCTGTTTGCTGCGGTTGGTTCGTGGATGGGTGACCATCTTGACCTACCAAGACGTCGATGTGCCTCGGAAAGCACGTTAAGTCGTTGGTCCCGGGTGTCATTCTGAGATCTTTACCAGTCATTACAGGTCGCCAGCGGCCTGAGAGTCTGAAAAGGAATCTTATCAAGAGGTCTCGTGTTATTCAGTAACTGGGTTGCAGAGGTAAGAGAGGCAGTTGCTGCATGTAAAATACCGGTATTTAGCTGCATTTGGTACGACTGAAAGCCGTCCCCAATTTAGTTTGAAAAAGGCTCGGCGGGTGAAGGTCAATAAAAGTTCTATTTAGGTGTGTGATGCCCCACAGAAGTTGTAAAGCGAGGAACCACCGTAGCCCACAGTGTGAGCCGTGGTGTATTTTGACCGACACAATCTATAAGCTATAGTTACGCCATCGAGAGAATACTGTCCTGACACTTGACAGTTTCATAAAAAAACGGAAGGGTTTTATTGTTTAGGGGGTTTTTGAAATTAAACTTTTATGGGTTTTTGTCACCATAAATATAAGCTTTTGAGCCAAAAATTAAAGCTTATGTAAAGCATTGAAATCTGTTGATTTAGTAAAGGTCCCTATCTACAACTACAGCATATACATTACACATCAATGGAAACAAAGTTAAAAGGTATCAGTTTTAAGTACATACACATAGGTACTTTATCAAAAAATAATTATATTTGTTCAAAATCAGAACCTCACAACATTTACTTTGACCTGACATTATTAAAACTACAAGAAGATCACAATTTTTACCGAAGATAACAGCAGCAGTGAAATCTAGTTAGATTCCAATCAGGATCTGCCTTTAATTAAAACTAGACATAGTCTTCGTCTCTAACCAAAACCTTACCAAACAATTTATCAATATTTCAGGGCCGAACATTCTAAGCTTAGAAGCTTCTCGACGTCTCCCAACAAACCTCATTGTCAATGTCTAATTTTCTTGCCTTCTGATCCTCTTAACACATTTTCAGACACGAACAATGACTAAATTCCTTAACAAGGTCAGTTGACAAGCGAAATCGTTCATCTAGCCAATATTAATTCATTACAAACAGAAGCGACCTCGTAGCATCAATTTCAGAGGGAGTAATATTGAACCATATGACAATATCTGGGATTTTAGACGCAGTAGAATTTTAATCATGATAAGATCACATAAAAATACACATACATAAATCAGAGAGATGATTCGAAATAGTGGCTGATCATTACAGGTTGACAAGAACTCAACCTGAAGTTATTTTGGAAATGGTAGTATGTAGAAATCTTATATGAAGTGGTAGTACTTGTAAGCAATCGACAATAAATCATCAAATTCATAATCTGCGTAGCCTTTTCCCAGGTGTGTTGGGGTCGGCGTCCAGTATAACCGGATGCAGCTGTATACCAGTATTTTACATAGAACGACTGCCTATCTGACCTCCACAACCCAGTTACTAAGTGATATGACATCCCTTGGTAGTACTAGTGATCAAGATTTCGGACTTCTGACGATCCGAAACGATTATTAAAGGACAGCCGGGACCACCGGCTTAACGTGCTTTTCGAGGCAAAGAGGAGTCTTGCGGCATGTGTCGTTCATCCTGATTAATAGATGCATGCGGCTGTTTTTTTAACCGACTTCAAAAAAAGGAGGAGGTTCTCAATTCGACTGTATTTTTATGTTTGTTACCTCAGAACTTTTGACTTGGTGAACCGATTTTGATGATTCTTTTTTTATTTGAAAGCTGGTGCTTCCCGCATGGTCCTGTTTTGGTTCAGTTTTGACAATGCTGCCGTAAGTATAGAGTTGTAATAGACAAAGATTTTTAGGAACATATCCCCCTGAGATAAATGCCGATACATGCGTAACCATAGGTACATATAGCAGCCGTAAGATGTAGATATTATGGTAATAACCCCACAGGATTATTTTTACATCGTTACATTACAACCTTTTGCGTTAATATTCTATTGTAACTCCCATTTATTACTTACGTTCCAGTTTCACCACAGGTATTAAGATACTACAACATACACCCACCAAATAAATCCATAAAGGTTAAGTAAGTCACGACCCCTTCCGCATACAATTTTTTCAGATTAAGTGATTACTTAAGGAAACCTGCTGGTAGAACATCACATCGTCATAACACAGAACTCAATTCTTGCTGTTCATAATAAACATGTCTATTTGGAATGTTTCACTACAATTTGAGGACATTTTGCTTGCACCTGTAGTAAAACGTAATGGCCGTAATAAAGACGAAAATATACAAAAACAATTGACGTAATGGCAGAACACATGTTAGTATGCGATACAATATTCCAATTCAAAGGAAGTGTGCCTAGGAAAACTTACGGATTTTTGTAAATATGTGAACCTTCATTTAATAATAATAAATATATTTGTTTTAAAGATACCTTATGAGATTGGACGATTGGATTGGAAATTGGTTCAGCGAATAGTTTTCATGTTGCATTTGTGTAATATACCAGGCCACTCAGAAAGTATTGAAAAAAAAAAGTTTTTTTGTAAGAGAGATTGGCCAGTTATAATTTATTATAAAAATAATTATTATTTATAAGTAAAAATAGGTACGTTCCAATTTCAAAATTTCCCTCCACATTTTTGCGACCTAATTATCGTGTCTCATTGGAAAATGGATTTGCGCCGGGAACATTTTCGCGCTAAATTTTTTACGATTTCAAGTGTCGCCTGAAACCGGAAGAAGCATACGATAAACGTCAAATTGCATTCATGGATGAAGACCCTTCTAAGGCAACTGTGTATCGTTGGTATAACGAATTCAAACATGGTCGACTAACTTTGGGGGATGAAGAAAGAAGTGGTCGCCCTTTGACGGCTGTTATGGAGGAAAACGTGCTAGCAGTGAAAAATTTAATCCAAGACAATAGGCGATTTACGTATCAGGAGATTCATTATATACTGCAGATTGGATCGGGAAGCCTTCACGAGATTCTACACGTGCATCTTCACATGAGGAGGATAGTTTCATGCTGGGTGCCGCACAACCTCACCGATGCTCAGAAGCAGGCCCGGGTGGAATGATGCCGTGATATGATAAACAAATTTGAAGCAGGCTCGTCTCGGCATGTTTACGACATTATTACAGGTGTTGAATCCTGGATTTATCAATACGATCCAGAAACGAAGCACCAGTCGACGGTTTGGGTGTTTCAAAACGAATCAACGCCTACCAAAGTGAAGCGATCTAGAAGCGGGGGGAAGATTTTGATCGCGAGCTTTTTCAATTTGACTGGCTACTTGGTATCAATCCCTTTACGGAACCAAAGAAGCATCAACGCTGAATGGTATACTACCAAATGCTTGGCAAAAGTTTTCTCTGTTGTGAGCAACAAGCGACCAAACACAGGGCTCCGCGGGCTACTGCTCCACCACGACAACGCACCCACGCACACCGCGCTCAAAACGAGGGACTTCTTGGACAGCACGCCGGTCAAACTTCTGGATCACCCTCCTTACAGCCCTGACCTAGGACCGTGTGACTTCTTTTTATTCCCAAAAATTAAAAATCAGCTCAAAGGGATACAATTTTCGTCGCCGGAAAATGCGCTGTCAGCGTTCGAACAGGCTGTATACGATGTGTCTGCGGCGGACTGGAAAAAGTGTTTCGAAAACTGGTTCAGACGCATGAAACTTTGCATAGACGCTATTTTGAAAAGATTTAATAAAAAAAATATTTACCAATAGAACACTTCTTTTTATTTTCGCAAAACTTTCTGAGTGCCCCACGTATATGCAACAAAAAGGATTCAACGTAAAGAAAATATTAGTCATTATCTTGGTAATATTTTATTTCCCCCCAGCTTGTTTATGTTGCTCCTTACTTTATCCGATCACCGTGCGGACAGACTGAGGAGTTTTTATGTTTGTTTATCAACTTTGTCGAGAGACGTTAGCGAAAGGGATCTTTTCAAAAAATATAATTTACATAAAATGTGTTCCAATATTCGATCAAACTTGAAGAGCTCTGAAACTAATTAAATACTCGTCAATCATTAAAAGGTTTCTTGAATGTATAAAATTATTCGTTGATAGAAGTCTCCATGCAATTGAACCTGAGCTTGTCTTCATTTGTTAGTTTGATTCCAATTACAAAGATTATCCTTAAAGAAAAAAATCTCATTACGCTTTGCACGACCAGGCGCTATATTTGAATTTATAATTGTAGAAAGACTAATGAATCTATTTGCATTACTTGAATAAATTACAAGTCTCTCTTTACAGATTTTCCTTAAGTCTATCAAAATGTCTTTTTAACTTGTGATAATGTGTCGTATCAGCATAAAAAAAGGAATATAATACAGTCACAACAGCTCGGGGCTCGGTCTTGCATCAGACTGACAACCCAGACTTGGTCGGGGCTGATTACCCAGCTGGCCAGCGCAATTTATTTGTGGTCGGCGCAACAAATCTTTTTCTTCCATATTTCCCTAACAGTCGTAATCGCGGTAATCAAGCCCTTTCTATCCATATCATAATTCACACAGTCCATCCATCGTTTCTTTGGTCCACCCCCCTTCCCTATTCTTATAGCCATCGTAATTTCTTACCCAAAAGTTCCACAAAGTTGCTCCAGGAACGATCTTAATGTTCTAATTCTCATTTTAATCAACGACAGAAAAAATGTATGGTGCCAAGTTCCAGGAATTTATCCCAGTATAAGACATTGAACCCCTGTTTGGCAAAATTTATGAACTTAACTTGATAATAATTTACCGTCCTCTCCACCTGGTTTAGTTTACGGATCCAAGCGCTGCCCTGGTTCAGATAATACTGTCCTAAACATAGCCAATGGTTAAAGTTTCGTGAGACTAATGGATGGATGGAGTAGTAGGTGATATTTTCGGCAAAATTATTAGTTTTCTTAAAGGTATGCAATAAAGAGATAGAGGTATAGTAGAGATTTCTCCCTACCTCCGAAACGGCGGAAAGCGGCGTGAGTTTATGTATGTATGTAGGTTTAGGAGGTAAAGATATATTAACCCAGATCCAGCCTGTCCCTTGCTGCCCCCTCTACCAGTGACTGCCTGAGCCGAGGTCCGTACCTCACCTGGGGTTGCCCTTAGGTCTTAGTCGCTTTAGTTGTATACAAGCCCCGGCTGGAGGCCTTAAATTAACTTTTAAGGAATCCGCGGGAAAGTCCGTTTAAGTAGTGACAGCCTTAAAAGGCTAATATGAGATTTTTATAAACAAAAAAAAAAAAAGTATATTTATGCAGTAGCCAATTTCAGCAGAACAGTAGTGGCCTCGTGGTAATGGCCGTGACTTACGAATAAGTCGTAGGTCCAAACCCAAACAGGCGCTTTACTTAGTTTACATTATTCCGTCGTAGGTTTCAAAATGGTGAACGAAAACATCGTAAGGAAACCAGCCTCTCCTAGAACCAAAATTTCGAAGATTTGTGACATCTACTTACCCGCTCTGGACCAGCGTTGTGGAATACGGCCCACTCACTCACACAGAGAGGAGCCCTGTGTCCCTAAATGGAATCATTATATGCTGGTTATGCTATGCTAAATATGCAATTTCACCACTTGCATGAATTTCGACGGTCAGAAAACAATTCTAAACGTATCTTGAACACAGGGCCTGTCGCGTCATGAAAAGAATTTATATGTCGCACTCTCATAATTATAATATCATCAGGGCCAAGTGAATGCTGTATTGTTTTTCTCATAAAATAAAGCATTTTCAAATGATTAATTAATTTCATTAAAAGTACTAATACCTCAACAAATATACAGTTCAATGAACTGTATCATGTTCACGCCAAAAACAAAAGTTTATAATCAATCAATCCTCCAAAGTTAGTATAAAGTTCCGGCGCTACACTTCGGATTAAAAGCTTCGAATCGGATTATTTTAATTGCTCAGGTTCATCGACATAATACTGATCTCGTAAATACAATAGCCGTGTATAGTAATTCATGGCTTATAATGCACTATCAATTTGCTCTTGAAGGCTTCAAGTTTTTGCTATAAAGATTTCACATTTGTCATGAAGGATAATTTGGCAAAGGCCTGTAACTCGACTACCGTAACGAAATCTACTGTAGATACCGCGTAGCCCGCTACGAGCATGCGCTACGTATATCAACATACATAAGAACTGAAACGTGACTTTTATTGAACTGTAGTAATGTTAGTTTAGCAGATTAACTAATGATCTTTTTTTTTAAATGAAATCAAGTCTCGTCAAACACATTGAAAAACCTTAAAATCTAACAAACAAGTTCAAACAACCTCGTTAGATGTTTTCTGTGTCTGCGAAATATATTGGCACTATTTTTAGGTTTAGAAAATATATTTTGATTAAAGGCGACTGAAACTTGAAAAGTATTTATGAAAATAAATTTACTCATATATTGATCGTGCCAATACGAAAGAAGCACAAGAACAGTCGCAAACTAGGCTTAAATTAACTTAAAAGTAAACGATCATCTAGAAAATACATCAAAGTGTACCTCACTCGATGTCTTCATCTGAAAACAAAAAGATTATATTTATTATAGACGAAGATCGTTCGTTTGAGGGGGGTTTTTTTTAGTAAATATTGTAGTCTCGTGCTCTCGACTAACTGAATCCAATTTATTATCAACAGTTTCAGTAAGTTTATTGGCAGCCCTTTCTGTACAATTAAGTTTTACGAACAGGAAGGAATTCTGTCTATTCAACGGGAAAGTAATAAAGTTCTAGTTCAAGTACGGAGTGTTTATATGTTGTGTGCCAGACTTGTATTCTTGATTTAATGTAGGTACTTTTTTTCAGCTTAAAAATAGTTTTTATGTTCTTACACACACTTACACATACGAAAATTAACGAGTGAATACGCAAACATAACTTATTTCTAAGTCACCGTATTATTAATGTCACTTTGTATAACTCCACTACCTATCATTCTAACCATCATAGTATTTATGATGACAGTAATAACTCTTAATCGGTTCATAATCGAACTGATTTCAATCCGATGACTGCATAATCAGCCTTAATGGGTTCCACTGCTGGGGCACAAGCCTCCTTTCGGTGAGAGAGAGGCTGCCGTAACTCATCACGCGGGCCAGCGCGAGTTAGTAGATGTTACGTGTCTTCGAATTTTTTGAAATGCCGGTTCAACATCGTGAGGAAACTGGCATGTCCTAGAATCGAAAAAAATTGAAAATGTGTGACATTTATGCACCTGCACTGACCCAGTGAGGACTGTATTACGGGCCATTTCTCCTCACAGAGAGGATGCTTGTGTCCGAGCAGTTGGAACATAATAGGCTGCTGATATTTTTACTATACAAAAAAGAGCATTATATTTTTATGCTCATGAATTTATGATCATACACATTTACATTTTTGTATTCAAATGAATGAATAAAATAAAACATACCTGAATCAGTTTACGAATAACATTATATAAAATTAGCATTGTATTCTCATTAAAATGCTCGGTTGCACAGTAAACGCACATTCGAAAATTGAATTATTTGCTAAAAAGCAATCAAAATAAAGTGTGCTTCTTAAAATGTGTCAATGACAATGAAACGAACGAAATGCGTCGTGTCCCTGAACCTTTCGAGAAATATTAACTAATCACGAATGCGGTTTGGGTTCTGTAAAGAAAAGGAGTACTTACAAATGATTTATGGGAAAGATTTTTTTTTTTGGGTGGAGCGGCAGGGCGTGTCCGACTTTTACTGACTAAAACCCACCCGTGTTCCTTCCGTTGCCCATGTGCCAGGGTCTTGGTGTCTCTAACGAACAAATCTTGCGACCCTGGCAGGATGGGAACGATTAAGATAAGATTAAGTAGAGATTACCTAGACCAGAAAGCTTAATAAGTATTACGAACAAAATTGTCGTGTTAAATCTGCCGTGATGGGTTTTAGGACACTTAAGTGTTTGGCATTTTGGGAAAACGTGTGGAAAAATGTTCGTCAAAGAAGTTTTCACTACAAAGGCATTTTTGATTAAAACCAAAAACAAATATTACGTCAGGCACTGTGTAGCATGAATGACAAACTACTAAGAAGTAGTGATCTTCACCTAAAACACAGTTAGGACGATCTCTCGAGTACGTATAAGTTACAAGCAATTTGCGTGTATAACGTTCCAAGCTGTGACCGCGCTAACCCTTTCTTTTCTCACATGTAACTGTATAAGCAAAGTTCGTCTCGAGTTGCCGAACTTTAGAAGTCATAAAAGAAACATCTTTTTTCAAAATCGAATAAAACTTGTTAGACTGTTTTGAACCGACGACATCTAAGAACCAAAGGAAATCGCCTCCTCCATTTAAAACTCCTGTTTTATTTTTGTATGACACCAAGACCTCGATTAGTCGTCAATTACAGATAAAGTTTAGTTAGAAATCGGTGGACGATTTTGAATCGAATTCAGTTTGATAAATGAAATGTTTGTGTTTTATTAATTGAATTATATTTTATTCATAAACTTCAACTAGATCCCACGACCCTTGGTCCCATCAGTAATGGTGGTCACCATACATTGTGTGTGGACTACGGATAAATGACCTAAGACTACGATGATTTCTTAGCCGTAATAAACCCTTTATGTATGATTTCTTACGAAGCTTCCTCAAAATGTGTTATTGCCTAACATTTGCTCATACATTTCTTCACATTGCGTTCTTATCTTTGCCGAAAAGTTAGAAAGAAAAACTTCACGACGGTCATTACTTGTTATCTTAACAATTTCTCGTTTGGCCGGGGTTTGGGTAGCAACGACCTTATTTTTTTGCAAAAGACGGGAACATTCACCTAATGACTTTGACTGCTACGTAGAACGATATTAAATCACATCGAAAAATAATCAAGGAACATATTGAAACTCTATTAAGACACAAACATTTATTATTATTCACAGAACAATTTTTTTTCAAATTAGTTTTCCATTTCGTGGCATAAAATAAAGGGCGCTTGTCGCGTACAGCCTAAGTGAAAATATGTTGGACAATGAATTCCCTACTATTGTACATGTAATTTGTCAGTGTGGGACATTCTAACCAGATTTCTGAAATATCTGATCTCATCTGCTTATGTAACATTGACATTTTTTTAGAGCAGTGGTGGCCCAGAGGTAACGGCCTTGACTAGCGAGTCGGAGTAACGGTCGTGGGTTCAAAACCAGGCTTTACTTTGTATTCATAATTTCAAAACGACTGCTCTCGAAACAGTAAAGAGGGAAAAAACCATCGTGACGAAACCGTCATATCCTGGAACCGAAAATCCGAAGACATCTACTAACCCGTATTGGGCTCACGTGATAGATGATCGCCTACTCTCGCTAGAAGTAAGGAACATATGGGCTGATTATGCTGTACCTATGCTAGATAAACCAATTAATGTTTCACGCTATAACTAGCTAATTTGTACTCATGTATGTTATTTGAAGTTCGATGAATACTAGATGTGATTATGATTGGTTTCTCAAAGACGTGTGAGAGTTTGTTGTTATCAGTAAGTTTATATTGTAATGTCAAACATTTAATAGATGATATGAGCTGCTGTCCGCAGCTCTACGTCAATCCTGAATCCGTTATGATCTGCGTCTGGTTTAAAAAATAGTGTGACGGAATTACAATTTGCATGAAAAAACTAATCTCTCTTATCACAACCGTCTAGTGCTGAACACAGTCTGTTACTACTAATAGCTAGATGCAAAAAATCTTCGACCCTCGGTTATAATTTGCATGTTAAAACGAGTTTTTTTATCATAACGTAGAGTTAACAAACAAACATTGTTTTTCTTATCACTATTTTATGTAGCTAATCATTATCTACCTAACCTTTTCCCAACTACACTGGGGTTGGATCTAACCGTATACAGATGAATACCAGTATTTTACACGGAGGCTGTCTATATGATCTCCACACCCCAGTTACCGGGTAACTCGATACCCTTAGTAACTGTCAGACTTTTGGATTTCTGACTACCAGTAACGACTGTGAAAGATCCACAAATGACAGCCGGGACCAACGGCTTAACGTGTTTTCCGTGTCGTGTCTCCTTATGTAAAGATGGTCACCCGTAGATCAACCGCGGCAAGCGTAGTGTAATCTGAACGATCGGTACGTGCAGCTGTTAATACTTAGCTACAAGCCTCTCCTCACACGAAATATAACTGACCATCCTCCATCAAACATCTGTCTGTTGCATGTCAACAGCTATTTTTAGAAAACAACCTTTAATTATTAGTAAACGAAACAAAAATTTATATGTAATAACTTTTTTTTTGCTATCTGCAAAACAAATAGACCTCATATAATGGTTGTAAACGATAGGGATCAGTTCCAAAAAAAAAAAGAAAAAAAAAGATGGATCCAATAAATATTCCCTTTGTTGTAAAACCTTTTACATACAAAATCGGAAGCTTTTAGTTTACTTGTTTTAAGGTTTATTCAGGTATCGACCTCTACATTGGTGGCCATCAATTATTTTCTACGTTTGTTTTGTAAAAACAGAACTTATATAGGTTGTAATGGCCCAGAGCCCAGGGATTACCCGAGGTTTGAACTTGGCTAGTACCTATCGATATAACTGGAATAAGTATGGTAAACATAAAATTACGTCTGTAGTCCCTGAGTTAGGCAGACGCGCAGTGTTCCAAACGCGCCTCAAAGAGATGTCAGCAGCACTGAAGGGGTCTGCTAGGACCGGTGCCTGCCAGGGTCGCGTGATTGTTCGAAAGAGATACCGTGACCCTGGCACATGGGCAACTGAAGGAACACGAGTGGGTTTTAGTCAGTAAAAGTCTGACACGCCCTCCCGCTCCGCCCAGAGCGGGAGAAGTCATTTGATGATTTCCCATACAAAAAAAAAAGAGTTAGGCAAAGGTGTACCTATGCATATTATACCCACATTTCGTCACCTAAGTTTAAGTCCCCTGTAAGAGGGGCGAGCCTATTGCCATAAACCGAGCACAAATCCTGATTCCGGGTTGCTACTAAGAAATTCGAGATGGAAAACTTAATGAGACTTTACCCGACTCAGTTGTAGTGCATGCGACCACTGGACCCACAAAGCAGTCAGTTGACATCAGTATCATCAACAGGCAACTATGGTACTTGGACACTCCTTATTCCTTCTCTATATGAGAAGAGAACCCTGCAGTGAGAATATTACAGGCTGGTGTAGTATCATAAAAGCTGGCAAGCTGGCATAAAGCATTTCGAGACACAGTGGTCATGTGACGTGTCAAAGTCTACGTTATCACTGCTGTGTTAGCAGTAGTGTGTAATAATGACTTCCCAATCACCTTTATTACATGTGTAAATCCGATAAAACAATGAGGTTAAAAGTATCTTTATAATTAATTGTTTGTTTCATTAGGAAAACTAAATGACTATTTAAATGCTTCGTACATATTTATTTTTAACCGACGAAAAAAAATGGGGGAGGTTATCAATTCGACGCGTATATATATTTATATTTTTTTTATGTATGACCACGCATAACTTTTTACATAGTAGTCCGATTGTGATAATTCTTTTTTAATTGGAAAGGATATACTTCGAGGGTGGTCCCATATAAATTTGAAAAACAAAATCAAACCCTAAGGGTCAGAAAACAGGGGATGATTGATTGTTCACTCACTGATTGTTATGTTTAACCACGCATAACTTTATACAGAGTAGTCCGATTTTGATATTTCTTTATTCATTGGATGCATCTGGAACGCAAATGGCCTATCACACCACTCAGAAGAGTTAAAACTATTTTTAGAACAACAGAATATTGATATAATGCTAATATCTGAAACACATTTCACTTCTAGAAGCCATATGGAACTTCCTGGATATAAACTTTATCATACCACCCACCCTGATGGGAAAGCACATGGTGGATCAGCTATCATTATCAGAAGTAAATTAAAACATTACGAATCAGTATCTTACTGCACAGCACCAATTCAAGCAACAACTGTCATAGTTGAAGATTGGGTAAGCTCCGTTACTGTGTCAGCTCTCTACTGTCCTCCGAAGCACATCAACAAAGAGAAAGAGTTTAGCGAGTTTTTCAACTCGCTTGGCGATCGTTTCATAGTTGGTGGAGATTTCAATGCGAAGCATAGCTATTGGGGATCAAGACTGACCCTCCCCAGGGGCCGCGAGCTACTAAAAACTGTTGAAAAATTAAAAATGGAAATTATATCAACAGGTGAGCCCACATATTGGCCCACTGACAGAAAAAAAATACCTTCCTCGCCGAGCTCTGCCGACCGCCGGCGCCTATAAAACACGACCACCGGCGTGTGCGCAGTCACGACTTAATAGTCCCTCCCGACCCTTGCATGAGCCAGCCCGCGATGCTGCGCCTGTAGCTTTAAATTAGCCCCTAAATAATTTAACCCAGATCCAGCATGTCCCTTGCTGCCCTCCCCCAGTGATTGCCTAAGCCGAGGTGCGAACCCCCCTCGGGGTTACCCTTAGGACTTTCGCTTTAGTTTTAATTTTTACTATGGCCCGGCTGGAGGTCTAAAAAGTTTAACTTTTTAGAAATCGCCGGGCGAAAATCCGTTTAAGTAGTCAGAATCTTTTCAGCTTAACTACGAGATGTCCTTCAAAAAAAAATAAAAAAAATATGTGCGCATTCAGTGTTCACTGCGCTCTCAGTCTGCTTCAACCTTCCTGGTCGGACAGCTCTGAGAACCAGTCTTACGCTAGCACACGCACGGGGTCCCGCTCCCTGTACTGTACTAGACGATTGTTAGTTTACTTTATTGTTATCAATAAACGTTCCGTTTTAAATTGTGTTTGTTCATACAAACCTGCTACAAAATAAAAATTGGATAGGGTATACTTTGCCGAGTATTATAAGTATATTAAAGCCACAAAAAATTATAAAATAAAAACTTTTTACCAAAAAATTTAACCGCCGAAAAAACTGAAAAGCAAAAAATAATAAACCTTAAAATTATGAGTCGGCGCTGGAAAATCAATAAACAAAGATCACTCAAAGCGCCGACTCATAATTTTAAGGTTTATTATTTTTTGCTTTTCAGTTTATTCGGCGGTTAAATTTTTTGGTAAAAAGTTTTTAACAGAATAGTGACTGAAAATATTTCCAGTATTTCGTATTTTGTTGCTGTTAAATAGCAAAAATTATTAATACTTATTGTGTGTTCTGTGTTCAGGACGTAAAGAATAGCACCAGCCCATTCCTTCCCGTGGGTATCGCAGAGCCACTAAAGGACTTACTAGAGAATGGGCAGCAGCATTTTCTATGCATTTTACCACCATACTGCGATCATAACAGCCGCACGGTTTGATCGTTCAGGGTAAGCTACGCTTACCGCGGTTGATCCGTGGATGGGTGACCATCTTTACATACCAAGACCCTTCCGTGCCTCGGAAAGCACGTTAAGCCGTTGGTCCCGGCTGTCTTTCATAGATCTTAGACTGCTACTCGATACCTGGAGTCCATAGCCACTCCCAGTACAATTTCCATGGACTAAATAAATAAATTGAACTGTACTATATTATTGACTATTTTATTGCACAATTTTATGTCAATTTTTTATGTAACTATTTTATTATGAAATTTTATCTAATTGTTATCTAATTTTACCCCTTTTTTTATATACCTATTCATCTTATATTTAATTTTGTATAATCCTTTACTTTTACCAAATTTTATAATTTATTAAATTCTGTTATTGTATGTGTATTCTGTCTATGTTATAAATAGTATTGACCGATAACTTGTATGTGTGGTGCAAACTGTTAGTGTAAGTTGGTTATGAATAATAAATAAATAAAGTCGTTACGGTTCGTCAGAAGCCCGAAAGTCTGACAACCAGTCTAACCAAGGGGTATCGTATTACCCTTTCACTGGGTTGTGGAGGTCTGATAAGCAGTCGCTCCATGGTAAACCTCCCGAAATTGGTGTGGCCTATGTCCAGCAGTGGACGTCTTTTGGCTGAAATTATGATATGGCAACAGGATAATAACGTAAGCATGTGTCACTCCCGGAATGCAAGATCTTATTTAGACCATGAATATTCCTTCCTATCAGACGGAAAAATACCTTTCAGATAGGTAAATCATTTACTATCCTACTCGTAGCTCCTTAATAAGATCGTGTTGAAAGTTTCAACAAAAGTTCTGGTCGGTATTTCCAATATACTTCAAAGTTTCAGCACTTGAAAACTTCAGGCGATTCATTTGAACCGTGACGACAGTGTTACATTCAGCACTGAAGTTTGAAATGTACTAGCAGTACCTACTGAGTATTGTATCGTTGGATTCTATTCATTTATGTATTCTGAATCGATTTTTGAGCAATGATTTTGTTATGAAAAAGTAATTCAATGGGATTATATGAAGTAAAAGTAATTTTGATGATGATGTTGACCTCAGAAAAATCTTTTATAAGGAGTGGAGGTTTAGCAGGAATTCCTAAAATAATTCGATAAGCAGAGATTAAAGTAAGTAATTAATAGATTGAATGGAGGTCAAGTTTTAAACTACGTAAACCAATTCTCCAGATACAAACTCATTCGATATTACACTCGTTAATCAAGCGAACCGGATGATCACTACACGATAAAATAATCTCTGTAATCCAATCAGGCACATGAATTTATTACTGTATTTCAAGTAATAAACTGGTAAATATCCGAAGGGAAGCTCGTTGGAATAACGATGAAAGGATTCGTATATTAAGCCTGACTAATCCAGAAAACCACGAGGGGTACTGACGAATCAAAGATAGTTGAGACTTTGGTTGTGGTTTTGTTTCTGAATGCACTATCAAGCACGTAAGTAATTAGAAGGGACAGCGAATACCTTAAAGTAATGACGTGTAAACGCTAAGGGTCCATTATCAGTTAGCCACTCGCACCCGTTTGTCACTCGCCTCCTAGGCAGACTACTTGCTAGGTACATGTACAATCTGCCTAGCCTTTTCCCATTTATATTGAGGTTAATTTCTATGGTAACCAGATGCAGCTGAATATCAGTATTTTACGAAGAAAGACTGCCTATCAGACTTTCACAATCCTGTTACTTGTAATACCATACACCTTGGTAAGACTTGTTGTCACACTTACGGGCTTCCGAATGACAGCCGCGTCTAATAGTTTGACGTGCTTTCCGAGGCACACATTGGGGTTCCACTATATAATGATAATCACCCATCCACGGACCGACCGTAACAAGCGTAGCTGAACCGGATCTACCGACCCGTGCAGATATTATTACTTTTTAGCATCGAGCACTGTTAGTAGGTACACGCACCCGAATATAAATAAAATGATTGTTAATCCAGTTCATCGTTTACCAGTGAGAGAAATCTCAAATAAATCGGTTATAAAGCTATTAAACTGCGTTTGAGTAACAAACATTCAAACTCATAAACTTCCAAACATTCAGCAAGTGAACTTTACTACAGATTTTACTCAACCGTAAAGCAATGACAGGAAAAATCCAGTGAATACTTACAAAAGAGTTAAAGATAATTTTCTTCAAGAAACAACGGGGACGACAACAGAATTTCTAATTAAACTTTCTTGGACTTGAAATTCGTCACACAGAGAGGGTTTTCCCGCTAAAACCTCGTTAAGGGAGCGGTTAGTAACTTTATCTAATAGATACAGGCATTATACAAGTCATATCATTGCTAAGACGTGCATATTCGATTTACAAAATAAAAGGGAAAATTAATAACTTTTTTGCTAATATAGGATGTTTTTTAAGTGTGTCTTTTTAGTGTGATTTTGAGGGTACTAAAGCCGATCGTGGGGTCAACATTAAAATCTAAGATGCATATGCTGGACTGCAAAACTACCGCCACCTCTCTACCTATTCCCCCTACTATCTTGGTAGTTCTTCCCCGGACGAATGTGCATTGAGTTTCCTGCCCGTTCTGCTCTATAAAGATCTATGTTTTTGAACGGGCAACTAGCTTCAACTTTTTGATTAACTGGCCAACTCTGAAAGTTTAAAAGTTTCTGTAAATGAATAAAAAGAACAAATAATTAATTATTTTATTTGTGTGAGTAGGTTTTTACAAGCACTTCTACACGTCAATAAAACTTGAGGTGAGCTTTGACTTTGACTTCGAGCCCATTCACAAAGAGTTCTACAACTAAAACGATTACCTTACTACTTTTGATAATGTAGCCTACACAACAGATCACACGACACCAATTTTGAAATAACTGAGTTTGTCTACGTGCTTACGACGCCACTATGGGGCCTAAAAGCATTGGTACATGCTTTTAGGCCCCTTCATCGTGCAAATTGGTGGCTCTAAACGGATTGGCCCACTCCAAACGAAATGGCCAAGATGTTACGAGAGTGCTTATGCTTTACTAATCGTCACCATAATTTAGTTAAATTGATCCCTAACGTGGTTCCCATGTACAATTTGTAAATAAGGAACTAACTTGGTGGGAGTGATGAAATATTAGCAACGCTTGACTTAGGTAACGTTAAGTTATTTAACTTGTGATGGAGGCTAGTACGAAATCTTTTTGTTGGTTTTGGGAGTAAAATATAACTAGGTTGAAGTTTAAGTTGTTATGGTTGTAGGGTAGATATGAGTAACTTGATATTTTTATGGATTGACAAATAAAATTATACTTTATAATTTACATCTGGAAGTTACTTGAAGGAGTTTAAAGTTTTTTCGTTTTAATTTTGAAAACTTTGTCTTATTTACTGCTATCGAGAATCCATTAAATTGCTCGAAATAAATTTCACAATTTTTATACTTTCATTACACCGCAACAGCTGCGACGTAAATAAGTTACGTTTATAATTCACAGTAAAAATAAAACAAGAATGGCTAATATAAGGGCTCTACCAAGGTTTGAAAAGTACTATTAAAAACTGTATAAATTATGATTCACTGCCCTCGTGTACGAATATTCTTCATACTTTAAGCTGGATGTTACAAAGTTCGCTCATAACACTAAAAAATGCTCTCAAATCCTCACTAACATAATACGTTCTCACTGAGTTCTCGTCACGCTAACAGAATCATATTTCAACGTGACAGCACCTCCTGAATAATGGACACTGTACAGTCAACAAAACAGAAAAGTATCCAACTACTACTACTTTTCATGTCGAGCTTGAGTAAACTTCGTAAATCTGTGACATTTCTTGAATACGAAAGAAAGAAGGAAATCTATTTACGTGGACACAGTTCGCGAAAAACAAAATACAATAACGTGGAATTAAAAACTACAACAGTGTGTACCTCACAGCTGCGCCAAAAAGGTTGATTTTAGCATAAATGCCAGACAGATGCTGTCTGACGCTGGTTTTTAACCTACGAAAAAAAACGGAGGAGGTTATCAATTCGACGCGTATATTTTTTTTTTTTTTGTTTTTTTTTTTTTTTATGTATGACCACGCATAACTTTTTACATAGTAGTCCGATTGAGATAATTCTTTTTTTATTGGAAAGGGTATACTCCGAGGGTGGTCCCATATAAATTTGGAAAACAAAATCGAACCCTAAGGGTCGGAAAACAGGGGATGATTGATTGTTCACTCACTGATTGTAATGTTTAACCACGCATAACTTTATACAGAGTAGTCCGATTTTGATAATTCTTTATTCATTGGATAGGGTATACCTTGCCAAGTATTATAAGTACATTAAAACCACAAAAAATTATAAAATAAAAACTTTTTACCAAAAACTTTAACCGCCGAAAAAACTGAAAAGCAAAAAATAATAAACCTTAAAATTATGAGTCGGCGCTGGAAAATCAATGAACAAAGATCACTCAAAGCGCCGACTCATAATTTTAAGGTTTATTATTTTTTGCTTTTCAGTTTTTTCGGCGGTTAAAGTTTTTGGTAAAAAGTTTTCTAATGAACCTTTAGGAACAAGTGACGAGGAGCATAAAAAAATCAACATACCTAATACCTGTATCATACTCTGAAATGCCACCATTTTCGATGTATTCGATTACAATTCGATGTTCATAGGTCGCGTTAAGCTCTAACTCTAAATCATTTTGAAAGATAGGTAATGATAATCCATTACCTAATTAGTTCGAAAATATTGTTTGCTCAACAACGTAAATAACGCAATTAATTTTGTTGCACTGTCAAAATAAAAGCCATTCCTAATGGTAGTGTTTTAATCAACCCTGTTTTGTTTTATTACTGTATTCCAAACAGAAACTATATAAAAAAGTAATAATGGAGTACAAAGTTTATTTCTTGCATATCAAACTGTCCTTTTCACTGTACACGTGACTTGCAGTATCTATAATCTTTTATTATTCGGGGTATAGTGAAAGTTACAAATTAAAGAACCTTTGGTGTCTTGTTTTCTCCTGTCTCCGCCTAATTTAGATTGTATTTTTCCAAAAAACTTGTGTGTAACAGCTGGCTGACTTTTCTTTATCAATCCAGTTTATATTATAAAGACCATAATTCGGTCAACGGATCAGCTAGCAATAACACAGATTTTCCTATACAAAGTCTTTTACCATTTTTCATCCGATTTCCCTCTTTGCATTGTAATATTCAACATCAAGTGTTTTCTTGCTCCATTAACGTCACGCAGATTACCTTTTTTATCAAACATTGTTATCAGTATATCTGCCCGAGACAGAGATGCTTTATCTACAAAGGAATAACAGGGATAAATATCGATACGCTTGAATTTCTTTTGTATCATTAGAAGGTAATAACAGCTTTCAAAATCCTATGATTTTGAAAGCTGTTATTGCCTTCTAACGTCAAATAACCTTTGGAACGAAATTGCTTTTAAAGCACATTCAATCAAATATGCATTAAAATTGTTTTTGGAAAACATAATCAAAATTAAATCACATCTGCATTACCCGTTAGGTCAGGCAAAGGTGTACTTGTAATACATTCACAGTTCGTCAATATGTTTATAGTTAGTTTTCCGGAAGAATTACATTCGCTGTAATGTTGGTAGCCCGGAAATTCATTGTTTTGTCTTTTTTCAACACTGAAAGTCCGTGCTGCAACACTATAAGTCCCATGTAATGTGAGTAAAAATATTCTTTTTGCCACATAGAATAACATTATATTGAACAACAAAGGATAAATACAAGTCCTTTACTCCATATAAAGGCATTCGATTGAATGATCATTGGACAAAGCTACGTTTACCATAAATATCGAATCGAATACCATTCGACATAGTGAAAATTCCACTCTTTGATGTTTTGTATATTATGAAAAATAATTTTTAGTCTAGTAACATTTATGTTTTAAATGTAAACTATGTGTGTATATTTATTATGATTGTCAATGGGAATTAATGCAATAACCTCGCACTGTACTTTCAACTCTCGGTGTTCAGCCAATCATTGAGAATCCAAGAAAACATCCCAGCGCATCAAAAAAACACATCGTTGTTTTTCAACTCTCGGCGATCGGCAGTGCTTTAGTGCGTCCAGTGCGTAAGATAAACCGCAACGTGAAAATATCGCCTGTATGACCTCGGGTTAAGTATAAGCAATAAGAAGCCTCTCCATATGAGCTTCACTTAGTCTTTGTCAGCCGTATCAGTGATAAGGCATTCAGTGAAAATAGGAAGCTTTATAAGTTTAGATAACCTTGCCAAAACGCAAAGAAAAATGGCAGCTCGCTTCTAACTTTATCTATAAAATGTCGAGTGAAGTTATCTCTAGCATATAACAATAATTGAAAGTTATGAAAAGCTTTCAAGAAAAGAATGATCTGGCTGGTTTTGGCAAAATAATAATCTGGCCCATGTTTTGCCTCTGTTAAATTTACTGTCTCGAAATTGATACAATTTATCGTTAAAGTTGGTACGTTAAAGGTTATGAATTATCCTCAAACAAATTTGCTTCAAGCCCAAGCCAAGCCAACCAAGCTTATTATACTGACTTTCAAAAAACCTACAAACCTATCTATTAATCTTTAAACTGTTTTCAAACTCTCATAACAAGTTACCTATTTTGAAATAAATCAAGTATTACCCGTTTGTAATTCGAACAAATAAATGTCACTACACAAAATCCGTAGGAATTAGTAGCTTAGCACTTACAGATAGCACTTTGAGCAGAGATATAAAATGTTTAACAATATAAATAAATAGGTCCATATTTATTTCAGAATTGATTTACGATACATTTGTACTATTTCAAAGTAATCTGTAGTTTGTTTATTTTTCACAGAATAAAACGAAATAATGGAATTCCCAGAGCGGTTTTAGTTTGCTTATAGTCTATGAGAACAATTTTAATTAAAATATTAAATCAACAACGTAATATCAAATTATTATGTTACTGGAATTTTATAATTTTAAGTGCGAAGACGATGACAAATAACTAAGATTATTAAAAATTTAATCTTTTCCTATTTAGCACAATTATCTGACCGGCTTCTAATAACTCAGTACATCCATATCCTGTGTAGTCACCAGACAAGGTAAGAGGGACACTTCCCGTAATTGTAAGAACATTTGCATTTCATTCCGATCATAGTTATTTTACTTCTCACTACAGCAACCATATTGTAACGAGAATAAAGTTTACTGTGATATTTACAGGCTTGTTAGTGGCAGCAATCCAAAAGCAACCTTTTTGTACCGAGAATAAAGATCATTTTGAATTTGACGGTGACGCAAAATCAGAGGTAAAATCTCAATCTTTCAAGAATCGTCTATTTAACATTTTTATCACGTTTTGTCGCTAATACGACACTGTGCCTTGAATATCAATGTTTTTTTAAAATTTATTTAATGACGAGAATTGACCTTTCAGTGCCAAGCACCCGGATCCGGGTCGAACGGTAATTCGTTCGCATGCCGACAACTCGCTTCCGAGTCCTACATATACATAGTTATAAGTGTCTTGCGACCATGCCGAGCACCCGCCTACCGGGTGCAAATTATTACGTACTACTAGGGTTGCCAAAATAAGCTAGGTGTGAATAGTGTGTACTTTGAAAACACAGGCGTCAACAAAGTATTTAAAAACAAAAGAAGGCAAATGTTTCCGTTTTTTCCTTATCTGCACGTGTTTTATTGAGGTAAAAACCATCGCTGAATAAATAATGGGAACAAAGGCGTCGGTTCGTTTTTGTTTTAATAATTCACTGATCTTAGATAATTCTGTTGTTATGCGGCCCATGTGGTGGCATCAGAGGGTTAAAAATCATCATTAGCTGTATGAAGGTTTGACGTTTATTGACATTTAAAAGTTTTTGACGTTTAAATAAATTATGTACTTTTAAGAGGCCCAGAGAACCTTACATGATATGTCTACATATTTTTAACAAATTACTTGAGGCGAATCGCTTGTGCGAGTCCTAAACCCGCGAAAATCAAATTTTCTTAAGTTTTGATAAATTTAATTTCGCGGATACAACTGCGGAGTCACCTTAGGGATATCCTGTAAGATTCTCTTGGCGTAAAGGTTATGATTTTTTAATAACTAGGAAAACAAATAAAAATACATAAAGAAAGAACAGTGTAGTTTCAATTGTTCAAGAAAAAAAAAATTGACGTTCGACAACCCTACCCGGCAGGCCGGTTAAATCCCATTTCACAATCTTGTCTCAGCGACAATCGATGTCAAACATTTTGGAAAATTAGAGGATTATTGACTAGACACTTTCACTGCTAAGTACGTAAATTGCATAAAAATTGGCATGCCATAAAATGTGTCTCGCAAATCGTACGTAACGGGAACCCCATGCGGCATGGGGTTCCCGTTACGTAACCATCACGCCGATGGACTCGACTGACGGGTTGTTATAGATTTGCGAGACACATTTTATGGCATGCCAATTTTTATGCAATTTACGTACTTAGCAGTGAAAGTGTCTAGTCAGTAATCCTCTAATTTTCCAAAATGTTTGACATCGATTGTCGCTGAGACAAGATTGATTGTTTTTTTTTTTTTTGTTTTTTTTTTTAAAGAGGAGAATTGGCATTTCAGTAATGTCTTATCTACTCTCTAGTATCGCATAGCCTGCCCGTGATTTTTTTAAGACCTGGTTTTATTAGTCTCATTAATTTTAAACAATGTTTAAGCGTTGCGTGTAATGAATGCCTTATAGCCAGAGGACGGGAAAAGTAATGTTTTTCCGGGGTCAGTACCCTCATAATGTTCTAGTTGTTTTAAGACTCTGTTTATTAAGAAAACCCGTGTAATTAGTCGTTCATAAGATCTTTAACTAAAGATAAAACCAATTCTTTCGAAAAAGTCTTCAGAATGAAAACCTGCACACCTAATTCTTTTCATTTTGAAGATCATAACAGGAAGTCATATTCTAAAATATTTATATTCAAATCAATTTTATTTTGAAATAAGTACTCTTTATTAGTTAAAATAATTAGTACAAACAAATTGAAGTACTCCTGAGAGCAACAAACATCATTTCTGGTTTTCTAAAAAGCGAAAAAGTTGGTAGCTATTCGCTAGCTTTACTTAGGCTTACTCCACTGCAGTAACACATTTCATTCAGTAACAATAATCTGTTATGTACAGCTCCCACATCTACGTAATACAACAATTGATTTTAGTCACCTTCAATTATAACAAATCGAATTGTCAAGATTGGATCACTAGACCCTTCCATGTTTAATCAAACATTGAGGACAAATTACCTTCCTCACCTCACAGAGAGGGGCCAATGATACAAATGGCTTCCCATTAATTCGACACCTACGTATTGATGGTGTATTTACTCTATCGGAGCCATTGTCAAGCATCGACCTTTCGCTAAAAGGAAAATTATTTTTGCAGTCACAAAGATACGGAAAAAAGACCAGCGACCATTTTTATTGTACTCTTAACAATGAATTTAATCTTCGATGCAGTTTTCCTCTTGAACTTATTTTCTATCGGATAACTGCAGCTACGATCTTTTAAATTAGCTTCTTAGCTTGATAAATACTTCATATTTTATCTATTTTACTAAGGGGTTAGTGGCTAAATAATACCAGTCGCACGGGTCGATCGAAGGTTAAACTAACTTTTCCGCTGTAGGTTCCTGGATGAGTGACCATCCATTACATATCGAGACCCTCCGTGCCTCGATAAGCACATTAAACCGTATCAAGCAATTTGATATATTGTAACTTTTCACTTTGATTATATGCTGTAGTAATTTCTTCACCGATATTCGTGTTGACCTTGTTTATGTTTAGGGAGATGTGAAAAATAATTTGACATAACAAACTGACTGAATGTTCTAATGGTATCTATGTACTTATAATAGTCACTAAAAACAACACATATTATAAACCTAGTAAATTGGTTCTATTAAAATCAACAACATTTGTTCCACGAGTTGTTCCGTTTATTAACCAGAACACAGTCGGAACTTTTGTCGCAATTTGTATTAGATAGCAGCAGAATATCATGCGGTACGGATACTGTTTAAAATAGTTTAAAACGAAAAGTTAACATGGTTTCCGGGAAATGTGAACCCGCTCTGCACTTTAAATGAAGTATTAACAAAAAGTTAACACAGTAGAGCCTAGAAACGATATCAGCGTTTTGTTGGACGATAAATGAAGTGTAGGTATTTGCTTGGTCTATATAGACCAATCTATTTAGACTGCTTGGTATATATTGTTGAAAGGAAACACAAAGTAAATAAAATTAATGTTCGGATTTAGAAATGTATCCGAATTTGTGGTCTGGGACGTAATAGTCCATCCATTTAAAGACAAATATCAATTAGAGCGAATTGATACTCGCTCGAAAACGAATGTATTACTCATTCTACATTACTCAGTGCTAATTGTGATTTTTAAATCTATCATGAGGTCTATGATGCAACGTGCTCAAAAGGCGCTCTTCTCACTCTTGATTTGAAAGCAGACGGGTTAAATGTGGAACTTTCTGATAGCGTCTGTGTTCCCTACATAGACGCAGGCAGAGAATTGTGCACTTCGGCTGTGCGCATAGTAAAATACTAGATAGGGCCAGCGCCTTCACCGTAATTATCTCATGGAAACGAAAAAATACGGCAATTTATGCGAGATGTTTGACTAACAAATAAATAAAAAAGTTATTTATTATTATATTTATTATTTATTGTGCAAGGTCCGACACCTTACTAACAAATGTCTTTAGTTATACTAATGCCTGGATTTTGAGGTCCGCAGATAATTGCTCGTAAGCTTTTGATTTAACCATAAAATCTGTTCTTGCAAAGTTATTTCTTGTTTAGTGTTCAGAAACAAAATGGATCAAAATATCGAACCATTATAAAGCACTATTAATAATTTATCTTTTATTAACAGGCAAAATTGTGTTAGTGACTACATACTATTGAATAGATTGAATGCAGTAAATACTTCTGAAACAGATTAGATAGTTTAACACGTCAGCAACAAGCATAGACGATGGTAAATCCAAGTCCGAAGAAAACTACCCTATCTCTAACTCAAAAAATAACAATTTATCAACTCGGCTTAACACAATCTCTAAAAATCTAGAATAATGTCCCTCTAAGGATGCGCTGTCCATTCATTTTTCAAATATAGCCTAATCTTGAGGAAAGTCAAAGGCTATAATATAACATCACTCTTAGGAACTGTCCAAAAAATTAAATAAAAAGGACGCTAAGTGTAAACGAAGTTTTAGCCGGCCGGCCGGCGATGACACTTGGTAAACTACGCGGCGTGTCGGGGGCCTAAATTTCACACGGACGAAATCGCGGGCGACGGATGTTAAGTAACTTGATTACAAACATCAAAATAATATGTGAATAAAGGAAAGCAGTCTGTCACTATCACAATTTTAATTCGGGCTCATTGGTATTGATTACTACACAATATATAATGATGAGAATCGTATTACCCAGTAACTGGGTTTTGGAGATCAGATAGGCAGTCGCCCCATGTAAAATACTGGTATTCAGCTACATCCGGTTAGACTGAATGTCGACCCCGACGTAGTTGGAAAAGGCTAGGCGGATGATGATGATGATATCATTCTAATAACGCCCTATAATTTGTTTACTTGACTTCTTAAAAAAGCATCTGGAGAAAAATTGCCGCAAGCGGCAATTTTTTTCTACTAATTCTTCTCTTACAGGACTTTAAAAGTAAAAACTCTAAACCTCGGAAAGATTCTGTTTATCCTTCGAAATCTGAGAGCAAAAGTACATTTTAGCGGCTAGCGTGTTTTTTTTTTTCGAAACATTCTATGCCATCATTTTTTAAACCAGTCCGCAAAAAATGCATTTAAACTTTTTTCATGTCAGTGCGCCAACCTCAGTTTTAGAATAATCACACTGGCCAGCACGACGACTACATGAAAAATAAAATTTTTATTGTAAAATTTTCTTCTCTATTCAATTTATTTTCCATTATTTTGGTTTGTTTTTTGATAACATCGTAAGAAATCATAAAATATGAGTGAGTCCAGCAGCGACGAAGATATAAATTTCACACCTCAGTTAGTGCAAGCGGTAAATAATGCTGAGTTAAGTTTTCTTCCGGGAAAATCGCGCGGTAAGTACATAAAGCGTACAATTTATTTAACATATGGAGACATTCTAAAACTTACAAACATACTTTGATTCTTCAAAACGCTAAAGCTTTAAAAAGTTAACAAACTCAACAAGACCTACTTTTAAATTACAGCACCACCATTAATATGTGGGCCAACGCTTGTCTCGACACAAAATGGCGTAGAAAATGAGCCGTTAACAAGGTTTCAACAATGAGTGATGTGGTTTCTTTTGACGCTCCTAATGGAACGTAATGCCTAGATGCTTTTAGATACGACTGAATTATTCTTATTACTAGATGGCCTAGAATAATAAACATAGTACTTTACTAGTCAAGAAAATAGTTCGAAAAATCGTTTATTTCTATCACTTACAAAATGTTGGTTAACGATACAAAAACTTACATTTGCAGTTGTAGAATTTACCTTGACGTATATCAATGAATGGGAGAACAACTGCATTGTTATATTTGTTTTTGGAATAAATTTATCCCAACTACATACACCACTCTTCATTGCGCGTGGTCCGACACGCAATTATCTGGTATTTTTTTATCCAGTGACGAAAGGAATTTCTCTAGAAGTTGTCAGTCTTTAGGCAGGATCCGCTTTTTATAAAGATCACTCAGCAATTGAGTAGCTATTAGGTATTCAGATTGAATCGTGCTCAAAATATCTACAAAGTCTGTATGTGACTGGCGTAAATAGGAAGAATTAGGTAAAAAAGAGATGAAAAGATCACGGCGATTCTAAAAACGTGTCGACGATAACTACTGAAAAAACAGAATCTTACGTCTGCAACGACAGAAAAGCACATAGCTTGCGTATTTGTACCAAAAAAAATCTTATAACTCGGAAATGCTAACTACTTGAAGTATCAACCTGTATTTCCAATAACAACAACAGAATGAGCCATTACAGTAGGCAATTATTCACGTTCCCTTCTATTTTCGACGCTATTATCGTTAATGTCAACTCATTTTTTTCTAATTAGTTCTCTTGACTGCTTTTCTGTGTTGTTTCCGAAACCAAGGAAATTATTTTTTTAATTTTGTAGTATAGAGTTGTTGATAAAAGCTCAGCACTATGCCAGGGATATACATAATAACGATCCCTGTGCATGAAATATGTAAAGTTGGTAGTCATCAAATTGTCAATTCAAGTAACAACTGTAATACTTTGACTGTTGAATTTGACAGTATGAAATCGATATAACATAGCAAATTGACGTACACACTACGGTAATTCCATAAATAAATAATACTTCTGACCGTATATGAATGTTTGTCATCAAGGTAATCAATAAATTGTCCATTCAAGTCACAACTGTATTACTTTGACAGTATGAAATCGATATAACATAGCAAATTGACGTACACACTACGGCAATTCCATAAATAAATAATACTTCTGACCGTATATGAATGTTTGTCATCAAGGTAATCAATAAATGGTCCATTCAAGTCACAACTGTATTACTTTGACAGTTCACTTTGACAGTATGAAATCGATATAACATAGCAAATTGACGTAGACACTACGGCAATTCCATAAATAAAAAATACTTCTGACCGTATATGAATGTTTGTGAACCAATCAATTTTAATAAAAACAATTTTTATTTTCATAATAGTATTTTAAACCTATTTATTACTGATGTACACTAGTGTTTAAGTTGAGTTTCTATGTAATCATTAACAAATTGGAATTTACAATCTGGAAAATAAATGATTTATTTTTTATTATTTTATACATTTACATACATACGACAGGTAACAAAGTTTAACGACATCAATGCTCTCTGTTTAAGTTAGAAGCGCGAAGCTTTAATACTTATTTACTTAACTAAAACTTCAGTACTCCCTTGTTATCATAATAATATCTCTAAGTAACTTAGATTATTTTAGACACGAACTTGTTATTACAACTTTAATTAAATTGTGCTGACAGCTATCAATTTTCCAAAGGTTAATGAACCACATACCTCCTTACAGGTTATGGATTGATTCCCCTTTGCTGTGGTATTTGTAATTTTGTTTGCGTGGTGCACAGTTTTACTAAGTAGTCTGTACTTTTACAAAGCTTAGGGTTAACTAATAATTGCCCCCAAGTCAAACAATAAGGTTGTAGGAGTTTCCTACACTTAGTGATATGATAACGGGGCGATTCTATTGGGGTGATGAAATAAAACCGACCACCGTGAATGTTCGTTAAACACTGATTTATTGAAATATATTTTTACATATTATTTGCAATAATAGGTACAAATGCTGTGTGTGCAGAATGCACGGCGCGTAAGTCGCTAAAGCAATGTACGGTTCCGTACATCCTGCCCGCCCAAACGGGACAACTGAAATGATTGATAGATAGGCAGAGTATTGTAGTTACAGACAAGTTGATATGAATAAATAACAGAATAATAATAGATTGATAGATAGCTAATGATACAAATGCGGTAAAACATTAATTTAAATTACTATTTTAAGATACACAATGTCCTTAATCATCGCGGTCTTGTAAGTGCACTGAACGCATTAACGTTGGCGAGGTGGCCCTATCTACACCGCTAATTGTAAACACTTCACTACACTTTTTCACTGATTCCGCTAAACGTGATGTTACCGGCGCGGTGTCCGCCGGCGCGACCGTCACTGGCCCCACCCAGCCAGCCTCCTGGCCCTGGGGGGCCGGCGACGCTGGTACTCTATCCGTACTACGATGTTTTCTGATGAGGTACACGACAACGCAACCCAAGATGATAACCGAAGCTACACTGATGTACAGCACAGTATAGTGATGAATGTCGTGAATGCTCAGGTCTGTAGATGACTGTTCCTTCACCTCGTCAATCTGAGCCTTTAACTGATTCCACATGAGACGATGATCTTCGGCTACTGTGAAGTTCTCTGGTGCAGACGTTTTCATGATTTTGTTTAGCATAGACACCTCTGGGACTTCGATGTAATGATGAATATTTACATGATTGATGAAATTATTATGAGCATAAATACTAAATGTATCCCCTTTCAATGTGCAACCTTGACCTAGGGTAATAATCGCGTTGCCGACAAGGTTGACCATTGTGACTCCGTTGGCGCAAATTATGCGCACTTGGCATTCCGAGCAACATGTATACAACCAGGTGTTCGGCCTGTGCAATTTGATCCACTGCTCTTCACACGATGATTTTACGGAGTGGCATAATTGTTTTTTATTGAATATTTCGATTTCACATATAGACTGCTTTATGTTTACATCGTAAATAGGCATGTTTAATGAGCATAACAAGATATCGCTGGGAACATGACTACATAATTGAAGGTCTGCTTCTGATAGAAGAAATGCTGTGTCCTTGCGTAGATTGTAAGCTATGAATGATACCGATGGAATGAGATAATAGTACTGTAATCCTTTCTTTTGCGAAATAGATATAATTTTGTTTAGCTCAAACAATTCATTGCTCAGGAGTGGAAATTTGATTTCGATGATTAAATAATTTGAGTACACTCTAGCTGATACTTTAAGCAAACGATACAAGTCCTTGATATTTTGCGATTCTACTGGTAACGTAAGTTTACCATTCAGTTGGCTAGAGATGATGCTCAGCTGATACGATAACTGTTCCGGTGACAACAAATGACTGTCAATGCGCCCGTGTGATATATCTGTAACTGTATCAATCAACGTTTGCTGAATCCAACGAATATTTGATAGTATTATTGATGCTGCTAAAGATGATGATGTGACATAAAGGCCATCTTCATTATCTAGCCGAATTTTATTCACCTCAGTCGATAGATTATGAAGATGTTGCTTGATGAAGGAGAATTGTTGATTCATGATATTTTCATTACGACGTATGATATTAAATTCTGATTCTAAAATACTTGTCTGATTTTTAATAAGTTTTTGAAGATGTTCTTCATTATGACTGATCTGCTCAATGTCCATCTTGTATTTTTCGGCAAATCTCTCATCCAGTACACCGAATAATGAATTAGCAATATAACCCAGCCCGTTTACTAGGCCTCTTTTCTGCCTTATCGGACTTTGATATTTAAGTAACATATCATAGTGTTCTATTTCGCTTATCTCGTGCTCTAACTGACGAATGATACTCTGATATTGTTTACTTGCATGAGTGTTGCATAATAGCTTGATGTGGTTGACGTAACCTTTGATATCGGATAAGCCTTTCCAGTAGGTCGTCATGTTGTAGTACACAACAAGACGCCATTCGTCTTTGATGTACTGAAGATTGGATATTCTATCGAAGTATATAGCTTGATTCTCTTCTAATGACGTCACATTATATGATTCATGATGAGTTATATTTTGCGCTGAAGTAAGTGACAATAACATGACAAATAGTAATAAGAAACTAGTGAACAGGCTCTTCAATGATACGTTGTTGCAAGGAAGTTGATTGTTCTTGCTTCGCTTAGGTGTATTGTCTTCATTGTGATTTTGATCCTGTGTCGTGTCCTTGTTTACTGGTAACAACACAAGTCTGGTGACAGGGCGTTGTATGATATTATTCTTAGTTTTTAAACTGACTACCCTTACATAGCCATCCTTCCCAGGATGTACTGCTTGAATACGCCCTAACGCCCACTTGCCGGGTGGCAAGTTTTCGTCCTTGATAAGAACGACGTCATCGATTTCGAAGTTCCTACTTGGCTTACGCCATTTTGATCTAGCCTGCAGTTGCTGTAGATATTCGCTAGACCACCTTTTCCAAATCTGTTTGTTAATTGATTGAGTGAGTTGCCACCTTGTTGATTGATTCATGTGATCTGGATCCGTCTGCGGCCTAGATAGAAGTGGGCCACCGATCAAGAAGTGTCCTGGCGTGAGGAAATCGTCGTCAGGGCTCTCTGTCAACTGACAGAGTGGTCTTGAGTTCAGACATGCCTCGATTTGGTATAGTAGCGTAGTAAACTCTTCGTAAGTGAGTTTTTGATCGCCGATGATACGCTTTAGATGATATTTGAGGCTTTTCACCGCAGCTTCCCAGAGACCACCCGCACTTGGCCACGCAGGAGCGTTGAAGTGCCACTTTATGTTCATGTCATTGATATTGTTGAAGAAATCGGTGTTGATGGTGGCTATGATCTCTTGGTACTCCTTCTTTAGGATACGATTGGCTCCTACGAAATTCGTGCCGTTGTCACTGTATACGTGACTTGGCGTTCCACGTCGAGCCGAAAACCTACGAAAGGCTGCTAAAAATGCTGGAGTACTAAGATCGGAAACAAGTTCCAGATGGGCAGCCTTGGTACACAAACAAACAAACACTGCAATATACCCCTTGACGGTTTTGATTCCACGTCCCTTATTGGCCTTCAACTCGATATGTCCGGTAAAATCAACACCGGAGTGAGAGAAAGGTCGTGACGGGGTAACTCGTGGCTGTGGGAGATCGGCCATGATTTGCTGATATTGTGGTTGACTGAAGCGCTGACACTTAACGCAGGTTCTCAGCTTTCTCTTGACGGTACGGATTCCACTGATTATCCAATATCTGTCTCTGATGTATGAAAGTGTCAGTCGCGGGCCTCCATGTAGTGTGGTGATGTGAGCCTGATCAATGATTAAATCGGTGAGACGACTATGACTTGATAATATAATGGGATGTTTTGATGAATCGCTGATACATGCGTTTTTGAGTCGTCCACCCACTCTAAGGATACCGTGCTCATCCATGTAAGGATTAAGACATGATATTTTGCTTCTAAGATGCACGTGCCCCTTTTGATTGATAAATAAAATATCTTCATGAAATTGGTGTGACTGATCATCTTTGATAATGATGTTCAATGCACCGTCCATCTCTGATGACGTCAATACATCCGTTTTTGAAGTGTGTTTGCCTCGTGATTGCGTAATGAAACGCGATATCCAAGCGACTATTTTTATAATGCGAGTTAATGAGCTGTAATTCTGTAATAATTCGTGTATGATTGAAATATGATTTGGATATAAGGCTGTGTTTACACTAAGTTGCTTGGTTTCCAAATCTGGTGATTGATACGAGGTGATAGGAAGGGTCCGATGTTCGAAATTGGTTATCCATTTCGGACCCTGCCACCACAACGGATGGCTTGATAACTTCTGTGATGTCAGACCCCGAGTAGCACAATCTGCTGCATTCTCTTCTGACCTCACATGATGCCAACAGGATGATGGAATGATACTAATAATTTTCATAATTCTATTAGCTACAAACTGCTTCCACTTCTTCACATCGCCTTTGATCCATCCTAATACTATCATGGAGTCTGTCCAGGCATAAATCTCTACATCCTGATTTGATAAAGATTCCATGACTTTCTTGATAAGTTGAGCTAGCAGTAGCGCACCGCATAGCTCTAGTCGAGGCAATGATACCTTTTTTGCTAGAGGTGCTAACTTTGTTTTTGCTACAGAGAGCGTCGATGTGTACTCGCCCTTATTGTCTTTTGCTACTACATACACAACACATGCGTATGCTTTGTCAGAAGCGTCACAAAATCCATGAATTTGATATGATTGATTAGTGTTACCGAGATAACGTGGTATGTTAAATTGATCTATGATGTCGAAATCATTTTTAAGCTGAATCCAGTCATCTTGAACGGATTGCGAAACTTCTTCGTCCCACGATACATGTGATGACCATGCATTTTGAAATAGCAGTTTTGCTCTGATTGTTAGTGGCGAGAGCCAGCCCAAGGGATCAAATAGTTTTGAAATTTCCGAAAGTAGCTGTCTCTTTGTGACGCGTTTGTCATGATGCTGTAATTGAGTTTGAAAGCTAAAGCTATCCGTTGATGGGTTCCATCTCAATCCAAGTGTTTTTCTTGTTTCTGAACACTTGAAGTCTAATGGGTTATTGAGTTGGTCAGGTGATAGATCCACCAGTAGTTCCGGTACGTTACTGGACCATTTCCGGAGATTCATACCAGCACCTTTCAGCATCTCAATGAGTTGATGCTGAAGCTCCCTGGCTTGATGAATGGTATTTGCTCCACTAAACAGATCGTCCATATAGAATGATTGATTTAACGCCGATGCTGCGAGTGGATATTTGTCGGCATCGTCTATTGCCAGCTGTTTAAGCGTTCTCATAGCTAAGTATGGAGCGGCCTTAGTACCGTACGTCACGGTAGCAAGATGATATTCATTGAGTACGTCCTGAGATGATTGCCGCCAGATGATTGATTGAAGATGACGATCTGACTGTTTAATATAGATTTGCCGGAACATTTTCTCTATGTCCGCTGTGATTACATAACTGTAGGTTCTCCAGTTTAAGATGAGTGTCATGAGGTCCCTTTGTAGATTCGGTCCACAACACATGAGATCATTTAGGCTTTTGCCCGATGTGGATTTCGCCGACGCATTGAAAACGACTCTAAGTTTTGTTGTTGTTGAATCTAATTTCATTACGCCGTGATGTGGTAAGAAAAAGGCTCGTTTTGATTCGTCAACATTATTGGCAATACACATGTGACCCAGTTCTTGATATTCAGACATAAATGATTTATAATTTTCTGAAAATGATTCGTTATTGCACATTTTTCTTTCCAACTGTTTGAATTGTGCAATAGCCTTTAATTTAGATGATCCAAGCTGGTTTTCATATTCGGGTTTCATGGGTATGCCCACCACGTACCTACCAGTGTTCAAACGACGAGTAGTTTGCTGATAAAGGTCTTCACAATACTGATCTTCACTGGTAAGCGATGATGATGAGGTTTCTACATCCTCTATCTCCCAAAATTTTGATAGGTCGGATAAGTCGTTTGTTACGATATGACAATTAAATGTGCGAACGTTGCCAGACAGGATCCATCCGAGTGCTGTCTGTTGCGCAATCGGAGCCTGTGCTGGTCCTTTGATGAGACCATCCATTATGATTTGCGAGTAAATACTCACATCCAAGAGAATATCAATAGGCTTCGACACGTTGTATTCTGGATCTGCTAATTGAAGATGCTGGATATGAGACCACGATTGTTTTTTGAATGGTATACCAGGCAAGCAGTTAGCGACCTTCGTCAAAACCAGTGCTTCTGTAGTGAACTGATAGTCGCCGTAAATAGATTGACAGTCGATTGATACCCGTCCTTTGCTTTGCCTAGCACCAGCACCTATTCCTGATACTGATGCGTTGTATCTTCGCCGCTGCAACCCTAACCGCTGTACAGCGTTTTCAGATATTAGTGATATCTGTGATCCCTGGTCTAGAAGTGCCCTAAGCGTCACGTAGCTGCCATCAGAACACCTGACATTGATCGAAAGCGTGGTCAACAATAACTCTTCGTCATCACCTGCGACATGATTAACATTAGATTTCTTGTTTGATGATTTTGATGACGAAGCGGTCATTTCGGATGATGATGATGAAGTTGCTTGAGGGGCTGATTTTGATGATGGGATACACGCTTCATGCAGTATTGAATGATGATTTTCTTGACAGGTTTTGCAACGTTTTTTTGAAGTGCATTGACTTCCATCGTGACTGAATAGGCAATTTCGACAAATATTTGAGTTTGTCACTGTCTTCAATTGCACGTCCGGTGTCATATTCATGAACTTTTTGCACGAAAACAAGTTGCGCGCGTGATTAGAATTGCATACAGAGCATTTTGAAGTTTGAGTAATGATGGCCTGATAATTTTTGTTTATGTAACGTTTATAATTGTTTTGCTTATTAAAGTTACTTATGGATTTCGATTGATTTGGGTTCCGCTTGCTTGATGGTGTGGGTTCCTTATCGTTTTCATGAATTGGCTCAAGTGCGGTAAACTTACTCTCGAGGAATGCCATTAACTCGTCCAATTTTGGTAAATCACGAGGTGTCTTACGTGCTTCCTTATAGTCAGCATAAGTTTCTGGATCCAGTTTCTTGCACAATAAATGAACCAACAACGGATCCCACGTGTTCGTATCAACGCCGAGATTGTGAATTGCATGCATACATTCGGTTGAGGTATCATACAACCTTTTAATTTCAAATGATGTTTGCTTTTGTATATTGGGTTGATTGAGAAACATTTCGATTTGATTCGTGAAAAGGACTTGTGAATTATTGTACCGACGTAATAAGATCTCCCACGCAGTATCATAATTTTCCGATGAAATATGTAGATGATAGATGAGACGTTCTGCTTCACCCTTAAGTTTTCCCTTAAGGTGTTGCATCTTCTGAGCTTTAGTGATGGAGTTATTGTTATGAATTGTCTCCGTAAACAAGTCATAAAAGGTTGGCCACTGTGTGTAGTTCCCACTGAACGATGGTATTTCAATGTGCGGAGTTGATTTTTCTAAGTGAGTCGTTGATGAGATTTTCTTATTCAAATCACGTTTGATAGATTTGTAGGTTGATTCATGATGATTGAACTCCTCGTCGTATGATATATCTCCACCAGCAAGTATATGATCGATTTGCAAATGTTGAGCATCAATAAATGTCCACTTAGCTTGAACGTTCCTGAGCTCATCTTCTAGTTCCCATTTATCTGTTATTTGATCAATTTTAATACCCTTGATTAGCCGATTAAATGCCCTAAAATTAGTGCGTTGCAGTGATAACAATTCGTCTAACTTTCCATCTGGTTGAGTAGATTTTGATGATTTGCCGTAAGATGATATAACGTTACGAATAAATTGATAAAGTTCTTTACCCTTTTGATATGTATTGTCAAGGAAATACTCAACCGCTACATTTTTATGCTCAGATATTTTTTCGTGATTTTGCTCGAACTCTCCCCAGAGGTTGTCTAACGCTTCTAAACGCTTCCTCAAATATTCGACATTTTTACGAGAATCCGAGTCCTTGTGGAAATTCACCTTTATTGTAGTGAAATTGGTGATGATTTCAGATTGACGGGCAAAAAGAGCTTCCATGATGTAGGTAAAGGAACAGTCTTACTTGGTTTAATGACGATCCACGTAGCTGCTCGCAACTGATGCTGCTCCCACAGAGGTTGATAGCGCACGCTGAAGCCTTGCGCTGCCCGGTGATGAGCTCCACCGAGTCCGATGATGTTGATGTCACGCCGTGATATGCTTACCACGACCGTGCTGTTGACCTAAGCTATATTAGCTCAAGTCAAGGATGCAGTGTGTTTTTCCTTAATTGAGTCCACACTAGTTTGATTACAGAACCTTGAGTCCGAACCGTGCCTCTGACCAATACGCGCCCCGCTAGAATCGCCCCGTTATCATATCACTAAATGTAGGAGTTTCCTACACTTAGTGATATGATAACGGGGCGATTCTATTGGGGTGATGAAATAAAACCGACCACCGTGAATGTTCGTTAAACACTGATTTATTGAAATATATTTTTACATATTATTTGCAATAATAGGTACAAATGCTGTGTGTGCAGAATGCACGGCGCGTAAGTCGCTAAAGCAATGTACGGTTCCGTACAAAGGTACAACTACGCTTGCCGCGGTTGATTCAAGACTTGAAGACCATCTTTACACTCCAACCCCCTCCGTGCCGTGGAAAGCACGTGAAGCCGTTGATCCCGGCTGTCATTAATTGTTTGTTAGACAATCCTAACGGGTTGTCAGAAGCTCGAAAGTCTAACAACGAATCTTACCAAAGAGTAAGGAGCCCAGTAACTGGGTGGTAGAGGTCAGTCGCTCCATGTAAAATACTAGTACTGTACTGGCATCTGTTTAGACTGGAAGCCGACCTCACCAAAGCCACACAGTTCCACAGTTTCAAATAAGGTATGCATATTGTAGGTATTTATTCAATATTATAAAGCTGAAGAGTTTGTTTGTTTGGTTGAAAGCGGTAATCTCAGGAACTACAAGTCCGAATTGAATAATTGTTTTTTGTGTTGGATAGCCTTTTCATTAGGAAAGGTTATAAGCTATATCACATCATGCAACAATCAATAGGAGTGGAGCAGCAACGAAAAGTAGACGAAAACTTCCAGGCAATTCGATGCGACGGGAAGGGTCAGGGGAGCAAAAATTTGACGCGGACGAAGTCGCGGGCAGAAGCTAGTCTAAAATAAACTGGGTAGTGACATTTTTCCACACGCTTTTCCAAAATGCCAAACAGTTAAGTGTCCTGAAACCCATTACAGCGTATTTAACACGACAATTTTTGTTCGAAATACCCATTTAGCTTTCTGGTCTCAGAAATCTCTACTTAATCTAATCTTAATCGTTTCCATAGCTCATTTGTAAGTACGCCTTTTTTTATAGAACACAAACCACATTCGTGACAATTACTTAACATTTCTCGAAATTGTTAGGAACACGACGCATTTCATTCGTTTCACAATGAAACGAACACACTGAGACATTTTCAAAACCACTCTTTATTTTTATTGCTTTTGATAATAGCAATTAAAAATCGTCTAACGCAGCTTTTATTGTGCCACCGAGCATTGTAATGAAAATACAGTGCTAATTTTAATAAATGTTATTCGTTTTTTTTTATTCATTCATTTGAATACAAAAATTTAAATCTGTGTGATCATAAATTCATGAGCATAAATATGTAATGCACTTTTCATCAGCCTATTACTCGTATGTTCCAACAGTTGGGACACAGGCCTCCTCTTTGTGAGGGGAAGTAGCTCGTAATCCACCATGCGGGCTCAGTGCGGGTTTCGGTTCACACTCACATGTCTTCGGTTCTAGGACATCCCGGTTTCCTCACGATGTTTTCCTTCGTTGTTTTGAGAGCAGTGGTGATGAAATAAATAACACAAAGGAAGCCTGCTTGGATTTGAATGCCTATAACTCGTTAGTCGGAGCCGATACCACTGGGTATCACTGCACACATGTTTGTATAGGTAGGTACTGTTTTCACTTATGCGGTTGATGGTTAACTAATACTGTATGTTAAAAGGCTATTCAAACATAAATATAACGGCGCAGCAAATGGCGCCCTCTAGTTTTGTTAAGAAATTACTGGAATCACCAATAAGGTCGGTTAAGAATGACACTGGTGACAGTCACTCTAGCAGAGCGGTGCACAGGCTATGTTTGTGTGGCGGCTGTCTTTTGATGACAGATGATGTTGGGGGGGGCGCTGTCGTACCACGTTCACGACGAGCTGCGTTATTCCAGCCCATTGCTAATGATATTGAAGCTACTGAGCTGGCAATACGATAAACACTTCTGGTAAAGGCTATCCTGTGCCGTTAAATATTTATTACGTTTGCCAGATTTTTAAAACAAGATGGCCCCTTACCAGAACAGATTGAGGACCCGCAATACTCATCGATATAACGAGTTTCTTCAACTGTCATTTATTATTTCACCCCATAAAACGATCCTATTTCAATATACTCTGTAAAAAAAAAAATGTACGAATAACTGTATGTACTCACAGCAAAGATACTAGTTACCAAAAATCTTTTACTGGTTTCTCAATTTCAATCGAATTAAAGCCGTGTTTACTCACGATGAGTTTCCCGACCATCGTTTTGCGTATTTACCCGTAAATTTTTGTATGTCTAAGTTGGTGAAGGTACATATAGATACTCCGTATAGTGCTTCATTATTTTTCCTTTGAATAGACAGCATTTCGTACTCTACGTAAAACTTAAGTTTACAGAAAGGGCCACCAACAAACTTAGTTTGAAACTGTTGAAAATAAATTGAATTCCGTTAGTTGAGAGCACGAGAATCCAATATTTACTATAAAACGTCTCTCGAACAAACGATCTTCGTCTATCATAATATAAACAATTTAGTTTTTAGATGAAGACGTCGAGTTACGTACTTTCGTCGACTTTGATGTATTATTTAGATTATAGTTTGCCTTTAAGTTAATTTAAGCCTAGTCTGCGTTGATTTTTTACTTCATTCGTATCAGCACAATCAATATGTGAGTAGGTCTTGTTAGTAAGACAGCCAGGGGCACCGAATGTGCTTTATTTTCGGGAAAGCGTCGGGTAGTCAGTGAAATTCATTTTTTACGTTTTATGCAATTTGCAGGTAGTGTCAGAATGTATGATGAACGAAATATGATTCGAGACCGTAACACGTCTATATATTTACAGAATTGTAATTATTATTTAAAAAAACTGAAAAAGATAAAGCCAAAATCCTTAATTTAGATATTATGAAAATACTTCTCTAAGTTAAATTTTATAGGAATAAGAAAAAGTAGTAAAATATATATAAAAAATAAAATAAAAATACAATTGTTAAAGATCCATGAATGACACCTGGAAACACCGGCTAATCTTGCTTTCCGAGTAATGGAAACAAAGACACTATTGAAATTGTAAAATGCTAGTTTATGTGATCATTAAAATACTTTCCATCAGATACGACCGTGACGCCGTCGACGAACACGGAAACTTTATAAATGTTTTCCAAGTTCCCCTGTGCCTTTAATCAAAATATACCGGATGACATTTTTTACCGTCTCGACCTTTTTTTTTTTTTTTTTTGGATGGGAAATCATCAAATGACTTCTCCCGCTCTGGGCGGAGCGGGAGGGCGTGTCAGACTTTTACTGACTAAAACCCACCCGTGTTCCTTCAGTTGCCCATGTGCCAGGGTCAAGGTATCTCTTTAGAACAATCACGTGACCCCGGCAGGCATCGGTCCTAGCAGACCCCTTCAGTACTGCTGACATCTCTTTGAGGCGCGCGTGGAACACTACGCGCCGTCGACCCGAGCTTGGTCCTTACCGGGCGGCGAGCTACCCATTGCTCGCCACCCGCAAGCTCGCGCCTACGGTGGCCGGGAGTCCGCAATCGACTCCCGGCGCCCGGGGCGTCTCCTCCTGCGGCGGCTAGGGACGTGAGGGCGCAGAGACTGCCACTCCCTCACGCGCCCCGCCTCCTCCTTCGCGAGCATTACTGCTTCGCAGAAGGAGGTGACGGCTTCCCATGCCCTCTCGCTCCGTACCATGGCTCGCACCAGGGCCGGACGCGAGAGGTCGCCGCCGCCGATCGCCTCCACGAGGACACGGCGGTGCTCCGCCCAGGCAGGGCACACTTCCACCGTATGCTCCACCGTGTCCTCTAGACGATCCTCACAATGGAAACACCCGGGCGTTTCCTCCCGCTTTATCCTGAACAGGAACCCACCGAAGCACCCATGCCCGGTGAGAACCTGTGTCAGGCGGAAGGTGAGGACGCCGTGGCGCCTCTCTATCCACTCCTCAAAGAGGGGACTTACCGCCGCAATTGTGGCGTGCCCTGCGCTGGGTTGCGACAATCGTACCCGCCATGTCGCCATGAGATCCTGCCGGAGCTCTGTCCGCCGTGCCGCGATTTGTCGCGGCAGCGGAGTTTCGCCCCGGCGTTTCGCATCCTCGCGCCACTCCCACATGTGGGCGAGGACCTTTGCCTCCAGATCCCATGGCGGCACTCCGGCAAGGAGGCTCGCCGCCTCGCAGGAGACCGTGCGGTATCCCCGGATTAACCGAATGGCCATGACCCTCTGGGCCGCACTCAAGCGGCGCGCTGGGCGCAGCCTCAATGAGGGCGCCCACACCGGTGCCCCGTAGAGGGCCATGGACCGCACGACCCCCGTGTAGAGCCTCCGGCAGGAGGCGTTTGGACCCCCCAGATTAGGCAGGAGCCGCTTTAAGGCAGCCCCAGCCCGCTCCAGTCTGGGAGCCAAACGTCGGAAGTGCTCGACGAAGTTCCACCGGCTGTCGAGGACAAGTCCCAGGTACTTCATCGTCGACTCGACGCCGATGTGAACCCCTCCTACCGTGAGTTGGGAACCCGCAGGTGGCGTGTTCCGAGGACCATGAAAACCCATGGCCTCAGACTTGTGCAAGGCCACCTCGAGTCCCAATTGCCGGATTCTTTCGACGATTGTCGCAACCCCGCGTGTCATTAGTTCGGCCGCCGCTTCGTGCGACCTCCCCTGCGCCAAGACCAGCGTGTCGTCAGCGTAGCAGACTACGCTGACGCCGTTAGGGAGGTCGGCGCGCAGCACCCAGTCGTAACCGATGTCCCACAGATGCGGCCCCACGACCGATCCCTGTGGGACACCGCACGACATCTCTCGCCGGTTCCACTCTCCCTGGTGACCGGGGTAGATTACGGCCCTATCCGTCAGATAGGCCTCGACCACGCGACAGAGGTAGGTCGGCATCCGGTGATACCGGAGTGCCTCCCTAATGCAACTCCAGGGCAGGGTGTTGAAGGCATTGGCGATGTCTAGAGACACCGCCAAGACGACCCCACCCCGGGCCACTGCATCCCCCGTCGTGAGGGCTCGCACGCGCATGATGGCGTCCACCGTAGAGCGCCCCTTGCGGAAGCCGTACTGACCGTCCGACAAGTCCGGCCCCTCCCGCACCAGCCACCCGACGAGGCGGTCTGCAATTACTCTTTCAAAGAGCACCGTCTCGACCTTCATATGGTGTGTTGTGTAACTAGAATAGAAGGCAGGAAGGCTTTCAGATTCATCGTAGGTGACTAAAGGAGCGCAGGACGCGGGTGGACAGGGATGCGTGTGCGGCTCGTGCGCCTGCGAAAGATCAATGAGGCCGCCTATCGGCCGGCTTCAAAGGGTAGGACCACGCTCCGAAATCAATGATACATGCCGCGCATTGAATAGGGTGCGTATGATTTGAGTTTCGATAGATTTTAATAAATTTTTTTTGTTTTTTTTTTCCAAATTTCTGTTTTTGTTGTTCTAGTATGAAAATGTTACTTTAAATGTTTAGTATTTATTACTAGATCAATTTAATTACATGTTATTCAAAAATAAAAATAATAAAAATTTCTATGCCAAAAGCTTCTATTCCGTTCACCTATTACCCCCATTTTTTCTCAAGACGCTAAAAAATGTCACCCAGTATTTTCTAAAGTTAAAAATACTGGGAACATATTTAGTAGAGACAGAAAATATCTAACGAGGTTGTTTGAACTTGTTAGTAAAATACTTTTTAAAGTTTTTCAACATGTTTCACGAGACTTGATTTTATTTAAAACACATCATTAGTTAATCTGCTATACTAACACTGCTAAAATTCAATAAAAGTCACTTTTGCTTAACTTCGTAGGCTACATTTGCTACTCCGCGTAGCTGCTACGATTTATGTAGCACATGCTCGTAGTGAGCTACGCGGCATCTACTGTAGATTACGTAATGGTAGTTGAGTTACGGACCAACCTCATAACTCAATGTATAGTCCAGTTGAGTCGCCCACAAGATGCACACAAGGGAACTTGTTTATTACTGTTCAATCTACAATGAACTCAGCCTATGGATACATAGGTTTCTCCCAGTATGCATCACAAAACCTTGTTCTCTACTTTCCACATCCGAATTGTGTCAGCTACCTTTTTAAGGTCGTCGGTCGTTAATTACTGCTGCACGCGTAGCATGACCACCATAGAAAGAACTTTGTCTATTCTTGGTAGAATAGAGATAGAATTGTCATGCTACGCCAGCATAAAACGGTACAAATCTTTCTACAATCTTTAATCTGTCTTTAATCTTTCTACAATCTGTAATTTCGTTTATTCTTGCGTCGACAAAACCCATTTCTACGGTGGTCATGCTACGCATGCAGTCATTAGTAAACTGACATTGCAATATTGAATTTATCTAAGAACTCTCTTCTGCTGAATAGATTCCGCTTCAAGCTGATTTACTTTTGTACCTGTGTATATTTGTTGTCCTTTAAGTAGACTGGATCTTCGAAACCTTCTCCTTTTAATGTTGCAGTCGCTTCCTCTTATTGAATTAAAGCGAATCCTTTGACAAAACGGTGCAGTGTCCCTAAGTCACACAGTTGATGAACCCATTTATACCGAAGCCGTGTTCAGCGTGGCAAACCTACTGGGCTAAAGTAATCTAGCTGACTAGACGAATGCGTTCATCGTTCCGAAATTAAGGCGCGGTGTTACCTCAATATTCACAAAACACTGGTGTCTTTGACAATCGAGTATGACGTAACGCAATGAAAATATACGACACAAAAAATACAGTGGACAGAGAAGGGTTTAAAGAAAAATTCTAACCGAATAGAATAGTGAAAAATTGTTTGATATTCCCAATAAAAATTGTTTCACAAAAAAAACTTTGACGTCGAACATCTCTGTATTTTCAGCGATAACAACATTTTTTTTTTAAAGAGTTCAATAGAATAAACATTACTTTAAAACTTTAACCAGACAATTATTTAATTTAATGTGTGTAGTCCGAATAATCTAAATAAAACCGTAAAATAAATGCCAATTCGCAGCTTAGTCACATCGTCGATCCAAATATTTATTCAATTTTCAACCTTATTTGTTGGAGCTGTAGCATGTAGTTGTAGCATTTAAAATCGTAGTCAGTCCGCGCCTTAAGAAGAGGACCCATTTATGGATAAGCAATTAAGTATGGAGCGTTTCACTGCGAAAATGAATCAGAAATTATATGGTATTCACGGGAGTACCAAGGTTACCGACATTGTCGGAAGCATTGCTAGACTTTAAGAGTAGTGGGGAAGAAACATTATTGTTACTTAGTTAGGTGTCGTTTGTTGTTGTTGTTGGGCAAGGCACATTGCTCGCAGAATAGATGGCCGGTGGGGCTGAAAGTTTCTGGAGTGGCGACCACGTAACGGAAGACGTAGAGTTGGAAGACCTCCCCACAAGATGGTCCGGCAGCAGGAATCCGCTGGGTGCGGGATGCACAAAACCAGTCGAAATGGCGGAGTTTGGGGGAGGCCTGTGTCCAGCAGTGGACGTCTATTGGCTGAAATAATGATGATGATGATGAAGGTGTTGTTTGAACATTTGTCACCTGAAGGTAATTTCTCGTAATTAAAAACGTTTAAGATGTAGTCGCAATCTCATCTTGGCGACAATCAAAAGTCAAAAAATTTACAAAATGTATGAAAACTCGAGGTAATTTTAACAGAGACTGAGATCAGACTATGAACGTTTTTAAATTCACGAAAATTGACCCTCTGATTGTAAGCGATGATGCGGTGGACAAAGTGCACGCTCAACTAGAAGTAGCCTACGCTTACTTTACACCATAAAAAACACTACAAAGTCAAAAATAACTTTAATTTCGGAATTCGGTGTCTTAGGATCTGTATTTAAGGTTTTTTTGCCGCCGACTTCCAAAATTAAAGTTATTTTTGACTTTGTAGTGTTTTTTTTAAGGAAGTCGGTTGTAATTTTTTTATAAAAAGTTTTTATTTTTAACTTTTTAGTTATGGTAGTTACCCCACACTAATCTATTCACGTTATTCGTTCATTTGTCGCGTAATATTCATATAATGTAAATTTAAGACTAATATGGTTTTCACATAGATCCCATTGTCCAAATGAAACCAAATTAAAATTTCCATTAAAATTTGGACCATTCGGGAACTGGTGCTTCCCGAATGGTCCAAATTTTAATGGAAATTTTAATTTTCAAATAAAAAAGAATTTTCAAAATCGGTTCACCCAGTCAAAAGTTATGAGGTAACAAAAGTAAAAAAAAATACAGTCGAATTGATAACCTCCTCCTTTTTTGAAGTCGGTTAAAAATGAACTAAGAGGACTATTTTCAATTAATTTTCCATTATTATTTCACTCAACTTTATCGCAGAAAAATAATCCAAGTCCAATTTTCTTCAGAATACTATTAAACAGGTGTGAATTTACAAATGTCAAGGCTGTCTGTTAAAAGGTTTACTAAGTCGGGAAATGTATCGAATAAAGGCTTTCGTTACTATTTCTTTAGTATGAAAAACAATCATGGTGCAAGTATATTTGACGACAGATGTAAAGCCTGTTTTAAGGGTTGTATTTGTATTCTTTTAGAAGAAAGTGTTACTTACAACTTCTTACGTGTAAAATATATCAAAAAGTTTTTCACTTACTTAGCCAAGGTAACTTTACCTTGGAATGAAATGAAGTAGTACATCTTTTTTTTACGAAGTGACACGCGCTTTACTTATGGGAACCAAGAGTCACCGTAGGCGCGAGCTTGCGGGCAGCAAGCAATGGGTAGCTCGCCGCCCGGTAAGGACCAGGGGGCCGATTCTACTAACAAAATTGTGCACAAATCGCAATAGATCCACGACTGAATCATGACTTTTAAGCGTTTTCTCATTCTACTAATTAACAACAATCCAACTGCAATTACGTCGTAGTGGACGTCAACGATCGATCGTAACAATATAAAAATCTATTCTGCTAACAACATCGAACATGAGCGTGACGTTTAGTCACATTCTGCTATTATTTTGACACTCGTTAGAATCGAATCAACGCTGAACTTCGGCAGTTCATCTGTCAAAATTTGCGGTTGAACATAAGTCAGTAAAATGCAACTTTTATCGCATCGATCTGGGATGGCTTTCGTGTTTTTCCTAAAAATATAATGTTAAAATACAGATTTCGTTGAACTTGCCCATGTGGGTGATGTTGGAAAGGTAAGAGGAAGAAATTTTGCGTCACGAGTATGCAATAATGCTCTTCCCCTTATGGATCGTCAGTGCGTTACGACATACCGATTCTCCAAAGACCTCATAAGAGCTTTGATTGACGACATCAATCCACACATACCCTTCAATCTTCGTTCTGACGGTATTAATACGGAAAAAGATAACATAGTTACTATCGTTTTAATATGCGCCAGCATGTGTTTTACTACGTGATATCCTCTATTGACTCAATCTTGGATGTACGGGCTTTTTAATACCAAAGTGGGATTACGGGAACGCGGCGAATCGAAAATCGGACCGTTCGGTGTGGGGCGCCGAAATCACAGGGGGCAAATGCTGGTCAACTTTTTAGAGTCACAGGGGCTCTTTTTGATGAATTCGTTCTTCGAAAAGAAACCCCAAAGGAAGTGGACCTGGCAGAGCCCCGATAACGTGACAAGCGCAATATGGGAGAGGCCTATGTCCAGCAGTGGACTGCGATAGGCTGAGTTGATTGATTGATGCTGTACCATCTTGAAGATTCAATTTTCATAATAATCCTTCAAGTACAGACATGAAAACTTCGTGCAATTAGAAAGAAACGGATTAACTACTCCCTCTCACAGAGAGGAGGCCTGTATCCCAGCAGTGGAAACATTATAGGCTGCTTCTATATGTATGTTAAGAGGAATAAAAGTATTAACTAAAGCAATTAAACCTTTTTGAACTAAAGTAAATAAAATGTGTTGCTGTCACTTGACAGTTGACACTTGTTTTTCAGCTATGTCAGATAGTGATGCGATTCGATTTTGTTTAACTCGTTACTCGAGTAACTAAAGGCTCGAGATCATTTTATTTATTTATTTTCTCGCGCGTTGTCATATCACTCGATGTAGTCGTGTTTAGATAAGTATCACGGAGTCTTCAACTACACCAATTCATAATTCAATATTAATATCGTGTAACAATCTGTCAAAATAATGTGATGTACTGAATCACAGATGTTTTAAATAAGAGTGATTATGCATTGCATTATTCTGTAAGTACTAGTCAGTTGATAACGTGTAATTTGTCATCGTATTGTCATTATTTATCAGATTGCCAGTGGGATGTGAGAAGGAGAAAATGCTCCCCGAACAGGAAGAGTCGATTGTAGCCCCAATATTGATCGGATGCGGCATTTTGAATTTTACTATGATTATTTTGTTTTTAAGTTATTATTTAATGTCTCGTTTTTAACTAACAAAGCTGCTAGAAACGTCTCTAAAGGGATGTACCTACCTTAGATTCAACTTGAATTAAATTGAGAAAATCAGTGCCTGACGATTTATTACTAGTAGTAGTAGTAACATCACTAGTCTAACTGACAAGCCACCAAAAACTCCAATCCGTTTCACGATGATTTTTAAACTACTGTTAAAGCGTCAATTCCAGTACCGTTGGCTAAAGTAAACTCATCGCAAATTTGTAGATAATAAGAAATTAGCTATAAGTATTTTATCAGGCGTTTCGTTTAATGTCATTTTTTAATCCTTTTTGAATGAGAGGTTGTTCGAAAATTAATTACATACTTGTCTGACTAAGTGTTTCGCTGCGTGCTACATCCTGAGTTTTATTAATATTTCCCTAAATTCCAAGAAGTTCCTCCAGTTTTGTACATGGTCCATACGAACCGGATAATTTATAATAATTATATTACATACTAGCAAAGTGGAATAAGCTGGAATTGATTATTCTGGAAATTGGATTAATGAGTACTGGAGTGAAGAGGTGACGAACACGTTTTTTCGAAGAAAAGTGGATCGGACTTTAAGTAAAATAAAACAGTGAAGTGTTTAACCATTATAATATTAAATTCACCCAACACTCATTAATATTAAATCAGGTAAAATAAAATATAGGAAGTAAGTATTGTTAATAAGAACTTAAATAAGGTTAGTAACATGTTTTTATATCACATTTTCACAAAGTTATTTACTTATTTTATTATTTTGTGTAAACATATTTTAAGGAATTATTTACATAGCATTACGTTTAATCACATTTGTAAAATATAGTTAACCAGTACTTAAAATACAGTACAGTAGTGTTATTGTTAACCTGCATTAGTTAGCTATTTAGTTTCAGTTACAAATATCATTTTCAGATTTAAACCTTAAAATTAATTGTTGCTTTGTAAATCACTTAACAAGTAGATACCTAAGTAATTTGTTTGTTACATTATTTCTTTGGAATAGTAAACCTTACATAACATACTTTCCTACAGTAGTTATTATTATTTTCATTTGCAGTGATTCAACTTAAAAGTAAACTTGCTATTATTAATAACTTAAGTAAGCTAATTTTGCTTACACTGTCATTATTCACTAAGATTGGTATTTTTGTTAAAGTTTAATTATTTACATTATAATTGTATAATTACAGGTCTACAACACCCTCCTTTCAATGACTGAGATTAAAGAACTTAAAAAGAAGCGAAGCAGTTATAAAGGAAGATTAACAGTATTTGGAACCTATTTAAGTAATCTAAAGGATGCCGAAATAACCCCCTTTCAGGTAGTGGAGTTAGAATTGCGAGTCAGCAAATTAGATGATCTTTTTAATGAGTTTAATGAGGTTCAATTGAAATTAGAATGCTTGTGCGATAATATTGATACTGAGACCCTCGAAAGAACTACAATTGAATCTCAATATTATGGGTTAGTAGCTCAAGCTAAAATTATGTTAGGTAACTTTTCAAAATCTGAGCAAGATGAAGTAAAATCGAATTACAGTAGTGGTAAGCGTCAGTTTGTCAAGTTGCCTACAATCCAATTACCCAAATTTACAGGATCATATGATAATTGGCTCGAATTTCGTGATACCTTCGCAAGTCTCATTCACGACAGTGACGACATAGACGAGATTAATAAATTCCATTACCTGAGGTCATCATTAACAGAATCTGCTGCTGTCGTGATCCAGTCTATTGAGTTTTCTGCTCAGAACTATAAAGTAGCATGGGAGCTTCTTTGTGAGCGATTCGATAAAGAAAGATTATGAATTGAGAATCACGTTACAGCGTTATTCAATGTCGAGTCACTCACTAAGGAGTCCTCAACTGCACTAAAAGGTATTATTGATAATGTAAACAAAAATATCAGGGCTTTAAAAACATTAGGCGAACCTGTTCATAGTTGGGACACATTACTTATTCATATTATTCGACAAAAACTTGATACTACAACATTCCGAGAATGGGAGGAATACAAAGGGCGTATCGATAAATCTAAACGAATTACTTTTGATCAGTTCATTGAATTTATGCGTAATCGGGCTGACTTAATAGAAACAATGGAAAAGTCACGTCATTCTACAACAAACATAAAACATAACACTAAAATAAAAGCCTTTGTCACAACAAAAAACACAAGTAGTTCTTCATCATCACATAGTTGTCCAAAATGTAAAGGCGATCACAACCTAAATTCATGTCCACAGTTTTTATCATTAAGCGTCAACGATAGAATGTCTTTACTACCTAATTATAAGGTATGCTATAATTGTTTACGTCACGGTCATTATCCTAATAATTGCAAGAAACCAGGGTGTAAAATATGCAAACGCAAGCACCATACGCTTATTCATAACACCGATTTCAAAACACACACTGTTTCAAGCAAATCAGCTGACGGTACGACCGATAAGGCGAAGGTTGAGTCATCCTCCACTGCCGACGACGCAAACAATAGTCACGTTGCACTCTCAGCTAATATCTCTGCGCATTCGCATACGAGCAGTACAGGCGACATCCTGTTGTCAACTGCGTTAGTTAGGTGCTACGATGTCAATAATAAAGAACACATCGCTCGAGCTCTCCTCGATTCAGGTAGTTCATCGTGTTTAATGACAGAGAACTTATTTAATAAACTAAATCTACCCATTTAAACACAGATAAATGTATACAAGGCATAAATAAGTCTCTTTCGTATGTGGAGAAAATGTGTCGAGTGCCCATTAAATCGTTGCATGAATCGTACGCTAATGATTTAACTTGTTTTGTGTTACCCACGATAACTGATAACGTTCCCGCTAGACAGGTACATGTGAATATACCTTCAAATATTAACTTAGCTGATCCATATTTCCACACACCCGCTTCTATCGATATTATTATAGGAGCAGACGTATTTTGGAGTTTATTAGGATCTAATAAGATTTTACTAGGTGATGGGAAACCAACACTTTATCAAACTAGACTTGGTTGGCTAGTTTGCGGCCCAATAAACGGCGGCTATAGTAATCATTCATCTCAATTTTCATCGATTAAATGTAATTTTACTAATTTCAACGAGTACTATCAAAGTTCTTCCACTTCGATTGAGTTAGATGACATCCGAAACCAATTGTCGCGTTTCTGGCAGCTTGAGGAAGTTTGTCATGAGTCATCTACTTATTCAGATGAGGAGAAGAAGTGTGAAGAACACTTCATAAAAAACACAACGCGCTTGGCAGACGGCCGCTTTTGCGTTAAAATACCGTTAAAGGAATCATCGAATAGTTTAGGCGATTCATATCATCGTGCAAAACGATGTTTTCTGTCATTAGAGCGCAGAAATCTCAGCAAACCCACACTCGATAAAATGTACAAAGATTTTATGACTGAGTACATTTCTTTAGGTCATATGTTTGAGTGTGATATTCATGAAGATCAGCGGTCATATTTTATTCCTCATCACGGAGTACTGCGCGAGAGTAGTACTACAACCAAATTACGAGTAGTTTTTAATGCTAGTGCAACCACCACCTCTGGTGTTTCTTTAAATGCAATACAGATGGTGGGGCCTACCGTTCAGGATGATATGACGGCAATCCTTCTGAGATTTAGAATACATAAGTATGTCCTGTGTGCTGACGTAGAGAAAATGTATAGGCAGGTGTCTGTACATCAGATAGGCACCTGCAGCAAATTGTTTGGCGCGATGATGCTTCTAGTCCTCTTAAAGCCTACCAATTGCATACGGTAACTTACGGCACGGCTAGTGCACCGTTTCTCGCTACTAGGTGCCTTAAACAGGTCGGTCTTGAATGTCAGGATCAAAAGGTCGCTGAAGTTATCCTTCACGATTTTTATGTGGATGACCTTTTGACCGGTGCAGACGTGTTTGAGGAGGCTCGAATGCTACGTCATAAGGTGACTGACGCTCTCGCTTCTGCTTGCATGCCTTTAAGGAAGTGGAAATCTAATGAACCCAATTTAATTTCAAAACCGTCTGATGATTGTCATTTTGATTTCCACAAGGAAAGTGATGTCGTCAATAAAACGCTTGGTCTTAGTTGGCAAACCGACACAGACGATCTGTGTTTTCCTATTAATATTCCTGAACGCATAGAAAACACTAAGCGTGGCATGTTAGCAGTAATCACGCGAATATTTGATCCTCTAGGATTGTTAGCACCGTGTGTCGTGACAATGAAAATGTTGCTTCAAAGACTTTGGCTTGATGGTTTAAAGTGGGATGACCAGTTATCACCTGAGATTAGTACAATATGGTCGAATATAATTAAAGCCTTGCCTAGCCTTCATCACTTACGTGTTTCACGGCGTGTAGTCTGTGACGCATACAAACAGGTTGAATTCCATATTTTTACTGACGCCTCGGAGCGAGCTTACGGCGCTTGTTTGTATGTTCGCAGTATCAATGAGCAGGGTGACGTCGAAGTGCGATTGTTAATGGCTAAAAGTCGCGTAACTCCCATTAAACCCGTAACAATACCGCGACTTGAGCTCTGTGCCGCTGTGCTTGGTGCACGTTTATATCAAAAAGTTGCTAGTTCCCTTCGCATTAAGCCGTCTCGTGTAGTATTTTGGACTGACTCGATGATAGTGCTGAGTTGGTTAAAAATGCTACCTATTAAATTAAATACTTTTGTTCGCAACCGTGTTGCCGAAGTATTAGAATTGTCGGGTGCAGGTACCTGGAAACATGTGTCAACACACGACAATCCAGCTGATTTAATTACCCGCGGAGCAGAACCTACTGCTATGCAATCACTGGATTTGTGGTGGTTTGGTCCATGTTTCTTAAAGCATGACGATACTACATGGCCACCTCCTGCTATGAATTTAGGAGTCTTACCAGAAATTAAATCTAGTATTTTAATTAATTTAGCCCAAAATCATTCTCACAAAGATTTATTTAAAGCATTCATAGAATTTAATCGCTTTTCCAATTTTATTAGGTTACAGCGTTCTGTTTGTTACGTTTTTCGTTTTATTAATGCATGTAAAAGACGTTCAGCAAATACTTCTTATTTGAATGCTCAAGAATTACAAAATTCGTTAAACTTTATTATTATTCAGTCTCAAAGGGAGTCCTTTCCTGAATACAACTTATTATTAAACAATAAAAAATTACCACATAAAAACAAATTATTAAACTTAAATGTGTTTCTAGATGAAAATAAAATTATTCGTATAGGTGGTAGATTACACAATTCCGAATATTCATTTGAAAAGAAACACCCAATCTTATTACAGTCCACTCATCACTTTGTGAAACTTTTATTTAGATATGAGCATATCAGACTTATGCACGCAGGTCCCCAATTATTATTAAGTACAATTAGAGAGACCTACTGGCCACTCGGTGGTCGCAATTTAGCCAGAGCCTGTTATCGTCAGTGTGTTCGCTGTCGGCGTCTAAAGCCGCAGGCATTGGTCCCTCAGATGGGTAATCTCCCATTAAGCAGACTCTCACCAGCCGACTTTCCTTTTCAAAGCGTAGGAGTTGACTACGCAGGCCCTATGACCTCGTCTAGTCGTCAAGGTCGTGGATGTAGATTGGTGAAGGTGTACATCGTTATTTTCGTGTGCTTCACTACAAAGGCCATTCATTTAGAGTTGGTAGGTGACTTGACGAGCAGTAATTATTTACAGGCTTTACGTAGGTTTATGTCTCGAAGAGGAAAACCTCTTAACATCTACTCTGATCACGGAACTTCGTTTGTAGGAGCCTACAATGAGATAGCTGATTTCTTAAAACGCAATTGTGACTCCATAACTGATAGTGCGGCTCAAGAAGGTATTAAATTCCATTTTATTCCTGCTTACGCACCACATTTTGGTGGTCTTTGGGAGGCGGGTGTTAAATCGACCAAATTTCATTTATCCCGAGTGTTGGGCAATTGTAATTTAACTTACGAAGAGCTTAACTCTGTTTTGGTTCAAATTGAAGGAATTTTAAATTCTCGACCACTCACACCGTTATCGTCAAATCCAGAAGACCTGTTGCCTCTCACTCCACGTCATTTCCTAATTGGACGACCTCTCACCTCTCTTCCTGTAAAGGATATCCGGGACTACTCCACTCATCACTTGACGCGCCATCAACGTATGGAGCAGCTGCGACAGCATTTCTGGTCAAGATGGAGCAAGGAATATGTGTCCGAGCTTCAGCAGCGAGTAAAGTGGCAAACTGGCAATGACAGCCTGAACCTGGACTCCCTCGTTGTTATCAAGGAGGATAACCAGCCACCGATGAAGTGGAAGTTGGGCCGCGTTGTTGGTGTTCATCCTGGTACAGATGGCATAAGCAGAGTTGCCAACATCAAAACATCAACTGGGACCATCAGACGAGCATTCTCCAAGATTTGCCCGTTATTGGAAGAAAACTGTTGAAAGGCGAGCTTTCAACGGCCGGGGGCATGTTAAAGCGTCAATTCCAGTACCGTTGGCTAAAGTAAACTCATCGCAAATTTGTAGATAATAAGAAATTAGCTATAAGTATTTTATCAGGCGTTTCGTTTAATGTCATTTTTTAATCCTTTTTGAATGAGAGGTTGTTCGAAAATTAATTACATACTTGTCTGACTAAGTGTTTCGCTGCGTGCTACATCCTGAGTTTTATTAATATTTCCCTAAATTCCAAGAAGTTCCTCCAGTTTTGTACAACTACTTTATGCGAGAGTAAGCGAACTTAAAAACGGAATTAAACACCTGCACCGTCAACAGTATTTTTATTAATCAAAACATATTTGGTTAGGTAAAATACGATTAATAGAAGTTCTCTTCGAGTCTTTAACATAACCGAAAGGTTTGATTTCACAGCTTTAGCTAGTTAGGGATGTAGAACGAAACGTTCTTCTGAGTTTTTGTCACGGGTTTTTGTTATTCATAAGTTAAAATGTTGTATTTTTGTAACAATACAATATCAGCACAAAACTATAATTATGGTCAAGATATTTTTTTTACATTAGAAAATCCTTTAGTGCTTCATATTCGTGTTTAGTAACATTTTTAGATTCAACTTTTTTCTTTGTGGTAATAATAAAACATACTATTTGGCAGGTTGGTAACACCGGAAGCCCACCCGTATGGTACCGTTACGACTCAGTTGCGATCGGGTTTAAGTATAGTTGCCCTTGTGCTTAAAAAATAGCAGAATGACTTTATAGGACATATCGACCTGCGATCGAAATCTCACTGTTGCGGAAACACAATTGAACGACCGTGTAACTTTGCAAATTAGTAGAATCGCCCCCCAGGCTCGAGTCGACGGCGCGTAGTGTTCCACGCGCGCCTCAAAGAGATGTCAGCAGCACTGAAGGGGTCTGCTAGGACCGTTGCCTGCCAGGGTCACGAGATTTTTCGAAAGAGATACCGTGTGTAGGAACACGGGTGGGTTTTAGTCAGTAAAAGTCTGACACGCCCTCCCGCTCCGCCCAGGGTGCTTACTCTCGAATATAATTCCAATAGATCGACGTTGGTCAAACGTCAGTTGGTTGAGTTAAACGTCATGGATTGGCTAGACTCAGTGAGTCCAGCCAATCACTGACGTTTGACTGACAATTCCAATGTCGATCTATTGGAATTATATTCGAGAGTAAGCACACAGAGCGGGAGAAGTGATTTGATGATTTCCCATCCAAAAAAAAAAGCACGTACACATACCCACGTGTTAACCAATTTTGGCCGCTATCATCTTATGTTTTAAGTTTGTTGCGGAGTTTCTTTTCAGAGTCAGACGCCATGACGCCCGCGTTTCCTACATGGGCATCATGTTGTTGCAAAAACAAAATATAAGTAAAACTTGTATTTTGATACATTTAAAATTCGATCAGAGAAATAAAAATCATTCATTATAATATATCCGTTTGTCCACTTCTTCCTCGACGACACGACAGCAAATTATATTTTGTATGCCCAACACTTCACCTCGGCATCTCCGGTGGCAATGCAAGGGTCGCTATGGCTGCATAAGGACCTCCCTATTCAATAATGAACGTTATAAGCGGTCAAAGGAGAATTGACTGTAATCACTACACTCGATAGGCAGATCTTTAGTAATCATAACTGGTATATAAAAGTTGTTATTAACGAATAGAAGGACCTTATTACAGCCCGCTTTGTATTTACGTCGCTTGAGAAGTGTCCATCCTAAAAGACATAATACACTGCGCAATATTCAGTGACTCTTTTTTTAAAATCAGGATGGTGTTATAAGAGTAAAGGAAGAAGGCTTCCTATAAAAAAAACTCGTCACCTAAATTATCGGGCCATAAAGATCGTGTAGTCCAATAGGGGTAAGCTGTGCGACGTGGAAAAATGCGAATCATTTTTATCGCGGTGCAACATTCGAAATAAATCGATGAATAGAAGACCTTTAAATATTCCCTAAGTCGATTTCCACTATGTTGATTAAAAGCAAAACCAGCACCTCACCAATTTCAATTTCCATTTTTGCGCGGTAGTTATATGAAAATTATATAACTGTACAAACATTTTCATAATAAAAACAACGTTAATATTAGCACAAGACATTTGATTAAAAAAATGTTCAGGACTATTATACTCGCGCCTCGTCCTCGAGATTAGTAATTTACACATGTAGTTACGCTAGTTGTCACCACTCATGCACTTAGTTGAGAAAAAAAATATTGTATTCAATTTTTCTTTATCTATGGCAATTCGATTTGACATACCCACATCTTTTTTTTTTTTTTTTTTTTAAATTCATGTGGGTACTTCTTCCAGTTCCGCTCTCAGACGTTGCCGCCAATCATTCGCATTCTAGTGCTCAACCACTCAACATCTATTTCGCGTCTTCGCACAGTTAACTAAAAGATGCCGAAACGTAAAAATTCTAGGTCTCGTGAAGACGACATTAACCATTACAAAAATAAAATAAGAAAGTTAGAACGCAAAATTCGTGATAGACAAATTAGTGCTTCGGAAAGTGTTTCAGACTTGGAGGAATCGGTTGGTCAACACGATGAAGATATTGGACCAGGTATTACCTAATGACAAATTTTAAAGTGATAACTTTTTTCTCACCACCCTATTTTACGTATCTACGTATTTAAATGAATGCAACCAGAACAGTCACTGGGGCTGTTTCAACGCATTTCAAATACGGTTGGCGTTCCTTCCGCTGGGGATTGTAACCTAACCTAATAGTTATTATGACTAATCTATAAATAATAATTATGTACTAAGGTGAAATTTCTTTACCTTGTAAAAAGATAAAAAATATGATATAAATGAATATTAGTCATGGACTTATTTAAGTCCACTTATTTATGTTTTTAAGTAAGTTATTTAACTTACGTTTTAAAAATTATCATATCTATGATAATTTTCAGATACCCCCGCACTGCGACCACACGATTGGTTATTAGAATGGCCACCTGAAGATGAAACCGTTCACGATTCGAATAACACCTGTGAACCTCAACCAGGGCCTAGTACCTCCACGGATGTACTTCCCGAAGAGCCTATTGCTCATGATGTTAATATTCCTGATTTGGACACGGAAATTATAGAAATTTTAGGCGATGACCCTACTATCACTGACAAATACGGGCCTGAAGTACGCAACGAAGTTGCAAATCGTTTATTACACATTGTTAAAGACGGTCTGAGTAAGGAAAATCGTAAATCTTTGATATCAAAATATCTATTACCTAAAAACTGTATCCAATTAGATGCCCCTAAAATAAATCTAGAAATTAAGGCGGCTATCGTTGATACCGCAATTAAACGTGATAAAGGTATAGAAAACAAACAGAAACAAATGTCTAGTGCAATTGCTTGTTTGGCTGAAATCATAAATTCCCATTTACATTCAAAAATACTATCCAATGGTGTGCTGCAAAAATTAATGGACATAAGCAGAATTTTATGCGATTTACAACATGCGGATTCGATCACACGTAGAAACTTCATTTTATTTGCCCTTAAAAATGACATGAAGGAACACCTTAAAAACACCAAGATAGATACGTATCTGTTCGGTGAAAATCTAGCAGAGACATTAAAATCAGCAAAGGCTGTAAATAAATCAGGAATCGAACTGAAAGCCGAAACTAGCAGCAAAACTGCGAATACTTATTATAAAGGACCAGCATCGAGAGCTTTAAACCGCAGGGCTCCCCCCCAGGCGCGCAGGCCGCCAGCGGGGCCGGCGCCAGCGCCGAGGAGCCGCGAGTCTGCCGCGCCGCGCGCGCAATGTCCCCCAGCACAGATGCAGTACATGCCACCGCACGCGCACTCATCGAAGACGTCATCGCGTGGCCATCAGTCGATGTATCCCCGTCGCCGCTTCTAGAGGCAGTTAAGTATGCAGGCCGCTTATCTAAATTCTATCAACAATGGAGTGAGATCACGAAGGATCAGACTATACTTTCCTGGATAAGAGGTTATAAAATACTATTAAAATCACCCGTTATACAACATACACTCCCTGCTAGAATATCTTACTCGAGTAATGAAAGACCGCATTATTTAAAAGCGATTAATAATCTACTCGAAATAGGCGCAATATCAGAATGTTCGCCATGTGAAAATCAATTTGTCTCAAATATTTTCTTGGTACCCAAACCAAATGGCAAGATGCGCTTTATTTTAAACCTAAAGAACCTTAATAAATTCGTTAAAACAGATCATTTTAAGTTAGAAGATTTAAGAACTGCATTAAAAATTGTTACGTATAATTGTCAAATGGCGACAATTGACCTCAAAGACGCATATTTCTTAATTAAAATGCATAAAGAATCTCGAAAATATCTGAGATTTTGTTTTGAGGGTAAATTATTCGAATTTAATGTTTTGCCATTTGGATTAAGTACAGCCCCATACGTTTTCACAAAAATATGTAAACCTATAGCTAAATTATTGCGCTCAGCGGGTCTTCTGTCCACTGTTTATTTAGACGATTGGTTATTGTTTGGATATTCCCGTCAGGAATGCTTAACAAACATAGATCTAACTAAAAGATTGTTAACTTCACTTGGTTTCATAATTAATGTAGAAAAAAGCGCACTTTTACCTTCGACTAAATGCAGATTCTTAGGAATGATTATTGATTCACACGAGTTTCAGATTAGTTTACCGACAGATAAACGTTTACGAATAAAAGCTCAAATTGTAATGTTTTCCAAATTAAAGCGTTGTAAAATAAGGAGTTTTGCTCAGATATTAGGCTTATTAGTCTCTTCTTGTCCAGCGATCGAATACGGATTGCTGCACACTAAGGAAATGGAAAGATGTAAATATCTCAACTTGAAAGGCCATGATAATTATAATAAAATTATGAATTTACCTGAATCTCTACAACCTGAATTTGACTGGTGGCTAAATAAAATAGAACATTCTGTCCATCGAATAAAAATTGACGCTTACCAAGCTGAGATATTTTCTGACGCCTCAACTACGGGGTGGGGGGCCGCCTGTGAAGGAAGATCTGCGAGCGGGCAGTGGTCAAATACCGAACGAGAACAACACATAAATTATCTAGAACTGCTTGCCGCATTTCTTGCCTTAAAAGTTTTTGCTAAAGACCTTTTTAATTGCCAAATATTACTACGCGTTGATAATTCAACAGCAGTAGCATATATTAATAAAATGGGGGGTATACAATACCCACATCTCACAAAAATAACTCGTGATATTTGGAACTGGTGCGAAAGCAAAAAGGTTTTTGTTTTTGCTTCGTATATAAAATCTAGTGATAACATTATTGCAGATTACGAATCACGAAGAACTCATCCGGACATAGAATGGGAGCTGTCCGATTGGGCTTTTGACACTCTCACCAGTACATTCGGTCGTCCAAACATTGATTTATTTGCTAGTCGCATAAATAATAAATGTGCCACATACATATCCTGGCACAGAGACCCAGACGCATTCGCAATAGACTCATTTACGGTCTCATGGACAAATTATGATTTCTATGCATTCCCGCCATTTTCAGTCATTCTGAAAACTCTTAGAAAAATAATAACAGATAAGGCACGGGGTATTATGGTTGTACCTTTTTGGCCAACACAGCCATGGTACCCCGTGTTTAGGTCCCTCCTTATTTCGAAAACTGTTACATTTTCTCCTAAAACCCATGCCTTACTGTCTCATTCCAGCTCCCGTCGAATACACGAGTCGATTACCCTGGTGGCAGGCGTATTATCCGGGACGCATTTTTAAGGAGAAACATACCAGAATCATCACTTGATATAATGTTAGCATCATTGGCACCTAATTCCATGAAACAATACGACGTTTACTTGAAGAAATGGTGGGATTTCTGTAAAATTAATTCGTTAAATGTTTATGACGCCTCTGTACCCACAGTTATTTCCTTTTTAACTCAAATTTTTAATGACGGTTGCCAATATGGTACACTAAATTCATGCAGATCTGCTCTTTCCCTGGCGTTGAGCCCGGTTCTAATAAGTGACGATAGAATAAAAAGATTCCTCAAAGGGGTATTTAGACTAAAGCCACCAAGACCTAAATATGAAGTGACCTGGGACACCAACCTAGTATTGGATTCATTGAGTTCATGGTATCCTAATGAGGAATTAACCTTAGATAAGCTTACAAATAAAATCATCACTTTACTGGCTCTGTCAACAGCAAACAGAGTTCAAACTCTCTCGAAGATAAAAGTTAGCAACGTTCAAAACCTTTCTCAGCGTATCACAATTAAAATCTCCGATATTATAAAAACCTCTAGACCGGGATTTCAACAACCCGTTATTCATTTACCGTTCTTTAAGGATAAAATATCCATATGCCCAGCCACTACATTACTGTGTTACATAGAACGCACCTCATTATTAAGAACGTCTGATGATTTATTTGTTGGAATTAGGAAACCTCATAAACCAGTGGGAACGCAAACGCTTAGCCGCTGGATTAAGCAAACACTCAGTGCGTGTGGGGTCGACACGAGCATATTCAGTGCACACAGCACGAGACATGCAGCATCATCGCGCGCGCACTCACTGGGCGTTAGTCTAGCTACTATCCGTAAAACGGCAGGCTGGAGTAGAAACTCCACAACTTTTGCAAAATTCTATCATAGAGATATTATTGATGATGATAGTACTACCTTAGCAGAATCAATAATCAACCAACATTCATCATAATCATTCAATTACGACCAGTTAAAATTTCGCACATGGCAGATTATCTTTCATTCCTAATGAGTTAATTGTCCTCATACATAATTGCTGTAGCGAGACGGTTGAGAAAAAAAAAACCAATTCACCACTTTTAAAAAATACTGTATAATTTTGAAAAATAAGAAAAACAATAGTATATAAAAAGGTATATGTTAGACTGTAGATTGAGAAAAAAATGGATTTTAAAAAAGAGGGACGAGTCAAACTTAGTGGTTAAACAGATATAACGGAAATTATCTTCGCGCACGACCTATCCCTAAAACGATTGCAATCGATTCAAAATATAGGCCTATGCACGTAGATCAATATGATCCTTTTTGTAACGTACACTAAGTTAAACCGTAAAATACACGTTATAATTATTAGTATGCGAAGTTAGATAACAGAGTAGAAAATAATTATTAGATAATCTACTACAGTAAAATGAGAAAATAGGTAATGTAAAGAGGTCCCTTAAACTAGCTGGATGTGATGCTCTGGAAGGTTGCCGTTGGTGCCGATGTCTAGCGACGCCAATGGATCGGTGTCAGCGAGGTCACCAAAACTCTGCGACGGGAGTCGAATGTCCGCAACTATGTTACGACGACGTCGACTGGACACGTCGTAGACCTCACAATGAGCCGGTTCCCAGAAGCCCGTCGGGGAAAAGCCGAAATTCGGCTTGTATGGTCGTCGTCTAAAGACAAATAAACAGAACGATCAGACCAAGGTTACAAGCAGAATTTTCGATATAGCTAGCGAGAATCGCCGGTAGAACAGATTAGAATAATAAAAGGAGAAGAACTGAAGTAATACGTACCAGCTAAACGGATGAGTTGCACACAGAACTTTTCACTTTGAGCGGATAGCACTTAATACAACGTAGACTTATTTAAAATATAGGGCTCAATAATAGAAATTTAGGCCTGGAGGTTCCGAAAATAAAAAATTCATCTGATTCGTTCGGATTCAATCTGCAGTCTGCCCGTTGACAAGAGAAAATTTTCGCCTTCAATTTTTACAGGTTCGAAATTTGAGGTAGAACAAAAAATATAAAGGCCAGTGTTTCAAAAAAAGGTTGATTTAGAAACCAAAAAGTTTCGTCCGCAGCGGATTTACGCTGCAGTACCCCTTTTCCAGCAAAAAAAAAAGGTGTGTGGCAACCCTTAAAGGAAGTGACAACCCTAAGTGAGTGACACCATATAAGAGTGCCAAACCAATAACACTCAAATGTATAAGCAGGAAACAACCCTACAGGGGAGGACTGAAATAAACTAACCTAAATAACCTAACTTAATAAACCTATAAATAATATGACTCAGCAAAGGTATTAAAAACTAACAACATCGCAGTGCAGCTGATACAGAATAAAATTGAAAGTCGACCTTCACTTAAACGTTATCAGTGCGAGCTCCAGATGTGTCCACTAAACCTAACAATAACGAAAGACATAAAATCTAGGAATTAATTAATGAAAATAAACGACCTAATTAAATCCTGGAAATCCCCTAAATATATACAAGAACAAAAAAAAATAAACGACTTGCAGTCAGACATAACGACTTGCAGTAAGACATAACGACATGCAGTCAGACAAAACGACATGCAGTCAGACAAAACGACATGCAGTCAGACAAAACGACATGCAGTCAGACAAAACGACATGCAGTCAGACAAAACGACATGCAGTCAGACAAAACGACATGTAGTCAGAGAAAACAACATGCAGTCAGAGAAAACGACATGCAGTCAGACAAAATGACATGCAGTCAGACAAAACGACATGCAGTCAGACAAAACGACATGCAGTCAGACAAAACGACATGCAGTCAGACAAAACGACATGCATGTCATTTTGTCTGACAACTGCAGCGTAAATCCGCTGCGGACGAAACTTTTTGGTTTCTAAATCAACCTTTTTTTGAAACACTGGCCTTTATATTTTTTGTTCTACCTCAAATTTCGAACCTGTAAAAATTGAAGGCGAAAATTTTCTCTTGTCAACGGGCAGACTGCAGATTGAATCCGAACGAATCAGATGAATTTTTTATTTTCGGAACCTCCAGGCCTAAATTTCTATTATTGAGCCCTATATTTTAAATAAGTCTACGTTGTATTAAGTGCTATCCGCTCAAAGTGAAAAGTTCTGTGTGCAACTCATCCGTTTAGCTGGTACGTATTACTTCAGTTCTTCTCCTTTTATTATTCTAATCTGTTCTACCGGCGATTCTCGCTAGCTATATCGAAAATTCTGCTTGTAACCTTGGTCTGATCGTTCTGTTTATTTGTCTTTAGACGACGACCATACAAGCCGAATTTCGGCTTTTCCCCGACGGGCTTCTGGGAACCGGCTCATTGTGAGGTCTACGACGTGTCCAGTCGACGTCGTCGTAACATAGTTGCGGACATTCGACTCCCGTCGCAGAGTTTTGGTGACCTCGCTGACACCGATCCATTGGCGTCGCTAGACATCGGCACCAACGGCAACCTTCCAGAGCATCACATCCAGCTAGTTTAAGGGACCTCTTTACATTACCTATTTTCTCATTTTACTGTAGTAGATTATCTAATAATTATTTTCTACTCTGTTATCTAACTTCGCATACTAATAATTATAACGTGTATTTTACGGTTTAACTTAGTGTACGTTACAAAAAGGATCATATTGATCTACGTGCATAGGCCTATATTTTGAATCGATTGCAATCGTTTTAGGGATAGGTCGTGCGCGAAGATAATTTCCGTTATATCTGTTTAACCACTAAGTTTGACTCGTCCCTCTTTTTTAAAATCCATTTTTTTCTCAATCTACAGTCTAACATATACCTTTTTATATACTATTGTTTTTCTTATTTTTCAAAATTATACAGTATTTTTTAAAAGTGGTGAATTGGTTTTTTTTTTCTCAACCGTCTCGCTACAAAATGGCGCCCGAACTAAAGGTAAGTTCATTACTAATAATTTAATTTTTTTGTTACCTTGTGTGTGGTTGCTCCATATGAGCAAATTTTAATTTTATTGTGAGTTTCAGATTTTACAATCGGACAGAAACCGGTGTGGAACTGGAAAGGATTTTGTCTCGGATGCTTCGTTGAATATACCTCATACGCGTGTGGACTACGGAACTGCTTACTGAAGTTTATTTTCCTTGTTTTAATGTGAAGTTTGTGCATTATTATTTCAAAGAATAATTTTGTAACCATACCCAATATCTATCTCTTTTATTTCTCCCCCAAAGAAATACATATTTAACCCGTGTTTTATTCCATTCCTATAGGTAGCTGTAGTTAGTTTCCCGTAGTGTGTGTTTGATGTGTGGATGTTTAGGCGTCGCGATAATAAGGTAAGTTTTTTGAATGTTGGTTTGCTAGTGTCTATTTTCTTTTTTTTTTTAGATTCTGAGCCCAGCTGTTACCTTTGTCGTTTATTTGTCGTCCTATTCCCCTATCGTTCTTACTACTCGGTATCTAACGCGTTCCAGCTAGTTTCAGCAGACTTGACATTTATTCCTGATTTTTCCTTTGCGTTATAAACATGGCAGAAGAAGCTTCTATTAGTGAGACACCCCTTCGCGAAAGCCCGATTATTTCTAGACCACCACCGATCCCACCTAGGGCAACTCCAGGTTCTAGTCTTCCATCTCCTATGAAATCTGAAGATTGTCCGCCTTACCCCCAAAAAAGATTCTCACCTATGAAATGGTACGTTAGTTTCTCTGGCGATAGGTCTGTATGGATTCATTTCGCGCTAGTAGCCAGACTCTAAGCACTAATTTAGCTGAAAGTCGGGAACAACACGCGAAGAATCTGACTTCTCTGGCTGAGATTTATGCGAAAGTGGCAGACAATCTTTCTTCTGCTTTCCTACGAAATTCTCGAACTTATAATACAAACCGGACAGCAATTACACTTAACACTGGTGACATTGTATGGAGGCGTAATTTTTCAAGTCTTCAGCTAGTGAATATTTTTCTGGAAAGCTTGCTCCTCGTTTTATTAAATGCCGAGTGATCAGGGTCGTCTCTAGGACTTACATATGTCCTACAAGACTGTGATTCCTCTCATACCGGCAAATATAAAAGATATTCTTAAATGATTAATTACATTTATTTAACCTTCTTAATATCCATTTTTTGTCTGACAGAAGTCATTTTTTTTCTGATTGACGTCGTTTTTTGTCTGACTGCATGTCACTGCAGCGTAAATCCGCTGCGGACGAAACTTTTTGGTTTCTAAATCAACCTTTTTTTGAAACACTGGCCTTTATTTTTTTTTGTTCTTGTATATATTTCATTGCCTACAACTAACTATGATAGCTATTATAAGAATAATTATTCCTTAGTTAGTTAATTACTTAGATATTTATTTGTGTTTTCATTTAACGTTTGAGTAAATACTCAAAGGAACTGCCTAATTATTATTAATCCTAGAAGTACAAGATTGTTCTTTTTGTTTATTGATTGTACCAAAAAATGTACAATAATAAAAATATTTTGATTCATAGAAGCATTTTATTAATTGATGATATTCCCTTATTACTCTCAAAGTCTACATGTGTAAATTACTAATCTCGAGGACGAGGCGCGAGTATAATTAATGATTAAACGAACTTACCTGTACGTGAAGTTCTATCATAATTATACGAGCGCCGAGTCCGAAGAGATTAGTAATCCCTCCCTCCCAGTGCTGTACATACACACCCCGCATTATCTAGTGTCTGGGAAATCATCAATAAACCACAGGATCTTATACTCTAAACTAAATGATTGGCGGCAACGTCTGAGAGCGGAACTGGAAGAAGTACCCACATGAATTTAAAAAAAAAAAAAAAAAAAAGATGTGGGTATGTCAAATCGAATTGCCATAGATAAAGAAAAATTGAATACAATATTTTTTTTCTCAACTAAGTGCATGAGTGGTGACAACTAGCGTAACTACATGTGTAAATTACTAATCTCTTCGGACTCGGCGCTCGTATAATTATGATAGAACTTCACGTACAGGTAAGTTCGTTTAATCATTAAATATTTTTCACGAGAATAATTTTCATCGGATTTGACCTCAAGCTGTCCTTACTTTAAGGATTAATGGTAGTTGTTTTAGTAACAAAACAAAATGGTTTACTTTACTCTCAACAAGTCAAGATTAACATAGCAAAATACCAATGTTTGGCCTACTTAAAGTTTAAAATGGAGCAATCTAAAAGGATATTCATGTTTGGAAACTTACCCGTTTAAACACATTAGGGCAGAAGTTTGTAAGACTAGCTGTTCTCTGCGGTTTTACCCGCATAAGTTCCCCATTAGTATACCTGAATATAAGTATGATAATGTGACCTATGAGTCTACTCATGTGCCCAATTTCATCCAAATCCGTTAAAGCCTTTTTGCGTGAAAGTGTAACAGAAAAACATAGAAACTACAAAAAATCAAATCTTTTCTTCACATAGGTAATGTTAGGTAAGAAAACAATACGTAGATGGAGATGAACTAGAAAAGGTATGTGATATGTATAATCGGTAATTTTCGTGTTTCCGAATTAGCACGAACGACGTGCCTCAGAGTAACCATCACACATGCAAACATGTTTGAATTGTGCTGCCGTACTTCATGGTGTGCACAGTGCACATATCATTGCGCGTTTATCATCATCTGCTTCATCATGTGCCTAGCCGTTTCCCAACTATGTTGGAGTCGGCTGCCAGTCGAACCGAATGCAGTTGAATAACAGTATTTAACATTGAGACTGCCTGTTTGGCCGTTATAACTCAGTTTCTGAGGAACACGATACTCCGTAGTATTTTCGGGATTCTGACGACTCGTAACGACTGTCGAAGATCCACAAACGACATGGCAGCCGAGACCAATGGCATGATGCGCTTTCCGAGGCACGGAAAACACTTTACTTATGTTATTGTGGCCATAAAGTTTTTCTCGTAGGTTTCTTTTATAGTTTTGCTTGGTACATACCTAAATGGCAATAAACTTTTTCAATCTGATTTCAATTTTTATCTACAAACCTCTACAATATGATTTTGTTGTTAATGTGTGTGGCGTCTTAAGATACCCATAGAAATTAGTCTGTTCTTTGAACAAGGATCTAACTTTAGTCTACAGAGCGAGTGCTCTGAAAAGGAACGCTCAACGCAAAAAAAAAAAAAATTGCCAATCGACTCTAATCAACTTTATTTCGGTGAACACCATGGCGGTGGCTATATAACTATCCTTGTGATTTATTTTAAAAGTCTCAGTCTGGTACCAGACAAGGATGTTTTTCGTGAATTCTCAATAAAGCATATCAGTTCACTGCTGGGCATAGGCTCTCCAATTCTGCGCCACAACACACATTCCTCCGCCTTCCGCATCCAAACTGTCACAGCCAACTTTTTTAGGTCGTCGGTCTATCTAGTTGGGGGCGTCCCAATACGATAATAGAAATCTGTCTAGCCTATGATTTAGGATAACCTTCAAAACGCTTAGCACTTACCCCAAACATTTCCATACATACAAACCTAAGAGTTTGGTTCCATATCGATTAAAGTTTTGACGAGTGATTAATTACAGAAACGTAATCTAGTAGACATCGAATACAGGCAATGCTAATAAGTTAGTTTAAAGGCTTTGGCGTAGGCAGTTGTGTCAGATTGGTTTAGTCTAAGTAATTAGCACTACATTAAGACCTAGACTGATTTATGGTCTACCAAGGGTACCATTTGTTTATTGAGTTGTAAGTTGTTGTAGTAGTAGGACTCTTCGGGATCTCATTGTTTCTGATTCTGTGCTACATATAATATCGGTTCGTATTCGTTTCACTGTAAGGCAAAGGCTTCGTCTCATGAAGAGAAAGATCGAAGTTTGATCAACGCGGTTGCTGCTCTCTGCGTGTTTGCGAGTGCTATTCACACAAGTGCTATTTTCTGCGTGAGTCACTGATAAGCAAGATAAACTTGAAAGATGATATACATAGTCCGGTTCGACATAGATGACGACGAATGACTGCAAATGACATGTCTAGCAACACAATACGTTACCATTATGATGTGGGAGTAGGCTATTTATACGACATGTAGTATGAACCTACGTACGTAGAAACTCAATGTTAGTGTGCGTAGTATATTGTAGTCGAACACTTTGTTGTTTCAGGTATGTTTAGTTATGAAGGTTTGTGGCTAAACATCCGCACTATACATACAGATGATGCGACATAAGCCCTCACTGTAGGTACCTACTCATTTTTAGCAGCATTAGTAAAAGAAAGAAAAAACAAATGAATATCTATTCATAATATTACATCCCTTAAAAATATTCTTCCAGTGTCGAATCGGTTTTGGTGAAATAGCAAAAGTAATTCCATGGTATGTCATCGTACATTTATGAGAAAGTAAAACCTACTAACATACGAGTAGTCTCACAAGAGACTACTTATGCAAGTGATAGTACTAATATGTCGAAGCCCAAAGAATGTCGTTTATTCAAATATTTCGTATAATACCTAAAAAAAAAAAATATTAAAAGTAAAGCTATTACGAAGTTACGTTTGAAATGTAAATATACAATATAGCTTCTGCCCGCGACTTCGTTTGCGTCAAATTTTTGCTCCCCTGACCCTTCCCGTCGCATCGAATTGCCTGCCAGTTTTCGTCCATTTATCGTTGCTGCTGCGCTTTTTTTGACAGTAGCGTAATGTTATATAGCCTATAGCTTTCCTCAGTAAATAGGCTACCCAACACAAAAAGATTTTTCAATTCGATTCAGTAGTTCCTGAGATTACCGCTTTCAACCAAACAAACTCTTCAGCTTTATAATTAATGATTAAACGAACTTACCTGTACGTGAAGTTCTATCATAATTATACGAGCGCCGAGTCCGAAGAGATTAGTAATTTACACATGTAGTTACGCTAGTTGTCACCACTCATGCACTTAGTTGAGAAAAAAAAATATTGTATTCAATTTTTCTTTATCTATGGCAATTCGATTTGACATACCCACATCTTTTTTTTTTTTTTTTTTTTTAAATTCATGTGGGTACTTCTTCCAGTTCCGCTCTCAGACGTTGCCGCCAATCATTTAGTTTAGAGTATAAGATCCTGTGGTTTATTGATGATTTCCCAGACACTAGATAATGCGGGGTGTGTATGTACAGCACTGGGAGGGAGGGATTACTAATCTCTTCGGACTCGGCGCTCGTATAATTATGATAGAACTTCACGTACAGGTAAGTTCGTTTAATCATTAATTATACTCGCGCCTCGTCCTCGAGATTAGTAATTTACACATGTAGACTTTGAGAGTAATAAGGGAATATCATCAATTAATAAAATGCTTCTATGAATCAAAATATTTTTATTATTGTACATTTTTTGGTACAATCAATAAACAAAAAGAACAATCTTGTACTTCTAGGATTAATAATAATTAGGCAGTTCCTTTGAGTATTTACTCAAACGTTAAATGAAAACACAAATAAATATCTAAGTAATTAACTAACTAAGGAATAATTATTCTTATAATAGCTATCATAGTTAGTTGTAGGCAATTATGTATGAGGACAATTAACTCATTAGGAATGAAAGATAATCTGCCATGTGCGAAATTTTAACTGGTCGTAATTGAATGATTATGATGAATGTTGGTTGATTATTGATTCTGCTAAGGTAGTACTATCATCATCAATAATATCTCTATGATAGAATTTTGCAAAAGTTGTGGAGTTTCTACTCCAGCCTGCCGTTTTACGGATAGTAGCTAGACTAACGCCCAGTGAGTGCGCGCGCGATGATGCTGCATGTCTCGTGCTGTGTGCACTGAATATGCTCGTGTCGACCCCACACGCACTGAGTGTTTGCTTAATCCAGCGGCTAAGCGTTTGCGTTCCCACTGGTTTATGAGGTTTCCTAATTCCAACAAATAAATCATCAGACGTTCTTAATAATGAGGTGCGTTCTATGTAACACAGTAATGTAGTGGCTGGGCATATGGATATTTTATCCTTAAAGAACGGTAAATGAATAACGGGTTGTTGAAATCCCGGTCTAGAGGTTTTTATAATATCGGAGATTTTAATTGTGATACGCTGAGAAAGGTTTTGAACGTTGCTAACTTTTATCTTCGAGAGAGTTTGAACTCTGTTTGCTGTTGACAGAGCCAGTAAAGTGATGATTTTATTTGTAAGCTTATCTAAGGTTAATTCCTCATTAGGATACCATGAACTCAATGAATCCAATACTAGGTTGGTGTCCCAGGTCACTTCATATTTAGGTCTTGGTGGCTTTAGTCTAAATACCCCTTTGAGGAATCTTTTTATTCTATCGTCACTTATTAGAACCGGGCTCAACGCCAGGGAAAGAGCAGATCTGCATGAATTTAGTGTACCATATTGGCAACCGTCATTAAAAATTTGAGTTAAAAAGGAAATAACTGTGGGTACAGAGGCGTCATAAACATTTAACGAATTAATTTTACAGAAATCCCACCATTTCTTCAAGTAAACGTCGTATTGTTTCATGGAATTAGGTGCCAATGATGCTAACATTATATCAAGTGATGATTCTGGTATGTTTCTCCTTAAAAATGCGTCCCGGATAATACGCCTGCCACCAGGGTAATCGACTCGTGTATTCGACGGGAGCTGGAATGAGACAGTAAGGCATGGGTTTTAGGAGAAAATGTAACAGTTTTCGAAATAAGGAGGGACCTAAACACGGGGTACCATGGCTGTGTTGGCCAAAAAGGTACAACCATAATACCCCGTGCCTTATCTGTTATTATTTTTCTAAGAGTTTTCAGAATGACTGAAAATGGCGGGAATGCATAGAAATCATAATTTGTCCATGAGACCGTAAATGAGTCTATTGCGAATGCGTCTGGGTCTCTGTGCCAGGATATGTATGTGGCACATTTATTATTTATGCGACTAGCAAATAAATCAATGTTTGGACGACCGAATGTACTGGTGAGAGTGTCAAAAGCCCAATCGGACAGCTCCCATTCTATGTCCGGATGAGTTCTTCGTGATTCGTAATCTGCAATAATGTTATCACTAGATTTTATATACGAAGCAAAAACAAAAACCTTTTTGCTTTCGCACCAGTTCCAAATATCACGAGTTATTTTTGTGAGATGTGGGTATTGTATACCCCCCATTTTATTAATATATGCTACTGCTGTTGAATTATCAACGCGTAGTAATATTTGGCAATTAAAAAGGTCTTTAGCAAAAACTTTTAAGGCAAGAAATGCGGCAAGCAGTTCTAGATAATTTATGTGTTGTTCTCGTTCGGTATTTGACCACTGCCCGCTCGCAGATCTTCCTTCACAGGCGGCCCCCCACCCCGTAGTTGAGGCGTCAGAAAATATCTCAGCTTGGTAAGCGTCAATTTTTATTCGATGGACAGAATGTTCTATTTTATTTAGCCACCAGTCAAATTCAGGTTGTAGAGATTCAGGTAAATTCATAATTTTATTATAATTATCATGGCCTTTCAAGTTGAGATATTTACATCTTTCCATTTCCTTAGTGTGCAGCAATCCGTATTCGATCGCTGGACAAGAAGAGACTAATAAGCCTAATATCTGAGCAAAACTCCTTATTTTACAACGCTTTAATTTGGAAAACATTACAATTTGAGCTTTTATTCGTAAACGTTTATCTGTCGGTAAACTAATCTGAAACTCGTGTGAATCAATAATCATTCCTAAGAATCTGCATTTAGTCGAAGGTAAAAGTGCGCTTTTTTCTACATTAATTATGAAACCAAGTGAAGTTAACAATCTTTTAGTTAGATCTATGTTTGTTAAGCATTCCTGACGGGAATATCCAAACAATAACCAATCGTCTAAATAAACAGTGGACAGAAGACCCGCTGAGCGCAATAATTTAGCTATAGGTTTACATATTTTTGTGAAAACGTATGGGGCTGTACTTAATCCAAATGGCAAAACATTAAATTCGAATAATTTACCCTCAAAACAAAATCTCAGATATTTTCGAGATTCTTTATGCATTTTAATTAAGAAATATGCGTCTTTGAGGTCAATTGTCGCCATTTGACAATTATACGTAACAATTTTTAATGCAGTTCTTAAATCTTCTAACTTAAAATGATCTGTTTTAACGAATTTATTAAGGTTCTTTAGGTTTAAAATAAAGCGCATCTTGCCATTTGGTTTGGGTACCAAGAAAATATTTGAGACAAATTGATTTTCACATGGCGAACATTCTGATATTGCGCCTATTTCGAGTAGATTATTAATCGCTTTTAAATAATGCGGTCTTTCATTACTCGAGTAAGATATTCTAGCAGGGAGTGTATGTTGTATAACGGGTGATTTTAATGGTATTTTATAACCTCTTATCCAGGAAAGTATAGTCTGATCCTTCGTGATCTCACTCCATTGTTGATAGAATTTAGATAAGCGGCCTGCATACTTAACTGCCTCTAGAAGCGGCGACGGGGATACATCGACTGATGGCCACGCGATGACGTCTTCGATGAGTGCGCGTGCGGTGGCATGTACTGCATCTGTGCTGGGGGACATTGCGCGCGCGGCGCGGCAGACTCGCGGCTCCTCGGCGCTGGCGCCGGCCCCGCTGGCGGCCTGCGCGCCTGGGGGGGAGCCCTGCGGTTTAAAGCTCTCGATGCTGGTCCTTTATAATAAGTATTCGCAGTTTTGCTGCTAGTTTCGGCTTTCAGTTCGATTCCTGATTTATTTACAGCCTTTGCTGATTTTAATGTCTCTGCTAGATTTTCACCGAACAGATACGTATCTATCTTGGTGTTTTTAAGGTGTTCCTTCATGTCATTTTTAAGGGCAAATAAAATGAAGTTTCTACGTGTGATCGAATCCGCATGTTGTAAATCGCATAAAATTCTGCTTATGTCCATTAATTTTTGCAGCACACCATTGGATAGTATTTTTGAATGTAAATGGGAATTTATGATTTCAGCCAAACAAGCAATTGCACTAGACATTTGTTTCTGTTTGTTTTCTATACCTTTATCACGTTTAATTGCGGTATCAACGATAGCCGCCTTAATTTCTAGATTTATTTTAGGGGCATCTAATTGGATACAGTTTTTAGGTAATAGATATTTTGATATCAAAGATTTACGATTTTCCTTACTCAGACCGTCTTTAACAATGTGTAATAAACGATTTGCAACTTCGTTGCGTACTTCAGGCCCGTATTTGTCAGTGATAGTAGGGTCATCGCCTAAAATTTCTATAATTTCCGTGTCCAAATCAGGAATATTAACATCATGAGCAATAGGCTCTTCGGGAAGTACATCCGTGGAGGTACTAGGCCCTGGTTGAGGTTCACAGGTGTTATTCGAATCGTGAACGGTTTCATCTTCAGGTGGCCATTCTAATAACCAATCGTGTGGTCGCAGTGCGGGGGTATCTGAAAATTATCATAGATATGATAATTTTTAAAACGTAAGTTAAATAACTTACTTAAAAACATAAATAAGTGGACTTAAATAAGTCCATGACTAATATTCATTTATATCATATTTTTTATCTTTTTACAAGGTAAAGAAATTTCACCTTAGTACATAATTATTATTTATAGATTAGTCATAATAACTATTAGGTTAGGTTACAATCCCCAGCGGAAGGAACGCCAACCGTATTTGAAATGCGTTGAAACAGCCCCAGTGACTGTTCTGGTTGCATTCATTTAAATACGTAGATACGTAAAATAGGGTGGTGAGAAAAAAGTTATCACTTTAAAATTTGTCATTAGGTAATACCTGGTCCAATATCTTCATCGTGTTGACCAACCGATTCCTCCAAGTCTGAAACACTTTCCGAAGCACTAATTTGTCTATCACGAATTTTGCGTTCTAACTTTCTTATTTTATTTTTGTAATGGTTAATGTCGTCTTCACGAGACCTAGAATTTTTACGTTTCGGCATCTTTTAGTTAACTGTGCGAAGACGCGAAATAGATGTTGAGTGGTTGAGCACTAGAATGCGAATGATTGGCGGCAACGTCTGAGAGCGGAACTGGAAGAAGTACCCACATGAATTTAAAAAAAAAAAAAAAAAAAAGATGTGGGTATGTCAAATCGAATTGCCATAGATAAAGAAAAATTGAATACAATATTTTTTTTTCTCAACTAAGTGCATGAGTGGTGACAACTAGCGTAACTACATGTGTAAATTACTAATCTCGAGGACGAGGCGCGAGTATAATATCATAATTATATAGTATATATATTAGTATAGATACAATAATAAGAATCTTCGACGTTTAAACGTCTACTTATTCAGTATTTTCTTTATAACGCTATTCAAGACATCGACATGAATATTTTATGCTTCTTGGTGTTTATATAATCTCATAAATTTTGATTTTACTAAAATTCCATTTCGACTAACTGCTAACATTTTTTCTTCATAAAGTCAGGTAAGGAAAGGTGACTTTGCTATATACTATTTATACATCGATTTTAGATATACAGAGAACAAACAACTGCTAAACATGATACCTTAGTAATTACGTGTTCATGATGTTTGATAAGTTCATGTTTCCTGAAAGTGTAAAGTTTTCTTAACTTCAGCACTATTGCTCCAGTGGTCTAAGGTGGGATGCTTCAACTGTACTTAATGAATAATTAATTGGATTAAACGTTCAAAGCGTTGTTTCTGAGTTTATAAAATCTCTTTAAATAAAATTAACGGAAGAGACTTCACTGGACCGAGACAGACTTAGTTATTTGAATTAAGTAAAAGAAAAAGGACTTTAAATGAAAATCGGGAAAATCATGGTCATGTTGGTACAAATTTAACGTTTGTATAAAAAAGCGCTTTAAATGAAAACTATGAAAATCAAGGCCATGCCAGTACATATTTAACTTTTATAACGCAATTTAACAAAGCTAGAAAAATCTAGACGTGGAATTTGAGAAAATATATCAAGAACTGATTTAGGTTCTAACATACTGTTTACCGTAAAGGGTTTATTTGAAACTATCTGTTACACGACATTCCACTCGAATTCTACGGGAACTATTTAATATACCCTATTTTCCTTACTCAGTTACGTAACTCTGTCTTTGTTCACGGCGTGTTGTTAAAGTCATATGTTATAGGTACGTCGCTGGAATCCGTTCAAAGTTCAAACTTACAAACAGATAAAACTGTGGCATTAACATTTTACTCCTCATTTATAAATGTTGTTTAAAGCTAAGGAGACGGTTAAACAATAATTGTTTAAATTAATTAATTAAATTTATCTTAGGCCAATTTTTTTTTTTTTTTTTAATTAAATTTATCTTAGGGGCTATTACATTTATTATGAACCACTAAGAAAAGATAAGTCACCAGCACAACGCTCTAGTACCCAATTTCCAACAAAATGTAACAAAATATTCAGCAAAATATTGCGTTTCAACGGTAAATAATCCGACCGAATATTTTTGTTGGAAATCTTCCTCTTTGATCTGCCAAATGCAAAAGCATTTCTGGCGAATAATTTCCATTTCTTTTATCGATGAACATAATTGAATTCTTTTAGGATATTATGCAACATTTCCTTGTTTTTGTCTCGTTGATACATACTTAAACCTTTTTTTTTAATGGGAAATCATTGAATGACGTCTCCCACTCTTAGGCGGAGCGGGAGGGCGTGTCAGACTTTTATTGACTAAAACCCACCCGTGTTCCTTCAGTTGCCTATGTGCCAGGGCCACGGTTCTTTCGAACAAATCTCGCGACCCTGGCAGGCAGACTACGGAACCCTTGAACTTGGCCTGTTTTTGATCTATTAAGATTTGGACGGTACTATATTAGTCTCTAATTCTGTAAAATTCTTATCGTGAAAGCTTAGGTGTAGTCTGGGAGTAACTATTGTTTACATATGTTATTAGTATTTCAACGCAATGAGAGCCTTAACTTCTAAACCGAAATTAAGTTATCTAGTATTTAAGTTTACTTATTATTGTTTGTGTCTGCATATACAATACATTACTGCGATAAGAATTATATTCCGTTATCAAAACTACGTGATTCCAGAATAAAACATGGTTTCGTAAATCCGTAGAGAAATTATTTTGGTTCACTTAGTTTATTAATAAGAGAATAATCTTGGGAACGTGCGTCAAAACAGGTAGGTACCTATACTGTGTATATTTATCGCAGTGATTAAATCCTTGCCTTAGTAGGTGTTAGTAAAGATATAAATATAATGAATCGGTAACTGCATTGCCTATTGCCTCGTTGGTCTAGTGTTCGAAAGCGCTAATGCTTAGTATGAGGTCCGTTTTTTGGGCTGGGAATTCATCAAATGATGTCTCCCGCTCTGGGTGGAGCGGAGGGCATGTCAGACTTTTACTGACTAAAACCCACCCGTGTTCCTTCAGGTGTCTATGCTAGAACTACGGTAACTCTTTCGACAATTTCGCGACCCTGGCAGGCATCGCTCCTAGAGTACTCCTTCAATAATTATGTGGATGCATGAGGTCCTGGGTTCGATTCCCAGGTCGGGCAAAGTGTTAATGGGTTGATTCCATCAGGACTTTTTAGTTATTACTGACGACATCATCAAATTTTAAAATTCAATCACAAAATTCATTCGTGTTTAGTTAAATATTTTACCGCTTTATTCGAGTATGTAAACCTGGATCTTTTTCCAGGACATGTTATTTAAAAAACTAAGATGTTTTTTTTTTTTCAAAAATAAAGTAGATCGAAATCTGAAAACCGTGAGTTTCGCTGATGAAGGAAATTGGGGCCACGCTTTTTAGCTTATTTGAGAGTATTTGGGATAGGCTATTATTAAACATATTCACTGAAGTCCGTATCATAAGAAAATAACGAAAATACAGAGATTTTAATAGATATATTTCTTGTGTTCTTAGTGTCTTTTAATAGTCTTAGCACAATTACTAGTACTACACTACTATTTTTTAAGAAATCGTGGCTAAATAATATCATCCGCACGGGTCCATCTTCAAGGTCTAACTACGCTTGCCGAGGTTGGCTCATGGATTCATGACGAACTTGGGTATATCATGGATGGTCACCCTGAAGGTCCTCCATGCCGTGGAACTCGATCGTTGTCAGTCGTAACGGGTCACAAGCCCGAAACTCTGACAACCAGCCTTTTTGCTAAAGGGTATCGCGTTACCCCGTAACTGGGGTTTAGAGGTCAGAGAGACAGCCGTACCATGTAAAATACTGGTATTTGACCCCGTCATACTTACATACAACATAATTTTCAAATCTAACACGTAGTTCCAGACAATAGCGCGTTCAAACAAACGATCAAAATATACCAATTTTGATCGAATTTGGCTTTAAGAGAATTCTTTTAAACACAACTTCCAATAAGAGGCGACCCTTGTCACAGCTATCTTCATTTACATACGATATGTAAAGCGTAGTTGATCCTAAGCAATCTTGAACGTAAGGTACACAGTAAACGATACGGAACTTTCCCTTAAACCTTTAACCCTGACCCGTCGTCTTACCTTTAACCAACATTAGTAATTGATGTGTGGGTCGATGGTTTTATTTAAGGAATTCATTATAATTGGTGTTAAGCATACCTTTCAACTACATTTTCCGTGGGGAATTCCTCTTGGATACCCCTCCATCTGGGATGAATGTAGGGTAATGTCAATATCTTACTGACTTAATCCTACTGTGCTTTCTACTACCATAAGTTGGGAAGATGCATGTCTATTCACCGCGTCCATACTTTTCTATTACACATGAATTACACACACACATACCCACTACGCCAAATTCTTTTCCTAACCGATTACGAACAATAAAACCGTATTTTTCCCCTGAAATATTTCGTACGCTTAATTCGAAATGATTTGTATAGGAAAAAACGTGATTTGGAAGATTAAATATCCAATTTCATTTTTCTTCTCACCATAAGATATTGTAAAGGATGGTTTATACAGGCTGACGATATTTTTTCTTAAATTAAATTCGAACATGAGATCGTTAGTATTAGATAGTTTTTTAGGGTTCCGTTGCCAAATGGCAAAAAACGGAACCCTAATAGATTCGCCATGTCTGTCTGTCTGTCTGTCTGTCTGTCTGTCCGAGTATGTCGCAGCCACTTTTCTCCGAAACTATAAGAGCTGTGCTATTGAAACTTGGTAAGTAGATGTATTCAGTGAACCGCATTAAGATTTTCACACAAAAATAGAAAAAAAACAATAATATTTGGGGTTCCCCATACATAGAACTGAAACTCAAAATTTTTTTTTTCATCAAACCCTTACGTGTGGGGTATCTATGGATAGGTCTTCAAAAATGATATTGAGGTTTCTAATATCATTTTTTTTTAAACAATAATATTTGGGGTTCCCCATACATAGAACTGAAAAACAAAAAAAAAAATTCATCAAACCCTTACGTGTGGGGTATCTATGGATAGGTCTTCAAAAATGAAATTGAGGTTTCTAATATCATTTTTTTCTAAACTGAATAGTTTGCGCGAGAGACACTTCCAAAGTGGTAAAATGTGTGTCCCCCCCCCCCGTAACTTCTAAAATAAGGGAATGATAAAACTAAAAAAAATATATGATGTACATTACCATGAAAACTACCAACGAAAATTGGTTTGAACGAGATCTAGTTAGTAGTTTTTTTTTAATACGTCATAAATCGTAAACCACAATTTACCTTTCATTCAGTCAACACAAATATAAAATTTAAAAAAAAAAACATTTCATTTCATAAACGATGATGACGAATGATGATGATGATGACCTGCAGGTTTGTACGGAAAGGGTTCCGTACGCACCGAGGGCGGTGCGCGAGTCCGACTCGCACTTGGCCGGTTTTTGAATAAGCTTTCAAATTAATTAGAATAGGTTTTTTTGTTTCGAAAACACGGAGTAGTTTGACAAGCGCATGACTGTAAACATGAAAACGTGAAATAAACGTACTTACTAATCTTTCTGTGATCCGTTTATTAATTCTGTTACGTCCCATAACGAACAAGAATTAATCAGCCCATAAGGCTCCTATAATACTTAAGTCAGTCATCAAGATTGATAGAATGACCGTCTTTATCTTACACCGAATAATTGTCATTTAAATTACAAACCTCAGAAATTGATTTCCTGTCATAATTATATCCATCTGAAATGTATTCTAAGACAGGAAGAGTCCGATCCATTCAATTTCAGGATAACCCTTATCTAATATTGAATAATAGAGTCAGCCGCTCGTTCGATTTAATTATAGTAATCCGCTCTAAATTAATATAATATGTACCGATGCTTTGTTAATCACATAAGTTCTGCTACTGACTTGTCCCTACCCAAATCCTTTGTATGTTACCTGTTAAATATTATATTAATCATCTGAAATATATTTATATTAAATACATTTTAGGTACTCTGGAAGCCTCATGGCTAGGCGTATAGTAGATTTAGATAAGATTTCAGCTTCAAATTCTCAATTCAGAAACCGAGTGCACCTAATGCCGAGCGTTGTCTGTCGGTCATTCAAACAGGCAAGGAACTGCTGACGTCAGAATAGGTATCTCCCCAACACGAAGTCAACTTACTCTCATGTAACAAACTGTGTGTGATCACTAAACTGTGTTACCATGAGCGACAATTTATTTGAAGTGGCAACACTAACAAGCGAGCTACACGGAATGAGCAAAGTTACTGTTGTCACTGTTACGTTTATTAAATCCTGGACGCAACTGTAGGCGGAGCTTCAGGAATAACACTGCCCTTCGTTAAACGTAGAATTCAAAACATTGTATACGTTGTGTGTTCGGGTAAAGAATGGCATGAAAAAGCACTTTCTAACGAGTAAAGTTACTCTACAACTAAGAAATTTTTCGCCAGGAATTTGTTATAGCAGCTTGCCCTCTAGTACATACATGGACCTTAATATAAGTCATGGATTGTGGCTAAGGAATAACTACTTTTAAATGGATGAAGGTAAAACTACGTTTGATGAAACTGGTGACGAAGCAGTTTAACTTTATTAACCGACGGAAAAAAAACGAAGGAATTTCTCAAATCGAGGCGTATTTTTTTTTTCTGTATTGTCGTTATAAGAAGCTCCAAGAATCGAGTAATTTAATTTCTTTTCAAAAAGAAGCGAAATTAAGATTTCATAGAATTTGGTTCTCTTGATTTCAGTCCTAACGGAGTCAAAAGAATAAATCTTATTTGATAAAGGTTTTTAGGGTTCCGTTGCCAAATGGCAAAAAACGGAACCCTTATAGATTCGCCATGTCTGTCTGTCTGTCTGTCTGTCTGTCTGTCTGTCTGTCTGTCTGTCTGTCTGTCCGAGTATGTCGCAGCCACTTTTCTCCGAAACTATAAGAGCTGTGCTATTGAAACTTGGTAAGTAGATGTATTCAGTGAACCGCATTAAGATTTTCACACAAAAATAGAAAAAAAACAATAATATTTGGGGTTCCCCATACATAGAACTGAAACTCAAAATTTTTTTTTTCATCAAACCCTTACGTGTGGGGTATCTATGGATAGGTCTTCAAAAATGATATTGAGGTTTCTAATATCATTTTTTTTTAAAACAATAATATTTGGAGTTCCCCATACATAGAACTGAAACACAAAAAAAATATTTCATCAAACCCTTACGTGTGGGGTATCTATGGATAGATCTTCAAAAATGAAATTGAGGTTTCTAATATCATTTTTTTCTAAACTGAATAGTTTGCGCGAGAGACACTTCCAAAGTGGTAAAATGTGTGTCCCCCCCCCCGTAACTTCTAAAATAAGGGAATGATAAAACTAAAAAAAATATATGATGTACATTACCATGAAAACTACCAACGAAAATTGGTTTGAACGAGATCTAGTTAGTAGTTTTTTTTTAATACGTCATAAATCGTAAACCACAATTTACCTTTCATTCAGTCAACACAAACATAAAAATTAAAAAAAAAAACATTTCATTTCATAAACGATGATGACGAATGATGATGATGATGACCTGCAGGTTTGTACGGAACCCTCGGTGCGCGAGTCCGACTCGCACTTGGCCGGTTTTTTTACGAATCTTTATCAAATTTACCTATAGACGGACTTATTCAAGGCAGGACAGTAAGTAATGGAAATTTGTATATTGCAAGATATAAATGTATGAAAACTTTATCTGCCTCCTTTCCTCAAACATGGCGAAGGGGTAATGACTGATCTTTACCTTGCTCGTGCTACATGCATGTTCGTGAACGGATGCTACTTGTGGTGACTGGTGGTCTTGCTGACCATGGTTTTGTTATTGTTATCAATAATATTTTACTTTGATGGTCCTATTTACTAACCGAACCCAAAATAAGGAAATATAGAACAATATCCTATAGAATTAAATTATGTTTATCGATATAGGAATGGAAATTGTTCTCAGGGAAAATATTCGCGTTTCCTAAATTAAAGACGAAGATATCAGACTAAAATATTCGGTAGTATTATATTATTTATCGTAGCAGTTTGTTGGCAATGTGATAGTGGAGCGTTGTGGTGGTAAGTTATCTTTTTATATTGGTTCATAATCAATGTTATGGGTCTATTATAATGATAAACGTTGTTATACAGAATACTCTAGTTGCGACTGAGATAAACTGCCATAAAGAAGCAAGTGTAGTTTGTGAATCGGAATTGTTGCCAGTGGTTTCTTACTCGCATTGTGAGATTAAAATTTGAATAATATTAGTCTTAATCTTTCCAGAGAATATCCTCAAACAATTATCTCCATTCACAATTAAACTACGCACGTCTTAATACTTGTAAGAAAGTTTAGTTCAAATTATATTCGCCTGAGTTTTAAAGTTTCTTGAACCTAACGTAAGTTCTGGCACATATCTTATTTCGTATGCCTAGTTCAAGGTTATGAAATTAAACAGCGAACTCGTTTTACAGTTTATTACATTTTTATAGACAATTTACATTTATATCAAAATTAGTATCTTAGTTCGCTTATATCGAATCTTAAACAGTATTATGGAGAGGTACCTAGGTGTAACATAATCTTAAGCTTTATGAATATTATTCGGTGTTAGTCGTTTGAAATATCTTACACTAACAATTAACGTCACTAAACTTTACACACTGAAAACCACAGTAAACAAGTTTGGTAGTACTGCAAACATCTTAAATATCATTAGAACATGTGAATATCAACAAATAATTATACTGAAAGAAAAAATCGGAAGAAGATCACCATCTCGATGTCGTCAGCTAACACCGAAAAGCTGCTTATTAAAAGTTTTTCATCTAAATTTGATTGCAATCCAAATGTATAGATTATTTTTTGGATAGAAATTATTTTATAAATATATTTTTTTGGATGGGAAATCATCAAATGACTTCTCCCGCTCTGGGCGGAGCGGGAGGGCGTGTCAGACTTTTACTGACTAAAAGCCGCCCGTGTTCCTTCAGTTGCCCATGTGCCAGGTTCACAGTATCTCTTTCGAACAATCTCGCAACCCTGGCGAGCATCGGTCCTAGCAGACCCCTTCAGTGTATTTATTTTATAAGTAATTACATTTTATTCGACGCGGATGCCCCTACTTAATAAATTGGTTACATAAAGATCTGTCATTACAGGTGTGGAAATTGTCGCCAAATAAGACTTAACATTTGAAAATAATAAATAAGGCTTTAAAGCATGTCATTGTTACTTAACAAAACTAGAGTTTATAATCAAATCTTCAAAATGCGAATTAAATCCTAGTTTAGCTATTAATGAGCTAAACCAGTTAGTTTCATTTACTTCTATATAATTTAATTTGTTCATGCATTACTGTCGTCACAATTAATTACTTTTCTAGGCTAGCATTTGTGCTGATTTCTAGGGTAAATGTTAATTATTAGTTACGATCCCAAATATTTGATTAACTTGTTGAAAATTTATAATAATATAATAAAATGTTTATTTGTACAGACAGAAAAAACGTATATAAGTACACAAGGATTAAGGAAAAAAAAATAGAATAGAGTCACATTAAAGGGCAAACTGATGCCTCCTAAACTAGGCCAGAAGCCTGTGCTTTAGAAGACAAAGTTCCTCCAGTTATAATAGCATACAATTCGTAATAAGTGTCATGCAAGTACTTATAGGTAACAAAAAATAAATTAAATTAACAACGCCTTAATTTAAATACAGTAATTAGATCTATTAAGAGACAACTGTAATAAGATTCTCGGTGTCGTCATAATATGTTAACTTCTGCAACCAGTCTGTAAGTTTTATTATAACTTAATTTTTAGTCAGAGGGTAAATGGAAATAAGTGTATTAATTTTGTTGTACAGTCGAGAGCTAGTTGCCGCATATTGTCGGCTGGCAAACTTGGAACGGCATTGGACTATATCGCACACAGGAGTGTGCCTTTGGGTTTTTTGAGCTTAGCATGGTCTAGGTGTAGCGTAGAGTGTTTGCGCAGCACGGCGCGGAGCACAAAAAGCTGTCTCACAGTCAATACGTGAAGTGAAGCACGTTAAGAAAATTCGGATCTCTCATATTTTGGTACATATGGCAAAACGGTTAAGTGTATCACATGACTACCGTAATTGAATTAATTGTGTCATTTGTTTTCATAAACAACCGTACCCAAATGAGCTATGCTTACACTCAACTCGAATTCACCAATAAAACTGAACACGATCGAATTTCACCAAAAAAACTGAACACGATCATCACAATATTATTATGTCAACTGCGCTGCCGAACTGACAGTGTTATTATTGCTAAGGAATTTTATTTATTTATAGTTAATAATAAAAGCTTCAACACCAATTACATTAATAAACATAGAAATAATAATTATGTTGGCAAAAATAATAAACCTTATATATATATACATAATAATAATAATGACATTGACAGCTCTTGAACGCGGCTTAGGTGTGCTGATTCCGTTCATTTTTAAGAGTGGAATTCATCCTTAGTGAAAATTTGTACAAATATTTAGTCACACAGTTTGGCCCATAGTAGATTCTCCTTTTTCAGGCACGTGATATATGTAATTATTATATGTAGTTATTATGAATCTAATATTTAATTGTTGAATTTACTAAATGATTTGTATAACAAACTTATTTTTCTTAAATCAAACACTGATTTGACTCAACGGTCACTTTTTGAATCATAGTAGTTTGTTAACGGGTATAAAAGGCCGGAGCCACAGTGAAACAGTCAGTTGCTTGACAGATGTCCGGTTGGTTAGTTCTAGTGCTGTTATTGTGTGGAAAGGATCGACCAGAGGTCACGTAAGTTAAGTAATTGATATTATATCCTAATTATTGCCTATTATGACAATGTTGTTGTACTGGTTATAGTGTTGCCATATTGCTAATGTTTTAAATCATATAAATGGAATATTCATATTCTTTTCTAGATATTGTTGTTATTGTGATTATGTTGATATTATTCAGAGTTCTCTTGGACAATGGTCCAAGAGATAGTATTAATGTATTTAAGATAATGATAATGTATGGCAATGTAAGAAATGTGTTGATATAATACTTCAGTACTGTTTCCATGGAGTTTCTTGTCCTTCTTCTCCATGAAGACCTAGTTTTGGAACGGACGACTAGTTTTCTGATTAATACTGACAAGCCTAATTGAATTAAATGTGTAGTCTTGTCTTTCTGTGCTTTACTTATTGAAACCCTTTCCTATACACAGTAAATAGGCCGTTATCATTCTGACATTCAAAGTTTGATAATTGGTGTATATATATATATATAGTTATAGTTATATACTGCTTAATACAACATCAGAAGTGGGATTGTTCCCTCTCCTTTTAAAACCGCTTACTAATGGATTTTATTTTGTTATTTTCATGTTCGATGGTGGAGCTACTAACGATTTATGGAACCGTTGGTTGGCGGGTCGCTAACTTCACTCGCACCTTGAAAATGGCATTGTGTTGCCTTTGACATCAGAGCTGCGGTGCTGCAACTTGTTGTATGAGGTTTGAAACTGCGGAAACTTGACTTTTTGTAATAATATCAGGAAGTTTTCCGGAAATAAGTAGTAAATGAAATCCTTAGAGGCTCTATTACATTAAAATGAAATACAAAGGGATAAAATGATTAAATTGAGGAATTAAGTATTGCCATTCACTTTTACATCATTATTCAATAGATAATCAAGTACTAGTATGTACAAGTACAAGGATTATTGTGGATATGTTAACTAATTAATAGTCATTGAACCGGTTTCTTTCAAATATTATTAGAGGATACAATTTTGAAAAAAAAAAGGGGAAGTAGTATGATGCAGGTGTTCACAAAAGTGAAACTGCGCGATATGAGATGTTTAGAAAGTATTAATTTGTACAGAAAGAGGTACCGGTTACGGATGTCAAAGTTTAAAAAAAATATCTTTAGACTAACTACCTAGCCACTTTTAACAGAAACCATAAATTAAAAAAAAAAAAAATTAAGGAGGTCGCTTGTTGTTTTTTTGAAACGGTTTTTTATTTTTAACTGTTAGTAATGGTATCTATCTTCTACACCATTGCTGGCCACATGAATAGCAGTGACAGGACTGTTAGAATATCATCATGATAAACAAAGTGGATTAAATTCGTATTATCAAAGTTAACGCAAAAACTACCAAAGCAAAGTCAATAAAATTCAAATGGCGGCACACAAAAAGCACCAACTTTCAATTTAAAAAAAAGAATCATCAAAATCGGTTCACTTAGTCAAAAGTTGTGCTGTAACAAACATAAAAAAAACAGCTGAATTGAGAACCTCCTCCTCTTTTTGAAGACGGTTAAAAAAATTGTAAAGTGAATCTGGTTTTGTTAAAGTTTTATTTGTTTTTGTGATACACGTATTAACAACAAGAAATCGTTACGTTAGAGACGTAATACACACTTGGCTGGTCACGTATTTTATTATTTACCAAAGCATTAGAAAAGTATATAAAGAAACCGTTGATTAGGTTACAAATAAATAAATAAATGAAGTGACTTTTAGAAAAAAAAATAAGATGCTAAAAACGTCATAATGTTGACTAATTGTTTTCTGCATTTTGAATTTTGTCTTAATCTGCGTTTGCTACTTAATTTTAAAAACATGTAAACAAATTAATTCAAAAATAATAATCTTAATACCTAAACGTAAAGCTAAATAGATATTCAAGTTGCTATAACATCAATTTGATATTAGGATTTTTAATACACTATAGATATTCATAGCTTATTCAGCACAGTTTGTTCATTAGCTTCGGAACATGTCACGGGCGGTGTATGCCCAAGGTAGTTCTAGCATTTTGAAATCAATCAAGTAACAGAGTAAGTATGAAAAAATATTTGAGGTGGTAGTAAACGCAGAATTCATAGATAACACTTTGTCTAATTATAAAAGTGGTTATGCAGATCTCAGTACTTAATGTAATTGTAGTTTTATTTCTTTTGAGGGTTATACTATTTTAAGATATTTAGAATTAGCTTGTGAGCTTTTTATTATAGGGACATAGGTAATGATGAAATTGTATGATGAATTGGGTTGGAATTACCAGTGCTCACAGGGATGAGGCTTGAGACAAAACCTTATTATTTAGGTTTGGTTAAACTGAAACGACCGGATTTATAAAACAATACAAATAAAAGAAACGGGAATTGATGTCAGAAATGATTAAGCTACACAATTCGAGGTTAATTTAATTGTGAAATAAATGAAAATTTACCACTGGGGTCATAAGCCTGGTGTTAGGGGACTCACGTGCAGTGGGTGGAGCCATAACATCACTTGGGTCATAGACCAATGAAAACAATATAAACGTTCCTCTTATCGCGTTTGACACTTGTACTTCGAGATGACGTACAGTTCGGCATGGCCGAGAAAGGTTATTTTCAAATTATAAGCATTTTTGTCCATTTCAATGGAACCAAACGTTCAAACGATACATTGACAAAGATTCGATTTATTATGATTCATTGGATAATTATTTTGTAAGATTAAGAAAAAGGTATTGTGAATACTGATGTAATAACATGATGTATAACAGTTTTAATGGGCGTTAACCATTTTTTTTTTTTTAAGTTATAGTCTGATCCTTTATATCTTCTTCAGTTCTCAAATTATTTCCCTAATCAAACTCACCTCCTTAAGCTACGATACTGAGCAGATAATCACATAAAAAAAAAAAAAACCATTACAGCAATTACCGATAAATCAACCCAAATCTTTCATTATCAATGGCCTGACGATTTTATGAAAAATAAATAAATTAAAAACAAGAGAAAATAATGATGCTGTTAGTGTCACCCTATTGATTCGGTTTGACATTTTAAGATGATAGCTGAATGTCATTCTGTGCTAATTGACGTTACAAACATTTACAAACTGTTGAGTCGGTGAAACTGTGGAACATATTTTCGATCTGACTGTACAAGTACTATAAAAACGATGTTATTTGAGAGATATTTAAATGCCAATCAAATGTTCAGGGTAATTTAAAATTACTTGTTTTAGGTTCTGACGTTTATAAATTATTTCGGAGACAATTTTAACGAAGAAAACAACACAAAGTATAAATATTCGGAATAAATAGTTAGTAGTTTGTTTAACGTCCTGGAAATTGAATTTATACTTCGGTATGGTCCTCTATCTCTTCTTCAATCGGTCTTTCGTTGCTGGCGACCGTGGTCACTGGACTCATTTAAGCGGACAGTCAAGCTCCATTGACTCTGTTCCAAAGTAGCTAACACCACCTATTGAAATTAATTTGAGGATGTGGCTGCTTTTACTTGGATTTGTTCTTATTTTTTCCAAAGTAATGAGCATCAAATAGTACGGAAAATAAATAGCTTTTCTCAAGATTAATCTCTACGAAATAATTGTTTTTACTTTGGTATTATTTACAGTTATTGCTTCCAAAGTGAGCTATTGGTCGGAGTGACCATGTCAAAAATTTGTGAAAAACTAGTAAATGTTTATTGAATACGGTTTTCGGTAATATTGTCAGATTGACCGAGCGATGAATTATTCGAATCATTTTCATGATCACTGGCTAGTGTTTTGATACAATGGTTCTTGAATAGGAACGGCTTTTTGAATTATTTCTATAACAATTGTTTTGTTAACTAAATTATAGCGATAAACGATTCTTTATTTGTCAAAATTGTTAAAGTACTTAACCAGTTTCTATTATGAAGGTAAAGAAAAAAAAAAGAGTTTCGATACATAGGTAGATAAGTTTTATTAAGTCTAGAGAACCTGAAATGAGAAACAAAACGAAAAGTAAAAAAGAAACAAAGTAAAGATCGCTGGGCAATCGTTTACTTGGTGCTTGTCTATCTCACCAGCAGCGGGTGAATGGGACTTGCATGACGAGGTAACCGATAAAATTTGTTTCCGCTGGTCGGTCATTTGCTTGGTGCAAGTCTATCCCACTAGCAGCGGGTGGAGGGGACTTGGCACGTCTAGGCACTTGGCAAAACAAAAGAAGAAAAAAAAACAAAAGGAGAAAAAGAAAAAAAAAGAAAAACAAAATGAGTAAAAGTAAAAGGAGGAAAAACAAAAGGAGAAAAAAAAAACTGTACAAAAAGGTATCTAATGTAGGTACTTCGAGAGCGAAGTACTTGTCAGTATGGCCGTGATATATGTAATTATTATATGTAGTTATTATGAATCTAATATTTAATTGTTGAATTTACTAAATGATTTGTATAACAAACTTATTTTTCTTAAATCAAACACTGATTTGACTCAACGGTCACTTTTTGAATCATAGTAGTTTGTTAACGGGTATAAAAGGCCGGAGCCACAGTGAAACAGTCAGTTGCTTGACAGATGTCCGGTTGGTTAGTTCTAGTGCTGTTATTGTGTGGAAAGGATCGACCAGAGGTCACGTAAGTTAAGTAATTGATATTATATCCTAATTATTGCCTATTATGACAATGTTGTTGTACTGGTTATAGTGTTGCCATATTGCTAATGTTTTAAATCATATAAATGGAATATTCATATTCTTTTCTAGATATTGTTGTTATTGTGATTATGTTGATATTATTCAGAGTTCTCTTGGACAATGGTCCAAGAGATAGTATTAATGTATTTAAGATAATGATAATGTATGGCAATGTAAGAAATGTGTTGATATAATACTTCAGTACTGTTTCCATGGAGTTTCTTGTCCTTCTTCTCCATGAAGACCTAGTTTTGGAACGGACGACTAGTTTTCTGATTAATACTGACAAGCCTAATTGAATTAAATGTGTAGTCTTGTCTTTCTGTGCTTTACTTATTGAAACCCTTTCCTATACACAGTAAATAGGCCGTTATCATTCTGACATTCAAAGTTTGATAATTGGTGTATATATATATATATAGTTATAGTTATATACTGCTTAATACAACACACGCATATAGGTACTGCCCTCCCGAATCTAAAGTGCAGTAACAGCAAAAACACGAATTCGAGAAAAACGCGTCTAAAGTTTAGAATTCATAAAAATATATCTTAAAGACACTTTTAGCTAAAACCTTGAACGCATGGTGAAAGGATATGAACAAAACTAAAATACTAAAAATTGTTATGTGAGTTTTATTTATAAAAACTATAATTATGGCCATTTTTATTTTTAGGCCCTATTACTACATATTATTTTTTTACAAAATATTTTAAAAAACTCATTTAAATGCAGTAAATCCTGTTATTACTGCATTTTAGATTTTTTTCCACGATTGTTACAAACTAAAGTGCAGTAAAATTGTGAAAATACTGCTATTTAATCTGTTTTTAACCCCCGACGGAAAAAGAGGGGTGTTATAAGTTTGACGTGTCTGTTTGTCTGTGTGTCTGTCTGTCTGTGGCATCATAGCTCCCGAACGGATGAAGCGATTTCAATTATTATTATTTTTTGTATTAAAGGTGACTTATGTGCGAGTGTTCTTAGACATGTTTGATGAAAATCGGTTGAGCCGTTTAAAAGTTGTAGGGGGTGAAAGTGGGGAAGAATAACCGAATGCCTACAAATATACTCGAGTGGGGTCTCAAATGAAAGCGCACTGAAAGAGAATATTGATGACTTAATCGAGAATGTTCAAGCTTCGCTTGATGAGAAAATTGGTGGTGGGAAAATTGGGACATGGAAATCCGATTGTCACGTGAGAGTATCAATGACTACATCTCATTCTTTGCAATTCTGCTAAAGATGATTTGTCATGTGGGTTATTAAATAGTTTTCTTTGGTCTAGCTCACAAATTGCTACACCATCCAAGGAAAAAGCCAAGCCTATGTAGCCTTAAGCAGAGTAAAAATACTCTACTTAAGGCTACATAGGCTTGGCCTTTTGCGAAAGTACTTTTACCTAAGTAAACCACAGGTTTTTCAACTGTCGTCCCTTGCAACTTATATGCCGTAATCGCCCAACATAAAATGATAGGAAACATTGTTCTTTCAATATTTCCATATCCTCTAAGACCTTGAAAAGTAACATTATATGGCCTTATCAGAATCCATCCATTCTCGTCAACACAACTCTGGCCGATAGTGGTATCATCAAATTGAATTGATATTGTTTTTGGAAGCTTCCCATCTTCCTGTTGGCCACGGCGAAGTTCTATGTATTTACAACTTAACAAAATCTACATTATAATAAGTATACCTATAAAAAGTATAAAATAAAAAATTAAATTTAAAATTTAAAAAACCCCCGACACAAAAACCTGAGGTCCCTTTAAAAAGTAAAAAATAATAAAAAACTCAATCTTAAAGTACCTAAGTATGTATTAATAATTCAAAGAAAAAAAATACGTCGCGTTGGGGGACCGCTCTGCGAGGGCAGACGTCGTTGACAGTCGTATCCTAAATGCAATATTTAGAACTAATTTTATAAAAGTTTTCTTCAGTTAGGTAATAGACTATTTGTAATTAAATTGTTACGTTTGGAGCGGTCCCCAACGCGACGTATTTTTTTCTTTGAATTATTAATACATACTTAGGTACTTTAAGATTGAGTTTTTTTATTTGTTTTTACTTTTTAAAGGGATCTTAGGTTTTTGTGTCGGGGGTTTTTTAAATTTTAAATTTATTTTTTTTGAAAAAGGAACTGCAGTTGCAAACTTATAGTAAAATAAAATTACCTTTAATTTAAATAAAGTTGTGTATTTTCTTAATCAAAACTTGATATGCATTTATGACTATGTCATTAATACTATTTATTAAAACTTTGTACCTTATTACAACTTAACAGTATAAATTGTTTTAGACAACAATAATATCAAAAATATTATCAGTTTTTACAAGATTTTGATAATCTTTACTAGTAAATTCACCTTAACGTAAATCACATTTATTTCTCATGCATAAATCAACAAAATCAACATATTTGTTCTTCTGAACATAACTAATTACTTAATGAGCATTCTTAATAGTCAGAAAAGATGAAACAATAACGCACAGATAAAGTGTAGCAATAGAATTTAACATTAAAAAAACGAAACAAACTAATCAATAAGTATTATTAAGTAATATAATAGGATAAAAATAAAAATTATCAGTCTTCATTGTTTGTATGAAGTACTTTATTTTACTCGTCTACTTCAAATTCAAGTACTTCGTTTGTATTGTTTTTGGAAATAGGGAGATTTTTCCAAAATAACAACCTATTTTCAGGCATTAAGGGACCTAATTGTTTTATTATATTTTGCTTCCTTCCTAAATCGATACCTTTAGGGCCCGTTTTTTGAGTAAAGATTGGCAAAGTTTTTGATTTTAAGCAAAACATCTGCTTATAGTCAGTTTCGTCAAAATCTTTTTTGTAGGAAAGGCAGTACTTTCCTCTTTGGACCAAAACTTCGACTATGTCTCTTAAGTAAACCCTGTTCCCCTCGTTATCCTTGATTTTGTTCTGTGCGACGTGTGATTTGAATTTGTAGAAATCTGTAACTTCCATTATTTTAGATACTACCTCCCCGACTAGAGTGACACCGTAACCGCGTCGACGAAATCCCTAAAATCATAAACCTTGCCTTTCTTTCGCAAAGATTGTTCCACAAAGTGGTGAAAAGAATCAGCTGACATAAATGTGTGCCCTGGTTCAAAATATTCAAGCACAATCTGTGTGGCACCGATGTCACAACTATTTATAATTTGAATTAAAAATGTTAGCAAGCACCAATTTTTATTTTGGGCTGAGCAGTTGTCCAGCCATAAAGTTACCTTCTTTGCATCACGTTTACTTAATAAGAATGCCCTAAACGTACTCACAATGTCTTCCTGCTTCCTACCTACCTGAGATCCCTTCATGCCAAACTGCCGCAAATACGCCACCTTCTTTAAATTTTCCTAATGGTACGAATGTTTCATTGTACACCACTAGTCTTGGGCAAAATAAAGTAGATTTAAAACTGTCTATTCTAGGTAACATTATAACCTTCTGCAAATCTACAGACACATGAATTTCATCTTGGCATTTTTCTTTTGCTTCTGTTTCGTAAATTTCCCGTGCTTTTGTATATATTTAAGTTTGTGGTTTGAATGTGAATTGCACACCTCACAAAAAGGATCGTACCCATCTTTAACGTGTTCAGAATTGTGTAAGTTAAAGGTTTCACACATCTCGCATTCTTCATGTCCAAGTTTTGCAAAAGATATATTCATTACGTTTGTCAAATGGTTTCTATAAGTTTCTATGCTGCATTTTATATCTGGATTGGTTTCCAAAAAGTTTTTGTGCATATCTGTTATTGTTAGGTCACTAGGCAGGTACCTTTTATTCGGGGAATGAGCTCTTCTATAATGATGAACACAAGGCTTAAAAGATTCAATGTGTACTGTAATTAGTTCTTTATCAACAGTTATCAATTTTAAATTGCGCCCATCTCTTTGATCTTTTTGTGCAACAATAGATTTATTTAAAACTGAAAGAACATGGCTATCATTTTTTTTCGCGTAACCTAAAGTACACAAAAAAAAATGTTTTGCAGACTTCAACTCTATCCTCGTCTTTTGGAAAATTATACGTGTATGTGACCTGACGTTTTCTCTTAGAAGTTTTTGCTGGCCCCTTTTTGACACAATCTTTTTCTGTTACTAAATTCTTTATATAAATACCGCGATGTTCCCAGTCTAGAGACCAATAGTAATCATGAATGTTCTGTCTGCCTTTTTCGAAAAAACTAATCGTGCACAATTTTTTACACAAATTGTGGCAAGGTTCTCTTACAGGATACTTTACTAAATTTTTTTCATGTCTATTTCTATTTTTTTGTATTAAAGATGTTTTCTTTCTCTGAGATACTGATAGATTTATAAAATCTCGGTCATTTTCAATGGTTGAAATTTCTCTCGTCTCTCTCTCGTCGTCATTACCAATAGGATTCAGCGAAAAAGAACTTGAAGATGATGTATGTAAAGCAAAATCAGCAACGTAATCTTTGTCCAGAACGGAATCATTTGAATCCTCTAGAAAAGCATAATCGAGACACGAGGGTAACATTCCTTGTTCGCATAGTAAATTATATGATGTAGGGTCGCAAGATGGAGCCACTTGTTCTTCAACAACGGTGATTCTGATAGTCTGCTCCTTAGTTATAAGAGACTTAGTAAGCTTAGATGTGTCATAATTGTAGACATGATACGAACGGCAATTTTCAAATTCAAATGTACTATTTTTTATCGAATTCATGTCCTTCAAAGTAATTTCATGTTTCCAAATGGATGTATCATCTAGCTGCTTCTTCGACTTACGTTATGGTCTTGGGGTACAACCTGAGATGCTGATATATCTGAATATGTTTCTGGTAAACAAGACATGTCAATTATTCTTTTTAATCTCTGTGACTTCATTTTAGTTTACCTGTAACAATAGTTTGCTTTTTAAAACTACACCTCACACAAGCATAAGCAGGAACAAAAAGGACTTGCAACAATCAGTATAACATAAAATACCGTACTTATTTACAAAAATAAATACATAATAAAATATATACTTATCACACATTTAATAACACACATATCGCACCTTTGGTAGAACAAGGGCATAATTGTCATAAATTGCCAAAATGACTTAAATATGCAGAAATGCTTTAAAAAAACTAGTAGTTTTTAATATTTGTAAACGATACACCTAAAAGAATATAGTATATAGTTTATGTCATACAAAGCAGAACAACCTTATAACATTATTAACATAGCTAGACCACATTAAGTACAAAAAATATCTTAAAATTACTCTCCTTTAAAATTGCAAAAACTGCAATTGTGCCCTTGTTCTACCAAAGGTGCGATATGTATACACATACAAATACATACATACATTATAGTTTATATGTTACACTAGGTTTACTACTACGACACGCAGCCACAGCGCAGCGGCCGCGGTGTATGTATTCCCGCGGTGTGGTCAGGCCACATAACGCCGACGACACGTGGGGGAAGACGTCGACCGCGTTGCGCTTTTCCTAAGTACTTATTTACACATAAATGATTAATTCCAACTAGAAGTACATTGTTCTCCGCATAATTCAAATCTGCGAAATTAAATGATTGATTGTAGTTCTACTTAGCACTCATCACGAAACAATATGTCAATAAGCGCCTATACAGTTTAGTATATGAGGTACAACTCTGCGGCTTGTCTTGTCCAAACCATGCCGCAGACACGTGAAGCCGGGACGTGCGTGCGTATTTGTTAAATTAGAATAAATGTATTTTAACAGGAAAAGGAAATGCAGCTTGTATTAAGATGTTAATAAAATATATGTACAATATAAATACAAATAATTATAAGGTTCTGAACACTTACCAAAGTTTTCGGGTTCATGTACAGACGGCACAAGACCGCCTCAAACCGCGGTCATGACGCAACTGACAGCTGCACGTGCGAGTACGTATTCACGATGCGACGCCGATGTTAGCAGTATCGTACGTGCTCGGTTTTAATATTTTAATAATTCTACTTAGTAAAACGCAGTATTAGGGAATATTACTTGACTTTAGGCATCTTAGGTAATATGAATTGGATGGCGTAAACTAACTAATAAGCAGTAAAATTTATAATCACTGTAAATTATATGGTTTTTCACAAGCAACTACAAAACATCCTACTAGTTAAACTGCAGTAAAGTTATTAATACTGCATGTCTTTTGGTTTGTCACAAGAAATTACAAAATCCCCAACAAGTTAATGTGCAGTATGTAATGATAATACTGCACTCTAATTAGGAATTTGAATGAAAAATATTTTGTCTTATCTTTTGCAGTGTGATCAATTTGTATGCGTCGAATAATACTGCACTTTAGTAAGTTTTTTCTTTAATCTTATAGAACAAACTACTATTTTAAGTGTCACAAAATATCATAAAATACTGCAGTTTAGTTAGGAAACAGAGAAAAATGTGGTGCAGTATTCATTTTACTGCGGTTTAGCTGGTAAACATTTAATATTTTAATACCATCTATGATTATTTTGCTGTTACTTCATCGAAAATAAATCAAAATAAAATAATTCACTGCAGCTACAAAAAAAAAGGAAAAATTGGTTGATAGCTAATTAAATTCAGAATACATATTTGACTCAAAACCGACCAAAATGCCTATTACTGCACTTTAGGCTCAGGTGGGCAGTATAGGTAGCCCTATCTGCGTGCCTGAAAAAGGGAATCATTTAAGCTGTAAAATAATTTCGTCGAACAGAATTCTGAAAAGTTATTCTTAATTAAGTTCTAATAACCAGGATAATAAAAATAAAAAAAATCTTGGAAAGCTAACAATAACAATAATTAAAAAAATACATACAACTTGCTACATTGTTGATATTCTTAATTAGTTGGGGAGGAAAAGTTTCTCATCGTTCTTAAAGAGCTAAACAATATAAGTAGCATTAAATAACAATTAATTCAGTTCTATCCTATCCTCAACCTACTTAAAATTTAAATAATTATTTACAGAGCTCTAGTTAGTTTTGTTTTATTTACGTTTATATTATCTTGATAAACTTGACACTTCATAGGCTAGCGCACATTATGGCGGGCCGCGCCGCAACGCAATGCATTGCAATAATTCTGCTACATCACTTACAAGAATTCTGTAACTGGGTTGTGGAGGTCAGATAGTCATTCGCACCATGTAAAATACTAGAAGCCGTTAGACTAGAAGCCGTTCTCAACATTGTTGGGAAAAGGCTAATCAGATGATGGTAACTTACGAATATTCTGTATAAACTATTGTCATTGTGTACTGTTGGGGATTGAGAATAAACAACTCCAACTTTCACCTTTATATGGTTTATAATAATTCTGCACATAAAATTTACATGTATTATTAGAAGCGCGAAACATTTATTAAAACTGCGCAAATGTCCATTTTATGCGAATGAATGCAGCCGGCGCGTGCGGCTGCCGCGTGGCGTCTTGCTCCCCCCGCACGCCCCTCTCTCTTGGGGCGCGTTCGTGTTAGCGCATTTAGGCGCGTTCATCTTCCGCGCCGTTGAAATCTTCTTTCAACTCTTTATTCACTGGTAGCGGGCACATTTTATTGACTGCCCGTTTGATGGTGCCGTTGGTAGTGTAAATTTCCGCTACTCTGCAGATCCCGTCGGCTCCGGGGTATAATTTAGTGACGCGACCCATACGCCATTGGAGTGGCATCAAGTTGTCTTGCTTCAATATAATAAGGTCTCCGACATTGATTGGTGTGGATCCCTTCTTCCATTTTGCTCGGTTTTGTAGCTCTGCCATAAACTCCCGTCGCCACCTCTCCCAGAACCGCTGTCGTATTTGTTCGATAAGCTGGTACCTATTGGGTCTAGATGTTTTCACCGGTAGTGAAGGTACAGACATCAGCGGGCGTCCGATTAGAAAGTGCCCGGGGGTTAAAGGATTGATATCAGTGGGTTCTGATGACAGGGGGGAAAGAGGTCGGGAGTTTAGGATTGCTTCTATTTGAGTGAAGAGCGTTGCTAACTCTTCAAATGTGAGTGAGGCATTGCCAACTACGCGTTTTAAATGAAATTTCGCGGATTTAACGCCGGCTTCCCAAATTCCACCAAAATGTGGAGAGTACGCGGGAATAAATTTGAATTTAATAGCCTCGTCAGCTGCATAATCCGAGACCGCCTGGACGCTGGACTGTATAACCCTACCCAACTCATTGTTAGCGCCAACAAAGTTCTTTCCGTTGTCGCAGTGTATGGCATAGGGTTTGCCGCGACGCGACACAAACCTGCGAAGACATGATATGAAGGCCTCGGTGGAAAGATCGCTTACAATCTCCAAATGTAGGGCTTTCGTTACTAAACATACAAATACACATAAGTAGGCCTTGGTGATACGACTACCTCGTCCCTTTTTGGAAGAAACCATAAAGGGTCCCGCAAAATCAATCCCACATGAATTAAAGGGAAAGTCTGGGTTCACTCGTACACTCGGCAAGTCGCCCATTAACGGTTGTGCAGTCTGACCTTTCATTCGAGCACAGACTACACAGTGTCTAACTACAGTGCGAGCTAAGATCCTACCACGTAGTGGCCAAAATCTCTCGCGGACTGACGACAGAAGCAACTGTGGACCTGCATGCATTAAATGTAAATGTTCGTATCTCATCAAAAGTTTAGTAAAGTGGTGTTTAGAATCCAGTAAAATTGGGTGTTTTTTGTCGTACTGACAGTCAGACTGACTTAACCTGCCACCCACTCTTATTAAGCCATTGGTATCTAATATTGGATTTAATGATAACAATTTACTTTTGTGATGTAGTTTTATTCCGTTTCGAATTTGTTTCATATCATTTGCAAACGACTCTGATTGACTAACTTTAAGCAATAGTATTAAAGAGTTCTCTAGCTCGTTAGCTTGCAAAGGTCCTTTTATTTTCAACTGTTTACTTTTACAATTATTAATGAAACGTAAAACATATGCATAAACTCTTTTTAGTCTATTATAACTCGAATATTTTTCAAATGGTACTAACAAATTATTTTTAGACATGTCATCAACAGAGACTAATACCTTGACTTCAGGTAGGTTTTTAGTTAAAGTGTGGGGTTGAGTAGGCCAATATGATTGTTCCTGTTTTAGGAACATAGGACCTTCCCACCATATAGATAATGATTGCAGATGCTGTGGGTCAATACCCCTAGAAGCTAAATCTGCTGGGTTTAACTCGGTTGGAACATGTTTCCATTCAAATTCTTTGGTAATTTCATTAATTTTATTGACTCGGTTACGTACAAATGTCTGTAAGACTCTATTCTGAGTTTTCAGCCATCCAAGTACAACTGTAGAATCTGTCCACATATATTTTTTTGTAACATTGCATGGTACAGACTGTAATACCTTCTCGCTAACTTGAGCTCCTAAAAGAGCAGCACATAACTCTAAACGTGGGATGGTAAGCTCCTTAATTGGAGAAACTCTCGTTTTTGCACATAGTAACCTTACTGTAATAGTTTGTTTACTATCTTGGGAACGTAAATAAACACACGCTCCATATGCCTGCTGACTTGCATCTACAAAGCAATGTAACTCAGCTGACTGAGTTTCTAAATTATCACCCAAAACATAACGAGGTATTACAATATCAGATAAATGATTCAAGTTTTGGATGAAATTAAACCATCTTTTAGCATAAGGCTCAGGTACGGGTTCATCCCAATCTAATTTTGCAATCCACAAATGCTGCAGTAAAATTTTTGCTTTAATGATACAACAACTAACCAGCCCTAAGGGATCAAATACTTTGCATGTGGTAGAAATAATTGCTCGTTTGGTAACCTTTGAAGCAAACTGAATTCCATTAGGAAACCGCAGCTCATCAGATTTTGGTGACCATTTCAGACCTAATACATTAGCGTCGTCATGAAAATTAAGGTAGTTAGATGATTCTGATTTGTCACCAAGGATATGAGAGTTAGTGCGAAATTTTCTTAATGGGAAACAAGCAGAATTTAATGTTTCTGTGACATTTAAATATATATGTTTTAATTCCTCTTCGGTTGAGGCCCCTGTGTTGAGGTCATCCATATAAAAATCATTCTTAATAACATTGGCAATAATCTTATCCTGACATTTATCAGCCAGCTCAACCAGACACCTAGTAGCTAAAAATGGGGCCGAAGCCATTCCATATGTCAAAGTGTTGAGCTGTAAGATTTTAAATGGTTGATCAACTTGATCCCTCCACAACACAAGTTGCAGGTGTCGCTGAGATTTATCTAAGGCTACTTGTCGGTACATTTTTTCGACGTCTGCTGTTAAAACAAATTTATGTATTCTGAAACGAATAAGAATAGAGAATAAGTCGCTCTGGACAGTAGGACCAACAGCCTGGATATCATTCAAAGATTTTCTTGAACTAGTTTTAACAGAAGCGTCAAAGACTACCCTCAGTTTGGTGGTGTCATGTTGTTCCCGAATTACGCAGTGATGGGGTAAGTAACAACCAAACTTAGGCCTTTCAATTTCGCTTAAATGTCCTAACTTACTATATTCTTGTATAAATTCACTGTATTGTTTCTTAAGTTCAATATTTTTATTTAATTTATTTTCTAGGCTCAAGAACCGTTTAACAGCAATAGGAAAAGATTTGCCCAATGCCTGCTCCGGAGCCTCTGTCAGTGGCATCATTACAGAAAATCGTCCATCTGGTAAACGACAAGTGTTCTTAATAAAATGAGACTCACAATATTGCTCATTAATGGAATAATTATTAGAACCTGTAGGCAATTCTTCTACCTCCCAGAATCTTTTAACTGAATTATGGATGTCTTGAAGTGACACCAATTTATCATTTTTAACTAAATTACAATGTATATTCTGACTAAAACAAGCTTCACCAATAGGGCCGGCAACTAGCCATCCTAACTGGCTTTCCTGTAATATAGGCTTGTTCACTCCTAAAACTATTCTGTTATTATTTACAATATCAAAAAAGTGGTCTGCACCAATCAAGATATCTATCTCTGCTGGCTCATAAAACAAGGGGTCTGCCAGAACTATCCCATTGGGCAATCCCAAATGCTCAGCATTTACTTGAGCACCAGGTAATGATCCTGTAATTTGTGGAATTACTAAGCAGTTAACAGTTCTATTAAATGAACTTATTCTGGACTTCATCACAATATTACAACATTCTGTAATTTTGCATGCTGCATTATTTATACCACTAAAATTAAAAGAACTAATTTTTGTTGCTTGTAACCCTAACTTTTCTTTAAGCTTTTTTGTTATAAATGAAGACTGGCTTCCAGTGTCCAGCAACGCACGTGCCAGGTAAGTAGTATTGTTATGTGTATTAATTTCAACTTGTGCAGTACATAACAAAACTTGACCGGATGAGCGGGCTGACAAACTAACAGGAATGGTAGATGGCCGACTTGCTTCTGTACTTTCTGTGACTACATTTGTGATTGTACTGTTGCTTTGCAACATTGAATTATGCTTTTCCTTACAGGTTCGGCAAGAACTATTCCATGGACACTCTGGAACGTTGTGTCCACTACGCAGACAGTTGGTGCACAATTTATGTTTAGCCACTTCAGACAGCTTATCCTTTAAACTCAAAGCCTTAAACTTATGACACTGGTGTACATAATGTGATTTGTTACATATGAAACATGTCTTTGTTTTATCATCAGCCAACGTAGTTGTCAAAGACTTAACTGATTTGTTTTCTTTGCTATGAGTGGAATTTTTACTATCATAATACCGACTACCATTAGCAGTCTCTAAAACGTTTGCTCGAGTATCTAAAAATTTCAAAAATTCTTCAAGACAAGGCAGGTGTGTTAAATGACCTTTGTATTCTTCCCATTTACTCTTAGTTCTAGGATCTAATTTAGACGAGACCAAGAATATAACTAAGGGATCCCAGCCAGCTGTGGGAATATTTAATATGTTTAAAGAATGTAAATTTTTTTGAATTTGGTCCATCACATATTGTAATGCTTTGAAAGATTCTTTTTGGATTGGATTGATATTGACTAATGCCTGCAAGTGATTATTTATGAGTATATTTTTGTTATTAAATCTATCACATAAAGACTTCCATGCTATTTCATAGTTCGCTGCTGTAAAGTCTATAGACCTCACTATATTACAAGCGCTACCTACTAAAGAATTTCTTAAATAATGAAACTTATTTATTAATGGTATGGACTCATTGTTATTGATTAAAGAGTCAAATGTGTCTCTGTACTCTAGCCATTTAGAATAATTTCCATCAAATGTTGGCAAATTTATGGTTGGCAATTTAATAGAGTTGTTCATTTGGCTGGAACTGGAATGTATAGATTCACAATTTTCTTTACCACTTGATGAATTAACATTTATTAATTCTTGTGCCATGGAAATCATAGCATAGAATTCCCCTTCTGTAGAATTTCGCTCTGACATTTGGTCATCTATATTGTGAGCAATTTCCTCTATCTCAAGTTGAACAGAGTCGAACTTTGACATTAAATCTTGTAGCTGTGTGAGTCGCAAAGACAGCTCCCTCACTTCTAAATTACTAAGGCTAGAGGCTTTCTCATCAATTTGGTATTTACTAATAAACTGTTTAAACATTGTTAGTCTACTTCGTATTCCACCACGTCTGCGAATCAACAATTTAATGTTCTCGTTACCCTCCACATTAGGAGAGGTAATCGTATCTTCCGCCATGTCGAGTGAAATAGAAACACTACCGTAAACAACGCGCGAAACAATGAGTCGGGTAAATCTTACAGATATTAACAATTTAATTAAATAAAATATGCAATCCCACCGGTTACACAATCCAGCAGACAAGCAGCTCAAACTACACCGCTGCCGCGGACCCGCCACCCGCTGCCGCCGAGCTCGTCAACACAGCACGTGGCAGCAACAACAGCGTGCGTCGGGCGAGACACGAAGCACTTTGAGCGTGTGGGCCGTCCACGTGGACCCGGGACGCTGGAATGTTCGGCAATTTTTTTTTAAAATTTTATAGTTGCGTATTAGGTACAGTGTACCGAAAGTACTTTTGGACCTGTAATGGGCAATGAGGCTATTATATGCTAAAGAAAATAGCTTAGCGAGCTAGGCACCCACAGCTTTGGCCAAGCACTCAGTAGGTACAGTATAGTACCGAAAATAATTATGAACCTGTAATAATGAGGCAATGAGTTGCGCCAGTATAGACGCTAATAATACCTAGGCTAATATATGCTAAAGAAAAAGCTTAGCGAGCTAGGCACCCACACCCAAATAGAAACAGGGAAAGGAGAGTCTCAAAGGAACGGGCTTACTTCCATTAAGTATCACTACGCCGCCGCACCGACGCCGATTGTCCGCAGCACAGAGAAGGCGGAGACCCACGCACGACGTACAAAGGCAGCGATTTATTCTGAGACGTAGCACGGAGCTCACCAGGGACCTTTGACTCGGAGACATGCGAGACGATATTTTTCACCGACGAACAGCCACCGCCGCCATTTTGCGGAACGAAAACGCCGCGCCGGTTTCCACGTGTTCGAGCTTGAAAATGGTTCTTCTTAATTGTTCACGGTCGCCATTTGTTGGGGATTGAGAATAAACAACTCCAACTTTCACCTTTATATGGTTTATAATAATTCTGCACATAAAATTTACATGTATTATTAGAAGCGCGAAACATTTATTAAAACTGCGCAAATGTCCATTTTATGCGAATGAATGCAGCCGGCGCGTGCGGCTGCCGCGTGGCGTCTTGCTCCCCCCGCACGCCCCTCTCTCTTGGGGCGCGTTCGTGTTAGCGCATTTAGGCGCGTTCATGTACAAAATCTATGACCATCCAAATATATGACGCGATGTAGAGCGATGCGATCCACCTGCAGTGAGCGATGAATCATACAAAATGTTCGAAAGTGATGTGAAATGCAATATGCAATGGCTAGAAAGAGGGTGACTGCCAAGATAACAAATAACAGAGAAGTATGGAAGAAAAGATATATTGCGCCGACCCCAAATAAACTGAGATATGGACGAGGAAATTATGATTGCATGCGGCGAGGCCTATCCAAATGTGCACGAGCTTATCCATTACACTGGACTGTATACACTCGGTGACAAGAGCTGACTGACACAATTATTGCGTTTCGGCATGGTTCGATGAAACTTCTGTGCTATGCTTTAGCGCGTAATGTGCTCTTTACTTAAAAATACGTTCACGTTTTCGAAAAACTTTTGAAAACCAGTTCGTCACAATCTCTATCTTCGACATCACCAACGCAATATTGGGTTGGATCTTTCACGAAATCAACTTTACTAATGAAAAATATTCTCGAATCTCGCTTGATGCTATTGCCTACAGATTGTGTGATCCAAATTGATGATGCGGGAATCTCGGCGACCACGGACCTTTCTGCAGAGGAGTGTCTCTTTGAACGCGATGCGGTATCTAAAACAAATAGATGTTCTTAATAAATTTAGTTACGTTTTTTGAGTTAATTGTGTGGCTCTCAGGCCATTCCCAGATTTCTTTCCTGGATACCTAGTACGCATAGACAAATTAGATGGCCAACGAGATCCTCAGATCTAACCCCGTTAGATTTTTTTATGCAGTTATTTAAAAAATAAATATTTTACAGGAACCAGGACAGGTCTTTACTCCTGTGCTATTCGACTGCGAAAATGCGTGCCATTATATTACAGGCTCTTTATAACAAATTGGTGTTTGCCCGCGACCTCGTCCGCGTAAATGTCGGTTACCGCGGACGCAGACAAAGTCGCGGAATAAAAAGTAGCCTATGTCCTTTCTTGGGGTTCAAACTTCATCAAAATTAGTTCAGTGGTTTAGTCGTCAAAAGTGTAACAGACAGACAAAGTTACTTTCGCATTTATAATATTAGTACCTAGAAGAATAGATAGGTACATTTTTATACAAACTGTCCATTTGTGTAACTGTAATTTTGATACTAATAGTAAATTGTATGCTACTGGTTTTTATACTTTTTGATCCAAATTAAATATGAGATTCATTATTTTTGATAATCAAAACATTTCACAAGGAAAATTCGTTTGGCCTATTTTCATTAGGATATCAACTTCCTCATAATTTAAGAGCTCATTATTTTTTAGAGAAACCGAAATTATTTTGTTGGACGTAATTAAAATGTATCTGATTTTTATCTGTATTTTTATTCATAAAAATGAGTAAATTGGTTAATTTTCTTTTTGTTTTGTTTATCAAAAATCTTAAATTCTTTTAAATACTCACTAAGAGATGACAACCTAAACTGCTAGCACATCATTTTCTTTTTAACCGCCTTAACAAACCAGGAGGTCCTCAATTTTATTCGCCTGTCGTTTTTTTTTTTTTTTTTATTAATAAGACATATCCGTTTACACATTAGCGGATTGAACTCGAAAATAAAGTTCTCTTTCTAATGGATAGGGACCCCTCGCGGGTGGTAGGTACTATTTTTTTTTTTTTTTTAAATCACCTGTACGGGTGGAAACCTAGAGGAAGACTTAAATTGATTGATTTACTACTTGCGGAATATATTTGGATTTGGTTTTCGTTATTTAGATAGTTTTCAGTATATGTTTTTTTTTTTAATTCATTTTATTAGTAACAAACCAAAATGAAAAAAGTTAGGGTAAAGGTATAGAAAAATTATGATTGAATTTTATACACCTTTATGATATTATATTATTACTGGTTTTTTTTTTAACGTTATTACGTCAACATGTGCCTGCAATGCTGTATAAACATAAAACGTAAACCAATCAAATTAGAAGTACAAGGGCCGCCGAAAGAAAATGTCACGAAGTTAGGGCAAAGAAAAAGAGTCTATAACTCGGTATCAGTTTGACTTAGGCCTAATATTTTCAACAGGTCCAAGTTACTCGGGACTTTAATAGAATCTACCTGCTGATAGGATTATCTACCTTTACTTTGATCTTTTTTAAATAGCGAGAACATTTTTTTCAATTTTCTGTAAACAAAGAAGTTTTTCTGTGTTTTGTAATTTGTATTAGAGGTATTAGGGAAAATAGTTAAATACCTATCTCAAAAAGAACCCAGGTCTTACCTGCCATTTTAAAACATTTTATATCTTATTTATGTGTATGGTCTTGTCTTCGATCTTCAAGTCCGTATTGAGGCTACCGCAGAAAGGTCTGATGCAACAGCGCGACGCGACTCCAGCAGAATAATTTCTTCTTCGAAACTTCATGGAAATAGTTCTACCAGAATCACGTTGCACCGTTGCGTCGTGCCTGGCTGTCTTTGTTACTTTTTTATTAGAAACAGCTTATTTCTTATAACAAAAGATAATAATAATATAATATCTTAGGACAACCAACACACTGTTATCTGATCCCAAACTAGGTAGAGCCTGTACTATGGTAACCAGGCAACTGATAAATATACTTATATATTTCTAAATACATACATATTATAGATAAATTACACCCAGACACAGAACAAATGATTGAGCTCATCACACAAAGATTTGTCCTGGGTGGGAATCGAACCCTCAGTCTTAGCAGTCAGGGTCACTAACCACTAGACTACAGGCCAGTAAAGAGGCTGCAAAGAGGTTGTTTATGTGCTAACCTTTTACATGGGACGAAATACTTGATGAGGTGACATATTGAAAAAACCGTGCTTTTTCTTTTAAGTGTACCTTTCTTACCATATGATAGCCGAACTTAATATTTAAGTGCATGTTTTTTGACTATATGATCTAGTATCCTGTAAAAGGAATACACGATACGATAAAATTTTCTCGATACAAAAAAATCGCAAAGTTCTATCCATGTTTATGATTTTTTTAGCCTCAAGGCGCAATGCGTTAGATTTATTAAACATAGTTTACTTTAAAACATTGATAATAATCTTATCTAAGTTTTTGTAAAACAGTTTTCGTTTTAATCATACTTTTCATTCATAAAAGACGGCGATTCGTTTTGGCACATACGTTATTTTATTCCAAGCGCATACACATTATCGCCATCTCTTTTTTTGCCTATAATAAGTAGTGTCATCACTCTCGTCCGTTCATAAATCAGTCGCCCAGTAGGGCTCATCGACGACGGATCTATGTCACTTTTTTACAAATAAACATATACAGTCTAAATATAAAGTTTTTGGAAAGCCAACACTTATTATATTAAATAATTACAGCAAAATACTTCACTACTACCTTTTTCTGGGAACATAAATATTTAAAAAACGTAATTTTGATCGCACCGGATAATTATTTAATATAATAAGTGTTGGCTTTCCAAAAACTTTATATTTAGACTGTATATGTGTCTATTTTTGTGACTATGAATAATATTACATTCTTTTTCTATTACTATTTAGTGACGACCTAAATTATGTATGAAAATGGGAAGAACCATAAACCAAAATTGAACAGTACCTTCAAGGTTAGGAGTACCTGCACAGGGCAATTAATTCATTCATTTTGCGGGAATTCAATACCAATAAGTTGATGATAACAGTAAGAGGAATTCACCACCTTCACTAAAGCATTACAGCAACAATATATTCTCACTTTGTAAAGTAATATTGAGTTAACATCCTATTTTCTAGAGAAGAACATCAGTTTTATCCCAAAAACTTATAATAATCGTTCATTTAGAAATCAATTAAAATATATGATTAGTTTTTAGATTTGAAGTACGACAACAATATATTTATGTCAAGTACTGACACTATAAATACAAGAGCACAACGAAGGAATGGAGTAGCATTACAAGTGTGAAAAAGGTGAGGTTTTATATCTGACTGCGGCCCAAAGGAGGGTAATGATTTTACCAAGCAAATGTATGGTGATCGGTGAAACGAAGTTGGAGTTTATCAATCTCTTATATATCAACATCCATTTTATTTATATACCTCTAGAAGATTGTCGTAAATAACAAAGGTATGCAAAATGTACCTTTTTGAAAATTACAAACAAAGCTACTACTTACACATTTAGACTTTCATAACGACTAGCTGACCTGTGCCCACTTCGTTGGGCGGTAAAGGGTTTTGTTTTTATTGCATACCAGCTTCTGCCAGTGACTTCGTCCGCGATAAATTTTTTGTTCCCCCGACCCTTCCTGTCGCGTTGAATCGCATACCCGTGCAATTTTCCCCGTTTTAGCAACATTTTTCATCACTGCACAGCTCCTCTTGGTTTTAGCGTGATGTTATATAGCCTATAGCCTTTCTCGATAAATAGGCTACCCAACACAGAAAGAATTTTTCAATTCGGACCAGTAGTTCCGGAGATTACCCCCTACATAGAGATACCGTGACCCTGGCACATGGGCAACTGAAGGAACACGGGTGGGTTTTAGTCAGTAAAAGTCTGACACGCCCTCCCGCTCCGCCCAGAGCGGGAGAAGTCATTTGATGATTTCCCATCCAAAAAAAAAAAAACCCCTACATACAAACTTACAAACATACAAACTTACAAACAAATGTTACCTCTTTATAATATTAGTATAGATTAGCACTAACCTGACAAAATAAACTGTTCTATTCTATTATATTTTTTATTATGGCAAACAAAGCCGATGTCGACTATTCTGCCAATGTCTAAAGTCAATTGAGATAACATAAGTGCGTGCTTAAATAAAAAAATAAAGATTATAATCTTCGATGAAATAAACTGTTATAAATCCTTGTAATACCTTATTTGCTTGTCACTGAAGCTTCTTTGTCATATTTGACATTAAACATTTTCATTTTCATGTCTTTACAGTAAAACTGAATCACTATCTTGAGCAAAAATTGAGACAAAAGCTTTTTCTCTATATCTATTCTATGGAAAAGTAGTGCCCGTAGCCAATTTTTTTTTTCTTTGATCGGGATCCTAAAAGTTCTGCTGCCATTTTAGAAAGATCTTATTTATGCACCAAGTTGTTTAATTCTGGTTGTGCAAATAGCTGTGGCTCGGTTTTGTCGATAGAGAGACCAATCAGTCGACAGTCAATCACATTTATTAGATATTTTTAATAACTACCAACAAGTAAAATGACAGTCGAAAATAATAATTGTTCATCATCTGCCTAGCCTTTTCCCAACTATATTGGGGTTGGCTTCCAGTCTCACCGGATGCAGCTGAGTACCAGTATTTTACATGGAGCGACTGCCTATCTAACCTCCACAACCCAGTTACTGGGTAATACGATACCCCTTGGTAAGACTGGTTGTCATACTTTCGGGCTTCTGACGACCCGTAACGACTGTCTAAGATCTACGAAAGACGGCCGGGACCAACAAATTTTTTTTTTGGATGGTATGTCATCAAATGACGTCTCCCGCTCTGGGTGGAGCAGAAGGGCGTGTCAGACTTTTACTGACTAAAACCCTTTAGTTGCCCATATGCCAGGACCACGGTACCTCGTTCGAACTAATCTCGCGACCCTGGCAGGGGGACCAACGGCTTAACGTTCTTTCCGAGGCACGGAGGGGTCTTGGTCTGTAAAGATGGTCAACCATCCACGGGCCAACCGCGGCAAGCGTAGCTTAACCTGAACGACCGACCCGTGCAGCTGTTGTAACTTAGCCACAAGCCCTTCCGAAAATAATAATTGTTATCAAATCATATTTGTACTATGGTAGCATTTATGAAGATTTTTACAAAATCTTACGTGATGGATTTTTTTCTTTATTTTTCCGTTAATCAGGAATTCAAATTCTATAACAAACCATTATTCGATTTCAATTTATTTTATTTTTTTTACCCATGCATACCATTAATCAAAATTTTAGTTTAAGGTTTTTAAATATTTTGTATTAGTTGTCTACTCCATAGTTTACTATGCGCAAAAATTTCAAAGACCGAGACAAATTAACGTCACTTGGCATGCACATTTTTCTTAAATATGTTGCCGTCTTTATCTTGCACTTTTATTTTAACAGTTGTGCGACGGTGACACGAATAATGCTTAGCAAAAGGCCATGCTAAGCAACGTTTTTAAATTTCGGTCAGTGATAATTCCTTCGTTCCACTTTTGGCCATTGGTAAAATAAGTCAATAAAGTTTGTGGCGCTGACGTGTCGGCCGACCACTGAAGATAGATCCGCCACTCCCCGCGTGCGGGGGAAACAATCCAACTATCATTTATTGTCAAGGTAGGGTCTTAATGGTCAAATATTCAAAGATAATGAACGTTTTGAACAGCACAGCATCAATGAAATACAGAAGGCAACGAGCAGGTGCAGATACCTTACATAATTTGAAAGTTAGGGGTGTCACGTCCCTGTCTCTGGAGTCTGTGGATTCTATAAAAGTCAAAGGGATTCTCAAACCTCTACAATTAAAACGACTCAAATACATGTGCCGCAGGAATCCGCAGGATGCGGGAGGATAGCACCGGTCTAAGTGACGGAGGCCTATATCCAGCAGTGGACGTTTTTCGGCTGAAATTATGATGATGAAATACTTGTGTCTCGTGTAGTTTTTTCTTTAAATATATATCTTGTTGAACTGTTACTGCCCTTTTATTTATAACCTAGATCCTTGAACGATTATCTGACTTTGAGGAAATAGGTAGGTTTTTCCTTGAGATATCTTTTATATATTGATGTCATTCAAAAATTTGTTCTGAGATTGGTCTGCCTCAAAAAGAAGGTCAACGAAAACGTTTGAGGTCAGTCAAATCTTAAATTTCAATAATCTATTGGTACATATATCTATATATTTGCTCTTAAAGTTCCTTATTAATAAAAATATGTTCAAATATGTTATGATTAGTCTGTTTAAACTAGGCTGAGATTAAACAATTGACTTTCTAACCAACTCTTAACTTTAAGCACCGTTTATAAATTTGGGCGAAAGATTTTAAAGACACAGCTTTCTCTGTTTGTATATTAGAACTTCTCGTTAACACTACTGAACTTTTAGCGACATTTAACATAATGGCTTAAAACTGTGCTTAAAAAAAAACGCCTCAAAGATATAAAGTTACGTAACTGGGTGGTAGGTACATAAAGTACGTGGGTTAAGAACTAGAGTAGCGTAAGGGCAAAATGACAACTTCACTGGAGAGCCGAAAAACAACTCAAAGAACAATGACCATTTTTGACCTGACTGTAGTGTATCTAGATATTATTATGATTTGTCTCGAGCGCATACGTCACAAGGTGCGGGTTGAGTGGGGGTCATTCCATGCCCAACCGCCAGCCTGCAAGCACGTGGTGGTGCGTAGGCGAGCCAAATACCATTTTAATATTGTGTAGCTATACTAGCTACTACATTCGGCGACGAGGATAAAACAAAAACGGTGCGTAAAGTGATCTATAAAAATTAAAAATGTGAAAAATAAAGAGAGGTACATGTGACTGTGGCAAGATAAAATATAATAGAATACAAAACTTAACTAAGTATATTATTGGAATGATTTACTATTATAACAAAATACATTTTAATTGTTTACCTTTTGAAAACAAGGTAGCCTACCTTGTTTTCAAAAGGTAAACTCATTAAATGAACACATTAACTCCGCTATCTAGATACAAAAGTTAAGAACGTGAATCGTAATTGTGCTGCAGTCAGTGGTGACAATAACAACTGATTAATCTTATGTTGAAGTTGTAAGCAAAAATGTGCTATGAATGCTGCACTGATAACTTTAATGAATTATCAATTGGTTATTAACGATTACGCACTAAAAGATTCTTATACTTACGCTTAATAATATTTTGACTTAGTATAGACACATTTCGCAATTATGTGCCTACCTACTAGTGAGTAAAAAGACAAGAATGTTTTCAAGAAATACTATTTTTTGTTTAAATTTGCACAGAACTATTTTCTTATCACTTAAGTTTAACCTACAGTGGTGAAAAAAAAATAAGTAAGATTTTGCTGAACATAATATTGTGTTGTATTGATAGGTAGTGACCAAAGCTATCACCCCCTGCAGTATGTCGTGCTATTTACTGGACACCCTGTATATATATATATGTAAAATTATAGTCGCTTTTTGTGTCTGTCTGTTTGACTGCATTGTTCTTTTAAACACTACACATTGGATTTTAATTTGGGTTTCAACATATTAATACTTGCATAATAATTGTTCCGTCCCGTGACCACAGTCCTGGAACGTGAGGCCTGGCGTCGAACAATAAGAAAGAAAATAAGTTTTGATGTTCCCTGATTCGTAAAAACCGCGCGGAACAGACCCGTCTGTTGGGGGGCGGGTTGTTAGTTTTATGTAGGAGAAAGTTCGTCTTTTGCGTCGGTTTGATTGCATTTAGAGATTTATGTAAACCTTGAACATTGGGCTAAACATGACATCATTATTTCAGCCAAACGATGCACACCAGCTTAAGCCCCAAGAAGCGCACCAACTCGTGGTTGCTAGTGTATCTAATCAAATTCGTAATATTTTACACTAACAGAACTTCGTAGACAAAAGTGACTTTTATATTTTTTTTGTAAGTTTGACTAACTTTATTTGATATCTACCTGCAGGAAAAGTGAACAATATTCTATTATATTTTTTTCAGCGTCAGATTTGCCTATAAACTTACGGACCATAACAATGTTATATTTGCTTATTTTGTGCAAACATACAGCTACATCTAAATAATAAATAAATTCCAGTCACATAAAGCACAAAATAAGCTAACAGATTTTGCAATTTCAAAACTTGCGAATAATATCCACCGTATTAACGTAGAACAACTTTTGCCTGCATACTATTTAATTCCCCAGAGTTAAGTTTTAGTGGTTTAGCCATGCTAGATTTATAGGCAAATCTGAAATTTTATTAGCACTTAGAAATGGCTACTGAGTAAAACTCAGTGGTTTGGTACTATAAACCTGTTTAACAGAAAACGTTTTAAAGGGCGTAGTAATGACATCACCGCACCGCTACGCCAAATAAAAAGTGTTGACACTGCTCGCTACGTTGTTGCTCCGCCGTAGTGGCGTAGCAATGCCTACATTTTTTTTTTAATTTAGGCTGATATTTTGTCAAACGTGTTTAAATGTTGACTCGATGCTAACAAAACCAAAATTTGTCTATCTTATTAATGTCTCCTAATTTAATATCTACCATTAGTCCATCATGCTGTAAATAAGAAAAGTTATTGAACAATGTCTCAACATCATGAGGTTACTAACCCCCGGAAAACATATTTCCTTACAATTTTCAATTTCCTTCAAACAATTTTCCTGCTATAAATATTCATTACACGCAACGCTGCCAAAAAATGTCTAAAATTAATGTTATAAATCTAGTCTAATGGGTGTAAAAAATATCCTTAACGAAACCGAGGGTTACTTGTGTTTCCGTTTACTCTCATCATAATCAGCCTATATTGTTCCCACTGCTGGGACACAGGCCTCCTCTCGGTGAGAGGGAGTGGGCCGTAATCTACCACGCGGGCCCAGTGCGGGTTGGTAGATGTCACATGTCTCCGATTTTTTGGTTCTAGGACACGCGGATTGCTCACGATGTTACCCTTCACCGTTTTGAGAGCAGTGGTGTTGAAATAATTTACACAACGAAAAGCGTCTGCGCGGGTTCGAACACACGACCCTCAACTCGTAAGTCGGGGCCGATACCACTGCGTCATCACTGCTCGTCGCTGCCGTTTACTCTATGATACTATTTTTTAAATGGACCATACTTGGGAAACATCTGGTAATGGAAATATTCATCATCATCATCATTTCAGCCGTAAGAAGTCCACTGCTGGACATGGGCCTCCTCCATGCACCGCCAATTTGGCCGGTACATTTTTTGGGGGGATTTGCCATAATCGCCACGCTTGGCAGGCGGCTTGGCGATCGCAGTTTGGTGGTAAAATGTATAGAGAACGCTGCTGCCCATTCTCTAGTAAGTCCTTTAGTCGCCTCTTACGACACCCACGGGAAGAAATGGGGTGGTGTTATTCTTTACGTCCGGCACCACACGGTACCGGCACCACACGGTACACACATGGAAATATTACAACAAACTTAGTACGAGCCCCATGTAGTCGACGAAAGGGTAAAAAAATAATGAAAATGTTAATATCTACAACAATTTTTCTCACAGTGTCGAAGTACCTTATTTTGGAAAAAATAAATATTACAGTAATAATAATAATAAATAACAAAATACTTTATTGATATAAAAAGGTTTGACAGAATCAATTGAAGACCTGACTCCTGAGCTAGGTGGTACCTGTGTTACAGGAGTCAGTGTCTTCACCCATTTGTGGGGCAATTAATAAAGTATACAATCAAGAATAAAAAAACAAAATAACAATTAATAATAATAATGAGAGAAAAAATAATACACAATAGAATTTAATGCCTGCTTGCTCTTGCGTGGTATGAAGTGTGTTTGTGTATGTGTTGTGTTTGAGTGATTGTGTTATATTTTGTGTGTGTGTGTGTGTGTGTGTGTGTGTGTGTGTGTGTATGTGTGTGTGTGTCTCTCTGAGTGCCTGTGATAGATGGTTGTGCTTTGAGTTATATCTGAGACTGTGTTTGCCTATATTACTATAAAGTTATTGTTCTTTAATTATGTTTTCCGTTTGTGAGCAATCCAAAGACTTTAACCAAGTGGTTAGTTTCATTTTAGTTTTCTTTTTTGTAAGCGGGTTGAAGTTAAGGATTTTATTTAATTTATTATAAATATAGATAGCCAGGTAAAGGCGTTGCCGTCGAGCTGAAGCGGTCTTACATTTGACTGCACGACATACATTAACTATGGTTCTTTTATGTTTTGTTTCATGATTTATTGGTGTAGTTTCATGTTGTTTTATTGTGAGATTGAGAATTTATAGTTGTCGTACTATAAGTACTTGACAATTTTCATATAGCGTTTTTGTAGGGAACCGTAATATTGGCCTTAAACATTTCCTTGGCAATGCTCTATTACCTGAGAGATGTAAAAAAGAAAAAGATAGCTCAGTTCTTCTATTAATTAACACAGTTAAAAAACACTCTTCTATAAGATCATGTTTTTGTAGCTAATCGTACCTATATACTATGTGGCCATTGACGACTGTAGATAGGCTTTTTTTTTTGGCCTACATCAAAAAAGCTCAAGACAAAGATTTTTACAAACTAAAGACAAATAACAGATTTTAGAAGGATATCTACGTAGTGATGTCAAAAATGGAGTCACAAAATGTCAGTTTGTATCGAAAGAGCTGTGTTTATTCTTCGTTAAAATAGAAAGCGGTCAAAGTTTCCACGTTTTTTTTTACTAAAACTTGTTTTAGATGTTACAACATAACTTACGCTTCGGAAAGCATGTTATGCCGTTGGTCCCGGCTGTCAATCGTAGTTCTTCGACGCTCGTTACAGGTCGTCTGGAGCCCGAAAGTTAAGCAAGGGGTATCGTGTTACACAGTAACTGGGTGGTAGATGTCAGTTAGGCAGTTGCTCCATGTAAATGCCATTCAGTGGGATCATATGAAATCAGTAGGTTGTATCGATGCTTTTACTATTCTGTAAATCAATATTTTTTTATGGTCACGAATCATATTTAAATAAACACACAACCTGACACTGACCTTCAAAATGCAAAAAAAAACTTAAAAAAAATTAAATTCAACGGGCTACCTTAGCACATGCTCTTTAAAAATTTGCCCTTTGGCCTTGTCAGTAACTATATAAGGCACAGACTGATATCAGCGGTATTATTGTATCGCACAATATGTATACGTCGTGAAGGCTGAGGTAAGACAGTATGTCATACTTTTATAATAAATGCCAGTCCGCATTGGATCTCGGAGTTTCATTGTCATGAATATAACAACTTGATAAGTTCGTGAGAATGAATGAACGACTTGTTACTGACAAGACAAGCGAGTTATTACGGGGCGGTCTGGTAATTTTGCTTATTACATAATCAGCCTGTAATGTTCACGCTACTGGGACACAGGCCTCTTCTCTGTGAGAGGGACTGGGCCGTAATCTACCACTTGGGCCCCTTGCTGATCACAAAGATGCCACTCATGTTTGAGATTTGGTCCTAGGACGTTTTCTCCCAATGTGGTCAGAATGTGCTAATTTATAGAGTGTGAAATATTTAAATACTCAGTAGTACAATGGTACTAGTACCAATATTCTTACCTATTCACATTGCTCCGCGTCTATTATGATCAACTGTACTGTACTTTTTTTTTTTTGGATTACGAGGTGGAAATCCTCATGGATGTCCTCCGCCCTGGGGTGGGCGGAGGGGTCTGTCAGACCCTTACTGACTAAAACCACCCCGGTGTTCCGTCCCACACCTACGTCGGGGACCACGGGAACCAATATGTCTTCCGCGATCCCCGACTGGTGCCGGCCCGCCTTTGCGGGCCTCTTCACGTTGGGGGGGAGTGAGGTGTTAAACTCCCCCCATACATTACAGAGAGGCGCGCGTGGAACACTACGCGCCACCATCTCGGGTCCTAAGGAATAGGGGGCGACGGATGTCCCCAGATCCGTCGCCCCTGGACCCATTTAGGGGGGCTGGAAGAGGGCGTTGTCCGCCCTCCGCCGACGCCCGGTGCGCCTGCTGCGGGCTGGGTGAGCGGAATATATCTCCCGCTCCCTTTCCGCAGCCTCCTTCTGCGACATGACTGATTCGCAGAAGGATACCACCGCGTCCCAGGACTCCTCGCTGCCAACCATGGACTCGACCACGGCCGGCAGCGATAGGTCACTGCCTACTTCTGAGACGAGGACACGACGCGGCTCCTCCCAAGCGGCACATTCTGCCAGCGTATGCCGCGCCGTATCCTCCCGGCAGTCGACGCAGTGGTGACACCGGGCGTCCGGCTCCCTGTTTATGCGACACAGGTACTTCCCGAAGCAACCATGCCCCGAGAGCACCTGCGTCGCCCGAAACGTAAGGGAGCCGTGCCTCCTCCCGAGCCAGGGCCCGAGTACTGGCCGGACCGCCTCGACGGTGGCGAGGCCGGCGGTAGGGCGTGAAAGCCTGTCCTGCCAGCTCGCCACCAGGGCTGCGCGGAGCTGCGACCGACGAAGCTCCATGTGTCAACTGTACTGTACTGACTCAAGTAACATAATAATATTTGACAGTCAGCTGTTCGTTTAACGTTAACGTAATTAAAACTGTTTTCATAGGCTTTAGTTAAGGGACGGTCGGTCTGAACATAATCAAATTCCTTTAATTTGTTTTATTCTAATAAAAATAAGCTAAGTGCTTTGTATCAGTCCTAATGTATATGAATCGTGTTCCCAAAGAATAAAGTTGCATCTCATTTTACATTCTTAAATATTATGTATTTCTGTTAAAGTTACTAACTTGAAGTGCTAAGCTACTTAATCCTAGGGATTTTAACTGGTAACTTTCACTTGTCCGAATCACAAACTGGTAAGCCTGGATTTATGTGAAATTAGCTAATTTATGAGAGTTGAAAACAGTTGGAAGGTTTATTTATACCTGTATAGCTAAGTGTGGATTTAGGTTTAGGCAAGTTTGGTCCTGGGATAATTTATAAATATTACTAGATAAATTTAGCGTACTTTTACGGTAAATATCAATGCGGAGACAATAATTTTAATGCTGAAATTCCAATGCATGAACTAGATAGTTTGTGTACTACGTACTAGCAAAGAAACATGTTATTTAGTAGGAAGTTTTTTGCAATATTAGTGCAAAGGTGGAGTCATTTGTATATTTTGTATCTTTCATAACAGGACAGAGTTTCCAACAGGTTCGTGTCTAGTCAGTTTTGAAATTACAATAATATACGCATAACTGCTGCACAATTCCTTTGAGCATGAAAATAAAACAAACAGAGTAAGTATGGAATGTTCATTATATCGAATGGCAATCGAGTCAATACTAAACGTACCTTTGTCCAATGACCATTCCATCGAGTGCCTTTTATGTCTAGTAAACGTTTTACCAGCGATCTTTTGTAATTGGATTTAATGTTATTAGCTATGAAGCGTTAATGTTTATTTTTTGTCGCCACTCTCGCCACTCTATTACATGGTAATTTAAAATAACTGGCGAAATTTTGGTGTACTATAGTTAAATTTGATATATAACTAGCTTTTGCCAGCGGCTTCACCCGCGTGGAGGTCGGAAATTATCCCGCGGGAACATAATACCGGGATAAAAAGTACCTTAAGTGTTATTCCAGGTTATAAACTATCTGTGTGCCAAATTTCATCTAAATCGGGTCAGTAGTTTTTGCGTGAAAGAGGAACAAACATCCACACATCCATACATACAAACTTTCGCGTTTGTAATATTTGTGTGTTTTCCAAAAGCAATTGTAATGCGTATTTACAATACCTAATTACCTATACTACCCGCTGCCGCGCCGCCTCGCTCTGTAAGACGTGCTAGGACTAACCTGTTCAAGTTTGCCCCTATGTCTCAAGCTGCACGTATGATTAAGGTTATTACAGTATCGGTGGAGTAAATTCATTAAAATTGCACAAATGATAATTGAGCGACAACAGTGTAATTCATTATAATTTTGTTTATATTATGTTTTATATGTTTTGTATATTTGTATACTTATTTATATATTGTGACTTATAACATCATCATGGAGGATTCCGTAAAGGAGTTGGTGAAGCGTCAATGCTTTTACCAATATAAAAAAATTCAATAACAATATTTTAGGATTCTCCCATAGAACATAATAGTTTATTATTTCAAATTAAATATTTTAGTTTCTCAATTGATGAATCCCCGCACCAATATTTGCTGATGCAGCGCCCATGTATCGAAACTTTCTTGAGTATTCTCGCAACATTGCCGGTAGATGGCATTAGCGGGAGAAAAAGATGAGTACTCTGTTCGCCTCCGCGCTCCGATTATGTGTGCGCGCCGCTCCGCTTTTTAAAAATTCCGTTTTGATGAAACCTTGAAGATATTCGTAAAATAAATGGACCTGCATCTGTGCTTCTTTGAGAACTTATAGTGCAGTGTTGATTTTTGGAGTTTGAACCATTCTACCGGTGGATTTAACAAGATTTAGCTAGTCGGCCGGCAGCACATACCCACACGCGATCACGCGCCCATGAACGAGTCATCTGCTTGGGTCTGACTGGATCTCTGGATTGTTAAGGTACGTGGGCAAATTGCTGCTTTTAATTCTTTTATATTGGTTTCACGAGGATTCATCAATGTGAAAATTTGAGGCCCGCCATTACTTATATTCTTAATTCAAATTTAGGTGATTTCCTAAAAACCACCTAGGAAAAGGTGCAGGCTATTTACACGCCCTCACCAGGAGTTATAATAGTTATTTAAACAAAAATCAATACTGAACAAAGTAATTTCCTTCTAAAGCTGTGATTTAGAACGCTATAATTTCCTCCTAATAATACAAAAGTCATTCAAATGTATCGTTAGCTATCTACCCTCATTATTCCTTTGTATATAATAAAGCTGAACTGACTCGGACAGACCTACTGATAATAATATTTGATCATGATAATCTGCGTGTCGTTAATGGAGCAAGAAAACACTTAATAATTCCATAATAGTACAGTGCAAAGAGGGAAAAATGTTAATAGAATCTGTAAAGGAAAATCTGTGTAAGTGGCAGCTGATCCCTTGACCCAATTATGAGAACATCTAGTAATATAAACTGGGTTCATAATAAAATTACTACTACTGTTTCGTTATCTTAATTATTCTTGTTCATACATGTTTAAATTTTAAAGTTCATTCCAAATTCCCGCCCAAAGATCGAATGGTAATTGCAATGTTGTGATCTCCACGACCGAAACCGAGGCTCGAACCAATTGGCAGAATGTAAGGACAACGTTCATACGCCTTGGCCAATCACGCGCCTTTTTCGGCCGCGTCACTAGCGTCTCTGCAATATGGCAGGGGAGTCGTTCTTCGCCGGCGCACGAGGACGCGTGTTCTCGTGCAGCCAAAAATTATAGTGAAGGACCCTTTATTTTGTGTGTGTGAAGTTATCAGTCTCAACATTCCGTGTATTTTGAAGCCTCAAAACGAACTTTTACAAGCTGGAAAACGAAACGTGGAGCTCCTGCCACCTACCTACAGCTACCGTATTTAACACCTAGACCAGGGCGTACGTAGTCAAAAGGTAAGGGCTTCTTTCTTAGTTGCGGATTTCTTAAGCGTTGCAACCAGCCAATTCGATCAATACTTACTCGTGGTTGCCCCCAAAATGGGCAGGTAATGTCTTGCTGCCACAACTACCTTTTACATTGAATACAGTATACTGTAAATAGAGAAGACCCTCTGTACATGTGCCTTAGAGAGTACATTATTTACATTAGGTGATGAAAGAGTGCAAAAAGGGACACCTGACACCATCGTCCTTTCATTTGTAACTGTCACTATACCCAGAATAATGCAAACTTATTCTGCAAATAATTAGTACGGTAAACAAAACAGTTTGATGCGCAGTACAACAATAAACAGCTTTGGACAAAACTTAACAATAGTTACCTATTATTAAAATTTCGTAGTTAGATATTATTTTGGCTTGTGTCTAAATCATAACAGTCGCAAGTTACGATCAATCAGGTTGTTACGCTTGCCGCGGTTGGTCCGTGGATACCAATTACATACCAATATCTTTCCGTGCCTCGGAAAGCACGTTAAGCCGTTGGTCCTGGCTGTCATTCGTAGATCTTTGACAGTCATAGCCGTACGACGTAAGATACCTATGTATTGGACGGTCCTACATGCCTCAGAACGCAACAAAATACGCTTGCCGCGGTTAGTACGTGGATGGGTGGCAGCCACGACTGACCGTGGCAAGCGTATGAACCTTTGACCAATCCGTGCGGTTATTATTGCTAAGCCACAAGACCTTCGAGAAATTTAGAACATAATATCGATAGCTGTACAAAATTACATCTTAGTCATGAAAGGTCGTAAAAAGGGCTGTTCATCAAGTGAAACTCTATAAAAAGTTGATCCTTGCATTAGGGCAAAGACAAAAATGTTTTACGTTTAAAAAATGATTTACTACCATTGCAACATTCACGTTAAGGCAATTTATTTAGAGCTTACTCTTTAAACCCATACACCCTATAGAAACAAATAAGCGTAAATTTATTTAACAATTTTTTTTAGCGATTTTTCTATATAGGTCATATCGATGGCTCCCACGCAGATGGTCGGAACATTGTTTTTAACTAAAACCGTTTTTTTGTGCCATTAAAACAATCTTGTATGGTATTATCTATTACTAAAATCCAAATTTTAATATCTTATATAAATAATGAGTTTTTTAATGGATAATGATCTTAATATTTAAACGCTCCCGCGCATAAACGTATACGAAAAAAGCTCTCCTGAGAAAAAGATTTTTTAGCCTTACGACCTTATGCGTGGGAGGCGTCGATATAATGATGCCTATATTTCACTTACAACAAAAGCCAGAAGATCCCGAATGTGTTCCCCGAAGTGCTGACTCTCAGCCTAGTTTGAATAAATGACTTTTGATTTGATTTGATTTGTTCGGTTAAAGCATCGTAAATATTTGTTTGGAACATGTTGCGAACCAATGATGAAATTTTTAATGCAAATGCATTATGGTACGGATGTCTGCTGTCAAATGGGCTAATAGAACGATCAATTTTGGTCCCACTAAACGCTCGACGATATCGCGGCAGGCCGAGATGAAGATGGCGAGACGAGCTTGAATCCTACCGAAAGGACTGGCCAGCACTAGCAAAATACAAAATTCTGTGAAAAAGGGAGAGGGAGGCCTTTGCCCTGCAGTGGGACAATACAGGCTAGTTAAATAAGATTATAGTCATAGCTCTATTAAAGAGTGTTTTACCGGAAGCTTAATTGAATGCATTTTGACGTGGAAAATATTCGAAGCCTAAAAATTATACATATATATTTTTCCTGCTATCTTAGGACCTTAACCATTAATAAAAAAAGGCATTCCGTTTTTCTTTTTCAATGGTATTTTATTTTTATACAGTTTTTTTACGATTTGTTGCTCGTTATTTTAAAATAAACCCTTTGTCAATGCATCGGGAAACTGATATAAATAAATATTTTAAACATTATTTTATATAAAAACTTTATTTTATTTACTATCTAAACCTACGTGCGTTTTAAAAGGTAGCAGCCCAATCTAAATCTAGCACATACCTCACCCATGTTTCTATTTTATTGTTACTGTGAATTACAAACATTGCTTGTTTACGTAGCAGCTGCTGCGCCAACTTGAAAATGTCATTAACTGATGATATTTATTTCGACCATTTTGATGGATTTAGTAGATTTTATCTATTTCATGTAACTTACAGACAATAATATTAGGTCCGATACGAATTTTTATTTCTAAATCCATAAAAATATAAAGTTACTCATACCTTCCGTACAAGTTGAACAACATAAACTTTCAATCTAGTTTTAATTTATTCTTAAATCAGAAAAGATTTTCACAAGTCTATATAAATGGTACAAGTTAAACAACTTAACATTACCACAGTAAGGCGTTGCTCATATTTCATCACTCCTCCAACTTAGTTCTTTACTCACAAATTGTACGTGGGAATCAATTTAGGGATTATTCAACTAAATTATGGCGACGATTACTAGAACATTAATCCCCCTAGATGTAACATCTTGGCCATTTCGTCTGGGGTCGGCTAATTCGTTTTGGGCCGCCAATTTGCACAGCGCGTTGAAGTAGGCTGTATTGGTACAACATTTTAGGCCTCACAATTGCTTCGTTAATTCGTAGACCAACTCAATTATTTCAAAATCGGAAAGTTAAATGGTGCGTCTGTGGTAACGGCTACACTATCAAACGTAGTAGTAAACAGCTGAGTTGTGTGTGTATTAGCTCGAAGTATTTATTTCATTTAAACCATTAACAAGCAATTTTGAACCGTCAATGAGTGGTCCAGTTAGTCAAAAAGTTGAGCCAGACCGACAGAATTTTTGTAAGTTTTTTCCTCATTAGTCAAATTATGATATGTAGTTTAGATAACTAATTTATACATACATACCGGTTAGGTAAAATTGAAGTAACATGTGAGTTTTATTGTTGTTTCAACTTATAGTAGGTATGCCTCAAGCAAATAAATCATCATCATCATCATCAACTTTGCGATATCCCGGTTGCATTCTTTCGGAGCCCGGGGTCCGCTTTCCTCCACTTCGTAAGCGACACTCCTGCAATTTGTCGGCTATATCACGGATATGAAGGCTGTAGTGAATGCGTAAGTTCTTGACGCGATTTCTTCGTGTAACTCCGGACATCCAGCGCAACATTTTCATTACCGTGACACGTAGTTCTTGCTTGTGTCACTCAAGTAAGGGCCACACTTCACTACCATATAAAAGGACAGGCGTAACGATGGATTTATAGACCTGTCCCTTCAGCTGCCTTTGAAGACCGGGTTGATAATACTCAGTCTCCACTGACGAGGGATCTCACCGATGGAGACTGACCAAATCAGACTGTGTAAATCAGACTTAATAATACCCAGCCATAACAAGTCATGAAGGGTAAAGCTATCATAAAAGCCGATCAATATTAGCACCTTTTGTATTTATTTGGTAAATCCATTTATTTTAGATCGTAATATACATTAACGAGCTGAGAATACTGCTTCTGACAGGTTTCAGAACCAATGGTTTTAATTGGATTTACACAACGCAAGGTGCAGTGCAAAAAGCGTAATTTACGACATCTACTCGTAATTAGTACATCATTTATTTTATTTTAGGCACCATTAATTTTTTTCATAAATGCATGCAGTTAAAAATAAGTGTTATTTTCTATGACATCTGCCGTGTAAAATTAAGTTCCTAACAACATTAGAGACCAAATAATTAGAATATTTTAAAAGTACAGTACATTGGATAATTTTCATTACTCTGTAGCAGATGTTTTTGCCGATAATTTACTAAAATTAAAAATGTATTTACATTTACACCTCGTCCATTACTTAATTTTATACTAGTGTCTGCTCGAGACTTCACGTGAAACTTACTTTGTTTACACTTCGAGAACTTTTCGACTTTTTTCATTTAGCTCGGCCCCTAAGGGTCATAGCGTGATATTAAAAAGCCTTTTCAAGAATTTGGCTATCAAATACAAAATGAATTATTCATATTCAATTGGCAGTTCCAGACGTTACTTCCTACAAACAAATTTACAAGCTCATCAATTTTAACTCTTTATAATATTTGTGTTTTGTATTGGTATAATGCTCAAAGTACTTTTGCATGGCTTATAGGCAGAATGGAGACGGACTCTAACAATATTTGAAATAAATGATTTATTACCTAACGTTTTTGCAAATAAATAAATTCTACTCCATTCTTCCTCATCTGACTAGCCATTAGCCATCCAATACTTTTTCGTTTAGTACATTACCCGGGCTAAAACTGACGAGCAAAGATTTTAGGGTAACCCTTTCAATAGTTCCAATAGAACGTTAAACAATGAACGTTAAAAATACCAGTAATGAGGACAAAATTAACTGAAATATTAAAAAAAAAAAAACGATTGTATAAGATCTTCATTACTATTAAAATTATTATCTCCTTTTTTCAAATCTCTCTTTACTTTGCAAATCGATAATTCACGTTTTAACAGTAACAATACTTTTACAACACCGATATCTTTTGGATAAAGAACAAGAACAAGAGACCGCCATCTTAATGAGGTTTTGGATACAAATGTTCAAGTCGCGGGTAAACGCTTTCTGTTTCGATTCTCAAGTCCAAGAAGCAAGTTTAATTCGGTATTCTGTTATCGTACCGGTTGTTTCCACAAGCAATTTATCTTAACTTTTTTAGCATTATCTTGAATTAACCTGTAGTTGATTTACGGAAGAGTTTAATTGTCTGTACTGAATTTATCGAACTTTGTAAGTTTGTTACTTAATCACGTTTTAACAGTTTTATAAGCGATTTTGATTTGGCTTACTGGTGTACCTAGATTGACAATAGTATTATCTATATCCTTTTAAATGTACCTACCAAATAGTCTGCCTAGGAGGTGAGTGAAAGGCTAGCTAATGATGAACCCTTAGCGTTTACACATCATTACTTAAAGGTATTATTCGCTATCTCCTCTAATTTCTTACCTGCGTGATAGATTAGCAAATTTAGAAACAAAACAAAACATTTTAAGATTCGTATTACAACTAAAACTTCAGCCATCCTTGGTCGTCCGTGTATACGCTAAGTGATTTTCTGGATTAATCAGGCTTAATATACGAATCCTTTTATCGTTATTCCAAAGAGCTTTCCTTCGGTATCGAGTTTAATATTTACCAGTTTATTACTTTAAATGGAGTAGTAAATTCTGAATTGCTTAATTGGATTACCGAGATTATTGAATTTCGTTGGAATAATCCAGTTCACTAGTTTTAATTTTGGTAATTTAATAACCAATCGAGGAATTTGTAACTCGGGGATCGGTTTTTAATAAGTTGTTTAGAATTTTTGCTCTCCAGTTGATGTTTTAATTAATTCTGCTAACGGAATTATCTATATATATAAAATTCAAAGTCCTGAGTGACTGACTGACTGACTGATATATCAACGCACAGCCTAAACCGGTGGTCCTAGAGACATGAAATTTGGAGGGTGTGTTCTTTGTGAAGAGTAGGTATCCACTAAGAAAGGGTTTTTTGAAATTCCAGCCCTAAGAGGGTGAATTGGGGGGTTGAATTTTCACGCGGGCGAAGCCGCTGGCGGAAGCTAGTTTCATATATTCAAGATAAGCCCTTCCTTATCTTTCTGAGGCAAGTATGACTTGTGGTAGAAGTCAGTTCCAAGTCAAAAACAGAACCAAACTGGTCGATTAGAAAAGTTTTTAATTTATCTGCTAACAGCATGAGCATAGCATTTTTTACAAGCTTTTATTTAACTTAACTTGTTATATGTATGTATTGATCAAATCTTACAAACCGAATTAAAACCACTTTCTCTTACTCTAAGGAGTTGTTTTTTTTTTAAATCAAATCACTGACTCAACAGCGCAGAGAGCATAGTTGATTATGTTTGTTGTGTTGTATTTGTTGGTTGTGTATAAATTTATAGGTACGGTTAAATTTAACTCAAATTCTAGAATCAAATGAATTCTGATGAATACATACATATAAAATTTTGATGCTGACTGTACCTAAGCGCGAAGAAGGCTGACACTTTCTCGACAACCTTGGCCATCCTGAGCAGCAGGCGGTTTGCAATTTGCATGTATAAATAATGCAGAAAACTGTACGTAGGTTATAGTAATCATGCTATACTTACTTCAATTCATGATTCCTAATACTTATCATCCTTTTTATGTTCTATGTTTACACTATTCATGCTATACTTTAATATATATTATCTTCCTTTTTATTTGTTTATATGTCTACACTCAGCAAGCATTTATTAACTTAAAAATAGCTGAAATAAAATAACTCAATTTTCATATTATGACATACCAAATTGTCAACTGTCAGTTACTTTTCTGCTTAGTCTATGAATGACTACTTTTTGGTTTATATAATTTTAAATTATTTTTATCAATATATCTAGAGCTATTTGATTTTATTAATTATTACGTTTGTTTACTAATTAACTTAAAATTATATTTATAAAATTCTTCACGCACTCATGTGGCCAGCTATACGCACTCGTGAATATGTCCTGGCCGACTGCACTGTCAGATGACATGATAGCCATAAGCTAACATTTGGAAGTGTTTAGAAAAGGAAGACGACGTTGATATAAAAACGGGCGTTCGAGCCGCTGACGGGACTACTCTTGGAAACCACTACTCTTGGAAACGACTACTCTTGGAAATGACTACTCTTGGAAACCCACTACTCTTGAACTCTCACTACTCTTGGAAACCAGGCTACTCTTGAAGCAGTCCACTCTTGAAGCCGTTCTACTCTTACCCCGGGCTACTCTTGACCCCGGCCTACTCTTGAACCAACCCGGTCTACTCTTGAAGCCAGTGTACTCTTGAAGCCAGTCTACAGGCCTCGAGATCTACTACGGAGCTCACCCGGCGGATCCTAAGATCTACACGAAGCCCTCGAAGAAACCCTGATATCGACCTGCCGCTCTGCTGCCTGCTCCCGTCCCTCAGTGCTGGACCACAGAACCGTATAACAAACTAGTGCGTGCCAGGCAGGGTCTTTTATACTTAGCTTTACTTCCCATCTCCTGTTAATATTTCTCTAATAAATTGTAACAGATCTGCCTTTATCCTCTCATTCCAATAGGATAAGCAGATACGTAACAGTTTGGCGCCCAAGTAAACTCGAACCCACTATCCCTTTCAAAATTCTAAAAAAAACTAACACTAGTTTTTCCCTTTTGGACTCTTTATTCGACTTAACTAACTTATTTTTTTTCCTCAGCTCTACTACACACTTTTTTTCCCTCAGCTCTCCTACACATACTCTCTACAAACACATCATTACACTGCACCCCACACACTTGCACACCACTGCGGTTACCTACGGGTAATCGTACTCAGTCTCCGCTTGGCGTGTTCTTAAAACCACCTTGTGGTCACTCCCAAGTTAGGGGACTGAGACACTCCACGACGGAAACAGGAGAATATCCTGTGGACGTTTATACAGACCTACACATCTACATAACTCTACTTCACTATCATATATATATATATATATATATAATATAAACTGTATGATTTAGTTCCCCAATTTGACTATCAAAACAATTCCGTCTACGATTTCTTTTCAAATCGGTTCCTCGAGTCCTAACACTAGTCTTTTCTAACATTTATTTTATATTAATTTTTTTTCCTTACATCATAACTCATCCCTTTCTTCTATCCTTCCTCTTAGAGTTCTTTCGATTAATTAAAACTCTATTTTTTTTTTAAATTCATTCATCGGTTCTTAAACCATTAAAAGATTATATAATCTTTCTTTATATCTATTCTTTTCTTTTCTACAAGTTAGTGTGTATAACTTGTTTCTTTCTATCGACTCCCTAAAAGTTGATTGGAGCGGATGACAACTCCATAAAAATAAGCCCTTGTTATGACTCTAAAAGTCAACCTATCGACTCCTAAAAGTTGATTGGAGCGGATAACAACTCCATAAAAATAAGCCCATGTTAACTAATGACTCTAAAAGTCAACCTATCGACTCCTAAAAGTTGATTGGAGCGGATAACAACTCCATAAAAATAAGCCTTTGTTAAAATCTTTCTATTTCATCTCATTAGTGGTTTTAGACGCGAGCGGATTACAACTCCTAAAATAAGCCTTAAAGTTATTGATTTATCAGGTCGAGTAGTGATCATTGAATGTGAATCCTACCTGACCTAACTTCGTAAGATGTCGGTGTGTTTGAATGAGTTATGTAAGTTTTGTGAATGCTGTAATACTTTAACCTAGCAAAATTTTTGTTCTAGACCAAAAATTTTCTCGGGGTTGTTGGGGAAATAATATAGTAATCATGCTATACTTACTTCAATTCATGATTCCTAATACTTATCATCCTTTTTATGTTCTATGTTTACACTATTCATGCTATACTTTAATATATATTATCTTCCTTTTTATTTGTTTATATGTCTACACTCAGCAAGCATTTATTAACTTAAAAATAGCTGAAATAAAATAACTCAATTTTCATGTTATGACATACCAAATTGTCAACTGTCAGTTACTTTTCTGCTTAGTCTATGAATGACTACTTTTTGGTTTATATAATTTTAAATTATTTTTATCAATATATCTAGAGCTATTTGATTTTATTAATTATTACGTTTGTTTACTAATTAACTTAAAATTATATTTATAAAATTCTTCACGCACTCATGTGGCCAGCTATACGCACTCGTGAATATGTCCTGGCCGACTGCACTGTCAGATGACATGATAGCCATAAGCTAACATTTGGAAGTGTTTAGAAAAGGAAGACGACGTTGATATAAAAACGGGCGTTCGAGCCGCTGACGGGACTACTCTTGGAAACCACTACTCTTGGAAACGACTACTCTTGGAAATGACTACTCTTGGAAACCCACTACTCTTGAACTCTCACTACTCTTGGAAACCAGGCTACTCTTGAAGCAGTCCACTCTTGAAGCCGTTCTACTCTTACCCCGGGCTACTCTTGACCCCGGCCTACTCTTGAACCAACCCGGTCTACTCTTGAAGCCAGTGTACTCTTGAAGCCAGTCTACAGGCCTCGAGATCTACTACGGAGCTCACCCGGCGGATCCTAAGATCTACACGAAGCCCTCGAAGAAACCCTGATATCGACCTGCCGCTCTGCTGCCTGCTCCCGTCCCTCAGTGCTGGACCACAGAACCGTATAACAAACTAGTGCGTGCCAGGCAGGGTCTTTTATACTTAGCTTTACTTCCCATCTCCTGTTAATATTTCTCTAATAAATTGTAACAGATCTGCCTTTATCCTCTCATTCCAATAGGATAAGCAGATACGTAACAAGGTTTAGACTGGATTGAATGTAAATAATAATATGAATTAATGGACTTTTATAGATTTTGGACCGATGACCGTATGTAGGCCGCAAGAGTCCTTTGAATGCGGGAAGCACAGACCCGGTCGAAGTGGCGGAGCTTGGATGAAGTCTATATCCAGCAGTGGCCGTCTTTTGGTTGAAATGGTGAAGATGATGAACTACTTACCTTTTCCAAAATATTTTTTACTTTTTTATTCTTATGAACAAAAAAGGATTTCGTACATAGAACGACATTTGTAGTATAGTATTCCATTCAAATCCCAACAGTTAACACAACTGATTGAGTATGAGTTGATATACAAAAACAACATTGACGATTTCTAAATAGAACACCAGAATAGATTCCGACCTATACAAATACCAGCTGTTTGTGATTCAAATAGGAACTTCAACAATACTATAAATTGGCAATTGTCGAAAGCTTGTGCCAACAATTGATAAATTGTTTCAATGTGTTTAAATACCACTGTAGGAATGTTTGTGAATAAATAAAAATTTTGGATGAGTTGGTTTGTTTGTTGGTCGACGTTAAAAAGTGAAGTGCATCTGTCTCTAGTTTCAATCTTATAAATACATACATAATGTGGATTACAGAGTTAAGATCAGCTTAAAAAATTCTGTTATATAATAAAATCGCAAAGAAAAGGATTCCACCGTCATTTTCCAGATCAATTTGGTTAAACTTACCCAGAATTCTTATGATGGCTTTCCTAGATTTCGCCTGTCGTGTCTCGCCATGCACGTGACCGGTTAGCAGACCGATCTTCGTTTTTTCCATGACACGAGTCGATCTGGGAACAAGAAGGTTATTAACTTTATAAGTACATCGGTTTTTCATGGACTTATTTCGATAATAAAACAGGACCTTCACTATAAGGCCTGTTTCTTAGAGTATATACTATAAATAAGAAAAATATTAAATAGCATTTGAATGAAACGTGAAATTATTGGCCAGATAAGTTATCCTGACCTTATCTGTAAACGATTAAACCGATGCTTACCGTATTCAATATGCCTAATATTGAGTGGCAATGCTGCCAGCCTTTTGGGCAATTTTCCCATTGATAGCGATGCAGACGAGTTTTTTGATGCCCTCTGATTCTGTTCTCTCTGTTTGTATAAACAAATAAAAATGAATGAAAATATGCGTAACCTTTTCCCAACTATGTTGCAGTCGGCTTCCAGTCAAACCGGATGCAACTGAATACCAGTATTTTATTTGAAGCGACTGCCTATATGACCTTCACAACCCAGTTTTTGGGCAATACGATACCCCTTAGACTGGTTGTCACATTTTTGTGCTTCTGACTATCCGTAACGATTGTCAATCATCCAAAAATGACAGCAAGGGCCAACGGCTTTCTAATTTTACATGCTGTCCAAGGCACGGCAGAGGTATGTAAGGAGACCCACGAACCAACTGCGGCAAGCGTAGCTTATTCTGGTCGATCGGCCCGAGCGGCTGATATTACGTAGCCATAAGCCCCTGAACATTCAGGATAGTTATTTTTATTATCATGATGATATGCATGTGGGTCAACAACAAATATAAAACTCCACACATTCTGATCGACAGAACTACTGAGAAAGAGGTTCTATGTATAGGAATAGTAACGGTAAGATGATTGATGTGTTAGAGGAAAGCGCCACTACCGTTCATACTAAGGAAATAAAAGTAGCGTACCTTGAAGTAGGCCACATTTCTAAACAGTTGAATACTTTCCAGTAATGTTGCTTTTGGCGATATTTTAGTTCTTCATACCTCTTACGATTGATACAAAAAAAAACGCGCCTGCCTTGTCAAAAACTTTAAAAAAATTAACTATAAAATTAAAAACAAGCGAAATGATTTTAGTGTTGATGGGCACAAGGTACCTAAGTACTATGTAAATAGATTATAATATTTACTATGCAATTAAACCGCTATTGTGCCCAAAAGTAGAAAACTAAAAACCAATCTAATCGACGAAGTCAGGGGTAGTCACCTGTAAAGAACCGACCTTAAGACCTTCAGTCTCCGAAGGTCTATCTTCCATTTTCTCTTTTCAAAATAGTCAAAACAATTCTACCATTTATTTTCGTCTATCTATTTTAAACTTAACTAACCATGAACCGTTTGAATTCTCGTAAACATCTTTTCAACCAGACAGATTAAAATAAGGGACCAAATACAGAATATTTCACTCTTCAAGTTTTCGTAATAGCCTTTTCACATCCTCAGGAAACTAGTCTCTTTTGAATTTCCTTTGAGGCTTTGACCTAGCTCTTTGAAACGTGAAATTACTATCAAATGGTCTAGAAAATTACCAAGGAAATTACCAAATTCAGAAGGAATAACGATTCACCTTTTTGTTGGAAAGTGACGGGATACTTTAATGACCTATTATCAAGGCAATCATACCATAGATACATTAACTTTTTATTAATATAAATAATTTAATAGGTAGGTACTTTTAATACAAAATAATAGCCCCGAGAATTAACAAAAAAAAAACCGGCAAAGACCGTGTTGGACCACACACGAAGATTTCCTTACCACAAAGGCGAAAAATGTCACAGTGTATATTGACGCTATAAAAAAAAACTTTTTTACAAAAAAAAAAAAACAACCGACTTCCTTAAAAACACTACAAAGTGAAAAATAACTTTAATTTCGGAAGTCGGTGTCTTAGGATCTGTATTTAGTTTTTTTGCCACCGACTTCCGAAATTAAAGTTATTTTTCACTTTGTAGTGTTTTTAACCGACTTCAAAAAGGAGGAGGTTATCAATTCGGATGTTTATGTTTTTTTTTTTTTTTTTTTTATGTATGTTCGGCCATAACTCCGTCATATATAGACGGATTTGCAAAATTCTTTTTTTGTTCGAAAGGGGTTTATTCCGAAATGGTCCCATATCATTTTCATATAGATCTGATGATGAGTTCGGGAGACAGACACCGGAACTCTTTAAAAAATGACAGGAAATCAACCGCGATTTCTGCTATCGCATAAATATGCATTGTTTGTTTGGAATTAGTGCAGGGTGAATACCACAACTAAAAATTTTAAAATAAAAACTTTTTTGCAAAAAAAAAACAACCGACTTCCTTAAAAACACTACAAAGTGAAAAATAACTTTAATTTCGGAAGTCGGTGGCAAAAAAACCATAAATACAGATCCTAAGACACCGACTACCGAAATTAAAGTTATTTTTTCACTTTGTAGTGTTTTTAAGGAAGTCGGTTGTTTTTTTTTTCAAAAAAGTTTTTATTAAGGAAGTCGGTTGTTTTTTTTTGTAAAAAAGTTTTTATTTTTAAATTTTTAGTTGTGGTATCCACCCCGCACTAATTCCAAACAAACAACGAGCAGAAATCGCGGTTGATTGAACAAGCAGAAATCGCGGTTGATTTGCTGTCATTTTTAAAGAGTTCCAGTGTCTACCTCTGGAACTCATCATCAGATCTATATGAAATTTATATGGGACCATTTCGGAATAAACTCCTTTCAAACAAAAAAAGAATTTTGCAAATCCGTCTATATATGACGGAGTTATGGCCGAACATACATAAAAAAAAAAAATATATAAACATTCGAATTGAGAACCTCCTCCTTTTTGAAGTCGGTTAAAAATAAAAAAATATATGATAATAAAATTAAAATTAAGTTATTAAAATTAAACCAAAATTTTTGGTACCCTACAACAAATGTTTTTTTTTTTTATTTCTTAGCGCCAATAGAAACCTTAGTATGATTTTCGTGTATTGTTTTTTTTTTTAAACGTAATATTTTTCTATTGTCAAACTTAATATACCTGAATTAGAAGTTAATAATGTGGTCTCCTATGATAGTAAGCGCATACTATATTTGTCCCCGATTATGTAGGTATACCTGCATAGCAGCAGCGAGTAGCGTCTGTTGGAGATCCAAAAAATAATGCAAGTATTGGTAAATAATGTAGGCATTTAGATGCCAACTAGTATTTATTTTCTCGTAAACAATACAAAATATTTACCAATTTTAAAGACATTACAGAATTACATACAATTACAGAAAACAATAATGTTTCAACACGAATAAATAACTCATTACAAGTTCAATCTCCTTCTGGCCACTTGTAATTTGTAGCTAGTCGTTATTACCTATTCCAATTTCATCCAGAATTACAAGAAAACATCGGAAAGGAAATTCCGCTTCGCGTAAATGAATTTAGGGGTCAATGTACGACTCGTAGACGATTCTCGTTAGGGAAAACGAAAGGATGAAATTAAAACAAGTGAAGAGTGACCAATTTGCATCAAATTGCGGTATGTAACTGAAGTTTCTCATCAAAGTTTGCTTTTACCACGACGCTGCTAAAAAAAAAGCAAAAAAGCTAACTTTGATGAGAAACTTCAGCTGAAGCTGAAGTTCACAAATAACTTTTGTATTCTAAATGATATTTGGAAGTAAGGACTGTTATACCTAATAAGATGCTAAGCGCCTCTTGAGAAAGTAATGCCTAAGCTTCTCATTCCACGAGTAAGTATAATCAGGGAAATCAATTATTTTGCAAATTATCACCCACTTCAATTTGCCGTGTTAAGTTGTTGGTTAATTTGTTTCAGATTTAAATTGATGAGCAGATTACCTACATACACAACATGTGAAAAACAGGGTGGTTTTTGTGCCGTAACCGTTGTAGCTATAGAAAATCGGTCTTAGGAGTCTTTGTTCTGCATTCATCATCATCATATTCAGCCTATTATGTCCACGCTGCTGGGTCATAATCCTCCTCACTATAAGATGGAGTGGGCTGTCATTCATCACGCGGGCTCACTGCGGGCTGGTAGATATCATGTCTTCGAATTTTCTACGCTATACGTCTTTCCTCACGATGGTTGACTTCACCGTTTTAAGAGCAGTGGTGATAAAATAATCTACGTAAAGTAAAGCGCTTATCTGTGTTCGAAATTACTACCTACAACACGTAACCCAACAAACAAACTAAGCTTATAAAATTAAGTCTATAAGGTCTAAACGCTTATACTTGTTATAAAAGAGCATTTATTATGTCAATGTTCCTTATAGTAGCACATTATTAGAAGATTTGGCTAATATTACCTTTATTCTTATAATTTGGCTGGGTAAACGTTAATAAATACAATTAATATGGCTACAATAAGGTTTCAAAATGTGTTCTTCTTATAGAGGCTAGTTACATTGCTTTTTAGCCATATAATATTCAAAGTCATATAAAGGCTTTTAATATGGTCAATTATTCTTAGAAAAGTAATGCACAAGGTAATTATGATGCTTTTTAACTTATAGGAGCATTTGATAAGAGGTCTATCCAACAAACAAATTTTAACATTTTATGTGATATTTACAAGGATGAAAGCAATCCGTATTCCCTTATACAGTGATTATAAAGATATTATTCTCTATATGGTCACGTTAAAATGTTTTACATAACTAGATTCGCCATTTTGAAGTACAGCAGATTGTGTGAATTTATTACGGAGGGGAATTTACATTTAAATAAATTATAGTTTAAAAAAACTAAAAACACGCTTCCATTGAAAACCAAACTAAAAAGTACAAAATAATAGAAAAAAAGCGTGGGGTGCTTTTTAAGGTATTTTTTTATTGATATCAGGCACCCCACGCTTTTTTTCTATTATTTTGTACTTTTTAGTTTGGTTTTCAATGGAAGCGTGTTTTCAGTTTTTTTAAACTATAATTTATTTTCTATTTTTTAGGGTGTTTCGAATTTTGAGACGTATGTCAGCGTAGTTTGTGACAGTTTTTCTGCTGTCCTGGTAACCCTGGTCAAAATCGCGCTATAAGGAGTCGGTTACAAACAAACATACAAACATACAAATATACAAACATACAAGTGAAGCATATATAAAGCGTGTAAAAAAGTCTTGACAAACTCACTTATTAGCTAGATTTTTACCGCTCGAACGCGTCACAGCCGTACGTCAACTAACTAACTAGCGCCCTCTAGCGTACAACATACAAAAGACGCTCAGGCATGTGACGCCTGTCCTGTTAATCCTGGCAAGGATAATGGCACAAATTTATGAAATTATTGCATTGTCATCGGTCCTTGACAGGTGTGCAAAGTTTGAATGAAATCTGGTCGTTTAAAGTGGGTCAAAATCGCGCTATAAGGAGTCGGTTACAAACAAACATACAAACATACTAACATACAAACATACAAGTGAAGCTAATATAAAGCGTGTAAAAATGGATTCAGAAGACTGGAAGAAGTTAAAAAGGAGCGGTGGTCACAGAAGAAAAGTAAAAAAAAAGTCTACGAAAACATGGTTTTGAACATTACAACCACCACCTCTACTCCTATGATACTACAAAATGACCAAACAGATACTAACGAATCAGCCAGTTGTTCCGCAGAGGATTTTTTTATAGAAAATAAGAATGAAAAGGAAACCAGTGAAGAAGAATATAATTGTAGCGATATTGATATAGACATATTTTTAAATGAAGAGTTGAAGAATATTGATATTCGTAGTGATATCAGAGAATGGGCAGTGAAATTCAACATTTCCCATATCGCTTTAAGTGACCTATTAAAAATATTACATCATGTAATGCCAAACAAAATGCCATTGGATGCGCGTACATTGCTCAAAACAAATAAAGTAGTAATATGCATTACTGAAACTAATGCAATATCTGCGGACAAACATATTATATTTATAATTATATTCTTTTTTGTGTACTTACAATTATAATTAAATTTCAAACTTAAAACTAGTGCACAAAAGCAAGCTTATCCCTATAAAGAGATCTCTTCCAGCCAACCCAACCATAGTGAAACATAAATTTTATATGTATGGGAACAAGACTAGCTAGGTACAGGATTTTGTTCGTGAGAAAGGAACCCTAACGATATGTAAAATGGCGATAGCATAAACAGGAAATGATACCATTATAAAGTCTTCACTCTCATAGATTCCTTGTAGACGATGTGCGAATCGTTTTGCTCTCATAATAGCACTGTTTATAACATGACTAAATAATTAATAACGTTTTTAGCACAAAAACAGCTAAAATTCAAGGGCGGATTGATACTATAAGACACTGCGTACCACATTTTATCATGCATTTGAATTCCCATACACTTTTCACTATAAACGAGCACATAAATCAGGTAAATAAACTACATAAAATAATAACTTACCATTCACTTTTTAATAAAATGGTTGACGTTTCTCTTTATTCGCGAAACTTTTACGAAAATGTAAATCACTAAGAGAAAGACTTATTGCAGAATCATAAACAGACGGCTATAAGGGCCTATGGCTTTTTAAGAGCCTTTGATTTGCCGCAATGAATTTAACTCCCTTGTATCGAACCATAGTAAAACACGTATAAGGAAAAAAAGCGGACAATAAAGCAACTAAAAGGGAGGTATAAGGTTATTGTCTTTATAATTTGTGCTCAAACGCACCCTTATTAGCGATAATGCGGCTCCTATAAGAATATTATTTTTGGCAATATAAGCCACTACAAGAGCAATTTTTGTTTGTTGGGAAGTCGCGGCCGTAACCATTGAGCCCCACTGGCTCATACTGCATTCATAGAGCTAGAAATAAAGTAGGGACTGCAAGAAAATGGGCAAATTACACAAAGTTTGTCGCAAAATTCGAATACATATTGTGTATGAAATCTTATTTTTTACTGTGAGAAAAGGCTAATGACATAATGTATGGTTTCAAAAACATTATGCTCGTAACTTTGCGTAAATATAAGTTAGGTACATGCTCGTGCAGAAATTTTCAATTGAAAATTTCAATTTTCATATTCAACGAAAAACAGTTATTCACTTACAATGAGAACAAAAACGAAGAAATGTTCTTGACAACATAATTTTCCGCATCTGTGTCACAGATGTAATTTTCAAACTTGTAAAGTCGTTCTCATAATGTGATATTAAAGTAAAATTCCTAAAGTACGTTTAAGTTTGTATATTCTGGAACAGTTCTAGGAATATTATATTGTTAAATTTACTAACAATAGCGTGATGTTAAATAGTCTATAACCTCCCTCAAGAATTGGGCCCAACCCAACTGGTAGTTCTAGAGATAACCCCTACATACAAACAAACAAATTTTACCTCTTTATAGTATCAGTATAGACTATTCAGTGTAATAGTTTGTGTTCAATACTGGTCGGTTGCGCTAGGAGATGATTTTTCATGGATTTGCATGTAATGCTGTCATAGACTATTTCGTAAAACCAGACACAGACTAAAACACATTCAGATTTATTTTATTTAATACCTTTATATATAAAATAAAACAAATCTGAATCTGTTTTACTCTGTCTGGTCTTACAAAATAGTATATGCACACAAATAAGAACTTTAAGACATATGACGAGTTAGAGACGTGATGGTGGATACCAACCCGCACCAGGCTCGCGTAGTGTGTTATGGCTCATCCCTTCTCACAGAGATTAAGCCTGTGTCCCAGCAGTGTGACCACATAGGCTGATCGTGCTGAAGCACGTAAATGTACAGGACGGACTTTATGCCATAGAAATTTACTCTACATCTTCTATTCCAACAGATTCCGCTTTTTCTTTTGTTTTTACTTAAGTGCTGCGTCATAGATTAGCCTGCGCTATACTGTTGTTTACCTGAACAACCTAAATATCCAAAACGGGGCTATTTTACGATGCACGTGCGTCACCAAAAGAGGAACACACAAGTAGCACAAAATCCCGCACCTCGTCAGCTTTGTACAAATACACCCTTATCATCTGCCTACCCTTTCTCCAACTATGTTCGGATGGCTTCTAGTTTTACCGGATGCAGCTGAATATAGCACTTTTTTTTTTCAAGAAGCAACTACTTATATGACCTAGTTATTGGGGAATATAATAACTTTGGTGCGACAGGTTGCCAATTTTCAGACTTCTGACGGCCTGTATTGATTGCCAAAGGTCTACAAATGACAGCCAGGACTAACTGCTTAGCGGACTTTCTGAGGTACGGAGGGTTCTTGATATACAAAGATAGCCTCGCGTGTACTGACCAAACACGGCAAGCATAGGTTAACCTCATCGATCATCCCGTGCGGATATTATTATTTAGCCACAAACTCTGTTTCATACCATTTCAATCACAATGCCAAGCTTCATAACAAAAATTACATTTAATAAAAATAAGTACTCTCTCAAATAACATATCCGATTTCAAACATGATCAGTAATCAATTCCATTTATAACGTAATAACTACATAATTATTGATTTCTCTACGTTGTTCTGCCAGAAAAATAATTAATGTACCTTATAAAGATGCGAACAGACAATTCGGGAATATTGTTAGAATGCCCGACACTGACAAATTACATATGCAAAAAAGTAGAGGAATTCATTGTCCAACGAAGGTTCACTGAGGCGGAAGGCAACAAGTGCCCTTTATGCTACGTAATGGGAAAGTGATGTTTGTTCTCTGAATATATATTATATAAGTTTGTATGATGAAATAGTATTCCAACATGTTCGGGAATTCTTTTTTCGATATGATTAACTATCGTGCTACGTAATTGCCAAGGTTATTAGGTGAACGGTCACGTCTTTAGCAAAAGTTTGGACGTTGCTATCCGAACCCAAGCTGACAAAAAACTTGTTTGGGTAAGAAGTAATGACCAACCGTGATGTGTTTCTTCCTAAATTTTTGGCAAAGATAAGAAAGCAGTGTGAAGGAACCTATAGATAAATGTTACGTTAGATACGTAACATTTGTGTTGTTCATAAGACACGATTATTACATAGCTCTGCAGAAAAACGTACTTACAGGGTTTATTAGGTATGGTTCGGAAATCAGCCGAGAATTTTAAGCTACTTAATCGTAAATCAAACCACTACTACTAATGTTCTCTAAAGAACTTAAATATCCAACTAACTATTGTATAGACATAGAATTAAAATGAAAATATGAAAGATAGTTTAGCTCGAGGCTATGTAGACCTATCCCTGTCGTTCTTAGATACTTAAAAAAGGTGTTTATTATGAGTTAGGGACCAATATAGTGCTAAGTTAAAACTTTTAGTAAAAAGAAATACTAACAATGTGTACCTTATATGATACCCCATTCTCGCGTATAGGCAGAGAATAAGAATAGCAGGCACGAAGAAGAAGAATATGCTGCTCAGTTCTTTCTTTCTAGAAGTGGAGACGGCACCGTCTCCACTTCTAGAACAGCGCACAGAATGGAGGGTCCAACAATATGTTACCGGAATCTGAAACAAAAACGTTTTCAATAAAAATAATTCATGTTGGCAGGTCCCAAAATTGGAAGTAAGGAAGTAGTAAACTTAGATGAGTAGGTAGTACTCTTGTAGAGTAGATGATTGATGTTCAATCAACAGATTGATATACAAGTAGATAACAACAGCAACTTTTTAATCCATGATGTGCGTCTGCTGAGTAGTCAATTCTTGTAACGATAACATTCTTTGTCTCGTCTGCATTCTAAAGTTTTCTGTAGACTAGAGACTATTAAGATTATGGCACTTGTGAAAAATGAGATTTCAAGATGAACCTATTAAATTCCTAAGTTTATTTATTACCCAAGCCATCGGCGGGAGCCCCAAAAATTTTTTTACAAAAATATATGCACACACTGAGGAGGCAGTTTCCATCGGCTCTCAAAAGTTGTCGGTCAGTTTAGCGATAAGGCCACTCCCTAAGAGCTACCTTTAAGGAGTGTCTAAGCGTGTAGTCGCTTTGATTAATAATAATAATAAAATATCTTAGGACAACCAATACATCGCTATCTGATCCCAAACTAGGCAGAACCTGTACTATGGCAACCAGAGAACTGATAAACATACTTATATATTTCTAAAAACATACATATTACAGATACATTACACCCAGACACAGAACAAATAATTGTGCTCATCACACAATCATTTGTCCTGGGTGGGAATCGAACCCACGACCTCAGTCCCGGCAGTCAGGGTTACTAACCACTAGACTAACAGGTCAGTCAAATTAAGTTTCATAGCTATGGCAAGTCAAGTCCGGTTAAGCACCCGACAACCTCCTAGGTTGAACTGCGACATGTAGTTAACAATAAAATAACGCGGATTATTCTTGTTAGATTGTGAATCATATTTTCTAACGCTATTTACATCTGCATACATCTCGCATCTGAGACACGCATTAATCTTGTTGTGTGTAAGCTTGAGATTCACAAGTATGTTGCCTCGTGTTGTGAAAAGTAAATAAACACGAAGAACGTACCACGTGCTCGAGTTTTAAATGTTTAGCTACATGATTGATGTCGGCAAATAAAATTCAACATCAAATTAGATTAAAGCACCCAAGTCTGTATAGTTTCGCTACCTAATTTAAGTATACCCTATATAAACTGTACTTTCGACTTAGTTTCCATCCCTAAATTCGCTGGACGCTTGCTATTCTGTATTTGAACTTAAAATACAATTGTATTTTAAGTTACGTTGACACGGTCTCCCACAACGGCATGTCCTACGGTCCTACCGCATGCTATAGGTACCGTAGTTGCATGGTGTAATCGAATTATGATAGTTCATGAATGTGATTAACAGATTGCATACTCTTCTCACTTGCATAGGGCGTCGCAAAAACACACTATTCGATGTTTAACTCTCAGCGCTGAGCAGTGTGTTGTAGATACAATGCGCGGAACGATTCAAAATAATGTGTGCGCTTTAGGGTATGGACTAAAAAACGGGCAAAAGCGTGGCAGACCAAGAACAATGAAAGGTATTTGGGATGACTTTGTCTTTAAAACAACCTTAACATTGTAAATGGAAAACATATTCTTCTATAGATCGATATAATTATGTTACGGTCAATTTTGAACCTGAAAATATACACGTTGGCCTACGTGGTGAATTACGGAAAACATTATAGACTGCTTATGTATGTAAGGAACTCAAAACCTATAGAGTACTTCCTGTTGTCCTAAAATCATGAAACTTGGTAAGAAGCAAGGTCTCACAACACGAATAAAGGAAAATTGATAATACGTAGTTTTATCACATTTTTCCAGCCATTACCAACTAAAAAGTCAACTAGTAAAGCTTTCTAGCTTAGAAATACCATGGCCCTGGCATATGGGCAACAGAAGGAACACGGGTGGGTTTTAGTCAGTAAAAGTCTGACACGCTCTTCCGCTCCGCCCAGAGCGGGAGACGTCTTTTGATGATTACCCACCCACAAAAAAAAAGAAAAGGAGCCAAGCATAAAGAAATAAAGTAGGAAAGATTGCTAAGTGAAAACTAAGTAATAGCGTGGGCGGTCAAAACTTTACGCAGACGAAGTCCCAGGCGAAAACGTACATTATCATTTTTAAATCACATTACTAAAATGTCTGTAACTAAATGGTTTATTATTATGCAGAATTTTCATCTATGGGTTTTTTGCTAATCCAAGAGCACAACAGTTGAACGCTGGACCATATATCGTTATCCAAGTTTCAAACCATTTGGATAGAGTAGCTTATACCCGTTTGGGCAGAGGCATTAATCTTATCTGGTTTTCGCAGGTTTCCATTAGAGACTAGAGCTAGGACCCAGGGGCGATCAAGTTTATATTTATATGAGCGATAACATATTAAAGTAATTCATACTATAGACCAACTTAATCGCATCCGAAAGTAAACCCTTGTGAAGCTAGGTCACTGGGGTGGTCAATAATTCTGAAATGTCTAACCTTTTGAATTATTGCCTATGGAACTGTATGGACTTAGAAACTTAATCAAATTTCTCTTATGACAGTATATATATTTAATAATCAGCTTATAATGTTCCCACTGCTGAGATACGGACCTCCTCTATCAGAGGAAATGGGTCACAGTCCATCACACGGGCGCATTGCGATTTGAAAGATGTCAGATGTCTTCGAATCATTGATTCCTGGACATGACGGTTTCCTTACGATGTTTTCTTTAACAGTTTTGAGATGTGAGAGTATGTGTGGGTCATGATATGAAATACGCAAAGTAACATGCCCATCTCGGAGTACTCAGTCTTACAAGTTAGGACAGATACCAATGGGTTACTACTGCTCTCAAGTATATTTAGCGCATAACTATAAGCTGTAGTCAAAATGTTAAATTTGTGCCCTGGGAACTGGGCACAAATTTAACATTTAAATCGGCAAATGCCGTGGCATTTGCCAATTTTTTACATGATATTCACTATTAAGATAACAAACATGACATTTTGGAGGTATGAGGAACAGGTCGTAAAGTAAACTCAACCTCCGTAGAAAAGGAAGAATCCTCCGGACAAGTAGGTGTCGTGTCTGGTGGGCAATTGCAAAACGATTAATGTGGAGACATTGTATTTATGCTAATTGCGTGGTAAAGTCTGCTTGCGCGATACAGTGATGCAGTTTTTGCGTGACGTGAGTGTGATGCGTAGTTTGCATGTGGTGGTGTAGACGTCGCTACCATAATGATAAAAAGTTAACTTTGAGCTTACTACAGCTGCCATAATTTCTACTGGTCTCAATGGCAGACTGCCAATCTTTGTAACGATGGAAACACTACGCGATAGACTCCACCGCTAAGGACTACTAATCTACATATGATTGCACATAACGTCGACTGTTGTCTAGACGTTGGAACATTAAAACTATATTCGTACGATGTGGATTTAAATAAGTCTCTCGAGTCTTGACATGTTGTATTTGGAGATGATGCTTAGAAGTTCCTGATTAAAATACACAACCAGGGGATTGTAGAAAGTAAACCGGCTTGGTTAAGAGTAGCAATCTTAGGTATAGCATTAGTATAAATAGCATTTTTTTTAGTAAAATAAAAAATGCTATTAACCCTTTGAATGTTTAAGACGTGTTTGGTCTTCGTTAGCACCTTTGAAAGTGCAACCTTTTTAACAAAGAGAAAACTTTGATCGTTCAATTAAACCCGATATTTACTACCATGAACCTGTTGTAATTATGAGCTCAGTACAAAAGTCGATGAACTTGAAGATTAAGCAATTAAAATAATCTGACTCAAAGCTTTTAACCCGCAGTCTGCCGAAATTATATACCACCAAAGTTAGTTAACTTTAGTGGATTGACTGATTATAAACTTTACTTTTGTATTAAAAGTGAACAATTACTTAACACCATACAGTGAGCGGTTCTTATGTTTAAATACATTTATTTTAAGACCAAGTCAAGACTGGTCAAACACTGAGTCCGCGTGGTAGATTATGCGAATGGAAATTGCTAATCTATTGCTTCATGGGTTTGGCAAAATTCGTCTGATCAACAACTCAAACACGCAATGATCGTAGCTGAACTGTCAAAATGAACGACATTGCGATCATTTGTCATTGTAAGTGTTACGCAATTACTCCACAGGTGTGTTAGACAGTAAATTATTGTCAGATTGGGTTAATAAATTTCGCCAAAAGTCGGTACAATATCCTGAACAGGATGGAACCAACATTGTTTAGGAGCCCTTGATAAATTCCCGCAACCTGGAACGATCAATTTGGTCGTTATTTAAAACGAGAATTGGGGTCACAACTTGGTTTGAACTTCTTGAACATGACGGAGTGAGACCTGAGTCGATATGTAAATACCAGTTAATATAATATAAGCGGTTGATGGTTGATAGAAATATCACGCGCTCCACGATTGTATTTTTTATAACAGTACCTAGGACCTAACGAATTATTTTCTAGCTTTTAGTTACATTATCTACACCGTTATTAACCGATTCCAAAAAGGAGGAGGTTTACAATTCTTGTACTGTTTGATTTTTATTGGAAAATAACTTTAATTGTGGAACTCGGAATTGAAAACTTCCTTATTTTTTAACTCGTTTAAAAAAATAGACGTAAAGTATTTCAAATATTGTCTCACTGCTGCAATGATCGTTACGTTTACTTCTTACAGAGTAGACTACATAAAGGTCCATTATTTATTATGTCAAGAAACAACATTTATGGATTGTAATTAAGGCTTAACTTCACAATATTATGACGCTAAAACAAACACTTCATAAAATTTTCACTGTCGCAAAATCTTCAAGGTAACCGAAATAACGTCAGTACTTTGAATTTAATCAAAATCTTTAAACAATTTTCTAATAATATCATTTTGGTTTTCAAGTAACTTGTAAACGAGATTGCCCCCTTTTGATATTGAGTTTTGATTAGTCTACTTATAAATAAGATTAAAGTTAAGTGAGATGATTACGAAATAACTTTTTGCTAATTTCACTACTCTGTATTAGGTATGCTATTGTTAGCATTGTGCTGCTATGTTGCACCGACCAATCAACTGTGCCTACCGCAAATAATGACCGCGATATTTGATTTTGTAAATCGTTCTGCGAGAGTCGTATCGTGCCTGTCTGCGGGAGCCTTTGCAGTGTAACCGTGTTGTTGCATTCACAAAACTCAATGTCGTGCGACCAAGCAATAAAAATGCGGTATACCAACGCTACAGCAAACCGTCGGACAACAAAGGTAACCGACATAGCCCAAAGAATTGCCAAACTTAAGTGCCAGTGCGCAGGGCGGCAGGGCACATTGCTTGAAGAACAGATAGCCGACGGGGCCGAAAGATTCTGGAGTGGCGACCGCATGCCAGAAGATTTACTTCCCTTTTAACTGTCTTCACAAATTAATAGACGGAGGTTCTCAATTCGGTTTTTTTTTGTTCATAACTCCGTTTGTAACCCATTTGGAGACCTTTGCCCAGCTTTGGGATAGTATAGGATGAAAAAAAAAACTACGTCATTTATAAACCGATTTGAAAATTTCTTCTTTGGGTTGAAAGCAAAAAAAGACTTTTAATTTATTGAAGTAGTGCGAACAGATTTTTTAGTCTATCTCCAATTATAAATTCATAGAGCTAGGATCATTCTAAGTGTAGGTAATTATATTTTTTCTTCTTTGCCAAATGTCGATCATTTGGCAAACGTATTTAAGCATTTCGTAATTTTTTTATCAACGTACGTACGTTTACGAATGAAATTAAGGACAACATTATTACACACACTCTTAATGAGAACAGTTATATTTGAAGTAAAATCGTTAATATCAAAGAAAATACATGAGATTATTCAATTTGTGTTATGGTATTTTGCTATCGATATTAACTCATCTCTATCCTTATCAGAATCTGAATCGTATGGAAGGTTATCGCTTATCTATTGCTCCAAAGATTCGCATAATTTGTCTGCTCAACAACGTAAATAACGCAATGACTGTTGTTGAACTGTCAAAATGAAAGCCGCCTTTTTTACTATTAGTGTGTGACGCAAGTACCCGCAGGTCTGCGTTCTTTCGCCAATTAATATAATTTGACCCTGTTTATAAAATGCAGTACCTCTGTATATCATGAACACGTTTTGATTAAATAACGTTGAAAATGTAATATGATAGCAGGTAAGGTATAATTGATAGCTCTCAATTTTTTTTGCGTTTATACTTTTACTATAAGATTGTAGATTTAATTTAATAACACTGATAGGTGATATCATTCATAAAATTCTCCAGACTACATTTAATTTTATTAAACATTGCGCTGTTATTTGACGCCAGTTTATTAAAGAAATTAGTTTGATAAATTACTTAAAAAGTAAGAGTCGCTTTCTATTCGCGTTTTATAAGGTAGATAAAGAGCAGAGGTAGAGCAGTGGTGGCCTCGATTTACGAAAGGGTTACCGGGGGAAAGGGAAACCGGTATGTCTTAGAAGCAAAAATTCGAAGACATGTGACATCTACCAACCCACTCTGGGCTCGCCTGTTGGATTATGGCTCACTCCCTCTCACCGAGAGGAGGCCTGTGTCCCAGCAGTGGGAACATTATAGGCGGCTGATGAATAATGTGGTATGTGGTGTGGTTTCAGTGTGTTTTATGTGTGTTGTATCACAGGATTCTGTATTTTAGTACTAAATACTTCGAGACATACTACCTACTGCTAATAAGTCAATACTTCTACTATCTATATTCCGACTCAAAAACATATAAATTCTTCAATAGCAAATGCAGTCAATCAATCATTTACAAATGTTTTATATGTATAGGGCGATTTGCCATCCGAAATTTCAGGATACATGGTTTATTAGATTTTCATTGCGATATCTGTCATCGTTTCTGCATATTGAACGCATTCTCGTTTCTACCATCGGTTCACTTTACCTACTGCATGCAACAACACATTCAACTATTCAGTAGAAACATTAATTCTATCACAATCGATAGAAGTACTCTAGTTTATGAGTTTATTCTGAATTCAGCGAAGTTCTGCCGCAATTTTTTGTAAAGCGAAAACTTGTGGAAGTGGTAGCAAACTAAATCTACGGTATTTCATTGTTCTTCTAACTATTTGTGCAATTTTTAAAGTTGGTACAAAATTTTGCAGGACAGTGTATGTCGTTTATTTAGTCTATAAATAATCTTATTTGTTGACGTCAAACAAACAACAGACGGATAAAGCAGTCAAACTAAGAGATTCATATTTCAGTACATATATGTACTGAACAAATCCCTAATTCCCTACTGAAATAACTTGGACCTACGAGAAAGTATTTACTTTATATTTACGAGACAGAAAATAAATATTATCTAAAAGGATATATATGCCTAAACCCTACCTAAATCCCGGTAGTATTTCAGGATATCCTAGTAGGATTTAGGTAGGTTTATTAACGTTTTTAGGGTTCCGCATCTCAAAAGGAAAAAGCGGAACCCTTATAGGATCACTTTGTTGTCCGTCCGTCCGTCCGTCCGTCCGTCCGTCCGTCTGTCAAGACCCTTTTTCTCAGAAATTTATATCAAATACTCAAGACTACTGACCCTTGGAGCTGTGAAAAAATCAAACTTCTATGCTAACGCAATCAAAAGATATAGCCGTTTATGCCGCAAATTTCCGCAAATTTTCGAAACTCGCAAGGGAATCAAAACCTAAAGGGTACTTCCAGTCGATCTAGAATTTTGAAATTTGGTACGAAGCAACGTCTTATAGCACAGATAAAGGAAAAATTGCGAAAACCGTAAATTTTTAGTTACATCATATAATAAACAGAATAAAACACAGAGAGAAATAAAACCAAGCCAAGAAACAGAACAGAACTACGACTCGATTGTCGTGATGGGTGAACTTTTACTTATATACCTACAGGTTTGTACGGAACCCTCGGTGCGCGAGTCCGATTCGCACTTGGCCGGTTTTTATGTTTATATATTTGTTAGTCAATCACGCAAGAACGGCCGAATGGATTTGGATGAAGTTGGCATACAGATTGTTTATAACCTGCACATACTTTTCATCACGGCATTACGGTCTAGTGGGATATTTTCCGACCTCCGTGCGAAGCCGCTGGCAAAAGCTAGAACTGTCCCAAAGTGTTAAAATTGCTATGAAGATAAGAAATCTTTATTTGTAAACCTCAAATAGAGAAAGACAAATGAAGGTCGATAGAAATTTACTAAGGGCATTGGTCCGGTTTAGTGCCGTAAAACGGTTATGAACCTATCTTCTCATTAACGGCTTGGTTTGAAGATTTGAAAAATATATTTTTGCTATAGATTCATGTACATAATTTTTACAAGAGCACTTTTTTCGTAGGGTTAAAACCTTTGCTGTAAAAAAATATTTACGACAACCCAATTTTTTGGCATATATTTCATACTCCTACTAAACAGCTTTGTTATTTGGAAATATTTTTACACATAAAAATAAACGGTTATAGGCACCACGATTTCTCAATAAAATATTGTAAATTAATCAAAATTTTGTAAAGAAATACCCCCATTTTAAACCGTCAAGGGTAGAGGGGCTCTGCGCATTGCGCAAGCGCGGGCTGCAGCAGTGTTGCCATATATACAGATTTATCTGTATCTATACAGATTTTTCATCACCAATACAGATTACAGATTTAGCATAACTTTTATACAGATTTTCGTAATTTTCGCTTCCTCACATAATCTATGATGAAATGATTGAAAATGTATCTCTTTTTAGTGTATAATAATTTAGTGTTTATTTATTGCCTTCAACATTTTTTTCCCTGTGTTCTGTGTAAATCGTTGTCCCTGGCAACATTTATAGCGTCTCGAGGAATCCCTTCAGTACAAATGAATGAACGGAATGAGCAGAATGAAACGATTTGTTTGGTTGGAGTTTCAACTTCTAGTTCTAGTCGAGTATCGCGAGTCGTATTTGCGCTAAGATTTCTAGACTTTCTTGTCGATTTTGTGTTGTGACTTGTGTGTGCAGTGAGTGCTGCATTCTAAGAAAATTAAAATTGATCACTCTCAGTGTAAAATAAATAACTTGTTAATATGCTCGCGAAAAAGTCACGGAATACGCAGCGTTTTAATCAGACTTGGCTGGAAGAAAGCAGTTTTAAATCGTGGTTAACAAAAAGTAAAAAGGGAGAAGATTACGCATACTGTAAATTTTGTTTATCAGACCTTGCAATCGGTGGTGGGGGGAAAAATGATCTTGTGCGACATATGAAAACAACTAAACACCTAAACTCAGTTCCTGGATCTTCTGCCATTCAAAAACCAGTCACAGCTTTTTTTCAAAAAGGTACGCTTGCTGATGATGTAAAAACAGGTGAAGTTCTATTGGCGTCTTTTGTAGCTGAGCATAACCTTTCAATGAATGTCATGGAACACCTCCCTCAACTCATAAAAACAATATGTAAGGATAGTCCCACTGCACAAGAACTTGCGTGTAGTCGCACCAAAACCACAGCTATTGTTAAATCTGTTACAGGAGACACTGAAAAAGAAAACCTAATTGCCGATTTAAAAATTCGAAAATTCTCACTGCTTATTGATGAAAGTACGGACAGAGGATGTGTCAAGCTTTTATGCATTGTTGTTAGATATTATAGAAACAAAAAAATTAAAGATGCGTTCTTTGCACTAATACCCGTTCAAGATGCGACAGGCGAAAAACTTTACGAACATCTAGTAAAATTATTTACAGATAATGAAAATTCCATATAAAGACAATTTGGTTGGATTTGCCGCCGACGGAGCTAATGCTATGATGGGTCAGCATAATTCTGTAGCAAGCAGATTATTAGAAGATATTCCGCATTTATATGTTGTAAAATGCATTTGCCACTCATTCGCATTATGCGCGTCCTATGCATGCACAAAATTACCGCGTGAACCTGAAGGCCTTGTAAGGGATGTATACAATTATATCAGTACGAGTCCGAAACGAACAGGTTTACTAAAGGAATTTCAAGAGTTTCTTGCACTAAAGCCCCATAAAATCCTGCATCCATGCCAAACACGTTGGCTCTCACTTCGCAGTGCGGTAGTGCGGATTCTAGAGCAATATGAAGCACTCAAGTTGTTTTTTATTGATGCTGTGACGACAGATCGTTTAAACTCAGTGGATTCTATTTTACATATGCTGAACAACCCGTACAACAAAATGTACTTGCAGTTTCTTGAATTTTCTTTGGATTTTTTCACTAAATTTAATCAAGCTATGCAGTCCGAAAAGCCACAAATTCAATCAATTCATGAGCATTTGTGCCGCATATTTAAATCATTCCTGGATTGCTATATGAATAGCTCATATTTATTTGAGACTGAGCTCCACAATGTCCAGCATGATAACCCACTACACTACAAACCAATTGATGATCTTTATCTTGGCGCGAATGTTGCTGTATCGTTGTCTACTGCTCCTAATTTGAAACCAAATGATGTACATATATTTAAACTACGATGTCTAGATTTTTATGTAGAAGGAGCTAAACAAATAAAATCCCGTTACAATTTTGGAAATAACACCACAAAACGTTTAAACTTTCTCAATCCCATTATTGTTAAACGGCGCAGTATACCATCATTGACTCACATTGCACACGCTTTTCCTAATATAATTGGACAAGAACATTTTCAAACATTGGACAATGAGTGGCGACAATTGAGAATGAATGACGACCTTCTAGAATCAAGCGCAGAAGATACAGAATTTTTTTGGCATCAAGTCAATTGTGCACAAGACTTAGATGGACAATCATTATATCCAACTCTTCTGCAATTTGTTACTGCTTTACTAAGTCTCCCTCATTCTAGTGCTGCAGTGGAAAGAATATTTTCTGCGGTAAATTTAATTAAAACAAAAACAAGAAACCATTTAGGCACTGAAACGATTGAGGGACTTCTTTTAACGAAACAACTTCTTAGTGATGAACCCTGTTATAAACTCCAAGTTGATAAAAAAATGATTGTTAAAATGAATAAAAATATGTACAAAAAATAATAAATATTGTTTTCTTGAACAGATTTTGTACATTTCATTACAGTTTTACAGATTTTATACAGATTTTAGCGTTTTGTGTTCATACAGATTTTGTACAGATTTTTCGAACGTTCTATCCAGATTTCTCGATCTGGCGTGTGGCAACACTGGGCTGCAGTCGTGCATTAGCATTCAGATGGGAGGGCTGTGTCGCTCGCTGCTCCGCTCCAGCTATCGACCGACTACGCGCGACGTGTGTGTTAGTGTAAATACTTACGAACGTATTGTAACAGTGTGTGTTTATAGACTAGGTCCTTGCAGAGGAGTCGATTTGTTTGAGCGCGTGGACGCTTTATTAGTGGTGGCATTTCTAAATACTTTATTGTTTATATATTTTATTGTGTGAACTGTAACATAGTTTGTATTTAAATAAAAATGCCCAGGCAAAGAAAGTGTTTAATTTATTAGCGATTATCCTATAGTTATTGACTATTTCTGTTTTGTTGTAATTTTTAATTTTTAGTGTCTCCTTACCAAAACTGTGCGTTACAAAAACAATCTTTTTTTAAAAATTATGTTAAAATTTCTCATGTAAGTGAAATTTGTTTTTTATGGGAAATAAAGATATCTCTAACCCGAAAAGTTGTCTTTCTTTAATCAATCACATACCTGCATGTTTAAAGAAATATGTCCAGTATAAACATCAAATAGTTGCGTCTTTCTAAAGTATGAGTCATTGATCCACCATTCGGTACTTTTTACAGTCGTAGGCAAAAATACCGACTTTCGTCCGTCTCTGCATAATCTTTGGTCGTCGTTTTAGTTTAGCGCGCCGCCGCCACTCGTTACGTGTGTGCGGGAGTATGGAGCTTAGCTCCGCCCATATGCTCAAGGTTAACGAGGATACAATACACCTTAACTTAAACTTCGCTTAGGCACATTTTCCACTATCGAGAATCAAGTAGGGATAGCAGCTAACAACATGTGGGCGACCAACAAGCAGCCAGTGTGTAACGGCGGCGACCCATCACTCGCTTGTCTGCGTATGTACTAAGCGTGAGTCACTCAGCGAGTATTCTACTCACGCCAAGCAAACGTATCTGAGCGAGTACTTTCTGTGATAGTTCTCTTGTCGCTGCAATTAACAGTAAGCGATGATATATTGTACGTTTTTTAAGCGAGTAAAACGTGAACAGCTAGTCGCTTCTTCGTCGACAAACGAAGAGTTTCTCGATCTTCGTCTTAATATTAGCATGTCCATGCGAGACTCGTTGGCAAGTCGCCACTATCGCCAATGGTACGTTCCTGTCGACAAGAGAGACGGACTAGTAAACGAAGGTTTATGTGATACATTAAATAAGACGTTTTCTGAGAGCCCTCTAACCTTTGGTTACCTATATCTATGTGAACTTAGTCTATCTAAGTTGTTTACCTCAGTATATTATTCTGTACACGTCACTCAAGCCGCATCATACTTCCCGCATGATGTGGCTTTCCATCTGTTGTTGGTAATATAAATAAATATCTTAGGACAACCAACACAACGTTATCTGATCCCAAACTAGGCAGAGCCTGTACTATGTCAACCAGACAACTGATAAACATACTTATATATTACTAAATACATACATATTATAGATAAATTACACCCAGACACAGAACAAATGATCGTGCTCATCTCACAAAGATTTGTCCTGGGTGGGAATCGAACCCACGACCTCAGTCTTAGCAGTCAGGGTCACTAACCACTAGACTTACAGGCTTACCAAATTCTACTTAATCGTAATAGGTAAGTACCTATGTAATAAATCTATGTTGATGGATTGCTGGAGGCCTGCCAGCCGGTTCGCCTGATGTTAAATTGAACAAAACACTCCTTTGTGAGGAATGCATTGGGATTTGGTAAGATTCATGTTTTAATGTGACTTCTGGCTTATAGGGCCTGTATTCGTTAATATTAGTGAGTATTGGAAGATTTCCTTTACTAAAGTTATGGCTGCCTTATAATAATCACGTTTTTACTGTGGTCTTTACCAGTGTTTTTTTTTTTAATGGCGTATCTGTGAACGTTCTCCGGCTATAATACAATTAATCAAATCTCAAATTGCCTTCAGTATTCGTAATAGTACTCAACCACCGATTAATTCCACATCCATCAAAATTCATTCATGCATAAACCCTCTGTCTTGCTCCTGCTACAGTCTGTCACAGGTATCTTCTATCAAATATCTGGGGCTCACTGTTGACCAAAATCTCTCATGGAAGGAACAAATAGCCACCTTGACTACTCGAGTTAGGAGAATGATCCACTTATTTAAAAATCTCCGGAATGTTTGCCACCCAAGATTACTGCGAACTATTTATTTTTCCCTTTGCTAGTCAATAATAACGTACTGTATCACTGCTTGGGGAGGCGCATCTAAAACAACAATTTTATCATTAGAAAGAGTGCAGCGAGCTGTACTCAAAGTAATGAATTTCAGGAGATTTATGTACCCCACCCATAAATTATACAAATAATTGTCATTACTTACAATTAGACAATTGTTTATAAAAACTTCGATCATTCAACAACCCTCGAAGTTACCTCTTTCTACAGCCAGGCGTAAAAAAGATTTGGTTTATTCTGTTCCTAGAACTAAAATGGCATTTGCTAGCAAATTTTTTGATCATATCGGGCCTCATTTATACAATAAGTTGTCTAAGAGTGTTACGTGATTTATCAATTTAAAATTGCAAAAAGATTTAAAATGATTTTCTACTTCAAGTTGATTATGTTAACACAGAAAAGTTATTAGTAAGCCTATCATAAATATAAATACACAACACTTATTCACACACATTCAGTCACATACACTAATTACCTATATCAACACACAACATCATACAAACGTCAACACAACATTTTGTTTTTAAAACTATTTTTGTCTAAATATTTTGCATATACTAAATATTTTCAAATTTTACCCACCTTCGAGCGGTAGTAGTGATCGCAATTTATTAACTAATACCGCACTACCTTCTAAATATCTCAAATATTATGTTCACTGACAACGTGTGTGATTATTGGAGAACGAGGAATACTGACCTACCGTGATACAGTTTTTACTAGTACGGAGGTCAGTGTGAATTACTCTCTAACAACCATTTACGTTTGACACAAGATCTTATTCGTTTTTATTTTGTTTTTTTTTTTTTTATATACATATAACTAGTTGTATCAAAGGTTGTTATTGTGCTACCAGAAATAAAAAATGTTTTTTTTTTTTAATCATAACTTGCACTTTAAGAATCGTCGCAACGAATTGCCTGCCAGTTTTCATCCATTCTTCTTTGCTGCTTTGCTCCTTTTGATCAAAGCGTGATGTTATATAGCCTATAGCCTTCCTTAATAAATAGGCTACCCAACACAAAAAATAATTTTCAATTCAGACCAGTAGTTCCTGAGATTAGCACGTTCAAACAAACAAACTCTTCAGCTTTATAATAATAATTAATAGTATAGATACGTCAAGGAACAACAAGCCCCCTAAGCAAGGTCCCTAAGCAGCCTTAACTCGGCTCTCTAAATAATTACTATAATGCTGTCCCTGTATTGTATTGTTAACGAACATTAGTCTTTGAACGAACAATAAGTATTCAATGTTTGTAACCTTTCCATAAATACGAATGTATGAATTTTATGTTGAATAATAAATTCGTGTAAGTCAATGAAAAAATGGATTACACACTTCACAAATCATTTAACCTTACAAAGGTTTGTAAATTTTCGATAAATTCGAAATATGAATTCTGTGGTTAATAATAAATTCGTGTATCTCAATGAAAAAATGGAATTACACATTTCGTAAATCGGAATTCCATTACGCAATAGATACACAACGGTATCACTTAAATATGTATGGCCGATGTTAAATAAACAAAAGAACAGCACAAAAACATTTGGTTTATGAAAATATTTTAGGAAAAAACGCGTAATATCCGGCTTACCCGAAAAAGTCCAGTCTGTTAACGAAATCTGACATTTTACGCTTACATCGAGACATGGGTCCAATACGCAAGGAATAAGAGACTTTTATTAAATCGGATACCGACCGGAAACATAAAGTAAATAAAGAAACGGGATACGGACTTCCCTGTCGGATAAGAAGTAGCAAAAATTGGTGGGTATCTACTAAAACATATCCAGCCCAAGTATGTATTAAAATCGTTGAAGCTATTTCTGCCATCGAAAGTTCTCATCGAACCGAACCTCACTCAAGAGACCGTATATTATTTCAAAGTGAATTCATATGTTTTGAAAATAACTAAATAATCATGGAATCATTCTCGACACGGAACCTTGTTTTTCTCGGACTTTCTCGACTTTGACAAGACACCGTCGTGGATCGTGTTCGGGTTTTGTAGTATGGTAGAACCGACAGGGCATTCCGAAAAAAATACAATTGTCTTACGATCTTTGCAATTTTCAGGTCAGTGTCAGGGTGTAAGTTGATTAAAATATTATATATTATTCGCCCACTACTTCGGCAATTGAACAGTTCGGTTTCGACATGGAAATGATGATTAAAATAAGGTTTTATGCTTTCTTAAATAAACTTACCCGGTGGATAATCCCTGTAGCTGATTTCAATGTACACAGCAAATGGCGAGGCACACACAATGGATATGATCCACAGTACAAGAATAATCCTCGAGGCTCTGGTTAGTCCAGCCATGGTGTAGAGATGGAGCAGATGACGTATAGCCAGGTATCTCTCTAGAGAGAACGCTCAGCACTGAGACGTAGGTAGCCCTGAAGCAAATGAAAAATAAATTGTTAATGTACATCCTTATTTATTGTTGTTTTCACGGGATGATTTCGTGTCCTTTTAAGATAAAAATAGACTGGAATACTAAAGTAGTTTCCTGGTGTTTCTGGGAACGTGTCAAAAGGAGCAAATTACAAGAATATAAAGTAAACGACTTGGGACTTGATTTTAATTAAAATTGAATGTTTTAAGCTTCATTCGATTTCTTGAATACAGGAAGAAATGAGAGAAAACGAAATAAGTGCTTCATGGAAACAATAAAACGAGAAACAAAATCTGATTCTGATTCGTCTGGGGTCTGAATATTTCCAGAATAAATTAACAACAGTATCCCTTGAAAATCGCTAGAGAATACAATTCAAATAAAACATCTGATCACAGGATCAGAGAACCATTTAATTCCGATAAAAGTTATTTGAACGGTGTGGTTTAAAAGAAGATGTAGTGACAAAAATTGAAAAAAGTATGCTTAGATGGTTTGGTCATGTTGAGAGGATGAATGAAAGACGGCTCACAAGAGGTATTTACATGGCAGATGTGAGTGGAAACACCGAGAGAGGACGCTCTAGGAGGACATTTAGTGACCTTATTGGTGATGTTCTTCAGAAAGGTCAGGTGCGTAGTACTCGCAACCGGCGTGTGTGTATGACCAATTGTATGAACCTAAACGAGGCAAAAAGAGTGTGTAGAGATCGTTGCAGGTGGCGTTCCGTAGTTTCTGCCTACCCCCATTAGAAAAAGGCGCGAGTTTATGTATGTATGAAAGTTATTTTTGCTCTTTTATTATCAAGCGTACCATTTCAAGGAGAAACTAACAAATAAAAAAAAAGGAATGATTTACGTGCCAGTACACGAGACGCACCGGGCGATTATCACACGAATTTACTTTGTTTACAGTCACTCGAAACAAAATCTCGCTTATAATTTGCTAACGTCCTACGAAACTCATTGCAAAAACTCGAAATCGATTTTTTGTTTTCACCACCACATCATTTAAAGGCTAGGCGACTTTTTAGGGTTCCATTTCCAAATGGCAAAAAACGGAACCCTTATAGATTCGTCATGTCTGTCTGTCTGTCTGTCCGAGTATGTCACAGCCATTTTTTTCCGAAACTATAAGAGCTATGCTGTTGAAACTTGGTAAGTAGATGTATTCTGTAAACCGCATTAAGATTTTCACACAAAAATAGAAAAAAAAACAATAATATTTGGGGTTCCCCATACATAAAACTGAAACTCATTTTTTTTTTTCATAAAACCCATACGTGTATCTATGGATAGGTCTTCAAAAATGATATTGAGGTTTCTATTTTCATTTTTTTTTCTAAACTGAATAGTTTGCGTGAGAGATACTTCCATAGTGGTATAATGTGTCCCCCCCCCCCCCGTAACTTCTAAAATAAGGGAATGATAAAACTGAAAAAAATATATGATGTACATTACCATGTAAACTTCCACCGAAAATTGGTTTGAACGAGATCTAGTAAGTAGTTTTTTTTTTTATACGTCATAAATCGTAAACCACAATTTACCTTTCATTCAGTCAACTCAAACATAAAAATTTAAAAAAAAAAAACATAAACATAAACCTTATCAATAAACCGTGAAAACCTACCGGTTTGTACGGAACCCTCAGTGCGCGAGTCCGACTCGCACTTGGCCAGTTTTTAACTCTATAGTACGCACTAAATTTTCGAGGGCTAACCTTTCTGCCCCTTACGATAGCGCCTAATTGAGGCCATAAACTTTACTCGTATAAATGAGCCTATGTAATCAATATTTTTTTCACACATGTGTCACTCAGCTGTCACTTAGCAGACTGCCAAATCACTTGCGGTCCCCATTAGTACGGACACAAAGAAATGCTTTGGGTGGACATTCAGAGATAAATGATTATTCAGAAAAATCCTACCTAGTCACTAGATGTAGGTCTGTGGTTATAACAAGGGTATAGGCATAAAACGTTATTTAAGTAACACAATTATTCGAGAAATGAAACAGGCAACACTGTCTGTACAAATCCGTCCACAAATAAGAAACATATTACAATTGACGAGCTTTTTATCAGGCTTTCAAGAAAATACTTTTACATTTATGAGGGTCGAGATTATGTTACAATAAAGTGCTCGATTTTTATTTGTATTACGACAATTCTTTTGAACAAATAATGCTTTTTTTTTTGGAAAAAGTGTTGAACATTATTGAAAATAGAGTAGAAATATTATCGTTGCTTTTCAAAAATATTATAGTAAGCCCTTATTTTTAACCGACTTCAAAAAATGAGGAGGTTATCAATTCGACTGTATTTTTTTAAATGTTTATTACTCATAACTTTTGACTGGGTGAACCGATTTTGATTATTCTTTTTTTATTTGAAAGGTGGTGCTTCCCGAATGGTTCCATTTTAATTTGGTTCCATTCGGACAATGGGATCTATGTGAAAACCATATACGTCTTAAATTTGCATTAAGTATTTCCACGACAAATGGACGAATAACGCGATAAAGATTATTGCGAGGTATCTACCATAACTAAAAAGTTAAGTAAAAATAAAAACGTTTTACAAATAAATAACAACCGACTTCCTTAAAAAAAACACTACAAAGTCAAAAATAACTTTAATTTCGGAAGTCGGTGGCAAAAAAACCTTAAATACAGATCCTAAGACACCGAATCCCGAAATTAAAGTTATTTTTGTCTTTGTAGTGTTTTTTATATTTGAGTTGATAGGTATAAAAAATCTGCCACTGAATTTGAATTTCACACTACTGACAGCTCACTTCACACTGATTGACACTATTGATAACTCACTTCAAAAGGATTGACACAGGTCACAGTACTGCATGCTTGCCGCAGTCGGTCCGTAGATGGGTGACCATCGCAAAACACGTTAAGCCGTTGGTACCGGCTGTCATTGGTGGATATTGAATAGTCGTTTTGGGTAGTCAGAAGTCTGAAAGTCTGACAACCACTTACCAATGGGTATCGTAATACTCAGTAACTGGGTTGTGGCTGTTAGAAAGGCAGTCACTCAGCGTAAAATACTGTCATTCTGCTGCATCCGGTTGGACTAATAGCTGACCCCAATATTCTTGGGAACAGGCTAAGCAGATGATGATGACGGCCCCCACAAATCCCTGGTCCGATTTGCATGCACCCATAAGCACTTGCTTCGTTTACGAAAATTGCATTTGGTTCCCAAGAGAAATTATAATAGTCTGAAACTTTCTCGCTTTAGGTTCAGACATGGGTGAGTGAAGTGGCCAATATAAATGGTGTGCACTTATGATATCGGACGAACGATTTTTGTACCCGTATTGTTGTAAGTTTAGATCCCACAGAGAGATTCCCGAGAGATTGGATAAGTATGTGGACTAGTCTCTTTTATTTACGAAGTCTTGAAAGAAAGAAAATGTAATTCCACGGCCTACATTTTGTCCACATTCTAATAAATTTCCACACCATTTGTGTATTTACTTGGTTCAAATACCCAGAGTCTGCAATCTTATGTGTGTAACGCTATTACCCAGTAGACCGCGATTAGACTGAGTGGTTTCGTTGACTCAATTACCCCGCTGATATAATATAATCTGAGCTAGTAGAGTATACTTTGGGCCAACACGAGAAAATCAAGACTGTTAGTAAAAGACAAAAGCGATCAAATTATCTTCCTAAGAAATTCTGCCCTCACATCATTCAAAATCATTTTCGATTTCCCCAATGTCATATGCCAATATTTATCTGGTATCCATGAGCGGCAAAATTTGCATACTGTTTGATAATACCGAATATTTACGTAGTCCCTGTGTCAATTTGACTTTGCCTCATTTAATTAAAACCAAACCACACGGTAACGTGCCGGTAATGTATATTTTATATTTAGGCCGTAACTAGCCGATTTCTGGGTCATTAAAATGGGCCGTGATGTTGAGATTAAATTAAATTAACATAAATATCACCACGTCATCGTTGGTCTAGTGGCCACAAGGCTACTGCTATATGCTGATCTCGGGTCCGGCAAAGTGTCTTTTCGAAGTAGTTTTTCCATTTGGAATCAGCAGCCCGGAGTTTAGATTTGTGTCTGTATGATGGCAATAGGCTTGCTCCGCTTTACTTTGTGTAAATAATTTCATCACCGCTGCTCTCAAAACGGTGAATAAATACATCGCGAGAAAACCGGCATGCCCTAGAATCAACAATTCGAAGACATGTGACATCTACCAACGCGCACTGGACCCGCGTGGTAGATTACAGCCCACTCCCTCTCAAATAGAGGAGGTCTGTGTCCCTGCAGTGGGAAAATTATGGGCTGATTATGCTTGTGCTAAATAGGTACGAACTTAACTATTTGCTATTCTAATAATACTTGTTCAGAAATATTAAGTACAATCTAATAGCTAAATATAATATAATAAATAATGTGTACAAGTATAAAAAAGGGAAGAGCTCATTGGGCATCAAAAAATCCGTCCGCATCGCTGTCAGTTGGAAATTTGCCCAAACGGCATCTAAGAAGTTGACTACAGTATAACCAAGTTGGCAGTAGGCATGTGTTAAATACAGTACTTTAAATATTTTGCAGCAACTTCACCTCATTCTAGTGATAATTATTATGGAGAGTAACGAAAATTGGGAATTTACTTTACCACACTGATGCGACTCCATCAAATGGTCAAAGTGTGACCTACTTAAAAGTGACAGTACTTACTACGCTACAGAGATTAGGGTCCTCAGTTTGGAGAAGACGATACCCAAGCTGTATGGGTACTGGTGCCAATACACTGACTGATCGTTTGGAAGACCTGAAACAAAAAGCAGTCGTTTTATTAAAAAGGAACGAGACGACAATGCACAGGACGATTTTACTCAGTCGGAATCTATAGTAACCTCGAAAACCGTAGAAGTAGACCTCGCGTTGCCCATGAACTATGTCTATCGAACATAAGGGCACACCATTTTCCAACAAACAACCCAATTACTCCTTTATCTAACCCTAACAACCAGTTTATAAGTCCTGTTTCAAAGAAAACATTTCAAGGTTCCATTCTTCAATTAGAAAACTTAAAGGTACCACACTTTTTCTTTTTTTTTCTGGATGGGAAATCATCAAATGACTTCTCTCGCTCTGGGCGGAGCGGGAGGGCGTGTCAGACTTTTACTGACTAAAACCCACCAGTGTTCCTTTCAGTTGCCCATGTGCCAGGGTCACGGTATGTCTTTCGAACAATCTCGCGACCCTGGCAGAAGGTACCATACTTAAGGGTACTTCAGTAACAAGGCAAATAACCTTCATAGTTATACGATGCATTTACCGACAGATATTCTTATAAGCTATAATACAATATCTCTAAATAGTACAAAGTCACTGTTTTCGTCTGCCTGTTTCTTGGCTTTATCATCAGACTATATTGTTCCCACTGCTGGAACACAGGCCTCCTCTTGGTGAGGGGGAGTTGGCCATAATACACCACGCGAGCCCAGTGCGGGTTGGTAGATATCACATGTGTGGGATTTTTTTGTTCTAAGACTGGTTTTCTCACGATGATTTCCTTCACCGTTTTGAAAGCAGTGGTGATGAAATAATTTACACAAAGTACGTAAGTCGCGGCCGTTACTAGGGCCGTTACTGGGCCACCATTATTCTCAACCCGTTTCCCCGCTTACTTCTTCTAAGCCTCGCAACGTTTTTGATACGTTTTTCACTATCAGTTGAGAATTTATTATGGAAGGTTCACATGTAACAAATGCATGGAGTGTTAAATATTTTACGTTGGTACGGAGCTCTTCGTGTGCGAGTCGAACTCGCACTTCGCCTTTTTCGTACTAGTTTACTTCACCGTCGATATCAGCCTAGTATTTTCCCAACCATATCGGCGTCGGCGTACAGTCCAACAGGGCAGGAAGCAGATGAAGAAGAATATCAGTATTTTACATAAAGCGACAGTCTATGATTATACTTCTTAGAAAGACGACGGTTGACAGACGTGACGATAATTGTATCTATATTTCACTGACACTGTCGTAAGCTTTCAATTATAACAGCCTGTAATGACAGAAAGTAGGCAGTCAGGTAATTCTTATTTCCTGTCTTTAACTTATTTAAACTCAACCCACATTCCTTGCAAAAACGAGCGTCACGAACACAGGCTCAACAAGTAAGAAAACAAAATTAAAGAAACAACTTTATCCAGTTCTTGTCAAATTCACCATGTTCAGTTCAAAACAACTCGAAACGACAACACGATGAAAAGAAAACCTGGACGGAAAAGAAACTACGTTGATCAAAAGTAAAACTGAATTATCCCGCGTTATACAGGGTGTGGCGTAAGTAATGATCCACCGTTCAGGATTCGATGAACCAGATAATTAACTATAACAATTAAAAATTTTAACCATTTTTACCCAATTTTTTTTTTCAAATTTGCTCTTGAACTTAATGGTGTGTTAAAAATTGGGGTTAAAATTAGAGAAGAACCAACTTGTTCTTCAAAAGAGCTGAATTTACATAAAAAATCATAACGTATCATGATAGCTCTAGTATTCAGCAGTAATTAACAGAAATCAAAATGGAAAAATAATGGTTTTTGTTGAAACTACAAACAAATATGTAATAAAAGGTAGAAATTTCGTAAATAAAAGACAAAAATGAAATATTTTCGGAACCCTTGGGTAAAAATGTTTAAATTTTTTAATTGTTATAGTTAATTATCTGGTTCATCGAATCCTGAACGGTGGACCACTAATTACGCCACACCCTGTATATGTATCCACATTAACCAGTTGTCCCATTGTAATAGGAGTCTTTCATGAGTCTCAGGCAAAAATCAAGATACCAGGCTAAGAAAAACCTACTTGGCCAACCTTGGAAACGAAACCAGTCTAACTAATAGAATACTACATTGGAGGCATTCGAAAAAAATACATAGACATACATAAACTCATGCCATCGTCCTATGGGGTAGATAAACTACAGAACGCTACCTGCTACGATCCTTACATACTCCTTTTGCTTCATTTACGTTCATATATCTGGTCGTACACGCACGCCTATTGCGATTACTACCTACCTGAACTTTCTGAAGAAAATCACCTTCTGATTCCTTAGCACATCGTTCGTTAGTCATACATAGTGTCACCACAAATGCTTCACTAGAATCAAGAAAAAAAAATACATCTTTTCCTAATTATAATAATAATAACGAATAACGAAATAACAAACGAATGTAATGAAAAAATCATTAGAATATATTATACTGTCACACAATTAGAAACAAATAAAACAGCCTATAGAAAACAGTTACATGAGGATTTTATACATACATATCCAGAATTAGCACATATATCACAGCAAAGACTATCTGATCAAGTGAGAGCAATAATTAACAACCAATATATACACACCAGCAGATTAGAAGAAATTAAAAACCAGGTAGCTGCTGAATTAAATAATAAAAACACCAACACACACAATATTGAAGATATAAATAATGAGAATTTGAATACACAGCTACAGAACGATTTAGGACAACCTCAAGAATATATTCATACACTAAATACTCAAAATTCAAATTCCCTAACTTGTGACACATATGCGAATACCGTCACAACAAATGTGGTCCTAAATGATAACCTAGATATCGACATCATATCTCATACACACACAAACACAGGCGAAGACTGCAATCTCTTTAACAATATAGATATTGGGCAATTTGAACCTACCCAAACTAACTCTGATGCTGCTCCTGAAACCAACACAGAAATAGAAGCCACGTTTCAACAAGCTCAACAATTGTTTTCTGATACACACCCCACTAATAGGCCATACATTCCCAAGCAGAAGACATCTAGAAAGTTCTCTGCCATAGTTACTTATATTAATAATGTCATTCTCCCAAAGTCCACAAGTAAGGAAACCGAATTTATACAATTACAGACAATAATTTACTGTGCAGCATGGACGGCAGCTAAATGTAATGGAGCAAAAATATCAGACTCTATACAAAACGAATGCCGCTCAAATAAGCAGAGGAAACCAAAATGGGAAATTAGATTAGACACAAAAATAAAAAATCTTAGAGCAAGCATAGGTAGGCTCACACATTTCATTAATGGTAGCAGAAGTCAAAAATTAATAGCTGCAGTAGAAGAAATAAAAAGAAAATATCAACTACACGCGCAACACGAAAATTCAAACACACAGTTAGTACACTTTTTAGACACTTTAAAACAAAAATTAAACGCAGCATCCAGTAGACTTAAAAGATACATCACATGCACGAACCGCAAAATACAAAACACAAAATTTACCAATAACGAGAAAATATTTTATAGGAATCTTGTAGCTAATAATAGAGACACCACGAATCAAACCCTTGAGACACCTCCTCCCGAAGTATTACGACAATATTGGGCAAATATTTGGGAAAATCCAGTATACCATAATAATCACGCAGACTGGATTAATGAAGCAACACCAGAAATTCCCGAAATGGAGTTTGAATTCATTCCCGTAAACACGTTTATAGACGTCATCAAACGTACACACAACTGGAAATCTCCAGGCTCAGACAATATTCACAACTACTGGTATAAGAAATTCACTAGCATCCATCCATTCATATATAATCACCTAAACACATTCATTCAGTCACCACATTTGCTCCCATCATACATAACACATGGAGTAACATACATGATACCTAAGGACATGAATAACACCATAGATCCAGCCAAATATCGACCAATCACTTGTTTACAGACCTTTTATAAAATCTTGACAGCCTGTGTAAGTGAAATAGTATACGGGCACTTAACCAACCATAAAATTCTCGCAGAACAACAAAAAGGTTGTCGCAAGCATAGCCAGGGATGTAAGGAACAACTCACTATCGACGCGATTGCTATGAACAGCGCAGTAAAAAGCAAAAAAGACATTCATACCATGTTCATCGATTACCAAAAGGCCTATGATTCAGTCCCGCACAGCTGGTTGATACACGTCCTAAATATTTATAACATCCACCCCACACTCAGATTTTTCTTAGAATCTACCATGCAAAATTGGCAAACGGTACTTAAAATAAATCAAGCCTCCACGATTCTGATCACTGAACCAATCCACATAAAACGTGGTATATTTCAAGGCGATGCTCTAAGCCCTTTATGGTTTTGCATGGCACTCAATCCGCTATCACAACTACTAGATAAAACTAACACAGGATTCACATTGTCAAACGAAAACACACAATTCACATTGACACATCTAATGTATATGGATGATATTAAGTTATACGCAGCAGATAAATCATCACTCTTTCATCTAGCGGATACTACACAAGACTTTTCTAACGACATTAATATGCAATTTGGAGTAGACAAATGTAAAATTTTGTCAATAGTAAAAGGAAAACCACAAAACAATAGTTACACACTTGGATCAGGTCAATCTATTGAGCCAATGGATGAACACAGTACTTACAAATACCTAGGTTTCAAACAGTCAAGACAGATAGAACAAAAGATGACAAAACAAGAACTACTCAAAAAATTTACACATCGTCTTAACCTTATTTTTAAAACCAACCTTAACTCCAGAAATACAATAAAAGCTATCAACACATTCGCAATACCCATACTTACATACTCCTTCGGAATTATACGATGGTCAAAAACAGATATCAGAAAACTACAGCGTACTATCAATACACTCCTTACCAAACACAGAAAGCACCATCCTAAATCATGCATACAGCGACTAACGCTACCACGTCAAGAAGGAGGAAGAGGATTAATAGATATACACAATTTACATAACAAACAAATACTTTCACTCAGATCGTACTTTCACAACAGATCAGAACATTCATCACTACACAAACATGTAACAGAAGCAGATAAAAAACTTACACCACTCAACTTACAAAATAGAAACACTCAAATTAATGAAAATCTCATAAGCACACAGCAAAAAATTGCAGCATGGTCTGGAAAAGCGCTTCATGGAAGACACCGAGCTTACCTGAGTCAACCACACGTCGACAAAATTAAGTCGAACGAATGGCTCAAACGAGGTGAATTGTTTCCTGAAACTGAAGGTTTCATGCTTGCGATCCAAGATCAAGTAATAGTAACCCGTAACTACAGAAAGTACATAATAAAAGACCTTAATCAGCCGTCTGACACATGCCGACATTGCAACAGTGCTTCTGAGACCATTCAACACATAACAGGGGCCTGTAGATCACTCGCACAGACAGATTATAAACACCGACATGACCAAGTGGCCGCAATCGTACACCAACACTTAGCACACCAATATAAACTTATAAGTGAAATGATTCCCTATTATAAATACAAACCTGAAATTATTTTAGAAAACAGGAATCATAAAATCTATTGGGACCGAACAATAATTACAGACAAAACTATACACTACAATAGACCTGATATCACCGTTCACGACAAAATAAATAAAACAGTTTACTTAATAGATATAGCTATACCTAACTCGCACAATATTCAAACTACAATATCTGAAAAACTTAGTAAGTACCAAGACCTCGCCATTGAAATTAAAACCCAATGGAAAGCACAAACAGTCCATATCGTTCCTATAGTACTCTCATCTACCGGTGTAGTACCGAAGGCTCTCACACAAAGTCTAAACACTCTACACATGCCTTCTCACACACTTTATATGCTCCAAAAAGCCACCATACTCAACACCTGTCGCATCACACGAAAATTCCTGACTTCTTCTACACTATCATCCACCTTTTCAATTTAAATTTCCCCTTTACACACTTGGTTCCGGCCCGTGTGTAAGGTCGTAAACTCTCTTAAATGGGAAGAAAAATAAAGAACTCAAAATAATAATAATAATGATAATAATAGTGACTCTAGAGCTACACGACCAAAACTAGCCGTACCAGCTTGGCAGTGCAGAATTGAGCGTCGTATTAGTGGGGCCAGAGCGCTCATCGGCAAACTAATCTGTTTCAGGGAGGGCAACACTCGCCCTAGAGTGATGCGCTTTGTGAGACGGGCGTTCTCAGGGACTGATACCAGCCCTCAGGATTTTATGTCCCGTGTCACAGAGCGCATAGACTTCCTGAAGCAGAAAGTTTATGCATGGGCAAGCCGTATTCGTAGGTATAAGCGGCGAGTGGACCGATACACTCAGAATCGCACCTTCCAGAGTGATGAAAGGTGGGTTTATAGGGCTTGGGAGCGACCGACCCAAGGTGTGGCTGACACGCATCTACCGGATAATGACGCCATGTGTTCTTTTTGGCACAGTATCTGGTCGGTGCCTGTCAGTCACACCGAAGGTGATTGGACTAGAGAAGTCGAGCGAACCTGCGATCCTATAACAGAAATGGGGGCTATTACTATCTGCCCCCAAGATGTTGCTCGTGCAGTTCGTCCGTTGCCCAACTGGAAGTCTCCAGGGCCGGACGGGCTGCACAACTTCTGGATAAAATGGTTTGTAGGATCGCACGCTCGCTTGGCGGCTCAGTACCAGACTGCTTTGGAGTCTGGTTCGCTACCCCAGTTTCTTACAACAGGAGTTACCCACCTGCTCCATAAATCAGGTAGCACCGCGGAACCCAAAAATTATAGACCGATAACGTGTTTACCGACGGTCTATAAAGTTCTTACATCCATTTTGAGAGCTAAAATTTACAATCATATAGACACTAACTCCATCATGTCTGTCTCTCAAAATGGATGTAGGAACGGGTCCCGCGGTACTAAGGAGCTGCTCCTCATTGATATGGCCATTAGCCAACAGGTTCGTCGTTCCCGAAAGGATCTGTCGACATGTTGGATAGATTACAAGAAGGCCTATGACTCGGTGCCACATACATGGCTCATGAGGGTGCTGGAGTTGTATAAAGTAGATGCAACTCTACGCGCCTTCCTGATGTCATGTATGGGGCAATGGAGAACGGTCCTTCGCTATCCAGGATGTCGAAATATCCAGAGGAATAGCGAGCCGATAAGGATTGAGCGAGGCATATTTCAGGGCGATAGTTTGAGTCCGCTTTGGTTCTGCCTAGCTCTGAATCCTCTGAGCACACTGCTTGAGGATTCAGGTATAGGCTATCGGTTGAGAAGAGGTGGTCAGGTTATATCACACCTCCTTTACATGGATGACCTTAAACTCTTTGCCCACAACAATTTGCAACTGATGGAACTACTGAAGATAACTGAATCCTTCAGTAGCGCCATCAGGATGGAATTTGGTGTGGACAAATGTGCAGTCATGCATGTAAAGCGAGGGGAGATTGTGGAATCCGTGGGAACCCAACTCTCGGATTCCACAAACTTTCGAGCCCTCTCCACATCCGAAACCTATAAGTATTTGGGTATGTCGGAAGCTTTGGGAATCAATGTTACTGACATGAAGCAATCGTTGAAGGAGCGCTTCTTTAGCCGCCTGAAGAAAGTATTTAATAGTCTTCTCTCAGGCGGAAACAAGGTGCGCGCCTTCAACGGTTGGGTCATGCCGGTTTTGATGTACTCTTTCGGCATACTCAAATGGACTCAGACCGAACTCGACACCCTGGATAGAAGGGTCCGTACGCTGCTGACTGCATATCGAATGCATCACCCACGGTCATCGGTTATGAGGCTGTATATCCCGCGAAAGTGTGGGGGTCGAGGCTTTTTAAACGTTAAGACTCTCCACAATCGCGAAATATGCAGTCTCAGGGAATATTTCCTGGAAGCCGACGTGGGGATGCATCGAGATGTGGTCGCGGTGGACAAGGGCCTCACCCCGCTCTCCTTGGCTAACGAGAACTGGCGCAAGCCTGTAGTACTTGACACTAATGACCGCATGGAGGTATGGCAAAGTAAGGAGCTCCACGGACGCTTTTTCCGGGCCCTACACGGACCTGACGTAGATTTTCTAGCGTCCGTAGCCTGGCTGCGTTTCGGTGATCTCTTTGGAGAAACCGAAGGTTTTGTTTGTGCAATTATGGACGAAGTTATGATGACGAACAATTACCGGAGATTTATTGTGAAAGACGGCACGGTGGACATCTGTCGGGCATGCCACCGTCCCGGGGAATCAATTAGACACATTATCTCTGGGTGTTCTCGTCTAGCTAACGAAGAGTACTTGCATAGACATAATCTTGTAGCCAGGATTATCCACCAGCAACTTGCTCTGAAATACTGCCTTGTGGAATCAGAAGTGCCGTACTACAGGTATGTGCCCGACCCAGTTCTTGAAAACGGCCATATCACACTGTACTGGGATCGATCCATCATCACTGACAGGACTGTTGTTGCAAATAAGCCTGATATAGTGGTGGTGGATCGACTAGAAAGGCGCACAATGATTGTTGACATAACGGTTCCGCATGACGAGAACCTCGTGAAAGCCGAAAAAGATAAACAAATCAAGTATCTTGACTTGGCTCGCGAGGTTGTCGACATGTGGGATGTGGACTCAGCGATCATTGTGCCGATAGTCGTCACAGCCAATGGGTTGATAGCCAAGAGCCTCGACCAACACCTGAAGAGGCTCTCGTTAAGCAGTTGGGTCAAGGGCTTGATTCAGAAAGCGGTACTTCTGGACACGGCTCGCATTGTCAGGAGGTTCCTCTCTCTGGAGCCCTGACCGCCGGTAGCTTGGACCCTGTTCCCGATACCGGTGGGCTACTATTTTTTATATTTTTAAATGTTTTTATTTTATATTCTAATATTTAAAAATATAATTTATAAGTTTTTAAAATGAATAAAGGAAATAATAATAATAATAATAATAATCTTTATTGACATAGAAGTATGTTACATTATTATATGGAAACCCTGACTCCTGCGCTAGGTTGTAACCTGTGTTACAGGAATCAGTGTCTTCTCCCAGTAGTTTTACACAAAAATTATGCAATAAGATTTAAACAGTTTTACATCACACAATATCTGCTTAAGGCGTATAAATGTATGTGTGTGTGTGTTTGTGTGTGTGTGTGTGTGTGCGTGTGTATGTATGTGTGTGTGGTGCGGTGTGTGTGTGTGTGTGAGTATGGTGGGTATCGTGGTATTTATATATTTATCTTGCATGTTTATAATGGGAAGCGCTAATTGCAGGGTTTATGTTATTAAGTTTTCTGTCTGTATGTAATCTAGTGTTTGTAGAAAGGTGTTTATTTTCTTTTTAATTTCATTTTTGGGAAATGGGTTGATATCTAGGGTCTTGTTTACCTTATTGTAGATATGCGTAGCAAGAAAAAGATGTTGCCTTCTAGCTGAGGCAGTCTTACATTTGACGTATTTACAAACATTAGTGACTGTTCGTTTACTTTTGTAACTATTGTTTATAGGTGTGATTAGGTGTTGCTTCAATGTGATATTGAGAACATATAGCTGTCTTACTGTGAGCACTGTACAATTTTGGTACAAAGTTACGGTCGGGAAACGGTATGGTTTGAAGGTCATGACTTTGAGCAATGATCTTTGAGCTCTTTCAAGGTGGATCATAATTGTTTTACAGGCTCCTCCCCACACCGTAATACAGTAACCAATTATCGATTGGGCTAAAGAGAAGTATAAAGTGCGAAGAAGATCAAAATCAGCCACAAGTCGAAGTTTCTTAAAGGCCCAAATAAGTTTCCTCACTCTGGAGGCAGTTAATTCGACTTGAGGCCGCCAGCTCAATTTTTCGTCCAGTACTACACCTAAGTATTTTATGTTTGTTGTTTGTGATATTGTAAGACATGCACACTGGAGCCTATTTCCAGCAAAGTTGCAAGAATGTACCTTTAGGGTTACTGCTACTGGTTTGGTATTGGCAAACCTGAACTGCAAGTATGAAGTTTTGGCAATGTTAAGGGTAAGTAAGTTTTCTTCCAGCCAGTTACTGACTTTACAAAGTCCCAGCTCAGCCACACGCTGCGCCTCCTCCCAAGTCTCTCCATGAAATATGAGCGCGGTGTCATCAGCGTAGCTAAATATTCTACCCTTAAAAAGTTGTTGCTGACACAGATCGTTTACATATACCAGGAAGAGACTCGGGGAGAGGGCACTGCCCTGCGGCACACCACAGGTAACGTCTGCTTCGCTACTGACGATTCCACCTATCTTTACCCTTTGTGTCCTATCACTCAGAAACTCCGTAAATATACTGAGAGCTTCTCCCCGGATTCCTATGTGGGCTAGTTTAGTCACAAGAGTGGGAACAGAGACGGTGTCAAAGGCCTTGGCTAGGTCGAGAAAAACTCCTATGCATTTCTGTTTAGCATCGACCTTTTCAGCAACGTGATCAACTAGTTGACCAACAGCCTCTTCTGTGCTTTTCCCAGACCTAAAACCGTACTGTCCTTCAGATAGTAAATTGTTTTTATCTAAAAAACTAACGAGCCTAGTATTCAATATCTTTTCTAGTATTTTTGATAGAAAAGATATTGAATACTAGGCTCGTTAGTTTTTTAGATAAAAACAATTAAAATTATATTCAGACTACCATTAATTGTTTCATTAGATATGACCTACTATTATCACATTATAATTAGAGGCAATTTACTGACGAACGTTTCACAATTTAGGATTTAATTACAATGTTAAACAAATGAAACAGACTATTAGAGCCTTTATTACTTCTTTTGTAAATAGGCACCTATCACAGTGAAGTTAAATGATTTGCGAATAACCTTTTAAGATAAAAACCGGCCATATTTTTCGATCGTAAACAAATTCCATGATGTCATGGAAGAACGCAAAACGTTTTACGTTTCACCTAGATTCGTAACAACATTATTGGCTACAGTAGGTCAGTAGGTCATTTGATATTGTGGATTTCAATCTAAACAGTTTTGAATCTAGATTTGAGACGGTTCTTCGTGCCTGAGTGCGTCGCAAATGTTGTTGCTTTTGATTTTAGCATAAACAGCCTATAACATTCCCACTGCTGGGACACAGGCGTTCTCTCTCCGAAAGGCAGTGAACAACCACGCGGGCCCAGTGCGGGTTGTGGATGTCACATAATATGTCTTTGAACTTTTGGTGTGGTGGCCGGTTTCCTCACGACGTTTTTCCTACACCGTTTCGAGAGCAGTGGTAATGACATGATGTGATATTTACACAAAGTAAGGCTCCTGCGTGGGTTCGAACCCACGATCTACAACTCGTAAGTGTGGTTCGTTACCACTGGGTGCTGGGTCAGCACTGACTTTACTTTAAAATACCCTTTAGCCTTTAGCCTTTACTTTAAAATACCTTTAGCTTTCCACCGACCCGTGTGGTGCCGGACGTAAAGAATAACACCACCCAATTTCTTCCCTTGGGTGTCGTAAAAGGCGACTAAGGGACTTACTCGAGAATGGGCAGTAGCGTTCTCTATGCATTTTACCACCATACTGCGATCGCCAACCCGCCTGCCAAGCGTGGCGATTATGGCAAAGCCCCCAAATTGGGGGAGGCCTAAGTCCAGCAGTGGACGTCTTACGGCTAAAATGATGATGATGAAGTGTGTACCTACTTGAAAGGTATTTGTTGATTGTATTTTTAAGAAAATTACCTACGCTAAACCAAAGATTCTTTCATTTTTAGACAATTTTTCCAACTCTCCACTCATCTTAAAAAGTGCTCCTTTTGCGAAGTGCACCAATTGAGAAGTGCACCAGTTGCTAAGTTCACCATTTGAGCATGGTGTACAAGTTGAGATGTGCACCAAATGCATCAAACCCATTATAACGATCCACAAAGTGGATTAAATGCATCAAACCCATTATAACGATCCACAAAGTGGATTAAATACGTATTATTGAAGCTAACGCAGTAAGTAGCAAGCAAAGTCAGTAAGAGACTATCAATTTAATTCAAGTTCGACATGCGGCAAACGTATCAGACACAGTCCCGCTTCTGATTAGTTGCTTTTGGGATGACGTTGGCGATTTGTGTGTTGGTGCGCAGCACTATAACATGATCTGTTAATCTGACTTTAGAGTTTTTTATTACCTACTTAGGTAGGTAACGTAACTAGCTAGGCCAGGGCTATAACCTAAAGAAGTAATACTGAGCCAGTTAAAGACTGAAAATTATTTATGAGTCAATGAAAGAATCGTCTCTTCATTTGGTTTTCAAATTTTTTCTTAAATAGTTTGTGATATTTAAAAATCGCTGTCACGTAGATTATGAAATTGAAATACAATCTGCGCTCTTTATTGGACCGTAAGTATTAAATAGCTTTGAAAATTAAAGTGTTCATTTCAAATTCCCTTTTACCTTCCTTTGAATCAAACTCGATAATCTTGTTCACAAATTTTCCTCTAATATAAAATACGATATACAATTTTGTTTTCATAATTCAGATTACGAATTATAAATTATTTTATGTTAGGGAACGGCTCGAATATTCCTAGAATCAAAACGGAATGAGGTTATCAAGTTATACATTGACGCCTGTTTTCCCCCGAAACGTTAGGCCGACGTCACAGTACACCCACATTTCGTCTTTTATCGTTAAGTCCTATGTAATAGTGGGCAAGCTATTGCCATCAACCAGGCCCTAAACAACACTGCAGCTATGATATTCTCTAAGAGACGATGTTGTACCTTATTTCATTTGAAAAAACAATACGACATTACATTACATTTAACACATAAAATTAAGTTATATAAAACGGAATCAATATAATAAGCACAACATTTTCCACATATTTACAAAGAGGTATGCTTTAATCCTCATCGGTAAGGTAGTTATAATTCACATTCTAGGACACATTTAATATCTTTATAAACTTACTAGTCAGTTACCAGAAGATTTATGTAATTTGTTCAGTACATTAACAAAATTACTTCGAAAAGCATTTCTATTCAGCATAAATAAATTATCTTGGCTAAACGACGAGCTTGTCGTCGAGACAGCATTGAGATCGATCGAGCGTGCAACGCTGATTCATACGGTATTCACTAACTCATTTATGGTAGTCGACGAACTCATGCTTGTAACCTCCCGTCGCTGTTTTGTAGATAAATTAGGCCTTGCAACAAATTTCTTTAAATCACAATCGATCAATCTCGACCGAGAGTTTTATGGGCTTAAAATATTTCAGTTGAAGTTTCTAACTGACGGCCGTCGCAATCTTGTAGCTAGTCACAGCTTAGTGAATACCACATTGCCAAGTTCACAGCTGCGGCAGCGCTGCGCACAAGCCTGTATCTTTAGAGAATAGCACTGCTGGAGAATTCCTGATGGAAAAGCTCACTTTCCTCGACATCAAACCAAGGACCTCACGCTCAGCAGAAGCACTTGTGACCATCGGACACATGTAGCAGACAAATTACTTTAATATATCAATAAAAATAATAAAAAACAACGTATTATAATCAGCTGTTGTTTGCTAAAAACGAATAGGCATTATCATCTGATCAAATCATAATCGTCCCGAAGACAGGCGCGACGTGTTTGTAGTAGAACAATTTTTATGATAACATCGTGCGAACGGTTATACAAGAATTGCTTCGCGCCGTCGGCGTCGAGTCCCACTTATCTGAGCCTTTATAACAGACACGACGATCAATGAACCACCAAAATAACTGCTATACTGCTACACCTGTGGTGCTGTTATTTATTCGTTGATTACGTTTTTTTCGGGGGTAGGTGTTAAAAAAGTGAAGACGTTTTTTTTATTTCGGAATTTTACATAAAATATATTTAATTCAAAATACTGATTAAGTTACATGAGTACTTAGTTTACAAGAGTAATATATCTAGTACTCACGTTTGTGGCACATAAATGTGACATAAACACTACAAACACAACACCACCTGCCAGCTCATCATCTGCACTATCACAAAGCATTTATTAGCACTACATCACAGAATGTCACAACTTGCTGAAGTCCTTGCTGCCCAGAAAACGCTAGAGGATAATTTTTTGAGGAAGATGGGTGAGCTTGAAGCACAAATCCAGTGCGCCGGTCCTGCCAAGGACACAGTGGCAAAGATAGCCGAAGAGTTCCGTACTTTCCGGGAGCTCATATTTTCAATGCTGGGTCTGCTGCGAAGTCAAATCAGCGAGTGTGCCAAACAAATTGATGGTCTGGAGACCAGGCACCGGCGGAAAGCATTGGTTATCCAAGGTCTTGCTGAAGTGGACAACGAAGACAGTGCAGCAGTCATACTGGAGGTTCTCCATACGAAGCTTGCCCTCAAAAATCTCACAGTGTCCTCAATTAAAGCCTGTCATAGGCTTGGAGTCCAAAGCAAGGAGCATCATAGGCCTATTCTAGTTAAGTTCGCCAGTGTGGACATCAAGGCCTCAGTTTGGAAGGCAAAGACAGGCTTGAAAGGTACCAAAATTTCTGTGAAGGAGTTTTTGACTAGAGCGAGGCAATCTGTCTTCGGAAGGGCGCGCGAGCACTTTAGTATGCGGTCGTGCTGGACTCAAGACGGCGTCATCTGCATTAAGGCCTCTGATGGAAGTCGGCACAAGGTTACTTCTATTGAAGAGTTAAAGCCTCTGATGGCCAAGTATCCTAAGGCGCCAGGCGCGACTCCATCAACAAGATGAAGGACTTTCGTTGCTGCCGGGAGCCTGAAAAACATATTACGTCATTATGGTGAATGTTTACTTTGATTTCTTGTTGTTTTCATTTTTATATTCATAATATTTACTTACTGCTGTGTAGTTGTCCCGTCTAATAATTTTATTCGTTTTGTGCCCCGATTGATTGCTAATCTCTGTTTTTAATATTGAGTAGTGAATTGGTTTTTACCCTCTTCAATGTTTAATTGTTTATTTTGGTCTTGGGTCAACCTCAACTCACGTTATTTTGTTATAAGTGTCATCTTGTCAAAATAGACAGTAATGTCAAACTGACGTTGAGGTGCCAAGCAGTCGTTCGGAAATAGCTACTTAATATTACTATCGTATCGTTTTTCTATGCGCTTTACTGAATCTGTTGTTGGGTCTTAGGTGAGCCATTGTTTTTCATTTTTTTATTTTTAATATCTTTTACAGTTTTTATATTTGGGAACTACGGTTTTTGCTTTTAAAGTGATCTAAAAATGTGAACAGGTTATGTTAAATGTAATTTGTGCTGAATATTATGTTTTAATTGCTTTTATTGTATGTGTTGGCTGGCGGGTGATGCAGTTGCACTTATTAGTTACTCCGATTTTAGCAATAGCATATTAATATTTATATATATATATATATTTCTTTAATTTAACTATTTATATTTATGTCAGACAATGAGTCTTATTTTTCTGCCAATCAATCTACTGCCTCTTCTAGCGATGAGAGTTTTTGTTCTTTCAGCTACACCCTTGGTGACTTTATGCAACAAAATTTCAATGATCAGTCTAATCGGTTGGTGAATGTGTGTCATATTAATGCTCAAAGTGTGCCCAGCCACTACAGCGAGCTGTATGACTCATTTAATAACAGCAACGTTCACGCCATCCTGATCTCTGAAACTTGGCTCAAACCACATCTCCCGTCCACCACTTACCCTCTTACCGGTTTCGTTCTTATACGGAATGATCGAATTGGTAAAGGAGGGGGTGGTGTGGCCATATACCTTCGCAATGACTTTCCCTTTAAAATACTTGCTTCTTCCTCTTCAAATTATTCTGCTTCTGCTGAGTTTATTTTCCTTGAAGTCTGTGTCAAAGGAGCTAAAACCATCATTGGTGTTATCTACTGTCCTCCCACTGTCGATTACTTCACTGAATTCGAATCAGTACTTGAATCTTTGGGTTCGGAGTACGCACATCATATCATCATGGGTGATTTCAACACAAACATCCTTGCCCAAAACTCCCCTCGGTCCCGTAAGCTCCTCCACCTGATCGAGTCAGCTAGTCTGCACGTGTTGCCACTCAAACCTACTCATCATAACACTGTTGGCGATGACACCTGGCTCGACCTGATCCTTACCTCGAATCCTTCCCTTGTTTCCTCTCACGGTCAACATGACGCTCCTGGCTTTTCTCATCACGACATGATTTTCCTTTCTTATATCCTGAAACCTCCTAAACCTAAGCCCAAAGTTCTGTACAGGCGTTGTTTTGCACGGATGAATGTCGAGAAGCTAAAGGAAGATGCATCTGTGGTCAATTGGGAGCATTTGACGGAAGCCACTTCAGTTGACGACAAGGTTGCCATCTTCAACGAAGTTGTAGTCAATCTTTATAACATCCATGCTCCCGTCAAAAAGGTAAAGTTAAAACGCCCACCTGCACCATGGATGTCTAAAGGAATCCAAATGGCAATGCGACGTCGGAACCGCGCGTTCCATAAATTTAAAAGGGATCGTACTGACGAGAACTGGACATTGTACAAGGCTGCAAGGAATAGATGTAATCAGATGATACGCAACGCTAAACGCCGCCACATCTTTGATACTATCAATTCTTCGTCTTCTGCCGATATTTGGAAATTCCTTGGAACTCTTGGTATCGGCAAATCGCGACATTTAGATCTTCCTAGCTCAATTGACTTAGACGATCTCAACCGGCATTTCTCCACTGTTCCTACCATGGATCGTCTAACCAAGCAGCAAACTCTTTCTCTAATCTCAGGTCTAACGCGTCCTCAAATTAATCCTTTCAGTTTCATTCCAGTTGACCCGGGAGAGATCAGAAAAATCATTCTCTCCATCAAATCCAAAGCGGTAGGATGTGACAATATCACCCGTGGTATGATCATAACTATTCTGGATCATCTCCTACCCTCGATTACCCACATTATTAATTTTTCCTTATTCACCGGAGTATTCCCTTCCCTTTGGCGCAAAGCCTATGTTCGTCCACTACCTAAGGTTTCTAACCCCTCTCTTCCCACTGACTTCCGTCCAATTTCTATCCTTCCCTTCTTATCCAAAGTGCTTGAGGCCTGTGTGCACAAACAATTCTCCAACTTTGTTCATCATAATTCTATCATTAGTCCGCTTCAATCTGGGTTTAGGCCTGGGCACAGCACTGTTTCCGCCCTCCTTAAAGTGACTGGCGATATAAGGGCAGGATTGGAAGATACCAAAGTTACTGTTCTAGTATTAGTGGACTTCTCGAATGCCTTTAATACCGTCAGTCATGACATCCTGTTAGCCATTCTTTCATTTGTTATGGTCTCTCCCGAAGCACTGGAATGGTTCTCCTCTTACCTTCAGGAACGTCAGCAGTCTGTTCATGCTGGAGATTCTTCTTCTTGCTGGCGTGATTTGAAAACTGGCGTTCCTCAAGGCGGTATACTTTCTCCTCTTCTATTTTCTATTTTTATTAATCTAATTATTTCCGAACTTCAGTGTGCGTATCATCTGTATGCAGATGACTTGCAGCTATACTTTCAAGGGAAGGTTGATGAATTACCTGACGCTATTAGCAAACTAAACAGGGACTTGATAGCCATAAAATCCTGGGCTGATAGATTTGGTGTAGCTGTAAACCCTACGAAGTGTCAGGCGATCATCATTGGCAGTCCTCGTAGTATTAGCAAGATGGTTGGTACAATCTTGCCACCGATTCTCTTCGACGGTACGATCGTTCCTTTCAGCACTGACGTTAAGGACCTAGGCTTGCATATCGATAACTCTCTGAACTGGCATACTCAAGTCGCTAGGGTAAGCCAAAAGGTTACTGGAACGCTGCGGGCTCTGTACCGATTAAAAAACTTATTACCATCGACCACGAAGACAATGCTTGTGCAGTCCTTAATTTTCCCTATCATCGATTATGGTGATGTGTGTTACTATGACCTGAATGCAGATCTCCTCAACAAACTTGACCGTCTTCTCAATAACTGCATTCGATTCGTTTTCAATTTGCGTAAATATGATCAGGTTTCTGCGCATCGGTGCCTTCTTAAGTGGTTGCCCATACGCCAGCGCAGAGAGCAAAGGGCGCTGACCACATTGTTTTCGTTTCTTGATTCTCCCTCTTCCCCTGTTTATCTAGCCCCACACTTTCAGTACATTTGCGCCAACCACAATAAAAATTTACGCTCATCGCACAATCGTCTTCTTCAGTGTCCCATTCATCGCACAGACTTCATTCACTCTTCTTTCTTTGTCCAGTCTATCGCTCTGTGGAATGCGCTTCCCCAGGAAATCAGGATGGTAACCAACCGATTGACCTTCAAAGTTAAAGTTCGCGAGCACATTCGCAAGAAGTTGGCAGTATCATCACAACGGTAATGTTTCGTCATTGTTTGTCTCATTTGCTTTTAGTAAATTTGATTATTTATGTTTATGTATGTATGTATTTTTATATTTATATATAGTTAGGTATATGTATTATGTTTATGATTTAAATAGGTATACGTTTATATTTGAATATCTTCAATTTCATTGCACCTACCACTGTTTGTCTCTGCATCATCCAAAGGTTGACTGGTAGAAAATGCCTATGGCATTAAGTCCGCCTCTGTACGTGTATGTGCTTAAAGTGTAAAATAAATAAATAAATAAATTACGCGGCCGTCAAAAGGTTTTATAGAAATCCAATTAAATTAATGGACTCTTGTGACTGACAGGAACAACATTAAATGCAAAACACATTGCCATCATCGCGGTCACTCGTGTGTTATCTACATATCGACCGATATTACCTACTTCATTGCAATGGCGACACTATAATTATGATGGCTTGTGACGTTTGCATATTTTATGTTGCTAAATGTGAATAAAAGATACAGAGAAATAGTGAATTTATAGAACTCATAGCTGTATTTTTACACAACTGCGCAACAACAAGAACATGGTCATGTTTCTCATGCTTAATGCTGTATTTTCACCCGACTTTGTTACAGCAAACAAATGATTTTCATTCCTTCACTATCGACGTCATTACCGTTATTCTACTGCCTTTATCCCAATTTATTAGGGATCGGCGGAACATGTTCATGTATTTGTATGATAGATTCTTTATACTCTCAAAGCATCGTAACGCCTGAATGGGTTTTAATAAATGAGGTAGCTATCGATGTATCGGGGTTGTGCGATGGCGAAAGGCTCAATTTTATCGCAATAATATCAAAATTGCGAATTTTAGACGTCAACAATTATGATTTGTAAGCTGTCACAGGCGCCATCATAAAATGCCGTGCGTTTATTTGGATTCTTAGTAGGTATGTAGGTGTTTAAAACCATTTTAAATAAATGAAAAATGGTTTAAAACCACGACCATGTGGGCCGTACATAGATTACGCATTATTAAAAAAAACCGGCCAAGTGCGATTCGGACTCGCGCACCGAGGGTTCCGTACAAACCTGCAGTTATTCACGGTTTAAGCATAAGGTTTATGTTTATGAAATTAATTTTTTTTTTTTTAATTTTTATATTTGGGTTGACTGAATGAAAGGTAAATTGTGTTTTACGATATATGACGTATTAAAAAAAAAAAACTACTTACTAGATCTCGTTCAAACCAATTTTCGGTGGTAGTTTACATGGTAATGTACGTTACATATTTTTTTTAGTTTTATTATTCCCTTATTTTAGAAGTTACGGGGGGGGGGACACACATTTTAACACTTTGGAAGTGTCTCTCGCGCAAACTATGATTTTATTTGCTTATGTTTAGAAAAAAATGATATTAGAAACCTCAATGTCATTTTTGAAGACCTATCCATAGATACCCCACACGTATGGGTTAGATGAAAATTTTTTTTTGAATTTCAGTTCTATGTATGGGGAACCCCAAATATTATTGTTTTTTTTTTCTATTTTTGTGTGAAAATCTTAATGCGGTTCACAGACTACATCTACTTACCAAGTTTCAACAGCATAGCTCTTATAGTTTCGGAAAAAAGTGGCTGTGACATACTCGGACAGACAGACAGACAGACAGACGGATATGACGAATCTATAAGGGTTCCGTTTTTTGCCATTTGGCAACGGAACCCTAATTAAGTGAAAGAGGCTAATTGAAATCATTCACCACTTTATTAATCTATGTGAAGTCATAGGTATGTCCTATATCATACTTTTACTTAAAAATAAAAAAATAAAACTATTATACTTACGTATACTTGACATAAGTTTTAATAGCTAAACTGAACCAAAAACAGTTACAAAAAATATGTATACCGGATGACATTTTTTACTGTCTCGACCTTCATATGGTGTGTTGTGTAACTAGAATAGAAGGCAGGAGGGCCTTCAGATTCATAGCAGGTGACTACAGGAGCGCGGGAAGCGGGCGGACGGGTATGCGTGTGTGGCTCGTGCGCCTGCGAAAGATCAATGAGGCCGCCTATCGGCCGGCTTCAAACAGTAGGACCACGCTACGAAATCATTGATACATGCCGCGCATTGAGTAGGGTGCGTATGATTTGAGTTTCGATAGATTTTAATTGTTTTTTTTTTTATTTTTTCCCAATTTCTGTTTTTGTTGTTCTAGTATGAAAATGTTACTTTAAATGTGTAGTATTTATTACTAGATCAATTTCATTACATGTTATTCAAAAATAAAAATAATAAAAATTTCTGTGCTGAGGCTTCTACTACGTTCACCAATTACACCCATTTTTTTTTCAAGACGTTATAAAATATCGAACAAATTAATAATCTTCATTTAAGGAAGTACGATTCTTGTGTTCTTCACGGGGCTTGTGGCAAAAAAATAACAACCGCACGGGTTGATCGTTCAGGTTAAGCTACGCTTGCCGCGTTTTGTACGTGGATGGGTGACCATCTTTACATACCAAGACCCTTCCATGCTTTGGAAAGCACGTTTAGCCGTTCGATCTGGCTGTCTTTTGTAGATCTTAGAGAGTCACTACTGGTCGTCAGAAGCCCGAAAATCTGACAACCAGACTTACCAAGGGGTATCGTATTACCCAGTAACTGGGTTGTGGAAGTCAGATAGGCAGTCGTTCCATATAAAATACTGGTACTCAGCTGCATCTGGTCAGACTGGATGCCGACCCCAACATATGTAGTTGGGAAAAGGCAGATGATGATTTAATGAAGCACGTTTCTTTGAGTCCCTGAAATAAGATAACATCCCTACTTAAATATAGCTTATAATAATACCTAGAAAAAAAAAAAAAACACACGAACCACTAATACACGGATTTTTTTTAGTTAATCTGAATTCAAGTACAAACTGTATATTTAGCTGTTCAATTTTCTTGCACACAATATTGAGATGGCAAACGCTCTCATCTAAAATGTCAATTAGCTTTGATAAATGATGACGCATTACCAGACAGGAAAAAAAAAAGAAAATGAAGTTTCAAAAAAAACCTCACACCCTATTTAGGTCGTCTAAGTGAAAAAATGAGGTTATTCTACAAGTAAGTTCACGTGTACTAGTGAAGAGAGCAAACATGACCTATTGCCCGACAGTCCGGGCCTTAGTCCATTCAACCACTATAACAAGGTTCAACGAATCCGATTCACGTTCACTGAAATATGACTGCATGAATGACAGAAATGAAGGGATTACACTGAATGATTTACTCATATTTGCCGACACTATTTGTTCCGGTTGCTTCTTTGAAATGGGATGGCAACATTAAGCGTGGTAGGATATTGAAAGCACTTTGTGTTTTTAATGATAATAAATCCTTTATCATAATTCTCTCTCATTTTATTACCGATACATGAGCCCGGTATGGCCTTAAAAGACAACCTACATTACGGGCACGTTTTTAATTAAAACCGAAGTCAAATTGACACAGGGTAGGTACGTAATGTAACGTAGAGGAGCTTACCGTAAAATATATTTCAAAGAGAACAAAATAAAATAACATCACAAATGTTATAAAATGATGGACATGGTCGAAGCTAAGACTTCGCGTGACTCAGGACGGTCAAAGTTGTCAGCAGGATGTAATTTGGCACAGATAAAGTTTATATGGAGTAGGAGGGCAGAAAACTCATATTTTTATGTAATAACTAGCTGTTTCTTCGGAAATTACCTCAGGACAACGTAATACCGGAATAAAAAGTATAATATGTCCTTACCCACGTCATGGTCTATCCCTTTCATCCTAATCCGACTTTCAAACTAACTGTCATCGCTCATTTTATCCCGTTAGGGGTTTTGACATTGTATCAGGTATCTGTGTGTAAAAATTCAAGTACCTAGATCCAGCGGATTGGGCTGTACGTTGAAATATTAACAGTCAGTCAATTTCCAATATTATAAATATAGAGATGCGTTGAAATACATTAAGTTTTCAATTGATTATGATAAATTATTGACCACTGAGTGACCACTAGTTTTTGTAATAATGCCATCGGACAGTGAAAACGCTATCTTGGTTTCAACAAATGTTGGTTTTATTCTGTTTAAAGCTTTGTAACGTAGTTCCTAACTTTCAGTACGTTTTCCGGTTGCTTCAAACAGCTGGAAATCCTTATTAGATTGCTACGGCGGATGTACGCGTCCGCACGAGAAAATGGAATGCTAATTTAAATGTTGCTTTTGATTTTTACAAGAATTTAAAAAGATTTTGGGTACCTACATTTTCGGATGTGAATTTCATGGGTTTTTTTTGCGGAGAATAATAAAAGAAGCCTTATTATAACGTCTTAGCGTTAACGTTAGCTATCTGCCGGTGAAACGTCTGTCAAATTCAATTCAGCCGTCTCGGAGATTAACCGGAACAAACAGACAGAAAGACAAATATGTTTTTTTTTAATTATACATACCGTATGTACAGTCTGTGCCCTACATTATCTGACCCCCCGTATGAACGACGCTCGTATCGAACTGCTAAGTCCCGCCCCGTTTAAATAAATCATCTTGTTAAGCCATTTTAATCATTATCTTGTTAGTGTTAAGATTATATTGCGTATTAACAAGTAATATGTTTAGTGTTTACACGGCTACTGTCTAATCGTTAATTTCGCTTATGATCAACAAGTTACTGTGGCTTCGCGGTTCGATGCTGGATTGACGATGAACGGTGTGTGAGTTCGAAATCACACTCCACCTGTTAACTACTTCTTTTTTAAATTATTTGTATTTATGATTTCTACCATATTACTTGCATTATTTTAGAACTGCTGATATGATTTAAGCCTAACGAACACATCTTGTAAACAAGTGGGTAAACAAAGAAATCTTTGTGTCCACAGAACTTTTAGTTACCAAGGAAGTAAAATATATTAACTTCGTAGGGTAGATGGAACTAAGTTGTTGTAAATGACATAGGTCAGTCCACGCCTAATAGCAGTGACAAAGCAAAACATTTGTAAAACGTTTGACGTAAATCGTGAAAAGTAACATTAGACATGTTTTTATTGATTTTGTTGTAAGTAACCAAAGCCTCATGTCGCAATTTACTGATTATACTAGACATAAAATAATAATTATGTTTACATGAGCAGAAATTTGGAATCAAAGAGATTGTTAATATATCGGTAAGTGTTTTAATTTTTAATTTTACTCTTTAAATTTGACCTTAATATTTTCTTACAACCTTGTATTTGGTTATTATTCCATAACACCCACGCCCTACAAGTTAGCTGCACGATTCCAAAAATGTTAATAAGTTTTTTCTTTTGTTTCAGAAGAATACGGTAGGTTATGGTTAAGACTTTATAGAAACACTGAAGAAATCGTCCAGGAGCAAATACCATGATGTGTATCGTATAGTCACGAATCCAAACGCCATCAGACTACTTATTGTTGCAAGCCATGTTCAATGTCCATTGATGCCTATTCGCTTAACTGCAATTAAATACAATATTTCTTACTACCTTGTCGAACCATCGGTAGAATGACCCTGGGCTACTGCAGCAAATGAGAGGAAAATATTTGTGCTGGAACATGGTGTGCGGGTATACATAGCCGCTTATAGCAAGTTATTGGAGATGATGCGTCACGCCGCTACTCACTTATCTACATAAGTATTTTTAAACACATTAAGTAAGTAAATGTTCAATTCAATGAATGCTAAACAATTACAATGTTACAATTTCTGTGGTGATGTTATTGTTATAAATGGAAATCCATTTTTCTGTTTAAATAACATGTTGATTCACCACATTTTTGTATCTATAAAACTGTAAAACATTTCACAAAATTCAATTACTCAATCACAGTTAATCACTTAATCTCTTAATCTCTCTTAATCACATTTCAATTACTTAATCACAGTTAATGAACTGTTTGTTGAACAATAACTAACTTACCGATGAGGCCTCATCATAACATACCTCGTTGTTAATAATATATGTAAGTGAAAAAAGGGTTGTGTTTATTTCATTAATATTGTTTTATATAACTTATTAAGTAAATAGGTTTGAATGTGATACTATAAAATATATATTAATTTTGAACTATGAGCATTTACTTAAGTATATTTTAATGAAATAATAAATATTTTCTTCAATAATGATGTTGTTTTGTTCCTAAACAAACTGCCTATCTAAAAAAAAAAACATTTGATGACTTCAATCTTTAAAGAAAAGTAAAAAAAAAACATAATAAAAAACAAAATATTGTTAACAAAAAGGAGTCTTTAGGTTATACTGGTTTCGAACCCAGACCACGATGCTTATCTATCTGCGTTAATGACCATGAGACCAATTCACTTCTTATTAGGTGTCTACAATTGGATTTTAGTTGTGATGCTAGACGCAATATTCTATAGAATTTGATCCATATAATATATACCATTAAGTTCATTATTGCAAAACCACAAACAGCTATTAAAATGTATCACGGAATTAAATATTAAGCGTCGACAGCTAACTGTGGTGTTATTATTATAATTTTATGTTAATCCACCCTCGACTGGGTTATTTCTAGTAGTCGTATTGCATACTCATCAGCCTTTCAACCTTAACGACATCAACATAATAATTACAATCGCTTAGCAGCATGATTTATCGAAATACCCAAAGAAGTATTCCAATTGGCGATAAGGTTCAAATTCTCGATTATTTCCGGGGGGGGGGGGGGGGGGTCAGATAATGTAGGGCACAGACTGTACTTTCGGATGATTTTTTTTAAATGCTCTTGTTTTAAAATAACAAATAGGTTTCAATTTCATTTATTTAATATCGAAAATAATAGGTTGGGGAAAAAGTTTCTTCGCATTTTTTAAGAAAATTCAAAATATTTTTTAATAAAGTTTATTTACATTTAACTAAAGTATGTAGGTACCATTTTGTTCGATAACTTTTTGCCATCTTGTAGGTAGGGACATGATCCCATTGCTATAGAAATTTTGGGACTTCTGGTCAAAATACCGCGACAAGTGGTTTTGGCAGTCCTCTCGTGATGTTAACCTGACACTGCCTAAAGAATTCTGAAGAGACCGAAACAGGTGGAAATCTGAAGGTGCAAGGTCAGGACTATACGGCGGATGCATTAACACCTCCCAGCCAAACTCTCTTAATTTTTGTTGGGTGTCTAAAGATGTGTGTATGATGTGTGTTATCATGATGAAAAACCACACCCCTTCTGTTGATTAATTCCGGCCGCTTTCTCTCAACTTCTTGCTTTAAGCTCATCAGTTGTTCGCAGTAGAGTTCAGAATCGATGGTCCTGTCTAGTGGTAACAGCTCATAATGAATAATGCCCTTCCAATCCCACCACACACACAGCATCACCTTGTTGCGAGTTAACCCGGGTGTCGCCACAGTCTGTGAAGCCTGACCGGCCTTTGACCACGACCTTTTTTGCACGTTCTTGTCATACGTGATCCACTTTTCATCACCAGTTATCAGCTTCTTCAAAAATGGTTCGGTTTCATTACGTCGTAATAAAGAATCACAAATGAGCACACGGTTCATTAGGTTTTTTTCAGTGAGCTAGGTACCCAAATGTCGAGCTTTTTTGTGTACCCAGTTTTTTTCAAATGCGCCAAAACTGTTTTGTGGTCAATTTCCAGTTCTTCAGCTACGTCGTAACTACTGGTATGCAGATCTTGCTCCACTTTTTCAAAAATGGCATCCATTTTATCCGTAATAGGGCGACCAGAGCGACGTGCATCTTTGACATCAAAATTTCCGGATTGAAAACGCTTAAACCAAATGTGTGCTACTCTCACAGACACTACACTAGGTCCATAAACATCGCAAATTTTTTTCGCGGCTTGCGTTGCATTTTTACCTTTTTTGTAGTAAAATTTTAAAATGTATCGAATTTCTTCATTAGATTCACTCACCTTGACGGTACGAAAAACAAATGAAAATCACACATTTTCCTAATTTGAATTTGGAATTATGTTCTTTAAAATTTAAACTTTCAATGATACCAAAACCAGCCAGATACAAATAGTATAGCCAAAGAGATTTTATTACAAGTTCATACATACTATAATGCGAAAAGACTTTTTCCCCAACCTAATATATTATTGTTACTGTATCTAGTGAGAACAATTGTTGGTAAACCTGATAAAATTAATAATTTAATGAATAAAAGGTAACTAAATTTAGTTTCATCAGTGCTAGTTGAAGACTATAAATTGAATCGCACTAAGTGCGCGAAAGCACTAGGTCAATTGGTCGTTACCTAGCTGTTTGGTAGCGGTCTTAATGTTTATTGCACCGAACTTTTTCACTGCACTGCTGGAATTTATCCTTTTTAATAGCCGTCTGATATTCTTTGGCAAATCTAATGAAATGAAACGAAAATATTTTTTATGTTAAAATATGTAATATGCTTCGATCAACGTAACATGTTTACTTTTACGTTTATCTTTTTAAACACTTTTACACGTCAATATGTAGTTTGTTAATATCTTAAAACTAAATGGCGCCAGCATTTTCTAGCTAACTGATCCCGAGAAGAAATACTGAAACAAACTAAACAGGTCATGGTCTGTTTTAAAGTTATTTATTATTAATATTGTTCAATTATTGTCATTATTTATTAGGATTTTATGTTAGACTAACAATGCAGGGTCATGTATGGATGGGCCTTTTGAAGAAAAAGGCATAGTTTCAGCTTTGAGCTTACCTGTGAACAACAGACGACAAGCATGTATCAGTCATCGTGTAGCTCTACCCAGAATGAAGTTGTTTTGTACACAAACGAGAATTAAAAACAAGTGAATATACAAATTGTGTGGGAATTCATCGAATGTACCTAGTTAAGATGATTTAAGGTTATGCACAGATAAAGTTGATACATACCATTTTTATATACCCACGAATAATTGGATTTCGTTTCATTTGAGTTCGGAAATTAAAGTATATAAAACACACAACTAATCTTTTGATCGTGGATCCTAAAATTCCGACAGTAAGGACAGAATCATTTCGACTAATATAATAAATGCACATAATTTATTTTGGCACCGTTTCAAACTGTCTTCAAAATGCAGCGATTCTTCAACCTCAAGCGAGATCGCTTCAGAATCTTATATTTCTCTTGGGAGTAAAATGATATGTATATGTCCACGGGCGTTTGGCAGTATTGCTACTTGACGCCATCTCTTAAGTTTGGGGGGGGGGGGCACTTACTGGCGTTTGGGGCTTTAGGTTTGCTTCAACGAGTCTTCTTCTCTCTTTACCGTCACTAATGTAGTGTTTGCGGGTCTGAGGAAACTATTGCTGGACTTCAAATGCATTGAGGTGGCAATTTCCCAACGCAGCGGAAACAATATAGCAGTCTTCTCGGGTACTAGTACATCTGTGTCTGCCATTACGAGATTTCTCCATTTTCTTCGTACCTTCGCTTCACCTACCGCACCGTTCTTAATGTTACACCCACCATACTTGCAGTACAACGTGTTGAGGTTTTAATTAATAAAAAAATAAAATAAGCCTTTATTGCTGTTTATCTTTCTTACAATGACTAAAGTGTTTGCTATATCTATGCCTACTTTTCTAAATAAAACTGAACAAATGTAACTGTTAAGCTACCTTTTAACATTTAAATTAAATCATCGGCAAACGGTTATTTTTCTTTAACAGCTTGTCTGTCGACAAAGGCCTCCTCTAAAGATTTCCACTTAATCCGATCTTTTGCTACACGACTCCATACCGAACCAGCTATTTTCGTGAAGTCATCCTCCCATCTTTTTGTCTATCTACCTCTATTTCTTTTATTGCCTCTCGGATACCATTCTGTTACTAACTTAGTCCATTTTTCTGTTCTCTCTCGTAACATATGCCCCGTCCATCGCCATTTTTGTTGTCTGTAAGCTGTGAGAGCATTTTTAAATTTTGTTTTCAATTTTATTTCTTTTAATTTGACCTAAGGAACAAGCCGGTTTCTGAAGCAAATTTTCAACTATCGATCATATCCACACTTTAAGACAAATTCTTCAAAAATATAAAGAATATAATAAATCTTACTACATAGCTTTTGTTGACTTCAACAAAGCGTTCGCTACATTAGAACATGAGTATATATGGGACGCTTTAGAGAGACAAGGGGTGCAAACTAAATACATAAGGATAATCAGAAACGTATACACAATGCAATGCAGCACAAGTTAAGCTCGAATCTACTGGCCTCGTATTTCCAATCAAACGAGGTGTGCGTCAGGGGGATCCTATATCACCTAAATTATTTTCTGCAGTGCTGGAGACTATCTTTAGGAACATTAATTGGACTGTAAATGGCCTAAATATAAATGGAGAAGTCCTTAGCCATTTACGCTTCGCAGATGATCTTGTTTTGTTCTCAGAAGACTCAAGAACCCTAGAACTAATGTTACAACAATTATCTGATGAAAGTGCTAAGGCCGGTCTGTCAATGAATCTAAATAAAACCAAAGTAATGACAAATTCCTTACAAACGGAAACCATAACAATAAACAAAGAACAAATAGAATGGGTGAATGAATATATATATTTAGGTCAACTTATATCTACTGAAGATTGTATGAATAGAGAAATAGAAAGAAGAATAGCCAATACTTGGAAACGATTTTGGTTTCTTAGCGAAATAATGAAGAACGAAGAAATGCCAATGAAAGGAAAAAAGAAAGTATTTGAAATGTGCATTATGCCATGTTTACTATACGGTTGCCAAACATGGGCTCTGACAGAACGATTGCAAAGTAAAAATACAAGTCTGCCAGAACGCAATAGAAAGAAGTACAATAGGAATAAAAAGAAGGGACAGAGGTTTTAATTAAAATAATTTAATTAAAAACAATTGATTTGATGTATTTGATTACATTTTTAAAGCAGTGGTGGCCCAGTGGTAACGGCCGCGACTTACGAGTAGTAGGTCGTGAGTTCAAACCCAAGCAGGCGCTATCATCATTTCAGCCGTAAGACGTCCACTGCTGGACTTAGGCCTCCCCCAATTTGGGGGGCTTTGCCATAATCGCCACGGTTGGCGATCGCAGTATGGTGGTAAAATGCATAGAGAACGCTGCTGCCCATTCTCTAGTAAGTCCCTTAGTCGCCTTTTACGACACCCACGGGAAGAAATGGGGTGGTGTTATTCTTTACGTCCGGCGCTATACTTTGTGTAAATTATTTCATCACCACTGCTCTCAAAACGGTGAAAGAAAACATCATGAGGAAACCGGCATGTCTTAGAACCAAAAATTTGAAGACATGTGACATCTACCAACCCGCACTGGGCCCGCGTGGTGTATTATGGCCCACTCTCTCTCCCCAAGACGAGGTAGGTCTGTGTCCCAACAGTGGGAAAATTTATAGGCTGCTGATGAATTAAAAGCAGAAAACTTTAATAATCTGAAATATAACAATAATCATATTATAGGTAGCGATGTCCACAGAGCAGTAGAGATGTGACAAATTTTACTATTAGGAGCCATTGATGTAGATTATAGAAGGCTTGAATTTAAATGAACACAACACGACGCATACCTGGCATAGACATACTCGCATGCCTAGTTTCAGAAAAGCCATGAGTCTTGCACATTGTTCAGGTGAAAGAGACGCAAGTAAAGTTTGAGTGAAAAAAATATCATCGATCAATATACCGGTTACACAACACACCATATGAAGGTCGAGACGGTAAAAAATGTCATCCGGTATAAATGTGAAAACAAAACCATAGACAAAAAAATAACTAAAGTAATACAGCAATTAAAAAACCGGCCAAGTGCGAGTCGGACTCGCGCACCGAGGGTTCCGTACAAACCTGCAGGTCATCATCATCATCATTCGTCATCATCGTTTATGAAATTAAATGTTTTTTTTTTTAATTTTTATATTTGAGTTGACTGAATGAAAGGTAAATTGTGGTTTACGATTTATGACGTATTAAAAAAAAACTACTTACTAGATCTCGTTCAAACCAATTTTCGTTGGTAGTTTTCATGGTAATGTACATCATATATTTTTTTTAGTTTTATCATTCCCTTATTTTAGAAGTTACGGGGGGGGGGACACACATTTTACCACTTTGTAAGTGTCTCTCGCGCAAACTATTCAGTTTAGAAAAAAATGATATTAGAAACCTCAATTTCATTTTTAAAGACCTATCCATAAATACCCCACACGTAAGGGTTTGATTAAATTTTTTTTTTGTGTTTCAGTTCTATGTATGGGGAACCCCAAATATTATTGTTTTAAAAAAAAATGATATTAGAAACCTCAATATCATTTTTGAAGACCTATCCATAAATACCCCACACGTATGGGTTTGATGAAAAAAAAATTTTTGAGTTTCAATTCTATGTATGGGGAACCCCAAATATTATTGCTTTTTTTCTATTTTTGTGTGAAAATCTTAATGCGGTTCACTGAATACATCCACTTACCAAGTTTCAATAGCACAGCTCTTATAGTTTCGGAGAAAAGTGGCTGTGACATACTCGGACAGACAGACAGACAGACAGACAGACATGGCGAATCTATAAGGGTTCCGTTTTTTGCCATTTGGCAACGGAACCCTAAAAAGGAATGTTTTTTATAAAGTTTTTTTCAGTAATTCTTTAATAGAAGGGTGTCGACTATTATATTAAACTTGTTATTTATGAACATTTCAGTTTAATTTCATAATAGAAAATCGATTCACAAACACACAATCTAGAACAACAACAATGACAAATTACTTTAGAAATTGATGCCAATTTCCCACAAACATTTCTTGTTCTGTTCATGATAAATAATAACACCGCCTACGAATTACTTTCTTCATATATTCTCATAATAAACAAAGATGATTCTTACCGTCGTAATATTTGTCGTGACAGTTTGATAAATACAAATAATCCCGTGTGACGTTTTGTTGGACAACTTCCTTTACGATTCCTGCCTTATTTTTTCCTTGTTTTACGTGAAAATACACAAAAAAATAAAACATGATTACTTTACTTTGGAACAACGTTCTTTGGATTTATTCAATCTTGTTAGAGATAAAGATGCATTAAGTTAAACAAAACGAATATTTAGACTTAGTAATAATTTTAAAAAAAACGTATTATTTGGTATTGAATATCGATTTTAAACTTGAATCTCTTACCAATCTGAATTCAAATCGTACTAGAATCTAGGCTAAAATCTTTAAAGACAGGAACAAATATGCGCATAGTCTATCGTTATTATTTAACATTTCGTTTTATATCACCTAGACAAGAAACCAAGTGAATACATGACAAAATTTATCACGTCCTGTCACAGATATCTTCGGTAGTCCCGTACAGCCGTACTCGCCCCGCCGCTTGGGGACAAACAGCAAAGTACACTGAACATTATATGGAACAGCGATATTTTTTACGATTCCCAAAAGTAAAATATAGTAACACATTATTTTAAAACTCTTATTCGTCTTCAACACACACACTTTCAGTAATTGTGTGATGGCGTTCCTTAACCTATTAAACCACATGGCGCGTCATACTTAATTCCCTTATCTAATGATACCTTTTCCCGTAATTTATTGATACGTCTTTCAGCAGCATCTAAATGTCCTCCACCGTAAACGGTTTTATAGCCACTAAATGAAAATTAACGCTACGTCAGCTGAATTCAAATCGTTTGATCCCAATAGCCTTGTTACACCCACAAACTAAAAGTAGGTAGGTAGGGTTCCTCTGGATAACAATTTATCACTGAATATCCACCAAAAGCATTTATGTGTGTCCGTCCTAATGTGACCCGCAAGTGATTTGGTAGTCTGGCAAGTGAAAGTGACAGTTAATTGTCATGCGTGTAGAATTATAAAAAAGACTGGTCCCATTTTAGGCTTATTTATACGTGGAAAGTTGCTCGCCTCTAATAATTTATCGAAAGGGGATAAAAAGCTAACCCTTGTTAATAGTGCGTACGAAAAACTGATGAGTTACAAGCGTACCTGATGAGCATGAGATTCTGAGGTTGATTCCCAGGAGGGGAAAAGTGTGATTATTATCTAGAAGTGGTCAGTAGCAGTCTTGCGTCTGGATTTGTGCTTGGTTAATAGCAATAAACTCGCTCCTATTCGCACATTAACATAATTGACGAAATGTGGTTGTATGAGGTGTAGATCTACCTATACCCAACCTTTCTGGGAAATAAGGCGTGATTTTATGTAACGTTATGATGTCGAAAACCAAGAATCGCTAACCCTTGAATTTTGTTATAAGGTTTGTACGCGAAAACGAGATCGGATTTTTAGTTTTCTACTATCTCTTCAAGAAAGTCGTCTGACAATTCTCGTATGACGTAGTTGTAGGTGAGTTTTGACGTGTGACTAAACAAAAAAACATGCATCCGATAGTCGCCTGGCACGCCTGTTCGGCGACACATACATGGGTATTCCCCCTATTTTAACGGGCATGAAACTGTCCTCATATAAAAGAACCTTTATCATGGCAGATTGATATTAAAAAGGTGTTTCTTTTATATTATTCTTTTTGTTTGATATACTTTGATTACAGACAATCAGAATATAGTGATTTTGTTTCTGATCATTGCTCACGTACGTTTCATTTGAAATGTAATCCCCAGTGATTTTACAAGGGATCCTCTTTTGTATTTTGTTCTGGAAGTAATCAAACGTCTGGGATTTTCAAGCTTTGTATTTTGTTCTATCTATCTTTTTCATTTTATTGTTTCTATAAGCACTCGAGTACCCATATTCCCTTCTTTTGATCACGGAGACACAACAAATATTTAGTATTTTTTTAAACATTAAGAACTTCAGAAAATTTCAAATTGTTCGTGTTTGTGACGTCTCCAGAAACATATAATGACTATTCTGGTATTTTATTCCATTTTTATTTTAAAAGGATACAAAATCAATCTAGTAAAAAGGTTTAGAATGAAAAAGGACCATTAACGATTTACTTTCACTGGTTTTTGCCCGCGTGGATATTGGAAGAAATCACACCGAAACGTAGGTAATAAAAGTATCGGGATTAGTACCTTATGTCGAAAAGGTTAAAAACTATCTTCTTGCCAAATTTCAATCAAACCATGTTGTTTTGGCGCCGGTTTTTTAAATCCACTATTTTTTTTTTTATTGAGCAGCCCCAGTAACAAAAAGTTCCGTGCTGCCGTATCCAGGCAGCTGCATCGAAAATAAGCGAAAAGGTTTTACCCTGGGGTTAGGCCGTTTCTTAATTTACATAATATTTTCGATTAAATCAAAGTCTCATAATTCCTACGTGTTGTAGGTACGGGTTGAACCCATGTCTCGATGTAAGCCTTAAAAGCCAGATTTCATTATCAAACCGGTTTTTTTGGGTAAGCCGGATATTAAGCGATTTAGCCTAAATAATTGTTTCCCTAAACCACATACTTATGTGTTGTTCTTTTTTACTTCACACCGTCGGGCTTTACATATAATGTATGTGACTCAGTCCTTTTGTGTTATGAAATCTTGATATTCTATGGTATTGGTATGCTTCTGAAAAATCTATTCATTCATTCACTTAACCGAATTATATTTTGCATTAAATTCATATATTGGCATTTATCGAAAGGTTAGCATAATCAACCTATAATGTCATTCCCACTGCTGGAACTCACGCCTCCTCTCTATAAGAGGGAGTAGGCCATAAGCCACAACGCGGACCCAGTGCGGATGTCCACACAAACACAAAATGTCATTCTAACACACACACACGTCTTCAAAATGTCGGTTCTAAGGTATAGGTACTGGTTTCCTCACGATGTTTTCCTTCACCGTCGAATTTCAACTGACAGCAGATTTACTACCAACAATTAAACTAGCTGTTGGTACTCATCGGTTGGTCAAAACTACAACAACCAGCCTATTAATGAACATGGCTAGTCAGAACTTCAAGGTACGGGTCCTGTTGCTCTGAAAGAATTTCGTCTAAATATCACGGGATAGGTCACATCTGACGAAGTTTATCTTCATTCAGAAATACCAACTAGAAAATAATGACGATAAATAAGAGAGAGAATATTATAATAATATGGATCATTAAAGGTAACACGATGTATTCTAGCCTTTGGTGAAGTTTACTAGACGCGCTTCAGGTATATATATATATTCAAACCCAGTTAAATTCCTTTTAGTAAATACTTACAGCGTGTAATTTGTATATATGTTACGGGCAACTTGATTAACTGGGCATTATTAATAAGGACCGGCCATTATTAATAATGCCCAAGAGCGTCGGGCAAAGTGATTAATTTATCAATTTGACCAGCCATTATTAATAATGCCCGACGACCCGTGGTCCATGTAATAAGTCAGTATTTGAGATAGCTTGAATTTATCACTTGGACCGGGCAATGTGATAATTTGGACCGCAGCCGTGCCTTGCAACATGCGAGGGGCGCATTAGTTCGCAGTTCGGATCGAGAACACTTGAGTGCATTGAGTACGTTTATCTCGCAAAATGGCGGCATCCATATGATGGATATGAAAAGATGTTTTAACGAAGAAATTCGGGTGTACTATGTGAGCTCCACAAATGAATGTGCGAATAACACTTGTGCAACAAAACTGTACTGCGACTCTCAATAGTTCGAATGCACGCTTGTGCGACACACTCGAGCTCACATAGTAGACTAGGTTAGGTTAGGTTAAAACTGTGACCTCCTACGCACGAGCCGAGCGAGCGAAGCGAGCGGTGCCGCGGGAGCGGCCGGCGAGTGCTAGAAACGACTAGATTCAGTGTGTCGCAAAAGCGTGCATTCGAAATATGGTGAGTTGCAGTACAGTTTTGTCGCACAAGTGTTATTCGCACTTACTTTTGTCGAGCTCACGTAGTACACTCAAGAAATTCATAAATTAAAATTAACGAAGGCGAAAAACACTTAGTTATTTTCTCGTGATGAGTATTATTCATTTTTAACCAAAGTGCAAGTGACAAAAGACAAGATCGCAAGCAAAACTCCGGAGGAATTTCAGCGATTGTCGAGGTATGACATAGTGAAGATCGGAACAGTTCAAAAATTAATCGTACCAGTGAAAAATGACAGAGAACCAATTTAATATTACTATTATTTGGAAGAAACGTTTGATATTATTCAGGAAACTCACATTTCTATCGGGCATGGACGTAGAAATAGGATGATGAAAGAACTCAAACCGAAGTACAGAAATATTACTAAAAAGTTTGTGACGTTGTATTTGGCTTTGTGTGAACCATGTTAAAAAAAAATTAAGTGTTCCATAAAAAGGGCTAGTGGTTAAGCCTATAAAAAGTAGTGAATTTAACTCACGATGCCAAGTCGAATAAATAATTCTAAACTTAATAACTTTCTTACACAGTCCTTAATTATTAGATATTTCAGTTGATTTTTCTTAGTTTAATCATTTTTAAACTATTGTTCTTAAGTAATATTTTATCAAAATAAAAGTAGGTAACTACTGATGCCATTATATTTTTAACTGTTTATTTTGTAACTACTATGTTCAATAGTTAAGTAATGAACAATAGAAATTACGTAAGTTTAATTTCATTGAATAAACAAAAACACTACAGTCGCCTATTTTATTACTTTGCCCAAGATAGGGTGGGCATTATTCATAATTGCCGGGGAAAGTGATTAATTATGCTGTTTTAATCACATAGCCCAATTGAGTCGGGCATTATGAATACAGACCGGCCATTATTAATAGTGCCCGGACTTATCAAATTGCCCGTAACATATATTCCTCGCTTAATATTCCAGTGTCATAGTTAGAATTAAACTATCCGTGAAAATGTTTTAAAAGCGTTAGGCTCGTTTTTGTAACTAAATAAACCGCAGACATTTTTGTGAGACTCAGTCTACGTTAAATATTCATCATGTAAATGGATGAAATAGTTGAATGGTTCTTATTTAGCAAGATATTTAAGTCAACGCATTTTGGTTCCCTCCAAACCTAATTTAGAGACCTTTATATTAGTAGTTCTTAGCAATTTATCGTATCTTCATTTTCTGTTTGTTTAAATAAATAAGCTCCCTATCTAATGTACATTTAATATGAATAATGTAGACGTCTTATACTAATTTATTTGGAAATTAGAAATTAAAATTTAAGCAAGCTTTTGTGTTAGACAGACATAACTTTTCGAACAATTGAAACTTACCTAAATTTTATCATTTAAAATTTTCTATTGTATATAACGTTATTAAGTTACCCAGTAACTCGGTTGTGGAGTTAAGTTAGACAGGCAGTCGCTCCATCTAACATACTGACATACAGCAGCTTCCGGTTAGACTCGAAGTCGACGCCAACAGGCCAACATAGAAAAGCCTATGCAGATGATTAATAAAACATTTGTTATAGTTTGCCATTACTTAAGAAGTTCATCACAAAGATACTGTGTATATTACACAAATATCACCTTACTTTAGCAACTTTTTTTTTTAAATGGCAACCTGATGACCAGACAAGTCTCATAATAAGGGCTAAGGTCTATAAAACGAGGTGACGGTAATCATCATATATTATGAAGTCACAGAAGACGATGTCTGGGATACTAACAAAAAGGTATTAAAATACAAACAAATGTTATCAGTCGCCAATAAATACAATTAATGACAGCGATATGGGGGACTACTTCGAGCGCTAGGTGTGAATAGTTCGTTATTCAATTTAGTACCTATCTGGGTGCTTACTCTCGAATATAATTCCGATAGATCGACATTGGAATTGTCAGTCAAACGTCAGTGATTGGCTGGACTCACTGAGTCTAGCCAATCCCTGACTTTTAACTCAACCAACTGACGTTTGACCAATGTCGATCTATTGGAATTATATTCGAGAGTAAGCACCCTGGTTTAAATAGTTGTGTAACAATTTGATATTGTTCGTCCGTTATATATTCATCATCATCATTTCAACCGAATGACGTCCACTGCTGGAATTCAGCCTCCCCCAATTTGGTGGCTTTGCCATATTCGCCATACTTAGAAGGCGGGTTGGCAGTCGCAGTATGGTGGTAAAATACCTAGAGAACGCTGTGGCCCATTCTCTGGTAATCGGAAAACCCTTAGTCACGTTTACGACACCCACGGGAAGAAGTCATCATAATCAGCATATATCGTTCCCACTGCTGGTACACAGGCCTCCTCTCGGTGAGAGGGAGAGGGCCGTAATCTGCCACGCGGACCCAGTGCGGGTTGGTAGATGTCACATGTCTTCGAATTTTTGGTTCTAGGACATGCCGTTTTCCTCATGATGTTTTCCTTCACCGCAATGAGAGCAGTGGTGATGATATTATTCACACAAAGTGAAGCGGCTGACTGGGTTCAAACCCACGACCTTCAACTCGTAAGTCGGTGCCGATACCACTGGGTCTCTACTGCACCCATGGGAAGAAATGCGGTGGTGCTATTCTTTACGTCTGGCACCATACGGAATCTATACTAATATTATAAAGCTGAAGAGTTTGTTTGTTTGTATGTTTGTATGGTTGAACGCGCTAATCTCAGTAACTACTAGTCCGAATTGAAAAAATATTTTTGTGTTGGGTAGCCTATTTATTGAGAAAGGCTATAAGTTATATAACATTAACATTACGCTATGATTAAAAGGAGCGGAGCAGCAACGAAAAATGGACGAAAACTGACAGGCAATTTGAAGCGACGGGAAGGGTCACAGGAGCAAAAATTTGACGCGGACGAAGTCGCGGGCAGAAGCTAGTGTTATATATTTAGGATTATAAATATGCCTATTTTATTGTTTTTATGCCCTGTGCGTGTCACAAAATAAAATATTTTTTTGTCTTTCTTTCTTTCACCTCAAACTGATTGTATTCGATCGAATGGCATTGACCACTCAAATCAATCGAGTGTATTGTAGGTGTAATACATTCATCGATTTTCTTAAGAGAATCTTCCTATCTTCACTTTTAAGTAACGAATACAGCCTATAAGCCAGACAAATTACAGTATGATTCTTACCAAATCCCAATGCATTTCTAACAAAGGAGTGTTTGGCTGAATTAATACCCGTTGAACCGGCTGGCAGGCCTCCGTAATCCATCAACATTGCTTTAATACATATTTACCTATAACGATTAAGTAGGATTCCTATTTGTAATATACGTACTGAGGTAAACTGTCTTTGTTGATAATCTTAGTACAACCAAAGGCTGACTGGCGGAATGCGTCTCGTGGCAACAAGACCACCTAATATATCACCTTGGTTCATGTGTATAAAGAAATATAATATAGATTGTCTCGCCTATCGAGACCCAAGCACACCGGTACATCTATTTACAACCGTTCCATTCGCTATCGGATTCGCTTGTTAAGGTTCGTTTTTGGGGGAATGCTACAAAATGGTAACTTTCATGGTATTTCTACCATGAAACTTACCATTTTACGGTGCTTCTATTAAACATACACTGAGTGATGTAAGTCATTAAAAAGGAAACTAGCAGTAAGTTTAACAAATAATATTATATCATGTTTTAGATTTCATATAACCTTTCTTTGTCGTCAGAGAATTAAACTCAGTGTTAATTAATTCAATTAACTTAAAAATCTAATGGTTTTGAATAACAATTCAGGCCAAAACAGCGACTCGCTAAGAGTAGCATGGACGTTTTCGACTCTCAAAGGTTGAAAAACCTATATGTTTCAAACGAGGCGTAAGTAAACAACAACGCACCTTGATTGTTTTCTATTTTAAGATACCGGTTTGTTACCTTCATAGCAATGTCAACCTTCTAAAAAAGTATTTACTCTAGTTGATAGACATTCTTTAGGAAAATATTTATTTTCTGTCTAGTGAATAAAATGTTGATGCTTAGGTCCAAGTTATTTCAGTACAGATTTGTTCAGTACGCAATTATGCTCAAATATGAAATCTCTATTGGTGTAACTTCTTTATCTGTCTGTTGCTTGTTTGCCGTCAATAAATAAGTTTAGGTTAAATAAAATAAATGATATGGGCGAAATATTTATCAATCTGCAAGCCTTTTCCCAACTATGTTAAGGTCGGCTTCCAGTCTAATCTAATGCAGCTGAATATCAGTATTTTATAAGGAGCGACTGCCTATCTGACCTCCCTACTCTTTGGTAAGAGGTCAGATTTTTAGGTTTCTGACTACCAGTAACGACTGTCAAAGATCGATAAATGACAGCCGCGACCAAACAGCTTAACGTACTTTACAAGGCACGGAGGGGTCCCGGTATTTAATTAACGATCACCCATCGACTCGATCGACGGATCGACTTCGGTAAACATAGTTTAACGGCTGTTTTCATTTAGCCACAAGCCGCTCTAATGGTCGAAATATACAGCTAATAACATTTTGTAGTTCTGTTGACTCATGTTTTATGAAAAATATTAACATTCTTAAAGTTAGTGTTCGGATGATACAGGTTTTCTTACTATACCTACCTAAATATAACAAGTTAATAATCTACTTTTTGTGACTTGTCTCATTTTGAATAGTTTTGGTTTATGGTCTTTTTAAATATGGTTTCTAATCCAAACTAAAAAGTGACTAAACCAGTTCGTTTTATATAAGTACAGTACTTTTTTTATTTATCCTGTACTGGGAATGTATAAAATAACTAGTTGTTTACGACTTACAAGGCTATTAGCTAAAGCTATTGGATGTTGTGTACCTCACTTAATCTTCTGTCTTAACTATAAACAAGGTTGACATACATACCAAACAAATAACGGCAATAAATTGGACTTTACTAGGTACTCAAAGTATTCAACCTTAACTTTCTACTGCCTACAATCCTAAGTCCCTAGGTCACCGAAATTGATGTAGAGATTTGTATTGTGAGAGAGTTCTACGGGTCCAGTCAAACAGAAAAATCGGCCAGGCTTTGAGTGGCTACCTAACTTCATATGATGAACAGTAATTAAATACTTTATTTAATGTTCGCTGAAGTTCAAAGCCTTTGAATGGTAATATAATTAATAATTTGAGGATTCATTTACAAAAGTACTTGTCTTGGTATTTAATTTATTATGTTTATCGAGGGTTATGTAAAAGTTTAGTTTTAACAATCGGTGTTCTACAAAGCTTTGGATACAAATACTTATCAGTAATGTTACTGATGTCAAAGACATACAAATAAGACTGATAAAGTTTGTAGTTAGTAAAAATGTTAAAGATAAGTGCAACAAAGAGTATGATAGGTTATTTCCCATATGTAAAATTTTACCCATAGAGAATAAAGTGGATTATTTGGTAGGTCTAGAAAATTACTATAATGATGAATATAAAGTTAATGTTAAAAACAAGTACAACACACGTAGGGTTAGAGAGAACAGACTGGTACAGCTACAGATAACAAATTATTATGGTAAGAGGACATCGAAGTATTTGGTACCTAAAGTATTTAACAAAATAGATTTATTAAGAGAAAAAATAAAAATTTGTAATCCTTTACAAATTTGAAAAACTTTTTACAGGATAACAAGCAGAACTAAATGTATTGTAGAAGATTAAACCAGCACCCTAATTGCGTAACACACTAGTGATCAGAGTCTGAATCATTTTGAAGATTGTTGCTAATATATTCTTTCATAAAATGTTCGTAAAAACTGTCTGCTGTTGAGGAATTGTCGAAAGGAAAGGGATTTTTACTGGTGGTGTATTACGCAACTACCCCCTCTGAACAATTTAATATATGTATAAGTAGTGTTTATGTAATTCTTAGTTATGTAAGTTTCATTGTTATTATAAAAAGCGCGTCTCGCCATCAAACGTAAAAGTTTGGCGAGTTTAGAATTAAGTTACAAAACTGTACTTTAATTTCATTAAATAAAAATATTATTAAAAAAAACCGACATTAGACGCTCCTCTCAAGTGATTGGTTCACACGAACGAAGAATCTGTCGCAGCCAAAACGGGTGGTCAGCCGGGATGTTCCGTCATCGTCCACACCGCGGGGAGACATTATATAGTTATACGATCTCCGTCACATATACTGTACACCCAAGCGAAGTCGAGGCGGGTCGCTAGTTACTATTAGGTATGTTCTGCAACGGAATTCCTAGATATATCTCGTTACAATTGTTAATAAGTAAAACAAATAACAATTAAGAAGTTTTATTAATTTTATCAGACTAATATGATCTAGATTACTTTTTATTTGATTAAGCTGCCATTTTTAGTTTCTGAAATATTAAGGTTAATGTTTGTGAACCTGATTAATCGCTCCCGAGTGAATTTTTATAATTACTAGATAGGTACTGCTAGTAATTCTGTTTCAGGACTTATTACTAATTTGCAGCTTGTAATTATATATAACATCACGTTTGTATTCCCTAAAGACTTACACAGTGGTGTACCTCAAGTACACCCACATTTCGCCAGTTATATTGTAGTCCCATGTTACAGGTGGTGAGCCTATTGCCATCAATGGGGCATAAATCCAGACTCTAGATTTCTTCTGAGAAATTCCTGACGGAAAAACTCAATGCCCGTCTTGAGAATCGAACTCGGGACCCTGTGCCATGGGAATATCGTTTCCAACTACCAGATCGACGAAGCAGTCAAAGCTATTAATATCCAAATTGAAACATAACGTGTGGGTGTAGCGATCAAAGAGTTAGGTTTGATTGACATTTAATTATAAAATCGCCTCTAAAGTTCTTGGAATTAATAATCAAACTATTAATGGAAACATTCAATGTAGCAAGTAGTTGTAGTCAACCAACCGCACTCATTTGTATCAGTTTAACATTGAAAGCGCCCGTATGACAAAGTAGGAAAGGCGGTTTTCATAGTGAAAGTGTTAGGTATGTACGGTTGACTGTTCCTAATACATACATATTGAATGACCACGAACTTATTATATTGAATGAACGTGTATTACGCACGTGTATCTATTAATAATGTTACGTAGATCGTAAAGTCTAGAAACATCGTGCTAACTCCATCTCAGAAAGGGACAACATTACGTAGATCGAAAAGTCTAGAAACGTCACGCTAATTCCATCTAAGGATGGGGCAGTGTTGAAACTTCTAGATACGACACACTAACGCCATCTGTTATCAAGTAGCAAGTACTACGAACAATTGTACGTAGACGCCACCGCCATCTATTGTTGAGTAGCGGGATTAAACAGTAAATAGATGTCTGTGGAAGGTTCTCGAAGTTTCGAATCTACTTGTAAACTGTGGAAAAGTGTTGAATGTTCGCGAATGTTCTGCTCGGGATATAAATAGCGGATTGTCGGCCCGATAGGCAGTTCGATTTCGGAAGCGAGCGAATACGAATCAAGCGATACAGTACAAGCGAAACAAGTGACTCTGTTTGACTATTGCGATATTGTGATTGTTTAATTAAACTGTGGTGTGTTTCGATAATTTTGGCTTAAATTAATTTATCCCGAAACCCAGCTCGTAACATTTGGTGTCAGAAGTAAGGGATAAATTATGCCAGTTTTACCGAAGGAGGACACGGAAGGTATTCGTACCAGGAGTCAGCGCCAGCAGGAGGTGGATCAGAGGCGATTTGAAGGACCTTCAAGACAGACATCTGGGGGTAATCAGCCGACGACGGAGCCAGTTTCCCAGGCGTCTGGTGTTCCTACAGCATCACCAGCCATAAATCTTTCTGCTCTAATGGCAATGCTGCAGGAACAGAACCGCCAACTGCAAGAACAGCTGCAGCAGGACAAAGAGGAACAGGCCCGCCGACAGGAAGAACAGGCCCGCCGACAGGAAGAACAGGCCCGCCGACAAGAAGAACAGGCCCGCCGCCTACAGGAACAACTGCAGCAGGACAAAGAGGAACAAGCTCGCCGGCAAGAGGAGCAGGTTCTCCTCTTGAAAGAACTTCACGCGACTTTTTGCAAAGAGATCAAAGCCATGAAGGAGAAGGTTCAGCTACAGGAAAATCGTATCTCCGAGGTCGAAATCCAGGTTGCAGATATAAAAAAAGCGTTTGAAAATCTGAAGACAGGAGACGGGATTGTGACTTCTGTAGTTGCTGCACCTTCCGCGCGTGGGTTTAAAGTGCCATCCTTCGACGGAACATCTTCCTGGTCGGCATATAAAATCCAGTTCGAAGCTGTCATAAATGCAAATGGGTGGACAAAAGAGCAGGCCATGACCGCGCTTACTTTGGCCCTTCGTGATCAGGCCTTAACCGTGTTAGAGGCTCTTGGCAAAAATGTTACCTACGAGCAGCTGGTTGAGGCGTTAGAATCCAGATACGGTGACGCACACCTGGAACACGTGTTTCGCGCCCAGTTGAGGGATCGTGTGCAGCACAATGGTGAAAATCTGCAGCAGTGGGCCCTGGAAATTGAAAAGTTGGTCCGAAAAGCGTATCGGTCTGCGCCTGCACTCATCGAAGGGATTCTGACTCAAGCATTTATAGATGGCATACGGGACCTGGAAGTAAGGGCTGCCGTAAGACTTGGGCACCATGAGAAGCTGAAAGACGCCTTGGCCCACGCGTTGGAGGTGGAGGCAGTGAGGCATAATCATCGAGCCCATCGCTTCAGGGAGGTTGTGGAGTCACCTGTTCGTGACCGTATTAGGCACAGCCCTAAATGTTACACTTGCGGAGAAAAGGGCCACCTCCGGTCGAATTGCCCGAAGCGAGACACTGCCACCGAATATCACACCCAGGTTAGAAGGATGTCTGATAGCACAGTGCAGCAGCAAGAGAAATTCGTAAGCGATAAGATTACAGGGCGAGTATTGGCTAGTGTGAATAGAGCCCCAAGGATTTCGATGTCACAGGCCAATGACGGCATATCCCACGGTAACGCGGACACTTTATCAAGAAGAACTTCTCCTGAAGAGTACAAACAATGTGTCAGACAGGAAGCTAAGGAAGTAGTTCCTGTCAGGGTGCTAAGAACGGACCTTCATGACAAATGGAAGGAAACGCTACGGCATGCCCAGCAGCGTGATACAGATATCAGGCCAATTCTCGAGTGGATTAAAGCTGATGCTCCCAAACCGAAATGGTGTGATGTTGCAGCGATGAGTACCACCACAAAGAATTATTGGGCACAGTGGGAGAGCTTGACGCTCCAGGATGGTGTCTTGTGCCGTAAAAAAGAAAATGGTCGAGGGGATAGCTGTCACCTGCAAATGGTCGTCCCGAAAGCAAAGGTACCAGATGTTTTACAGCACTACCACAACGGTTGTTCAGGAGGACATAGGAGTGTAAAAAGGACTCTATTGAAGATCAGGGAACGTTTCTACTGGATCCACTGTCGACAGGATGTTGAAGATTGGTGTCGCAAATGCACCAGCTGTGCGGCGGTAAAAGGGTATGCGCACTGCGTCTAGAGTTGTTCATGTGGATGGATTGGCGCGATGTTGCGGGAATGATGATGCTCGGGACGAGCATGTCTAAGGAGGGGGCAGTGTTACGTAGATCGTAAAGTCTAGAAACATCGTGCTAACTCCATCTCAGAAAGGGACAACATTACGTAGATCGAAAAGTCTAGAAACGTCACGCTAATTCCATCTAAGGATGGGGCAGTGTTGAAACTTCTAGATACGACACACTAACGCCATCTGTTATCAAGTAGCAAGTACTACGAACAATTGTACGTAGACGCCACCGCCATCTATTGTTGAGTAGCGGGATTAAACAGTAAACAGATGTCTGTGGAAGGTTCTCGAAGTTTCGAATCTACTTGTAAACTGTGGAAAAGTGTTGAATGTTCGCGAATGTTCTGCTCGGGATATAAATAGCGGATTGTCGGCCCGATAGGCAGTTCGATTTCGGAAGCGAGCGAATACGAATCAAGCGATACAGTACAAGCGAAACAAGTGACTCTGTTTGACTATTGCGATATTGTGATTGTTTAATTAAACTGTGGTGTGTTTCGATAATTTTGGCTTAAATTAATTTATCCCGAAACCCAGCTCGTAACAATAATAATAGAACAAAATTTTATCAAGTTCCTATTTGTCTTCGAAATATATTTTGTCAGACGATACAGAAAGTAAAAAACTCCATAGTTACATAACTTTGTTGAAAGAAGTTATAATAGCCTGATGACGTTCCTTGGGCAAATCTATGTTTGTTTTAGGAACCCACTTTGCAAAGTATGAAATGCCGTATTTCTTTTTCATAGTATTAAATGGACTGGTTCACAAATTAAAGGTGATCTCACGCGAGTTTTTTTTTAAGGATAAAATCAGAAACGAAGTTATCCGGAAAAGAAATGGATCAACAGACATAGCTTGCAGAGTAAGCAGGTTGAAGTGGCAATGGGCTAGCCATGTTTGTCGAAGGACCGACGAGTCCTGGAGTGGAGAAAGCGTATCGGCAAGCGTAGAGTGGGATGCTCCCCAGCTAGATGGACCGACGACCTCAAAAGTTGAGACAGACTGGATGCGGAAGACGGACGATAGGGTGTTGTGGCGCAGCATAGGAGAGGCCTATGTCTAGCAGTGGACTGTGACAGGCTGAGTTAAGTTGAGCTGAGAGTAATAAATAGTTTTCATTAAATACATATGAAAGTATCTACGGAACTTATATTTAATAAAAAATGTCTCTGTATCCGTCTGCCTGTCTGTTTATTCCGGCTTATCTCAGAAACGGTTGGACTGATTTTGACGGCACTTTTACTGGCAGATTGTTGATGTTATACAGAGGAATAGAATACTACTTTCTGTCCCAGTTCCACGTGGGAATATACTCTCGGAATTATCCATGCGTGCAAAACCGCGGGTATAGGTAGTTTAAAAATATTATAAAACCCAAACACCACAAAAAACGACTCTTATTTTAGTAGTGATACATTAAATTTAGTCCTTTTATAACGTTGCGTTAGATAATAGCGCATTGTTTAATAAAATGAAATAGAGTAGTCTGGAGGATAATATAAACGATTTTAGCGAACAGTGTTATTACATTAAGTCTACAATAGTTTAATTTTTTTTAAATATAACGGATGAAAAAAGTTTTATGAGCAATAAATTATATCTACCTTGCCTGCTATCTTATTGAATTTTACTAGCTTTTGCCAGCGGCTTCGCCCGTGTGGAGGTCGGAAATTATCCCGCGGGAAAATACTACCGGGATAAAAAGTACTCTATGTGTTACTTTAGGTTATAAACTATCTTTGTGCCAAATTTCATCTAAATCGGGTCAGTAGTTTTTGCGTGAAGGAGTAACAAACATCCATACATCCATATACAAACTATTAATAATATTAGTTGGAAGTAGGATTTTAATTATCAACACAATTTTCTAAATATAAGTACTCAGCTAACATATCCAAATTCATCGTAATAAACAAAACAGTTTTTGAAACAGCTAATGAACCTTAATTATGACAATCTTTGAGACTGTCGTGTTTAAACTGAATTCGATATGTTAGCATAATCATATCTAGCCGAGTTATTTCTCATGTCACATAAAATCGATTATTTACATGTGATTCGGGAGAATGAGGAAAGTTTTGCGTATGAATATCGATGGCTGGAAGAGTAGAGGAAGACCAAAGAAACGATAGACAGACTGTGTGAAATATGATATAGCTAGAAAGGGAGTACCCAGATGTAGAAGATGATGATGATGAAGTATGAATATTGGGTGGGCAGGAGAATGATGAGGATTTATATTGAATCTGTATTCAACTAACAAGCCGCAACAGTTGCTATCATTCTATACTATGGCAACTGTATATTTCATTTCGAATTGCTAACTTATTATATTTCGGCGTCGAACAGAACTGATTAAATCCAAATATTTCTACGCAATCTGTATTGTACATAATTCCATTCGATAATACAAAACCCATCATCTTCGTTTGCCAAGCCGTGTCTCAACTATGTTGGGGTCGGCTCCCAATCTAACCGGATACAGCTAAGTGGTGTGCCACTTTAGCTTAGCTTTAGCACATGAGTAAGGTGGAGCGCTTCCTGATTTGCAACTTTGCCGAGGTAATAGCGTTACACATTAACTGAAGAAATGGCTATTATTTTGACAGAACAACAAAATTAATTGCGTTACTGACGTTTTTGAGAACACAAATTTTCCGAATATCAGAAGCAATAGATGGATCTGACTAACAGTATGTTACGCATTTAAGCGCGCATTCCAGTTTTAGACGTAAATATCGTCGCAGTGTATAATTAATCAAAACAATAATTTGTAATACAACTACTACTTGAAAGCTATTATAATTTAATGAGGGTATTTTCAAGAATACTAGATAGTATTATACTAGAGGACATTTCATTTAGGCGTAATAAAATCAAAATCAAAAGTCATTTATTCAAACTAGGCTGAGAGTCAGCACTTTTTGAACGTCAAAGTCACATAAGACAGTCCCCCCAAAACGCCCGCCCTTCGACACTTCCTAGTGCTTTGGCTGGGAAGAAGAAGTGGCGGAACAAACTCCCCAGCAGCACTGCTGTCTGTTAAGTTAAAAGAACTTGATTCTATACAATATTGTATAAGTTATTAATATAATAAAACAAAACATACATTATTCGCCATATGTCAGCTAGCACACGCCATTATACCAACAAAACAAACAAAACATTGAAAACTAAACTCAAGCTGAAATGAATAATGAAACAAAATCGTAAACAGAACTTAAAACCTTACTAAAGCCTCCAGGCATAAAGGGCGTGCCCGCTTACATATAAAACGATGCAAATGATACATATACACAACAAATGAAATTAAAAGAAAATAAAAATAAATTAACAAAAGCAGTTAAATAAAAAAATAAAAAATAATAGTTTAAAAAAACTTAAAAACACGCTTCCATGGAAAACCAAACTAAAAAGTACAAAATAATGGAAAAAAAGCGTGGGGTGCTTTTAAGGTATTTTTTTATTGGTATCAGGCACCCCACGCTTTTTTTCCATTATTTTGTACTTTTTAGTTTGGTTTTCCATGGAAGCGTGTTTTTAAGTTTTTTTAAACTATTATTTATTTTCTATTTTTTAGGGTATTTCGAATTTTGAGACGTATGTCAGCGTAGTTTGTGACAGTTTTTTTGCTGTCCTGGTAACCCTGGCAAGGATAATGGCACAAATTTATGAAATTATTGCATTGTCATCAGTCCTTGACAGGTGTGCAAAGTTTGAATGAAATCTGGTCGTTTAAAGTGGGTCAAAATCGCACTATAAGGAGTCGGTTACAAACAAACATACAAATATACAAACATACAAATATACAAACATACAAATATACAAACATACAAGTGAAGCTAATATAAAGCGTGTAAAAAAACAATTATATGAACTACCCATATAAACTGTCAGTGTGTGAGTTACAGTAATTACAGAATGTAAAACAGTGTCATAGAAGAAAAAATAAATATTATCTACACAATTAAGTTAGCAACTAGTTTGATAAACTCTAAGACTGTCCTATGGAGCGAGACCAGCATGTTTCCAAGCGTTCTTATCTTGGATGTAGTCCTCTAATTTGTAATAAGCTCGTTTACAAAGTGTACTTTTAATATGACTTTTAAATCTCCTTTCATTTAATTGCAATATATCAGAAGGTATTTTGTTGTAACATTTAACACAGTACCCCATAAAAGATGTATGTACTTTTGCTAATCTGAAAAATGGTTGATCGATCTTGTCTTTATTTCTAGTATTAAAATTATGTCTATCGCTTATTTTATTAAAAAGATGTAGATTTTTTCTTACATACATAATATTTTCGTAAATGAATTGGCAAGGTACCGTCATAATATTAATCCTTTTAAATAGTTCCCTGAGGGATTCGCCGCGACATAGATTATAAATGGCTCTGACAGCTCGCTTTTGCAAAATAAAAATGGATTCAATGTCAGCAGCCCTACCCCACAGTAAAATGCCATACGACATAATGCTGTGGAAGTAGCTAAAATAGACCAAACGCGCGGTTTCTACATCTGTTAACTGTCTTATCTTTCTAACAGCATAAGCGGCCGAGCTCCACCGCCCCCGCAAGAGATGTTATATGAGGTCCCCATTGTAATTTCTCGTCTAGCGTGATAATAATAACTCACTGCTCTACCTATGTCCTCCACCTTGATTAGTTCGCAACACACAAATTCTAGTTATGTCTGCTGTGCTCATAAATTCTGAGTAACAATGTTAAGCATTCTCGTTCTGTTTGTTTTGGGCTGGCGGACGTTTAATATGCGGGTATTAGTCAACATTTGTGGTCAGCTCCATTTCTACCTGACATAGTGAAGTTTAGTAGTGTTGCTTTAATGGACGAATATAATTTATTGATTACAACCAATTAAGAACAATACTTACTAGAGAATGGGCAGTAGCGTTCTCTATGCATTTTACCACCATACTGCGGTCGCCAACCCGCCTGCCAAGCGTGGCGATTATGGTAAACCCCCTCCCGAATTGGGGGAGGCTGGTGTCCAGCATAGGATGTCTTTCGGCTGAAATGATGATGATGATGATGAGTGAAGATCAAAAGCAGTATTTACTTCTATTGGTAAACGAATAAAGGAATACAACCGTTTTTTCTTAAAAATATCTTATTTAAATACTTAGGTGGGCCTTTATTTATAATAATAACAATAATTTTGTATTTTTACGTTCAGACTTACGAATAGAAGAATGCAAGTTAGTGATACGAAACGAATACAATTCCATTACGAATTTTTGTTTAAAATTCAACCCTTGCAATAGCACTAGCAATCCTTAAATATTTTTGTTCTAATTAAAAAAATACTGAGAAATTTTCTTATGGTACATAGTGAAACTTTGTGGTACCCTATGAAATTTAAAAGAAAAACTCGGGAATAAGAACCACCCTAATGTTTAGGTTTAATATGTGCTTTATTAAACTTCTTCAAGAAAACATGATAATCAATCAATAATTGAATTACAAATCTTAGTACCATGTAAACAGGAGGTAAACGTGCCCAAAGTTTCCGAAAAAACTAAGCCTTTTGCAAAAAATGCCAAAGATCAAACGAATAGCTTATGCATCAAAATTCGTAGAAATAACCACAACATAAAAATAAGAGTAATGACTCAAGCTTCTCTCTCATATCACACTTCGTTGAGCGAATATATTCACTAACAACTCCACTTTGAAATTGTCCTCATTAATAACAACTGTACAATTGAGGTGACGCCAAAGTGACATTGTCTTTGAACAGGTTCTTCTTTAAAAGTTTCTGTTGACTGGCAACGTATTGATGTTTGATAGAGGGTGGTCAATTATGGTTCTTGTGAGCCTACAAGGCTTGTAGCTTGGTAAAAACAATCATACAGGTCGATTGGTCAGGTTAAGCTCTGCTTGCTGCGGTTGGTTCGTGGATGGGTGACCATCTTGACCCACCAATACGTCGATGTGCCCCGAAAAGCACGTTAAACCGTTGGTCCCGGGTGTTATTCTGAGATCAGAGCAGTCGTTACAGGTCGCCAGAGGCCCGAGAGTCTGAAAAGGAATCTTATCAAGGGGGCTCGTGTTATTCAGTAACTGGGTTGTAGAGGTCAGAGAGGCAGTCGCTTCATGTAAAATACCGGTATTTGGCTGCATTTGGTATGACTGAAAGCCGTCCCCAATTTAGTTTGAAAAAGGTTAGGCGGGTGAAGGTCAATAAACGTTATATTTAGGTGTGTGATGCCCCACACAAGTTGTAAAGCGAGGAACCACCGTAGCCCACAGTGTGAGCCGTGGTGTTTTGACCGACACAATCTATAAGCTACAATTACGCCGTCGAGAGAATACTGTCCTGACACTCGACAGTTTCATAAAATAACGGAAGGGTTTTATTGTTTAGGGGGTTTTTGAAATTTAACTTTTATGGGTTTTTGTCGCCATAAATATAAGCTTTTGAGCCAAAAATTAAAGCTTATGTAAAGCACTGAAATCTGTTGATTTAGTAAAGGTTCCTATCTACAACTACAGCATATACATTCCACATCAATAGAAACAAAAATAAAAGGTATCAGTTTTAAGTACATACACATAGGTACTTTATCAAAAAATAATTACATTTGTTCAAAATCAGAACCTCACAGCGTTTACTTTGACCTTACATTATTAAAACTACAAAAACATCACAATTTTTACCGAAGATAACAGCTAATTGGAATCTAATCAGATTCCAATCAGGATCTGCCTTTAATTAAAACTAGACATAGTCTTCGTCTCTAACCGAAACCTTACGAAACAATTTATCAATATTTCAGGGACGAAAATTCTAAGCTTAGAAGCTTCTCGGCGTCGCCCAACAAACCTCATTGTCAATGTCTAATTTTCTTGCCTTCTGATCCTCTTAACATATTTTCAGACACGAACAATGACTAAATTCCTTAACAAGGTCAGTTGACAAGCGAAATCGTTCATCTAGCCAATATTAATTCATTACAAACAGAAGCGACCTCGTAGCATCAATTTAAGAGGGAGTAATATTGAACCATATGACAATATCAGGGATTTTAGACGCAGTAGAATCGATTTTAATTGCAAGATCACATAAATATACACATAGGAACATACATAAATCAGAGAGATGATTCGAAATACTGGTTGATCATTACATGTTGACAAGAACTAAACCTGAAGATATTTTGGAAATGGTAGTATGTAGAAATCTGATATGAAGTGGTAGTACTTGTAAGCAATCGACAATAAATCATCAAATTCATCATCTGCGTAACCTTGCCCCAACTATGTTGTGGTCGGCGTCCAGTATAACCAGATACAGCTGAATACCAGTATTTTTCATAGAACGACTGCCTATCTGACCTCCACAACCCAGTTACTAAGTGATATGACATCCCTTGGTAGTACTAGTGATCAAGATTTCGGACTTCTGACGATCCGAAACGATTGTTAAAGGACAGCCGGGACCACCGGCTTAACGTGCTTTTCGAGGCAAAGAGGAGTGTTGCGGCATGTGTCGTTCATCCTGATTGATTGATCCGTGCGGCTGTTTTTTTAACCGACTTCAAAAAAAGGAGGAGGTTCTCAATTCGACTGTATTTTTATGTTTGTTACCTCAGAACTTTTGAGTGGGTGAACCGATTTTGATGATTCTTTTTTATTTGAAAGCTGGTGCTTCCCGCGTGGTCCTGTTTTGGTTCAGTTTTGACAATGCTGCCGTAAGTATAGAGTTGTAATAGACAAAGATTTTTAGGAACATATCCCCCTGAGATAAATGCCGATACATGCGTAACCATAGGTACCTATAGCAGCCGTAAGATGTAGAAATTATGGTAATAACCCCACAGGATTATTTTTACATCGTTACATTACAACCTTTTGCGTTAATATTCTATTGTAATTCCCATTTATTACTTACGTTCCATTTTCACCACAGGTATTAAGATACTCCAACATACATCCACCAAATAAATACATTAAGGTTAAGTAAGTCACGACCCCTTCCGCATACAAATTTTTCAGATTAAGTGATTACTTAAGGAAACCTGCTGGTAGAACATCACGTCGTCATAACACGGAACTCAATTCTTGGTGTTCATAATAAACATGTCTAATTGGAATGTTTTACTACAATTTGAGGACATTTTACTTGCACCTGTAGTAAAACGTAATGGCCATAAAGACGAAAATATACAAAAACAAATGACGTAATGGCAGAACACATGTTAGTATGCGATACAATATTCCAATTTAAAGGAAGTGTGCCTAGGAAACTTAATGCAATAATAGTTCGAGTAGCTTACGGATTTTTGGAAATATGTGAAAAAAAATTTGGCCCTCCCTTACAAAACTGACTACCAGCTGATTGATTTACTATGGGAGGGCCAAATTTTTTTTTCATATTTCGACCTGTGTTCTTTGGGGAAAGTTGTTGAGTTTCATGAGCACATTCACCTCCTTCAGGGTTGATACCCCCCTTCCGTTACACGCTGTATATGCAACATAAAAAGGATTCAACGTAAAGAAAATATTAGTAATTATCTTGGTAATATTTTCTTTCCTCCCAGCTTGTTTATGTTGCTCCTTGTTTTATCCGATCACCGTGTGGACAGACTGAGGAGTTTTCATATTTGTTTATGAACTTTGTCAAGAGACGTTAGCGAAAGGGATCTTTTTCAAAAAATTTAATCTACATAAAATGTGTTCAAATATTCGATCAACCGTGAAGTGCTCTGAAACTAATTAAATGCTCGTCAATCATTCAAAGTTTAGGTTACTTGGATGTATAAAATAATTCGTTGATAGAAGTCTCCATGCAATTGAACCTGAGCTTATCTTCATTTGTTAGTTTGATTCCAATTACAAAGATTATCCTTAAAGAAAAAAATCTCATTACACTTTGCACGACCAGACGCTATATTTGAATTTATAATTGTAGAAAGACTGATGAATCTATTTGCATTACTTGAATAAATTACAAGTCTCTCTGTATAGCTTTTCCTTAATTCAATCAAAACGTCTTTTTAACCGACGAAAAAAAACGGAGGAGGTTATCAATACGACGCGTCTATTTTTATTTTTTTTGTTTCTTTTTTTTATGTATGACCACGCATAACTTTTTACATAGTTGTCCGATTGTGATAATTCTTTTTTTATTGGAAAGGGTATACTCCGCGGGTGGTCCCATATAAATTTGGAAAACAAAATCAAACCCTAAGGGTCAGAAAACAGGGGATGATTGATTGTTCACTCACTGATTCTAATGTTTAACCACGCATAACTTTATACAGAGTAGTCCGATTTTGATAATTCTTTATTCATTGGATAGGGTATACCTTGCCAAGTATTTTATGTACATTAAAGCCACAAAAAATTATAAAATAAAAACTTTTTACCAAAAAATTTAACCGCCGAAAAAACTGAAAAGCAAAAAATAATAAACCTTAAAATTATGAGTCGGCGCTGGAAAATCAATGAACAAAGATCACTCAAAGCGCCGACTCATAATTTTAAGGTTTATTATTTTTTGCTTTTTTAACTTGCGATAATGTGTCGTATCAGCATAAAAAAGGAATATAAGGCAGACACAACAGCTCGGGGCTCGTTCTTGCATCAGACTGACCACCCAGACTTGGTCGGGGCTGACTACCCAGGTAGTCCCTGGGGCCAGCGCAATTTATTTGTGGTCGGCACAACAAATCTTTTTCTTCCATATTTCCCTAACAGTCGTAATCGCGGTAATCAAGCCCTTTCTATCCATATCATAATTCACGCAGTCCATCCATCGTTTCTTTGGTCCACCCCCCTTCCCTATTCTTATAGCCATCGTAATTTCTTACCCAAAAGTTCCACAAAGTTGTTCCAGGAACGATCTTAATGTTCTAATTCTCATTTTAATCAACGACAGACCAAATTGATGGTGCCAAGTTCCAGGAATTTATCCCAGTATAAGACATTGAACCCCTGTTTGGCAAAATTTATGAACTTAACTTGATAATAATTTACCGTCCTCTCCACCTGGTTTAGTTTACGGATCCAAGCGCTGCCCTGGTTCAGATAATACTGTCCTAAACATAGCCAATGGTTAAAGTTTCGTGAGACTAATGGATGGATGGACTAATAGGTGATATTTTCGGCAAAATTATTAGTTTTCTTAAAGGTATGCAATAAAGTACCGTGTGGTGCCGGACGTAAAGAATAACACCACCCCATTTCTTCCCGTAGGTGTCGTAAAAAGCGACTAAAGGACTTACTAGAGAATGGGCAGCAGCGTTCTCTATGCATTTTACCACCATACTGCGATCGCCAACCCGTCTGCCAAGCGTGGCGATTATGGCAAAGCCCCCCAAATTGGGGGAGGCCTAAGTCCAGCAGTGGACGTCTTACGGCTGAAATGATGATGATGATGATGCAATAAAGAGATAGAGGTATAGTAGAGATTTCTCCCTACCTCCATGGGAAAACGGCCTGAGTTTATGTATGTATGTAGGTAGGTATAGGAGGTAAAGATATATTAACCCAGATCCAGCCTGTCCCTTGCTGCCCTCTACCAGTGACTGCCTGAGCCGAGCTCCGTACCTCACCTGGGGTTGCCCTTAGGTCTTAGTCACTTTAGTTTTTAAGTATATAAGCCCCGGCTGGAGGCCTTCAATTAACTTTTAAGGAATCCGCGGGAAAGTCCGTTTAAGTAGTGACAGCCTTAAAAGGCTAACTATGATATCTTTATAAACAAAAAAAAAAAGTATATTCATGCAGTAGCCAATTTCAGCAGAACAGTAGTGGCCTCGTGGTAAAGGCCGTGACTTACGAGTAAGTCGTAGGTCCAAACCCAAACAGGCGCTTTACTTAGTTTACATTATTCCGTCGTAGGTCTCAAAATGGTGAACGAAAACATCGTAAGGAAACCAGCCTCTCCTAGAACCAAAATTTCGAAGATTTGTGACATCTACTTACCCGCTCTGGACCAGCGTTGTGGAATACGGCCCACTCACTCACACAGAGAGGAGCCCTGTGTCCCTAAATGGAATCATTATATGCTGGTTATGCTATGCTAAATATGCAATTTCACCACTTGCATGAATTTCGACGGTCAGAAAACAATTCTAAACGTATCTTGAACACAGGGCCTGTCGCGTCATGAAAAGAATTTATATGTCGCACTCTCATAATTATACCTAATATCATCAGGGCCAAGTGAATGCTGTATTGTTTTTCTCATAAAATAAAGCATTTTCAAATGATTAATTAATTTCATTTAAAGTACTAATACCTCAACAAATATACAGTTCAATGAACTGTATCATGTTCACGCCAAAAACAAAAGTTTATAATCAATCAATCCTCCAAAGTTAGTATAAAGTTCCGGCGCCACACTTCGGATTAAAAGCTTCGAATCGGATTATTTTAATTGCTCAGGTTCATCGACATAATACTGATCTCGTAAAATACAATAGCCGTGTATAGTAATTCATGGCTTATAACGCACTATCAATTTGCTCTTGAAGGCTTCAATTTTTTGCTATAAAGATTTCACATTTGTCATGAAGGATAATTTGGCAAAGGCCTGTAACTCGACTACCGTAACGAAATCTACTGTAGATACCGCGTAGCCCGCTACGAGCATGCGCTACGTATATCAACATACATAAGAACTGAAACGTGACTTTTATTGAACTGTAGTAATGTTACATAGTTTAGCAGATTAACTAATGATCTTTTTTTTTTTAAATGAAATCAAGTCTCGTCAAACATACTGTAAAACCTTAAAATCTAACAAACAAGTTCAAACAACTTCGTTAGATGTTTTCTGTCTCTGCAAAATATGTTGGCAGTATTTTTAGCTTTAGAAAATATATTTTGATTAAAGGCGACTGAAACTTGAAAAGTATTTATGAAAATAAATTTACTAATATACATAATGATCGTGCCGATACGAAAGAAGCACACGAACAGTCGCAAACTGGGCTTAAATTAACTTAAAAGTAAACGATCATTTAGAAAATACATAAAAGTGTACCTAACTCGATGTCTTCATCTGAAAACAAAAATATTATATTTATTATAGACGAAGATCGTTCGTTAGATATGGGTTTTTTTTAGTAAATATTGTAGTCTCGTGCTCTCGACTAACGGAATCCTATTTATTATCAACAGTTTCAGTAAGTTTATTGGCAGCCCTTTCTGTACAATTAAGTTTTACGAACAGGAAGGAATTCTGTCTATTCAACGGGAAAGTAATAAAGTTCTAGTTCAAGTACGGAGTGTTTATATGTTGTGTGCCAGACTTGTATTCCTGATTTGATGTAGGTACTTTTTTTCAGCTCAAAAATAGTTTTTATGTTCTTACACACACTTACACATACGAAAATGAACGAGTGAATACGCAAACATACTTATTTCTAAGTCACCGTATTATTAATGTCACTTTGTGATGAACTGAAATCGCAATAACTCCACTACCCATCATTCTAACCATCATAGTATTTATGATGACAGTAATAACTCTTAATCGGTTCATAATCGAACTGATTTCAATCCGATGACTTCATAATCAGCCTTAATGGGTTCCACTGCTGAGGCACAAGCCTCCTTTCGGTGAGAGAGAGGCTGCCGTAACTCATCACGCGGGCCAGCGCGAGTTAGTAGATGTTACGTGTCTTCGAATTTTTTGAAACGCCGGTTCAAAACGGTGAAGGAAAACATCGTGAGGAAACTGGCATGTCCTAGAATCGAAAAAAATTGAAGATGTGTGACATTTATGCACCTGCACTGACCCAGCGAGGACTGTATCACGGACCACTTCTCCTCACAGAGAGGATGCTTGTGTCCGAGCAGTTGGAACATTATAGGCTGCTGATATTTTTACTATACAAAAAAGAGCATTATATATTTATGCTCATGAATTTATGATCATACACATTTACATTTTTGTATTCAAATGAATGAATAAAATAAAACATACCTGAATCAGTTTACGAATAACATTATATAAAATTAGCATTGTATTCTCATTAAAATGCTCGGTTGCACAGTAAACGCACACTCGAAAATTGAATTATTTGCTAAAAAGCAATCAAAATAAAGTGTGCTTCTTAAAATGTGTCAATGACAATGAAACGAACGAAATGCGTCGTGTCCCTGAACCTTTCGAGAAATATTAACTAATCACGAATGCGGTTTGGGTTCTGTAAAGAAAAGGAGTACTTACAAATGATTTATGGGAAAGATTTTTTTTTTTGGGTGGATCGGTAGGGCGTGTCCGACTTTTACTGACTAAAACCCACCCGTGTTCCTTCAGTTGCCCATGTGCCAGGGTCTTGGTGTCTCTAACGAACAAATCTTGCGACCCTGGCAGGATGGGAACGATTAAGATAAGATTAAGTAGAGATTACTTAGACCAGAAAGCTTAATAAGTATTACGAACAAAATTGTCGTGTTAAATCTGCTGTGATGGGTTTTAGGACACAAGTGTTTGGCATTTTGGGAAAACGTGTGGAAAAATGTTCATCAAAGAAGTTTTCACTACAAAGGCATTTTTGATTAAAACCAAAAACAAATATTACGTCAGGCACTGTGTGGCATGAATGACAAACTACTAAGAAGTAGTGAACTTCACCTAAAACACAGTTAGGACGATCTCTCGAGTACGTATAAGTTACAAGCAATTTGCGTGTATAACGTCCCAAGCTGTGACCGCGCTAACCCTTTCTTTTCTCACATGTAACTGTATCAGCAAAGTTCGTCTCGAGTTGCCGAACTTTAAAAGTCATAAAAGAAACATCTTTTTTCAAAATCGAATAAAACTTGTTAGACTGTTTTGAACCGACGACATCTAAGAACCAAAGGAAATCGCCTCCTCCATTTAAAACTCCTGTTTTATTTTTGTATGACACCAAGACCTCGATTAGTCGTCAATTACAGATAAAGTTTAGTTAGAAATCGGTGGACGATTTTGAATCGAATTCAGTTTGATAAATGAAATGTTTGTGTTTTATTAATTGAATTATATTTTATTCATAAACTTCAACTAGATCCCACGACCCTTGGTCCCATCAGTAATGGTGGTCACCATACATTGTGTGTGGACTACGGATAAATGACCTAAGACTACGATGATTTCTTAGCCGTAATAAACCCTTTATGTATGATTTCTTACGAAGCTTCCTCAAAATGTGTTATTGCCTAACATTTGCTCATACATTTCTTCACATTGCGTTCTTATCTTTGCCGAAAAGTTAGAAAGAAAAACTTCACGACGGTCATTACTTGTTATCTTAACAATTTCTCGTTTGGCCGGGGTTTGGGTAGCAACGACCTTATTTTTTTGCAAAAGACGGGAACATTCACCTAATGACTTTGACTGCTACGTAGAACGATATTAAATCACATCGAAAAATAATCAAGGAACATATTGAAACTCTATTAAGACACAAACATTTATTATTATTCACAGAACAATTTTTTTTCAAATTAGTTTTCCATTTCGTGGCATAAAATAAAGGGCGCTTGTCGCGTACAGCCTAAGTGAAAATATGTTGGACAATGAATTCCCTACTATTGTACATGTAATTTGTCAGTGTGGGACATTCTAACCAGATTTCTGAAATATCTGATCTCATCTGCTTATGTAACATTGACATTTTTTTAGAGCAGTGGTGGCCCAGAGGTAACGGCCTTGACTAGCGAGTCGAAGTAACGGTCGTGGGTTCAAAACCAGGCTTTACTTTGTATTCATAATTTCAAAACGACTGCTCTCGAAACAGTAAAGAGGGAAAAAACCATCGTGACGAAACCGTCATATCCTGGAACCGAAAATCCGAAGACATCTACTAACCCGTATTGGGCTCACGTGATAGATGATCGCCTACTCTCGCTAGAAGTAAGGAACATATGGGCTGATTATGCTGTATCTATGCTAGATAAACCAATTAATGTTTCACGCTATAACTAGCTAATTTGTACTCATGTATGTTATTTGAAGTTCGATGAATACTAGATGTGATTATGATTGGTTTCTCAAAGACGTGTGAGAGTTTGTTGCTATCAGTAAGTTTATATTGTAATGTCAAACATTTAATAGATGATATGAGCTGCTGTCCGCAGTTCTACGTCAATCCTGAATCCGTTATGATCTGTGTCTGGTTTAAAAAATAGTGTGACAGAATTACAATTTAGTGGAAAAACTAATCTCACTTTATCACAACCGTCCAGTGCTGAACACAGTCTGTTACTACTTATAGCTAGATGCAAAAAATCTTCGACCCTCGGTTATAATTTGCATGTTAAAACAGGTTTTTTATCATAACGTAGAGTTAACAAACAAACATTGTTTTTCTTATCACTATTTTATGTAGCTAATCATTATCTACCTAACCTTTTCCCAACTACACTGGGGTTGGATCTAACCGTATACAGATTTATACAGTATTTTACATGGAGGCTGCCTATATGATCTCCACAACCCAGTTACCGGGTAACTCGATATCCTTAGTAACTATCAGACTTTTGGATTTCTGACTACCCGTAACGACTGTCAAAGATCTACAAATGACAGCCGGGACCAACGGCTTAACGTGCTTTCCGTGTCGTGCCTCCTTATGTAAAGATGGTCACCCGTAGACCAACCGCGGCAAGCGTAGTGTAATCTGAACGATCGGTTCGTGTAGCTGTTAATACTTAGCTACAAGCCTCTCCTCACACGAAATATAACTGACCATCCTCCATCACACATCTGTCTGTTGCATGTCAACAGCTATTTTTAGAAAACAACCTTTAATTATTAGTAAACGAAACAAAAATTTATAGGTAGGTAATAACTTTTATTTTTGCTATCTGCAAAACAAATAGACCTCATATAATGGTTGTAAAAGATAGTGATCAGTTCCAAAAAAAAATACAAAAATATGGATCCAATAAATATTCTCTTTGTTGTAAAACCTTTTAGATACAAAATCGGAAGCTTTTAGTTTACTTATTTTAAGGTTTATTCAGGTATCGACCTCTACATTGGTGGCCATCAATTATTTTCTACGTTTGTTTTGTAAAAACAGGACATATATAGGTTGCAATGGCCCAGAGCCCAGGGATTACCCGAGGTTTGAACTTGGCTAGTACCTATCGATATAACTGTAATAAGTATGGTAAACATAAAATTACGTCTGTAGTCCCTGAGTTAGGCAGACGCGTAGTGTTCCAAGCGCGCCTCAAAGAGATGTCAGCAGCACTGAAGGGGGTCTGCTAGGACCGGTGCCTGCCAGGGTCTCGTGATTGCTCGAAAGAGATACCGTGACCCTGGCACATGGGCAACTGAAGGAACACGGGTGGGTTTTAGTCAGTAAAAGTCTGACACGCCCTCCCGCTCCGCCCAGAGCGGGAGAAGTCATTTGATGATTTCCCATACAAAAAAAAAGAGTTAGGCAAAGGTGTACCTATGTATATTATACCCACATTTCGTCACCTAAGTTTAAGTCCCCTGTAAGAGGGGCGAGCCTATTGCCATAAACCGAGCACAAATCCTGATTCCGGGTTGCTACTAAGAAATTCGAGATGGAAAACTTAATGAGACTTTACCCGACTCAGTTGTAGTGCATGCGACCACTGGACCCACAAAGCAGTCAGTTGACATCAGTATCATCAACAGGCAACTATGGTACTTGGACACTCCTTATTCCTTCTCTATATGAGAAGAGAACCCTGCAGTGAGAATATTACAGGCTGGTGTAGTATCATAAAAGCTGGCAAGCTGGCGTAAAGCATTTCGAGACACAGTGGTCATGTGACGTGTCAAAGTCTACGTTATCACTGCTGTGTTAGCAGTAGTGTGTAATAATGACTTCCCAATCACCTTTATTACATGTGTAAATCCGATAAAACAATGAGGTTAAAAGTATCTTTATAATTAATTATTTGTTTCATTAGGAAAACTAAATGACTATTTAAATGCTTCGTACATATTTATTTTTAACCGACGAAATAAAATGGGGGAGGTTATCAATTCGACGCGTATATATATTTATATTTTTTTTATGTATGACCACGCATAACTTTTTACATAGTAGTCCGATTGTGATAATTCTTTTTTTATTGGAAAGGATATACTTCGAGGGTGGTCCCATATAAATTTGAAAAACAAAATCAAACCCTAAGGGTCAGAAAACAGGGGATGATTGATTGTTCACTCACTGATTGTTATGTTTAACCACGCATAACTTTATACAGAGTAGTCCGATTTTGATATTTCTTTATTCATTGGATGCATCTGGAACGCAAATGGCCTATCACACCACTCAGAAGAGTTAAAACTATTTTTAGAACAACAGAATATTGATATAATGCTAATATCTGAAACACATTTCACTTCTAGAAGCCATATGGAACTTCCTGGATATAAACTTTATCATACCACCCACCCTGATGGGAAAGCACATGGTGGATCAGCTATCATTATCAGAAGTAAATTAAAACATTACGAATCAGTATCTTACTGCACAGCACCAATTCAAGCAACAACTGTCATAGTTGAAGATTGGGTAAGCTCCGTTACTGTGTCAGCTCTCTACTGTCCTCCGAAGCACATCAACAAAGAGAAAGAGTTTAGCGAGTTTTTCAACTCGCTTGGCGATCGTTTCATAGTTGGTGGAGATTTCAATGCGAAGCATAGCTATTGGGGATCAAGACTGACCCTCCCCAGGGGCCGCGAGCTACTAAAAACTGTTGAAAAATTAAAAATGGAAATTATATCAACAGGTGAGCCCACATATTGGCCCACTGACAGAAAAAAAATACCTTCCTCGCCGAGCTCTGCCGACCGCCGGCGCCTATAAAACACGACCACCGGCGTGTGCGCAGTCACGACTTAATAGTCCCTCCCGACCCTTGCATGAGCCAGCCCGCGATGCTGCGCCTGTAGCTTTAAATTAGCCCCTAAATAATTTAACCCAGATCCAGCATGTCCCTTGCTGCCCTCCCCCAGTGATTGCCTAAGCCGAGGTGCGAACCCCCCTCGGGGTTACCCTTAGGACTTTCGCTTTAGTTTTAATTTTTACTATGGCCCGGCTGGAGGTCTAAAAAGTTTAACTTTTTAGAAATCGCCGGGCGAAAATCAGTTTAAGTAGTCAGAATCTTTTCAGCTTAACTACGAGATGTCCTTCAAAAAAAAAAAAAAATATGTGCGCAGTCAGTGTTCACTGCGCTCTCAGTCTGCTTCAACCTTCCTGGTCGGACAGCTCTGAGAACCAGTCTTACGCTAGCACACGCACGGGGTCCCGCTCCCTGTACTGTACTAGACGATTGTTAGTTTACTTTATTGTTATCAATAAACGTTCCGTTTTAAATTGTGTTTGTTCATACAAACCTGCTACAAAATAAAAATTGGATAGGGTATACTTTGCCGAGTATTATAAGTATATTAAAGCCACAAAAAATTATAAAATAAAAACTTTTTAAACTGAAAAGCAAAAAATAATAAACCTTAAAATTATGAGTCGGCGCTGGAAAATCAATAAACAAAGATCACTCAAAGCGCCGACTCATAATTTTAAGGTTTATTATTTTTTGCTTTTCAGTTTATTCGGCGGTTAAATTTTTTGGTAAAAAGTTTTTAACAGAATAGTGACTGAAAATATTTCCAGTATTTCGTATTTTGTTGCTGTTAAATAGCAAAAATTATTAATACTTATTGTGTGTTCTGTGTTCAGGACGTAAAGAATAGCACCAGCCCATTCCTTCCCGTGGGTATCGCAGAGCCACTAAAGGACTTACTAGAGAATGGGCAGCAGCATTTTCTATGCATTTTACCACCATACTGCGATCATAACAGCCGCACGGTTTGATCGTTCAGGGTAAGCTACGCTTACCGCGGTTGATCCGTGGATGGGTGACCATCTTTACATACCAAGACCCTTCCGTGCCTCGGAAAGCACGTTAAGCCGTTGGTCCCGGCTGTCTTTCATAGATCTTAGACAGTCGTTACGGTTCGTCAGAAGCCCGAAAGTCTGACAACCAGTCTAACCAAGGGGTATCGTATTACCCTTTCACTGGGTTGTGGAGGTCTGATAAGCAGTCGCTCCATGGTAAACCTCCCGAAATTGGTGTGGCCTATGTCCAGCAGTGGACGTCTTTTGGCTGAAATTATGATATGGCAACAGGATAATAACGTAAGCATGTGTCACTCCCGGAATGCAAGATCTTATTTAGACCATGAATATTCCTTCCTATCAGACGGAAAAATACCTTTCAGATAGGTAAATCATTTACTATCCTACTCGTAGCTCCTTAATAAGATCGTGTTAAAAGTTTCAACAAAAGTTCTGGTCGGTATTTCCAATATACTTCAAAGTTTCAGCACTTGAAAACTTCAGGCGATTCATTTGAACCGTGACGACAGTGTTACATTCAGCACTGAAGTTTGAAATGTACTAGCAGTACCTACTGAGTATTGTAACGTTGGATTCTATTCATTTATGTATTCTGAATCGATTTTTGAGCAATGATTTTGTTATGAAAAAGTAATTCAATGGGATTATATGAAGTAAAAGTAATTTTGATGATGATGTTGACCTCAGAAAAATCTTTTATAAGGAGTGGAGGTTTAGCAGGAATTCCTAAAATAATTCGATAAGCAGAGATTAAAGTAAGTAATTAATAGATTGAATGGAGGTCAAGTTTTAAACGACGTAACCCAATTCTCCAGCTACAAACTCATTCGATATTACACTCGTTAATCAAGCGAACCGGATGATTACTACACGATAAAATAATCTCTGTAATCCAATCAGGCACATGAATTTATTACTGTATTTCAAGTAATAAACTGGTAAATATCCGAAGGGAAGCTCGTTGGAATAACGATGAAAGGATTCGTTTATTAAGCCTAACTAATCCAGAAAACTACGAGGGGTACTGACGAATCAAAGATAGTTGAGTCTTTGGTTGTGGTTTTGTTTCTGGATTCACTATCAAGCACGTTAGTAATTAGAAGGGACAGCGAATACCTTTAAGTAATGATGTGTAAACGCTAAGGGTTTATTATCAGTTAGCCACTCGCCACTCGTTTGTCACTCGCCTCCTAGGCAGACTACTTGCTAGGTACATGTACAATCTGCCTAGCCTTTTCCCATTTATATTGAGGTTAATTTCTATGGTAACCGGATGCAGCTGAATATCAGTATTTTACGAAGAAAGACTGCCTATCAGACTTTCACAATCCTGTTACTTGGTAATACCATACACCTTGGTAAGACTTGTTGTCACACTTACGGGCTTCCGAATGACAGCTGCGTCTAATAGTTTGACGTGCTTTCCGAGGCACACATTGGGGTTCCACTATTTAATGATAATAATCACCCACCCACGGACCGACCGAAACAAACGTAGCTGAACCGGATCTACCAACCCGTGCAGATATTATTACTTAGCATCGAGCACTTTCGGTAGGTACATGCACCCGAATATAAATAAAATTATTGTTAATCCAGTTCATCGTTTACCAGTGAGAGAAATCTCAAATAATTCGGTTATAAAGCTATTAAACTGCGTTTGAGTAACAAACATTCAAACTCATAAACTTCCAAACTTTCAGCAAGTGAACTTTACTACAGATTTAACTCAACCGTAAAGCAATGAAAGGAAAAATCCAGTGAATACTTACAAAAGAGTTAAAGATAATTTTCTTCAAGAAACAACGGGGACGACAACAGAATTTCTAATTAAACTTTCTTGGACTTGAAATTCGTCACACAGAGAAGGTTTTCCCGCTACTTTAACGGTTGTCACTAAAACCTCGTTAAGGGAGCGGTTAGTAACTTTATCTAATAGATACAGGCATTATACAAGTCATATCATTGCTAAGACGTGCATATCCGATTTACAAAGTAAAAGGGAAAATTAATAACTTTTTTGCTAATATAGGATGTTGTTTAAGTGTGTCTTTTTAGTGTGATTTTGAGGGTACTAAAGCCGATCGTGGGGTCAACATTAAAATCTAAGATGCAAATGCTGGACTGCAAAACTACCGCCACCTGTCTACCTATTCCCCCTTCTATCTTGGTAGTTCTTCCCCGGACGAATGTGCATTGAGTTTCCTGCCCGTTCTGCTCTATAAAGATCTATGTTTTAGAACGGGCAACTAGCTTCAACTTTTTGATTAACTGGCCAACTCTGACTGTTTAAAAGTTTCTGTAAATGAATAAAAAGAACAAATAATTAATTATTTTATTTGTGTGAGTAGGTTTTTACAAGCACTTCTACACGTCAATAAAACTTGAGGTGAGCTTTGACTTTGACTTCGAGCCCATTCACAAAGAGTTCTACAACTAAAACGATTACCTTACTACTTTTGATAATGTAGCCTACACAACAGATCACACGACACAATTCACTTCCAATTTTGAAATAACTGAGTTTGTCTACGTGCTTACGACGCCACTATGGGGCCTAAAAGCATTGGTACATGCTTTTAGGCCCCTTCATCGTGCCGTGCAAATTTGTGGCTCTAAACGGATTGGCCCACTCCAAACGAAATGGCCAAGATGTTACGAGAGTGCTTATGCTTTACTAATCGTCACCATAATTTAGTTAAATTGATCCCTAACGTGGTTCCCATGTACAATTTGTAAATAAGGAACTAAGTTGGTGGGAGTGATGAAATATTAGCAACGCTTGACTTAGGTAACGTTATTTAACTTGTGATGGAGGCTAGTACGAAATCTTTTTGTTGGTTTTGGGAGTAAAATATAACTAGGTTGAAGTTTAAGTTTTTAAGGTTGTAGGTTAGATATGAGTAACTTGATATTTTTAAGGATTGAAAAATAAAATTATACTTTATAATTTAAATCTGGAAGTTACTTGAAGGAGTTTAAAGTTTTTTCTTTTTAATTTTGAAAACTTTGTCTTATTTACTGCTATCGAGAATCCAATAAAATGCTCGAAATAAATTTCACAATTTTTATACTTTCATTACACCGCAACAGCTGCGACGTAAATAAGTTACGTTTATAATTCACAGTAAAAATAAAACAAGAATGGCTAATATAAGTGCTCTACCAAGGTTTGAAAAGTACTATTACAAACTGTATAAATTATGATTCACTGCCCTCGTGTAAGAAATATTCCTTCATGCGAATATTCTTCATACTTTAAGCAGGATGTTACAAAGTTCGCTCATAACACTAAAAAATGCTCTCAAATCCTCACTAACATAATACGTTCTCACTGAGTTCTCGTCACGCTAACAGAATCATATTTCAACCTGACAACACCTCCTGAATAATGGACACTGTACAGTCAACAAAACAGAAAAGTATCCAACTACTACTACTTTTCATGTCGAGCTTGAGTAAACTTCGTAAATCCGTGACATTTCTTGAATACGAAAGAAAGAAGGAAATCTATTTACGTGGACACAGTTCGTGAAAAACAAAATACAATAACGTGGAATTAAAAACTACAACAGTGTGTACCTCACAGCTGCGCCAAAAAGATTGATTTTAGCATAAATGCCAGACAGATGCTGTCTGACGCTGGTTTTCTAATGAACCTTTAGGAACAAGTGACGAGGAGCATAAAAAAAATCAACATACCTAATACCTGTTTCATACTCTGAAATCCCACCATTTTCGATGTATTCGATTACAATTCGATGTTCATAAGTCACGTTAACCTCTAACTCTAAATCATTTTGAAATATAGGTCATGATAATCCATTAGCTAATTAGTTCGAAAAGATTGTCTGCTCAACAACGTCAATAACGCAATTAATTTTGTTAAACTGTCAAAATAAAAGCTATTCCTAATGTTAGTGTTTTATTCAACTCCATTTTGTTTTATTACTGTATTCCAAACAGAAACTATATAAAAAAAGTAATAATGGAGTACAAAGTTTATTTCTTGCATATCAAACTGTCCTTTTCACTGTACACGTGACTTGCAGTATCTATAAGCTTTTATTATTCGGGGTGTAGTGAAAGTTACAAATTACAGAACCTTTCGTGCCTGGTTTTCTCCTTTCTCCGCCTAATGTAGATTGTATTTTTCCAAGGAACTCGTGTGTAACAGCTGGCTGACTTTTCTTTATCAATCCAGTTTATATTATAAAGACCATAATTAGGTCAAGGGATCAGCTAGCAATAACACAGATTTTCCTATACAAAGTCTTTTACCATTTTTCATACGATTTCCCTCTTTGCATTGTAATATTCAACATCAAGTGTTTTCTTGCTCCATTAACGTCACGCAGATTACCTTTATCAAACAATGTTATCAGTATATCTGCCCGAGACAGAGACGCTTTATCTACAAAGGAATAACAGGGATAAACATCTAACGATACGCTTGAATTTCGTTTATACCATTAGAAGGCAATAACAGCTTTCAAAATCCTATGATTTCGAAAGCTGTTATTGCCTTCTAATGTCAAATAATCTTTGGAACGAAATTAATTTTAAAGCACAGTCAATTATATTAGGTTGGGGAATAAAAACTTTTTTACAAAAAAAAGCAACCGATTTCCTTAAAAACACTACAAAGTGAAAAATAACTTTAATTTCGGAAGTCGGTGTCTTAGGATCTGTATTTATGGTTTTTTTGCCACCGAATTCCGAAATTAAAGTTATTTTTCACTTTGTAGTGTATTTAAGGAAGTCGGTTGTTTTTTTTTTTTTGTAAAAAAGTTTTTATTTTTAAATTTTTAGTTGTGGTATTCACCCTGCACTAATTCCAAACAAACAATGCATATTTATGCGATAGCAGAAATCGCGGTTGATTTGCTGTCATTTTTTAAAGAGTTCCGATGTCTGTCTCCTGAACTCATCATCAGATCTATATGGAAATTATATGAGACCATCTCGGAATAAACCCCTTTCGAACAAAAAAAGAATTTTGCAAATCCGTCTATATAATGACGGAGTTATGGCCAAACATACATAAAAAATAAATAAAAAATAAACATATAAACATCCGAATTGAGAACCTCCTCCTTTTTGAAGTCGGTTAAAAAGTCTTTTCGCATTATAGTATGTATGAACTTGTAGTAAAATCTCTTTGGCTATACTATTTGTATCTGGCTGGTTTTGGTATCATTGAAAGTTTAAATTTTAAAGAACATAATTCCAAATTCAAATTAGGAAAATGTGTGATTTTCATTTGTTTTTCGTACCGTCAAGATGAGTGAATCTAATGGAGAAATTCGATACATTTTAAAATTTTACTACAAAAAAGGTAAAAATGCAACGCAAGCCGCGAAAAAAATTTGCGATGTTTATGGACCTAGTGTAGTGTCTGTGAGAGTAGCACAAATTTGGTTTAAGCGTTTTCAATCCGGAATTTTGATGTCAAAGATGCACGTCGCTCTGGTCACCCTATTGCGGATAAAATGGATGCCATTTTTGAAAAAGTGGAGCAAGATCGGCATACCAGTAGTTACGACGTAGCTGAAGAACTGGAAATTGACCACAAAACAGTTTTGGCGCATTTGAAAAAAACTGGGTACACAAAAAAGCTCGACATTTAGGTACCTCACGAGCTCACTGAAAGAAACCTAATGAACCGTGTACTCATTTGTGATTCTTTATTACGACGTAATGAAACCGAACCATTTTTGAAGAAGCTGATAACTGGTGATGAAAAGTGGATCACGTATGACAAGAACGTGCGAAAAAAGTCGTGGTCAAAGGCCGGTCAGGCTTCACAGACTGTGGCGAAACCCGGGTTAACTCGCAACAAGGTGATGCTGTGTGTGTGGTGGGATTGGAAGGGCATTATTCATTATGAGCTGTTACCACCAGGCAGGACCATCGATTCTGAACTCTACTGCGAACAACTGATGAGATTAAAGCAAGAAGTTGAGAGAAAGCGGCCGAAATTAATCAACAGAAGGGGTGTGGTTTTTCATCATGATAACACTAGACCTCACACATCTTTAGCCACCCAACAAAAATTAAGAGAGTTTGGCTGGGAGGTGTTAATGCATCCGCCGTATAGTCCTGACCTTGCACCTTCAGATTTCCACCTGTTTCGGTCTCTTCAGAATTCTTTAGGCAGTGTCAGGTTAACATCACGAGAGGACTGCCAAAACCACTTGTCGCGGTATTTTGACCAGAAGTCCCAAAATTTCTATAGCAATGGGATCATGTCCCTACCTACAAGATGGCAAAAAGTTATCGAACAAAATGGTACCTACATACTTTAATTAAATGTAAATAAACTTTATTAAAAATGTTTTGAATTTTCTTAAAAAATGCGAAGAAACTTTTTCCCCAACCTATTATATGCATTACAATTGTTTTTGGAAAACATAATCAAAATAAAATCACATCTGTATTACCCGTTAGGTCACGCAAAGGTGTACTTGTAATACATTCACAATTCGTCAATATGTTTATAGTTAGTTTTACGGAAGACTTACATTCGCTGTAATGGAGGTAGCCCGGAAATTCATTGTTTTATCTTTTTTCAACACTGAAAGTCCGTGCTGCAACACTATAAGTCCCATATAATGTGAGTAAAAATATTCCTTTTGCCACATAGATTAACATTATATTGAACAACAAAAGATAAATGCAAGTCCTTTACTTCATATAAAGGCATTCGATTGAATGATCATTGGACAAAGCTACGTTTACCATAAATATAGAATCGAATACCATTCGACGTAGTGAAAATTCCACTCTTTGATGTTTTATATATTATGAACAATACTTTTTAGTTTAGTACCATTTATGTTTTAAATTTAATGTAAACTATGTATGTATATTTATTATGATTGTCAATGGGAATTAATGGAATAACCTCGCACTGGACTTTCAACTCTCGGTGTTCAGCAAAACATTGAGAATCCTAGAAAACATCCCAGGCGCATCAAAAAACACACCGATGTTTTTAAACTCTCGGCGATCGGCAGTGCTTTAGTGCGTCCGGTGCGTAAGAAAAACCGCCACGTGAAAATATCGCCTGTATGACCTCGGGTTAAGTATAAACGATAAGAAGCCTCTTCATATGAGCTTCACTTAGTCTTTGTCTGCCGTATTAGTGATGAGGCATTCAGTGAAAATAGGAAGCTTTAAAAGTTTAGATAACCTTGCCAAACCGCCAAGAAAAATGGCAGCTCGCTTCTAACTTCATCTATAAAATGTCGAAAAAAGTTATCTCTAGCATATAACAATAACTGAAAGTTATGAAAAGCTTTCAAGAAAAGAATGATCTTACGTTTTAGTAAACTTTGATGAAATTGTTTTGGCAAAATAATAATCTGGTCCATGTTTTGCCTCTGTTAAATTTACTGTCTCGAAATTGATACAATTTATCGTTAAAGTTGGTACGTTAAAGGTTATGAATTATTATCCTCAAACAAATTTGCTTACATAAATCCAAGCTTGTTTTACTGACTTTCAAAAAACCTACAAACCTATCTATTAATCTTTAAACTGTTTTCAAACTCTCATAGCATGTTAGCTATTTTGAAATAAATCAAGTTTTACCCGTTTGTAATTCGAACAAATAAATGTCACTACACAAAATCCGTAGGAATTAGTAGCTTAGCACTTACAGATAGAACTTTGAGCAGAATTATAAAATGTTTAACAATATAAATAAATAGGTCCATATTTATTTCAGAATTGATTTACGATACATTTGTACTATTTCAAAGTAATCTGTAGTTTGTTTATTTTTCTCAGAACAAAACAAAATAATGGAATTACCAGAGCGGTTTTAGTTTACTTATAGTCTATGAAAACAATTTTAATTAAAATATTAAATCAACAACGTAATATCAAATTATTATGTTACTGGAATTTTATCATTTTAAGTGCGAAGACGATGACAAATAACAAAGATTATTAAAAATGTCATCTTTTCCTATTTAGTACAATTATCTGACCGGCTTCTAATAACTCAGTACATCCATATCCTTTATAGTCACCAGACAAGGTAAGAGGGACACTTCCCGTAATTGTAAGAACATTTGCATTTCATTCCGATCATAGTTATTTTACTTCTCACTACAGCAACTATATTGTAACGAGAATAAAGTTTACTGTGATATTTACAGGCTTGTTAGTGGCAGCAATCCAAAAGCAACCTTTTTGTACCGAGAATAAAGATCATTTTGAATTTGACGGTGACGCAAAATCAGAGGTAAAATCTCAATCTTTCAAGAATTATCTATTAAACATTTTTAACACGTTTTGTCGCTGATACGACACTGTGCCTTTTATATCAATGTTTTTTTTATTTTTATTTAATGACGAGAATTGACCTTCTTCTCTTAACTGGTCAATAATCCTCTTATTTTCCAAAATGTTTGACATCGATTGTCGCTGAGACAAGATTGTGAAATGGGATATAACGTTTTTTTTTTTTAAAGAGGATAATTGGCATTTCAGTAATATCTTATCTACTCTCTAGTATCGCATCGACTGCCCGTGATTTTTTCAAAGCCTGGTTTTATTAGTCTCATTAATTTTAAACAATGTTTAAGCGTTGCGTGTAATGAATCCCTTATAGGCAGAGGACGGGAAAAGTAATGTTTTTCCGGGGTCGGTACCCTCATAATGTTCTAGTTGTTTTAAGACTCTGTTTATTAAGAAAACCCGTGTAATTAGTCGTTCATAAGATCTTTAACTAAAGATAAAACCAATTCTTTCGAAAAAGTCTTCAGAATGAAAACCTGCACACCTAATTCTTTTCATTTTGAAGATCATAACAGGAAGTCATATACTAAAATATTTATATTCAAATCAATTTTATTTTGAAATAAGTACTCTTCATTCGTTAAAATAATTAGTACAAACAAATTGAAGTACTTCTGAGAGCAACAAACATCATTTCAGGTTTTCTAAAAAGCGAAAAAGTTGGTAGCTATTCGCTAGCTTTACTTAGGCTTACTCCACTGCAGTAACACATTTCATTCAGTAACAATAATCTGTTATGTACAGCTCCCACATCTACGTAATACAACAATTGATTTTAGTCACCTTCAATTATAACAAATCGAATTATCAAGATTGGATCACTAGACCTTTCCATGTTTAATCAAACATTGAAGACAAATTACTTTCCGCACCTCACAGAGAGGGACCATTGATACAAGTGGCTTCCTATTAATTCGACACACACGTATTGATGGTGTATTTACTCTGTCGGACCCGTTGTCAAGCATCAGCCTTGCGCTAAAAGGAAAATTATGTTTGCAGCCACAAAGGTACGGAAAAAGACCAGGGACCATTTTTATTGTACTCTAAACAATAAAATTAACCTTCGAGACACATTTCCAATAGTATTTTCTAAAGGATAATGGCAGCTACGAACTTTCTGAAGGGGTCTGCTAGGACCGATGCCTATCAGGGTCGCGAGATTTATTCGCAAGAGATACCATGGCCCTTTTTCTTTTATTATTCTTATTACTGACTAAAACCCACCCGTGTTCCTTCAGTTGCCCATGTGCCAGGGTCACGGTATCTCTTTCGAACAATCACGCGACCCCGGCAGGCATCGGTCCTAGCAGACCCCTTCAGTGTGGCTGACATCTCTTTGAGGCGCGCGTGGAACACTACGCGCCGTTGACCCGAGCTTGGTCCTTACCGGGCGGCGAGCTACCCATTGCTCGCCACCCGCAAGCTCGCGCCTACGGTGGCCGGGAGCCGTGCGGCGGCTAGGGACGTGAGGGCACAGAGACTGCCACTCCCTCACGCGCCCCGCCTCCTCCTTCGCGAGCATTACTGCTTCGCAGAAGGAGGTGACGGCTTCCCATGCCCTCTCGCTCCGTACCATGGCTCGCACCAGGGCCGGACGCGAGAGATCGCCGCCGCCGATCGCCTGCACGAGGACACGGCGGTGCTCCGCTCAGGCAGGGCACACTTCCACCGTATGCTCCACCGTGTCCTCTAGACGATCCTCACAATGGAAACACCCGGGCGTTTCCTCCCGCTTTATCCTGAACAGGAACCCACCGAAGCACCCATGCCCGGTGAGAACCTGCGTCAGGCGGAAGGTGAGGACGCCGTGGCGCCTCTCTATCCACTCCTCAAAGAGGGGACTTACCGCCGCAATTGTGGCGTGCCCTGCGCTGGGTTGCGACAATCGTACCCGCCATGTCCCCATGAGATCCTGCCGGAGCTCTGTCCGCCGTGCCGCGATTTGTCGCGGCAGCGGAGTTTCGCCCCGGCGTTTCGCATCCTCGCGCCACTCCCACATGTGGGCGAGGACCTTTGCCTCCAGATCCCATGGCGGCACTCCGGCAAGGAGGCTCGCCGCCTCGCAGGAGACCGTGCGGTATCCCCGGATTAACCGGATGGCCATGACCCTCTGGGCCGCACTCAACCGGCGCGCTAGGCGCAGCCTCAATGTGGGCGCCCACACCAGTGCCTCGTAGAGGGCCATGGACCGCACGACCCCCGTGTAGAGCCTCCGGCAGGAGGCGTTTGGACCCCCCAGATTGCGCAGGAGCCGCTTTAACGCAGCCCCAGCCCGCTCCAGTCTGGGGGCATACCATGGCCCTGTCATATGGGTAACTGAAGGAACACGGGTGGGTTTTAGTCAGTAAAAGTCTGACACGCCCTTTCGCTTCATCCTAGAGCAGGAGACATCAAATGACTTCTCCCGCTCTGGTGGGCGGAGCGGGAGGGCATGTCAGACTTTTACTGACTAAAACCCACCCATGTTCCTTCAGTTGCCCATATGCCAGGGCCACGGTAACTCTTTTGAACGAATCTCGCGACCCTGGCAGGAACATAATTGGCTTACGTCCCAATTTCTGAAAGTGTCCGTTACTTCCAAGTTACAGTAAGACATACCCATAGTGAACGTTAAACAACAATACGAGAATAACTCAGCGGATTTTGCTGAGTTAGTCTCTTCAGAACGATACTCAGTAAAACAATGTACATTTTCTGCTGGTACCTATATGGATATAAAAACTTTTTAACAAAAAATTGAACCGCCGAAAAATCTGAAAAGCAAAAAATTAAAAAACCTTAAAATTATGAGTCGGTGCTTTGAGTGATCTTTGTTCATTGATTTTACGGCGCCGACTCATAATTTTAAGGTTTTTTATTTTTTGTTAAAAAGTTTTTATTTATATTTTTTGTGGCTTTAATGTACTAATAATACTTGGCAAGGTATACCCTATCCAATGAAAAAAGAATTATCAAAATCGGACTACGCTGTATAAAGTTATGCGTGGTTATACATTACAATCAGTGAGTGAACAATCAATCATCCCCTGTTTTCCGACCCTTAGGGTTCGATTTTGTTTTCCAAATTTATATGGGACCACCTTCGGAGTATACCCTTTCCAATATAAGAATTATCACAATCGGACTACTATGTAAAAAGTTATGCGTGGTCATACATTAAACGAAAAAAAAAAAACAAAAAAATATATACGCGTCGAATTGAAAACCTCCTCCGTTTTTTTCGTCGGTTAAAAATACTCTCCTACTTTATTTCACTCTATACAGAGTAGTGGTGGCCCTGTGGTATCGGCCCGGACTTACGAGTTCGTAAGGTCGATTCCAGGCAGAATTTTATTTTGTGTAATTAATTTCATTACTGCTCTCAAAACGATGAAAGAAATTATCGTGAGGAAACTTGAACGACATCCACCAATCGGCCCTGAGCCCACGTGGTGGATTACAGCTCAGTCCCACGCACAGAGAGGAGGCATGGTACGTCCTAGTAGTGGGAACATTATGATTACGATGATTATGCTACCCTCATACTAATAAATCATGTATAATTTGGAGGATTTGCGAGACACATATACAAAAACCTGTTTACGATAAACTGACATGATCCTCACTGATAAGCTGCTTAGGTGGAAAATATTAGACCTTCAAAACAATTGAAAGACATTGTATCGTATTACCCGTGTTTTTTATTTAACATCGTGAATGGATGACCTATAAAAAGATCTGAAATAAAGGCAATCACCGAATGATCAACTCTAAAATGTAAGAAATGATGCAAAATATGTACCTATTTTTGGAGTTCTTTATTGTAACTTTTTTATCTACTTTTAGTTTTGTTTCCTTTGTGGTTTGTGCCTTTGCTTTGGTAACAAAAATCAATAAGAGCGTACTGATATTCGCTCGAAAAATAATGTATTATTCATTCTACATTACTCAGTGCTAATTGTCATGTTTAAATTTATGAATCTCTATCTGAGATTGAAGTATAGTCGAATTGTTACATTCGTAATGAGATATTTATTGCTGAATGGGCTTGCTTTTGGCCTTGGACACGCCTCATTGAAAGCAATGGATAAGGTCTATGATCCTTTTTCGTCAGGAACGTGTGGAGGTATCAAGTTGCATTTAATATCAAATATGGTCTATGGTCTCTTGGAGCTCTAACAACTATAAAGCATTTAAATCGACGCAAAAAAAATCGACAATTTATGCGAGATGTTTGAGATTTGCAAGTAAATCGAAAAGTTAAGTTTGTTCTCGGGATAGTCAAATCATCCCAATGACGGAGCCGAATTTTTATCAGGTCTAACTGACAAATGTGTTTATTTATACTAATGCCTGGTTATTGAGGTCCTCAGATGAACTGTCGAGTGTTTCGAAACACTACGTATCAAGATATCGAACCAATAAAAGCAGTATTGAATAGATTGGATCCAGTTAAGAATACCTCAGAAATCTATATCTATACATCTATACTCTATACAAATAAATAAAATTGGAGTGTCTGTTTTTAATATTAAGATAACCACTTTTTACTAAGTGTATATGGATGTATACACGATACATATACCAAAACAACATTTTTTACAATTTTTGTCTGTCTGTCTGTCTGTCTGTTCGTTCCCGCTAATCTCTGAAATGGCTGGACCGATTTTGACGGGACTTTCACTGGCAGATAGCTGATGTAACAAGGAGTAACTTAGGCTATTTTTATTTTAGAAAGATTCTTTTATTTTAGAAAAAAAAATAACTATCTTCGAAAACTACGCTGACATACGTCTCAAAATTCGAACCCTGGCTGAATCCTACGAAATAGATCAAAATAATGTACTACAGTATTGTACACCTTAAAAAGGCCCACAAAAATGTCCTGAATGGTATATGTCTATCTCTTAGGGATAACCCACAATAACCATTTTTTATCTTTTACTTTTTACGAGAAATAAGGGCTTATTTACGAAGCGATTTTAAGCAATACAGCATTAATCCTTATCCAATTAAGTACCTTAAATACATTGTGCATTTAATATAGATCAATATGGCCCTTTACAGCATGTAATTTAAATGAATATCTTAGAAGATATTAGAGATTTTAAAAGTGGGCGCAGAGCGCGTTGGCAGGGGCCGGGTAGTACAGAATAAGTAGGATTGTAATTCATATTACTTTGGCTTCATAGTAATTGCGAATATCATGTGTGTTCATTATACTCAAAATAAACCTAATAGTATTATTCCAAGTAAGAGACCGCGAAATGGCTTAGATGTTTAGATTTTTGGATGTTTGTTTCTCAATGATGCAAAGACGGCCAAAAGGATTTAGATCGAATTTGGCACAAAGATATAGGTATTATATCATGGATACGTAACAGATAGGATACCTAGGTACTTTATCCCGGTAGTAGGTTCCCGGGTGATATTTTCCGACAGCTATACGGGCCAAGCCACTGGCAAAAGTACTATTCCTATAATTATGTTCGGTGTCTGGTAAATGATTGAGTGTCTGTATAGGTAAAATAGGAGCGTTAAGAAAAACCAGGAAGACTTATATTCAACTAAACCAAGCCCTATGTCACAGTCTTCTTACTCTGAATACTATTACTTTTATTTTAAAAACACCAACACACATGATGTTCTCATAAACTATGAATCCTAAGTAATATGAGTTATAATCCTACTACTAATAATATTATAAATGTGAAAATATGTATGATTGGGTGTTTGTTACTCAATCACGCAAAAATGGCTGAATGGATCTGGATCGAAAATAGCACAAAGAGTCTATATTACCTATATAACCTGGAATAACACATTCTTATCGCGGTAGTACGTCCTCTTGCATTAATTTCCGACATCCACGCGGGCGAAGCCGCGGGCAAAAGCTAGTAGATTATATAGTTTAACACGTCAGCAACAAAAACAAGCATAGACTATAATAAATTCAAGTCCAAAGAAAACTAGCCTATCTCTAAAGCAAAAAATAACGACAATTAATCAACTCGACTTATCAAAATCTCTAGAAATCTAGACTGATGTCCCTCTCAGGATGCGCTGTCCACTCGCCAGCCTACCGCCATTCATCTCCGAGCAACTTGATTAGAAACTACGTGGCTAGTATTGGGTCTGAGGGCTAAAATTACGTGTGAATAGGTACAGGTCACAGGTCTACTCTCCTTGTATAGATAAATTGTGTGAAATCTTTTATACCTAGGTCAAATTTCAAATTTTTTCTTTTATCTGGTTAAGACGGATTTGAAAAATATTTCATTTGCATTGTAAAGCCTAATTCTTGAGGAACGTTATAGGCTATTTATAGTATAGTTATACTATAAATATATTATTATATATTATACTATTATTTGTAGTATATATACTACATCACGCTACGACCCTTAGGAACTGACCAAAAAAGCTAAAAAGTACGCTAAGTGGAAACGAAGTTTTAGCGAGCCGGGGCGGGCGGTGGGACTTGGGAAACGACGCGGTGGCTGCGGGACGGGGCCCAAAATAACATACAACGGGCTAGTAATATTTAATAACCTGATTATAAAGATCAAAATAACATACAAAAAAACAAAAAGCAGTCTGTCACTGTAACAATTTTAATTCGGGCTGACCAGGTTGGACACTACGGTCTGACATGTAAACGCATGTAAGAAAGATAGCTGAAAATCATTTAGTGATATATTGACATTGAGACACACAATATACAATGCCAATAATCGTATTACCCAGTAACTGGGTTGTGGAGATCAGATAGACAGTCGCCCCATGTAAAATACTGGTATTCTGTTGAATCCGGTTAGACTGGATGTCGACCCAGACATAGTTGGAAACGGCTAGGCGGATTATGATGATGATATAATTCTACAATAATAATGCCCGATAATATTTGTTTACTTGAGTTCTTAGTAAAGCTTTTCTATCAATACTTCTCTTACAAAACTTTAAAAGGTTTAAATCCTTATTTAATCCGGTTAGGTAGATATTAGTCTCGCTTGGCCAAATTGATAAACGATTTTGACTTCAAAACCTCGGAAAGATTCTGTTTATCGGTTTACCGGCTAGCGTGGAAAGTTTTTTTTTTATTCGAACCATTCTATTCCATCATTTTTTAAACCACCAACCAGTCCACAGAAAATGCATTATAACTTTTTTCATTTCAGTGCGCCAACCTCAGTTTTAGAATAATCGCACTGGCCAGCACGACCACTATATGAAAAATAAAACTTTTAAAATTTTCTTCTCTATTCAATACATTTTCCATCATTTTGGTTTGTTTATGATAACATCGTTAGAAATTATAAAATATGAGTGAGTCTAGCAGCGACGAAGATATAAATTTAACACCTGAGTTAGTGCAAGCGGTACATTATGCCGAATTAAGTTTTCTTCCGGGAAAATAGCGCGGTAAGTACATAAAGCGTACAATTTATTTAACGCAAGGAGAAATTCTTAAACTTACAAACATACTTGTGAGTCCTCGAATCCCTAAAGCTTTAAATATTTTTACAAATTCAACATGACCTACTTTTAAATTACAGCAAGACCATTAAAAAATGAGCCAACGCTTGTCTCGACACAAAATGGCGTAGAAAATGAGCCGTTAACAAGGTTTCAACAATGAGTGATGTGGTTTTTTTTTTGACACTCCTCATGAAACTTAATGCCTAGATGCTTTTAGCGGCGACTGAATAGTTATCACTAAGTATACCACTCTGTACAGTTGCGCTAGACATAAGTTTGTTTCATGATGTTCAGAATTGCCCGCCTGAATACTCAAAATAGTGCTTGTCTGCTAACCGGCAGACTATTTAGCCGAGACACTTGGTGGTACCTAATGTTTATATGTAGTCTAAGCAAGAAATTCTCATATATCCCATAGGTACATGATCATTTTAGTAAGTAGGATTCTACCTTGACAATTTACTGGTACTCGCAAGTTCTTTATGGTTATTACATATTGCAACGCCTTTAAACGTTGTAGGTATAGGACCGTAAAGTCATCACGAACAAAAGAGGATTTGGCTTTAACTATAAAGAATATTTGAAAAATACTTCGACTATTGAGAATTCATCATCAATTATTTCAGCTGTAAGACGTCCACTGCTGGACTTAGGCCTCCCCCAATTTGGGGGGCTTTGCCATAATCGCTACGCTTGGCAGGCGGGTTGGCGATCGCAGAGTGGTGGTAAAATGCATAGAGAACGCTGCTGCCCATTCTCTAGTAAGTCCCTTAGTCGCCTTTTACGACACTCACGGGAAAAAATGGGGTGATGTTATTCTTTACGTCCGGCACCACACGGTACAATTTCACTATATTCTGGGTGTAATATTATACTTTTTGCTTTTTTCAGTGACTAGTCAATAAAGAATACAGTAAATATTAAATTGGGTTCCATACCTCAAAAGGAAAAAAATGGAACTCTTATAGGATCATTGCGTTGTCCGTCTATCAGTCTGTCTTTCTGTATGTCAGTCTGTCAAGACTCTGTTTCTCAGGAACGCGTTGAGGTATCAAGTTGAAATGAAAATCCAATAGTCGATGGTCCCTTGGAGCTCTTAAAAAAATAAAGCTTCTAAATCAACGTAATAAAAAGATCACTCTTGTGGCGAGGTTCAAAATATTTGAACCTCGCAAATAAATTAAAACCCTCGATACTTCTCCTTGGCCTAAAATCATGAAATTTTGCAAGATGTAAGGTTTGCAACAAGTCAAGGAAAAAGTTCGAAAATCGTTTATTTGTAGTTTTATCTGTTGTAAAAATATTTGTTTTTGTATGCGATTACAAACTAACATTTGCAGTTGTAGAATTGACCGAAACGTATATCAATGTATGGGAGAGCATTTTTTTCAACTGCATTGTTGTTTGTTTTTGGAATAAATTTATCCCAACTACAGCATCCTTCATTGCGCGTGGTCCGACACGCAATTGTCCGGTTTTTATCCAATGACGAAACGAATTTCTCTAGAAATCCTCAGTTTTAGGCAGGATCTGCTTTTTACTGAAGGTCAATGAGCAATTGAGTAGATATAAGGTATTTGAATTGGATCGTGGTGAAAATATCTACTAAGTCTGTTTATGACTAGCGTGAAAAAAAGAGATGAAAAGATCACGACGGTTTTAAAAATACATGCCGACGCGGACGGTACTAAAAAACGGCGGCAAACCCTCTGGAACGACAGACAGAAAAGCAAAAGCTTGCGAATTTGTACCATAACTTTTGTAAATGTAAGACAAAGCGTTTTGTCAACCACAATGCTAACTATTTGAAGTAGCGACCTGTATTTCCAATAACACGAATGAGATGATCCATTAGAGTAGGCAATTATTCATTTTTTCTTCCATTTTCGATGCTAATATCGTTCATGTTACCTAATTTTTTTCGAATTAGTTCTCAGGACTGCTTTTTTGTGTTGTTTCCGAAACCAAAAATTATTTTTTGATTTTGCATTACAAAGTTGTGGAAGTTGTTGATAAAGGCTCGGTACTATGACAGGGATATAAATAACAACGATCCTTGTGCATGAAATATATAAACTTGGTAGTCACCAACTTAATCACTAAATTGTCCATTCAAGTCACAACTGTATTACTTTGACAGTTGACTTTGATAGTATGAAATAGATATAAGATAGCAAATTGACGTACACACTACGGCAATTCCATAAACAAATAATACTCCTAACTGTATATTAATGTTTGTGAACTAATCAATTTTAATAAAACAATTTTCATTTTCAACCAACCCAACCAACCAACCCGCACTGGGCCCGCGTGGTAGATTATGGCCCACTCCCTCTCACCGAGAGGAGGCCTGTGTCCCAGCAGTGGAAACATTTATAGGCTGCTGGTGGTGGTGATGAATTTTCATTTTTAGTATTTAAAACCTATTATTACTGTAGTTCACTAGTAGTACACCCACATTTCGCCTATAGTCTTATGTAATAGGGGGCGAGTCTATTGCTATCAACCGGGCACAAATCCAGACTCCGGGCTGCTACAGAGAAATTCCAGATGGAAAAACCCAATAACACTTTGCCCGACCCGGCAATCGAACCCAGGACCTCGTCTTTAGCAGTAGCGCTTGCTACCACTAGACCGATTGGAATTTATAATCTGGAAAATCAATGATTTAATAATATTATTTTACACATTTACTTACATACGACAGGTAACAAAGGTTAACAACATATAAGCTCCTTTCTGTTTAAGTTAGAAGCGCGAAGCTTTAATACTTATTTACTTTATAGGCCAATATCCTTACTACCGTCGATTTCAAAAATACTAGAGATCATAAACACTAGACTAGTTAATTACCTAGAAAAAAATAACATCTATTCCCCTGCGCAATTTGGTTTTAGAGCGAAATTGTCGACTGCCGATGCGGTGCATAGCCTGACTGATTATATTTCACGAGAACTTGGCAAAGGACACCAGACCCTGAGAGTCTTCCTCGATGTAGCCAAGGCGTTCGACACGGTATCTGTTTCTCTTCTTCCGAACAAATTAGAAACCATAGGAATAAGAGGAACGCCGCTGAAACTTTTTACTGACTATTTAGACGGCCGGTACCAATGTGTTAAAATAGATAATATTATGAGTAATGAACAAAAAAATACTAGTTTCGGTGTACCCCAGGGGAGTATTCTGGGCCCCACACTATTCCTAATTTATATGAATGAGTTGTGTAATCTAAATATTAAACACGGTAAAATAATATCATATGCCGACGACACGGCGTTAATATTTACCGCAAAAAGCAGAAGCGAACTATTCGAAGTCGCTCAATTAGGATTAAATTCTGTGACTAACTGGCTTCAAAGCAATTTATTAACATTAAATGCCGACAAGACAAAATATATTCACTTCTCCATGCGCAAACCTCAACCTAACAGTACTAACCCTCATCTATATGCCCATAAATGCGGAAACTGTGCAGTTAGTACGTGTAATTGTCCTTCTATCATCAAAACGAGCAACATTAAATACCTGGGGGTCATAATGGACGAAACACTCTCTTTTAAAATACATATTGAAAGCCTAAGTAAAAGAGTGCGTAAACTTATATATGTTTTTAAGAAATTACGAACATTAGCAGACAAAAAATTAATCACACAAGTTTATTTGGCCCTATGTCAATCTATTATTCAATACTGTATCACTTCTTGGGGCGGTGCACCAAAAACGAATTTGCTTCCTCTTGAAAGAGCTCAGAGAGCAATTTTGAAGGTAGCAAACTTCCATCCCTTCTTTTTTCCCACAGATCTACTTTATAAAACTTGCAACGTGCTGACTGTTCGGCAGCTTTTCATTATGCAGTTAGTATTAAAACAGCACACCATGCTTACCTACACTGCTGACAATACTAACAAGAGACGGAATGATATAGTATGTATAACAAATGAGACCTCAAAACATGTCTTTGTAGAAAGATTCTATACATTTTTAGCCCCATTTCTGTACAATAGATTAAATAGAAAACTAAGTATCTTTAAATTAAACTACTATAGCTGTAAAAAAAATATACTTCAATATTTACTAACCATAGATTATGCACAGACAGAAGATTTACTAGTTGTCTGCAAATAAAACCGCTAACACGCTATTTTACTTTTGTTACCTAAGTTTTAATTTTAGTTATTACTACACATTGTTAATTTATTACATTATAAGAATTTGTGCATTTGTAGCCTGAAACACAGGTTCTACCTAGTTCAGGCAAATCAGCAAATCTGCTCTATTTTAATTGTTTAACGTATTTATTGTAAATGTGACCCCTTTTTATTAATAAACAATTTATTATTATTATTATTACTTAACTAAAACTTCAGTACTTCCTTGTTATCGTAACCATTATAATAATATCTCTATGTAACTTAGATTATCTTAGACACTTTGTTATTATAACTTTAATTGAGTTGTACTGACAGCTATCAATCTTCCTAAGGTTAATGAACTACATACCTCCTTACAGTTTATGGATTGGTTCCACTTTGCTGTGGTATTTGTAATTTTGTTTGCGTGGTACACAGTTTTATTAAGTAGTCTGTACTTTTACAGGGCTTAGGGTTAAGTAATAACTGCCGCACAAGTCAAACAATAAGGTACAGTTACACTTGCCGCGGTTGATTCAAGACTTGAAGACCATCTTTACACTCCAAGCCCCTTCGTGCCATGGAAAGCACGTGAAGTCGTTGGTCCCGGCTATCATTAATTGATTATTTGACAGTCGTCGCTCGAAAGACTTAGAACCAATTTTACCAAAGAGTAAGGAGTGTTGCCCAGGAACTAGGTTGTAGGGATCAGATAGGCAGTCGCTCCGTGTAAAACACGAGAATTAAACTGCATCTGGCTAAACTGGAAGCCGACCTCAACGAAGTTGGAAAATTCTAAGCAGATGGCTCTCTACTTCCGCAGTTTCATTTAAGGTATGCATTATGAAGGAATTTATTCAAAAAATCCAAGAAAAATTGTGTAGTGACATTTTTCCACACGCTTACCCAAAATGCCAAATACTTGAGTGTCCTGAAACTAATTACAGCAGATATAACACAACCATTTTGTTCGTAATACCTATTCAGCTTTCTGGTCTCGGTAATCTCTACTTAATCTAATCTTAATCGTTGCCATAACTCATTTGTAAGTACTCCTTTTCTTTATAGAACCCAAACCTCATTCGTGATTAGTTACCAATTTTCGAAATGTTCATTAACACGATGCATTTCGTCCGTTTCATTATCATTGAGACATTTTTAGAAGCACACTTTATTTTGAATGCTTCTGATAAAAGCAAATAATTAAATTGTCTAACGCTGCTTTTATTGTGCAACCGAGCATTTTAATGAAAATACAATGCTAATTTTATATAACGTTATTCGAAAACTGATTTCGGAATGTTTTATATTATTCATTCAATTGAGTAGTATAACGTAAATGTGTATGATCATGAATTCATGAGCATAAATATGTAATGAAATTTTTGGATAGCAAAAGTGCTGGGACATAAGCCGAGGAGGCTTAGGTACGTCCCAGCAGTCTGTGAGGGGAACTGACCCGTATTCACCACGCGGGCCCAGTGCGGGCAGGTATATGTCACATATTTTCGGTTCTAGGCCAACCCGGTATCATACTCCGCTAGAGTGTGCTTGGACAACTCCGTTATTTTAATTTCTCCTATGTGGAATTACAAATCTGGGGCGTGCGACAACACAGCATAGAACTTTGCACCCAAACACTCCTGTCAGCATTTCGCGCCTCTGAAGGCAGATTATGTCAGAGACCGCTGTCGTAACACGTTCACGACCAACTTGTTTATCAAATCAAAATCAAATCAAATCAATTTATTTCGGGCTACAAAGACCCATATCATAAATACCTTACAGACTAACATACATACAAATAAAAACAATGTTTAACATAAAACTATTGTACACGAAGTGACGGCGTCGTGTTGCGCTGCGTGGTGTCGCGTAGCCTTCCGCGGAATCGCCGATACACGACACCCTCCGGCCAAAACTCTTCCTTGAGGAAGGTCTCGATTTGAAGAGTTGGAACTCGCACTACGAAAGACTTGAAGTTCGTGTTATGGCGTGGTTCCAACTTCTCGACCCTCAAGGTCCAGTTAGTCTTCACTCGTACATACTCCACGATCTCCTCAACCTTCGTGGTGTAATGTAGACGGGACACATAGAGCTGCGTCGTCGGTGTAGCTGGACGCAGCAGCATATTGGGTCCTGCAAGCGCGGTCCCACACTGGTTCCGACTAGGAGGCTTCCTCCTCTTCTTCCTCTCCACCTTCACGAAGCCATCCTTGTCACACGTGTCTGAAGCCAGGCCTAACTGACAATCCTGAGATGCAATCCTTATAATTTAAAGCAGATGTACAATCTGATCTCGGTCTCAATCTGTCAAAAATACCTCGAAATTCCATACACATTTGACATTTTTATATTTGATTGTCGCCGAGATGATACTGCGATTAGATTTTGAACGTTTTTAGTTACGAAAGTTGACCTTCTGTTTATACTAAAGCTACTGAAACAGTAATATGATGAACAATTCTAGTAAAAGCTGCCCTGAGCCGATCAGTATGTATTACAACTGAGTACCTATTTATTATGTTTGCCAAATTTTTATGATAAGATGGCCATTTACTAGGACAGATAGAGTATCCGCAATACTCATCGATAGAACGAGTTCCTTCAACTGCCATTTATTATTTTGCGTCGTAAAACGTTCCTATTTCAACACAATCTGTAATAAATTGTACGAATGTATGTACTCAAAGAAAACATACTTGTGACCACACGTCTTTTACTGTTTTTTCAATTTCAATCGAATTGAAGTCGCGTTTACTCAAGGTGAGTTTCCCGACCATCGAGACGCGAGGATGATTTTCTGATTTATCGTTCTCTGTGTTCAAGATCCCTTAGGATCTAGAAGTATAGTCGATATTCTTGAGTTTTACAATTTCAATAGGAAGTTTGAAAGGAAATATCTTTTGAATTCCACAGTGTCTGTGCGAAACTGTAAAGCGTTTGCAAGCTTAGCCTGACAATAGGATTGATAGTTGGATGGTACTTTAGTGGAAGATACGTCTTCTTATCTGTTAATCGGCACTCGAATAGTTCATAGGTACTCATCAGTTCGGTAATAAACTGATCCGTAATCTGCCTAGCCATAAGGGTAAGTCTATAGTTGGGATAGCCCAACTTTTTTTGTCCCCTTCCACTCTAATTGGATGCAGCGATTAGTATTTTCTGTGGAGCGACTGCCTATGTGACTTCCACAAGCTAGACACTAGGTAACACTTTTATCCGTCGATAACACTGGTTGTCAGACTTTTGGGCTTCTAACTACCCGACACGACTGTCAAAGATCAATCGAATAACAGCTGGTGTTATGGTTATTACATAGCCACGAGACTCCTAATATCGATACTGACATTAAGAGTTACGAGTATTATTGTCAGCATCAAATATTCATACTTGATTGCTCATTTTACGTTTCTCCATTTTATATTTTAGACAGCGTCATTCATAGTAAAATATAATATAATATTCAGCGGCATCGAGAAGGCTGGTGCCCAAAACCACTACAGTTGGCATCAGGCTTGGTAGAAGAGTTATCTGCACTTCACGACTTCATAAAGTGATATCAATAATACGGTAACTTAGAAATAAGTTACGTTTGCGTATTCACTCGTTAACTTACGTATGTATAAGTTGGTGTAACTACATAAAAATATTTTATGTTTGGGATTTTATACACCCGAAAAGACATTTTAAAGTTGGGCTTCGCTACTTCCCTTTGAATAGACTGAATTTGGTTCAGGTGCATAAAATTTTACTATACAGAAAGGACCACCAAGAAACTTAGTTTCAAACTGTTGATAATAAATTGGATTCTGTTAGTTGTGAACACGAGAATCCAATATTTACTAACAAACGTCTCTCAAATTAACGATCTTCGTCTATAATAATATAAACCACTAGCTTCTGCCCGCAAGTTCGTCCGCGTCAAATTTTTGCTCCCCTGCCCCTTCCCATCGCATCAAATTGCCTGCCAGTTTTGGTCCTCCTTTTAATTGTAGCTTGATATTGTATAGCCTATAGCCTTCCTCAGTAAATAGGCTACCCAAAACCGATTTTTTCAATTCGGACCAGACAAACAAACAAACTCTTCAGCTTTATAATATTAGTATTGATTTGGTTTTTAGATGAAGGCGTCGAGTTACGTACTTTCGTCGACTTTGATGTATTATCTAGATTATAGTTTGCCTTTAAGTTAATTTAAGCCTAGTCTGCGTTAATTTTTTGCTTCGTTCGTATCGGCACGATCAATATGTGAGTAGGTCTTGTTAGTGAGACAGCCAGGGGCGCCGAATGTGCATAACTTTCGGGGAAGCGTCGGGTAGTCCGTGAAATTCATTTTTTACGTTTTATGCAATTTGCAGGTTAGTGTCAGGATGTATGATGAACGAAATATGATTCGAGACCGTAACACGTCTCTATATTTACAGAATTGTAATTATTATTAAAAAAACTGAAAAAGATAAAACCAAAATCCTCAATTTAGATATTATGAAAATACTTCTCTAAGTTAAATTTTATAGGAATAAGAAAAAGTAGTAATAAAATAAAAATACAATTGTTATAGATCCATGAGTGACAGCCGGGAACACCGGCTAATCTTACTTTCCGAGGAAAGGAAACAAAGACACTATTGAAATTGTAAAATGCTAGTTTATGTGATCATTAAAACACTTTCCATCAGATACGACCGTGACGCCGTCGACGAACACGGAAACTTTCCAAAATGTTTTCCAAGTTTCCCTGTCCCTTTAATCAAAATATATTTTCTAAAGTTTAAAATACTGGGAACATATTTAGTAGAGACAGAAAATATCTTACGAGGTTGTTTGAACTTGTTAGTAAATAGTTTTTAAAGTTTTTCAGTATGTTTGACGAGACTTGATTTTATTTAAAACACATCATTAGTTAATCTGCTATACTAACACTGCTAAAATTCAATAAAAGTCACTTAACTTCGTAGGCTACATTTGCTACTCCGCATAGCTGCTACGATTTACGTAGCACATGCTCGTAGTGAGCTATGCGGCATCTACTGTAGGTTACGTAATGGTAGTTGAGTTACGGACCAACCTCATAACTCAATTTATAGTTCAGTTGAGTCGCCCACAAGATGCACACAAGGGAACTTGTTTATTTGTTCAATCTACAATGAACTCAGCCTATCACAGCCCACTGCTGGACATAGGTTTCTGCCAGTATGCATCACAAAACCTTGTCCTCCACCTTCCACATCCGAATTGTGTCAGCTACCTTTCTAAGGTCGTCGGTCGTTAATTACTGCTGCACGCGTAGCATGACCACCATAGAAAGAACTTTGTCTATTCTTGGTAGAATAGAGATAGAATTGTCATGCTACGCCAGCATAAAACGGTACAAATCTTTCTACAATCTTTAATCTGTCTTTAATCTTTCTACAATCTGTAATTTCGTTTATTCTTGCGTCGACAAAACCCATTTCTACGGTGGTCACGGTGGTTTCTACGCATGCAGTCATTGGTAAACTGACATTGCAATATTGAATTTATCTAAGAACTCTCTTCTGCTGAATAGATTCCGCTTCAAGCTGGTTTACTTTTGTACCTGTGTATATTTGTTACCCTTTAAGTGGACTGGGTCTTCTAAACTTTCAGCTTTTAGTGTTGCAGTCGCTTCCTCTTATTGAATTAAAGCGAATCCTTTGACAAAACGGTGCAGTGTCCCTAAGTTACACAGTTGATGAACCCATTTATACCGAAGCCGTGATCAGCGTGGCTACCTACTGGGCTAAAGTAATCTAGCTGACTAGACGAATGCGTTCATCGTTCCGAAATTAAGAAGAGGACCCATTTATGGATAATCAATTAAGTATGGAGCGTGTCACTGCGAAAATGAATCATAAATTATATGGTATTCACGGGAGTACCAAGGTTACCGACATTGTCGGAAGGACTTATAGAGTAGTGGGTAAGGAACATTATTTTACTTAGTAAGGTGTCGTTTGTTGATGTTGGGTAGGGCACATTGCTCGCAGAATAGTTGGACGATGGGGCCGAAAGTTTCTGGAGTGGCGACCGCGTACCGGAAGACGTCGAGTTGGAAGACCTCCCACAAGATGGTCCGATGACCTTGTGAAGGCCGCAGGAATCCTCTGGATACGGGAAGTACAAAACCGGTCTAAGTGGCAAAGCTTGGGGGAGGTCTATGTACAGCAGTGGCCTATTCTTGTAACTAAAAACATTCAAAATCAAGTTGCAGTCTCATCTAAGCAACAATCAAATGTCAAAAAATTGTCAAAGTGTATGGAAACTCAGAGTACCGTGAGAGTACCGTGAAGTACCGTGTGGTGCCGGACGTAAAGAATAACACCACCCCATTTCTACCCGTGGGTGTCGTAAAAGGCGACTAAGGGACTTACTAGAGAATGGGCAGCAGCGTTCTCTATGCATTTTACCACCATGCTGCGATCGCCAAGCCGCCTGCCAAGCGTGGCGATTATGGCAAAGCCCCCCAAATTGGGGGAGGCCTAAGTCCAGCAGTGGACGTCTTACGGCTGAAACGATGATGATGGGAACTCGAGGTAATTTTAACAGATTGAAGACTATGAACGTTCTTAAAATCACGAGAACTGACCCTCTGACTGTAAACGATGATGCGGTCGACAAAGTGCATACTCAACTAGAAGTAGCATACGCATTTTTTACACCATAAAATGATTTTAATGAACTAAGAGGACCATTTTCAATTAATTTTTCATTATTATTTCACTAAATTTCATCGCAGAAAAATAATCCGAGTCCAATATCTTCAGAACACTCACACACTTAGTAATAAGCAGGTGTGAATTTACAAATGTCAAGGCTGTCCGTAAAAAGGTTTACTGGGTCGGGCAATGTTGGTGCTAGTATATTTGACGAATTATGTAAAGCCTGTTTTAAGGGTTGTATTTGTATTCTTTTAGAAGAAAGTGTTACTTCAAACTTCTTACTTGTGTATTGTATCAAATAACTTTTTCACTCACTTAGCCAGCGTAACTTTACCTTGAAATAAAATTGAGTGTTTTTTACGAAGTAACACACGCTTTACTTGTGGGAACCAAGAGTGAATGTGTGCGTAAAGACGAATTGTGTCAGCACATACTCACACCCACGCGTAAACCAATTTTGGGCTGTACCAATAGTTCTTGCGCTTACACACACATTCAAAGCATGTTTGAATACGTATGAACTACAAGTAAAGCGCACATCGCTTCGTAAGATAAAAATATTATACAGTAATATCTTCTTATGTTTTAAGTTTGTTGCGGAGTTTCATCTCAGAGCCAGACGCTATGACGCCCGTGTTTCCTACATGGGCATCATGTTGTTTCAAAAACAAAATATACGTAATACTTGTATTCTGATACTTTTAAAATTCGATCAAAAAAATAAAAATCATTAAAAATAATATATCCTCCTGTCATTCTTCCTCGACGACACGACAATAAATTATATTTTGCATGGACAACACTTCACCTCGGCATTTCCGGTGGCAGTGCAGAGGTCGCAATGACTGCATAAGAACCTCTCTATTCAATAATGAACATTATAAACAGTCAAAGGAAAATTGACTGTAATCACTACATTCGATAGGCAGATCTTTAGTAATCATAACTGGTATATAAAAGTTGTTATTATCGAATAGAAGGACCTTATTACAGCCCGCTTCGTATTTACGTCGCTTGAGAAGTGTCCATCCTAAAAGACATAATGCACTACGCAATATTCAGTGACTCTTTTCTTACATAAGGATGGTGTTATAAGAGTAAAGGAAGAAGGCTTCCTATCAAAAAACTCGTCACCTAAATTATCGGGCCATAAATATCGTGTAGTCCAATAGGGGTAAGCTGTGCGACTTGGAAAAATGCGAATCATTCTTGTCGCGGTGCAACATTCGAAATAAATCGTTGAATAGAAGACCTTTATATTCCCTAAGTCGATTTCCACTATGTCGATTAAAAGCAATACCAGCACCTCATCAATTTCAATTTTCATTTTTGCGCGGTAGTTATATGAAAATGGTATAACTGTGCAAACATTTTCATAATAAAAACAACGTTAATATTAGCACAAGACATTTGATTAAAAAATGTTCAGGACTAATATTTTTCACGAGAATAATTTTCATCGGATTTGACCTCAAGCTGTCCTTACTTTAAGGATTAATGGTAGTTGTTTTAGTAACAAAACAAAATGGTATACTTTACTCTCAACAAGTCAAGATTAACATAGCAAAATACCAATGTTTGGCCTACTTAAAGTTTAAAATAGAACAATCTGAAAGGATATTCAAGTTTGGAAACTTACCTGTTTAAACACATTAGGACAGAAGTTTGCAAGACTAGCTGTTCCCTGCGGTTCTACCCGCATAAGTTCCCCGTTAGTATACCTGGATAAAAGTATCATAATGTGACCTATGAGTCTACTCATGTGCCCAATTTCATCCAAATCCGTTAAGCCTTTTTGCGTGACAGTGTAACAGAAAAACATAGAAACGACAAAAAATCAAATCTTTTCTTCACATAGGTAATATTAGGTGAGAAAACAATACGTAGATGGAGATGAACTAGAAAAGGTATGAGTTATGTATAATCGGTAATTTTCGTGTTTCCGAATTAGCACGAACGACGTGCCTCAGAGTAACCATCACACATGCAAACATTTTTGTATTGTGCTGCCGTACTTCATGGTGTGCACAGTGCACGTATCATAGCGCGTTTATCATCATCTGCTTCATCATATGCCTAGCCGTTTCCCAACTATGTTGGAGTCTGCTTCCAGTCGAACCGAATGCAGTTGAATAACAGTATTTAACATAGAGACTGCCCGTTTGACCATTATAACCCAGTTTCTGAGTAACACGATACGCCGTAGCAAGACTGGCTGTCAGATTTTTGGGATTCTGACGACTCGTAATGACTGTCGAAGATCCACAAATGACATGGCAGCCGAGACCAATGGCATGACGTGCTTTTCGAGGCACAGAAAACACTTTATTTATGTTATTGTGGCCATAAAGTTTTTGTTGTAGGTTTCTTTTATAGTTTTGCTTGGTACATACCTAAATGGCAATAAACATATTCAATTTTGATCTAAAAACCTCTAGAATATGATTTTGTTGTTAATGTGTGTGGCGTCTTAAGATACCCATAGAAATTAGTCTGTTTTTTGAACAAGGATCTAACTATAGTCTCCAGAGCGAGTGCTCTGAAAAGGAACGCTCACCGCAAAAAAAAAATAATTGCCAATCGACTCTAATTAACTTTATTTCGGTGAACACCATGGCGGTGGCTATATAACTATAACTATCCTTGTGATTTATTTTAAAAGTCTCAGTCTGGTACCAAACAAGGATGTTTTTCGTGAATTCTCAATAAAGCATATCAGTTCACTGCTGGACATAGGCTCTCCAATTCTACGCCACAACACACATTCCTCCGCCTTCCGCATCCAAACTGTCACAGCCAACTTTTTTAGGTCGTCGGTCTATCTAGTTGGGGGCGTCCCAATACGATGATAGAAATCTGTTTAGCCTATGATTAAGGATAACCTTCAAAACGCTTAGCACTTACCCCAAACATTTCCATACATACAAACCTAAGAGTTTGGTTCCATATCGATTAAAGTTTTGACGAGTGATTAATTACAGAAACGTAATCTAGTAGACATCGAAGACAGGCATAAGCTAGTTTAAAGGCTTTGGCGTAGGCAATTGTGTCAGATTGGTTTAGTCTAAGTAATTAGCACTACATTAAGACCTAGACTGATTTATGGTCTACCAAGGGTACCATTTGTTTATTGAGTTGTAAGTTGTTGTAGTAGTAGGACTCTTCGGGATCTCATTGTTTCTGATTCTGTGCTACATATAATATCGGTTCTTATTCGTTTCACTGTAAGGCAAAGGCTTCGTCTCATGAAGAGAAAGATCGAAGTTTGATCAACGCGGTTGCTGCTCTCTGCGTGTTTGCGAGTGCTATTCACACAAGTGCTATTTTCTGCGTAAGTCACTGATAAGCAAGATAAACTTGAAAGATGATATACATAGTCCGGTTCGACATAGATGACGACGAATGACTGCAAATGACATGTCTAGCAACAAAAGACCATTATGGTGTGGGAGCAGAGGCGGCTCGCCCTAAGGAGCGCTGGTGCAGTGAACTCCCTCACATAAATAATTATATTAAAATTGTACTCCTTAATTTCATTACTAATATTACTTTTTAAAATCTATCGTAAAAAACGACTGTAAATACCAATAAAATAATTACCTTTTCACCTTTTCACATTTAATTACCCATCCACATACCCGTCATCCCATATCATTTTCATAGGTAACGCGCGAAGCGGAGCGCTCACGATTGCGCTCCAATGAAACAAAATTCAGTACATTGCCTAATACGAAATCCAATAGGAGTGAAAGAGAAATTTCGCCACAGTCCTGCGCGTGAAACAACAGATTTTCTATGAAAAAGTAGCCAATTTCGGAGCGCCGCGCGCCGCTCACGCGACGTTGCCGGTGGTTCATTTTACCGCCCGCGCCGGCCGCACGACAGCGATTGCGCGCGACGTTGCCACTCTTATATAAACAAACATTATAGTCAAGTTAGATGCATGCGCGCGAATGCGAATTCGGGAATTTTCTAATTAATAATCATTTAATACGTGTTGAAATAGCCTGTACTTATCAGTTATTACTTGTGAGTGTTAAAATGGACAATTATTATGTGGAGTTACTTCTCACGCTATGTATTTTAATTTTTTTATTTCAAGTGAACACCCATACAATTTTGTCACGAGCCGCCTCTGTGTGGGAGTAGGCTATTTATACGTCATGTAGTATGAACCTACGGACGTAGAAACTCAATGTTTGTGTGCGTAGTATATTGTAGTCAAACACTTTGTTGTTTCAAGTATGTTTAGTTATGAAGGTTTGTGGCTAAACATCCGCACTATACATACAAATGATGCGACATAAGCCCTCACTGTAGGTACCTACTCATTTTTAGCAGCATTAGTAAAAGAAAGAAAAAGCAAATGAATATCTATTCATAACATTACATCCCTGAAAAATATTCTTCCAGTGTCGAATCGGTTATGGTGAAATAGCAAAAGTAATTCCATGGTATGTCATCGTACATTTATGAGAAAGTAAAACCTACTAACATACGAGTAGTCTCACAAGAGACTACTTATGCAAGTGATAGTACTAATATGTCGAAGCCCAAAGAATGTCGTTTATTCAAATATTTCGTATAATACCTAAAAAAAAAAAAATTAAAAGTAAAGCTATTACGAAGTTACGTTTGAAATGTAAATATACAATATAGCTTCTGCCCGCGACTTCGTTTGCGTCAAATTTTTGCTCCCCTGACCCTTCCCGTCGCATCGAATTGCCTGCCAGTTTTCGTCCATTTATCGTTGCTGCTGCGCTTTTTTTGACAGTAGCGTGATGTTATATAGCCTATAGCTTTCCTCAGTAAATAGGCTACCCAACTCAAAAAGATTTTTCAATTCGGATCAGTAGTTCCTGAGATTACCGCGTTCAACCAAACAAACTCTTCAGCTTTATAATATCATAATTATATAGTATATATATTAGTATAGATAAAATAATAAGAATACAAACGTCTACTTATTCAGTATTTTCTTTATAACGCTATTCAAGACATCGACATGAATATTTTATGCTTCTTGGTGTTTATAATTATAATCTCATAAATTTTGATTTTACTAAAATTCCATTTCGACTAATTGCTAACATTTTTTCTTCATAAGGTCAGGTAAGGAAAGGTGACTTTGCTATATACTATTTATACATCGATTTTAGATATACAGAGAACAAACAACTGCTAAACATGATACCTTAGTAATTACGTGTTCATGATGTTTGATAAGTTCATGTTTCCTGAAAGTGTAAACTTTTCTTAACTGCAGCACTATTGCTCCAGTGGTCTAAGATGGGATGCTTCAACTGTACTTAATTAATAATTAATTGGATTAAACGTTCAAAGCGTTGTTTCTGAGTTTATAAAATCTCTTTAAATAAAATTAACGGAAGAGACTTCACTGGACCGAGAGAGATTTAGTTATTTGAATTAAGTAAAAGAAAAAGGACTTTAAATGAAAATCGGGAAAATCAAGGTCTTGTTGGTACAAATTTAACGTTTGGATAAAAAAGCGCTTTAAATGAAAACCATGAAAATCAAGGTCATGCCAGTACATATTTAACTTTTATAACGCAATTTAACAAAGCTAGAAAAATCTAGACGTGGAATTTGAGAAAATATATCAAGAACTGATTTAGGTTCTAACATACTGTTTACCATAAAGGGTTTATTTGAAACTATCTGTTACACGACATTCCACTCGAATTCTACGGGAACTATTTAATATACCCTATTTTCCTTACTCAGTTACGTAACTTTGTCTTTGTTCACGGCGTGTTGTTAAAGTCATATGTTATAGGTACGTCGCTGGAATCCGTTCAAAGTTCAAACTTACAAACAGATAAAACTGTGGCATTAACATTTTACTCCTCATTATCAACGAGACAAAAACAAGGAAATGTTGCATAATATCCTAAAAGAATTCAATTATGTTCATCGATAAAAGAAATGGAAATTATTCGCCGGAAATGCTTTCGCATTTGGCAGATCAAAGAGGAAGATTTCCAACAAAAATATTCGGTCGGATTATTTACCGTTGAAACGCAATATTTTGCTGAATATTTTGTTCCATTTTGTTGGAAATTGGGTACTAGAGCGTTGTGCTGGTGACTTATCTTTTCTTAGTGGTTCTAAATGTAATAGCCCCTAAGATAAATTTAATTTAAAAAAAAAATGTTCTAAGATAAATTTAATTTATTTATTTAAACAATTATTGTTTAACCGTCTCCTTAGCTTTAAACAACATTTAAACCTTTTTTTTTTTTATGGGAAATCATTGAATGACGTCTCCCACACTTAGGCGGAGCGGGAGGGCGTGTCAGACTTTTACTGACTAAAACCCACCCGTGTTCCTTCAGTTGCCTATGTGCCAGGGCCACGGTTCCTCTTTCGAACAAATCTCGCGACCCTGGCAAGCAGACTACGGAACCCTTGAACTTGGCCTGTTTTTGATCTATTAAGATTTGGACGGTACTATATTAGTCTCTAATTCTGTAAAAGTCTTATCATGAAAGCTTAGGTGTAGTCTGGGAGTAACTATTGTTTACATATGTTATTAGTATTTCAACGCAATGAGAGCCTTAACTTCTAAACCGAAATTAAGTTATCTAGTATTTAAGTTTACTTATTATTGTTTGTGTCTGCATATACAATACATTACTGCGATAAGAATTATATTCCGTTATCAAAACTACGTGATTCCAAAATAAAACATGGTTTCGTAAATCCGTAGATAAATTATTTTGGTTCACTTAGTTTATTTTTAGGAGAATAATCTTGGGAACGTGCGTCGAAAACAAGTAGGTACTCTGTGTATATTTATCGCAGTGATTAAATCCTTGCCTTAGTAGGTGTTAGTAACGATATAAATATAATTAATCGTTAACTGCATTGCCTATTGCCTCGTTGGTCTAGTGTCTGAAAGCGCTAATGCTTAGTATGAGGTCCGTTTTTTGGGTGGGTATTCATCAAATGCCGTCTCCCGCTCTGGGTGGAGCGGAGGGCGTGTCAGACTTTTACTGACTAAAACCCACCCGTGTTCCTTCAGTTGCCTGTGCCAGAACCACGGTAACTCTTTCGACAATTTCGCGACCCTGGCAGGCATCGCTCCTAGAGTACCCCTTCAATAATTATGTTGATGCATGAGGTCCTGGGTTCGATTCCCAGGTCGGGCAAAGTCTTGATGGAAACAACCCATTGGTTGTTTCCATCAGGACTTTTTAGTTATTACTGACGAAATCATCAAATTTTAAAATTCAATCACTAAATTCATTCGTGTTTAGTTAAATATTTTACCGCTTTATTCGAGTATGTAAACTTGTATCTTTTTCCAGGACATGTTATTTAAAAAACTAAGATGTTTTTTTTTTCAAAAATAAAGTAGATCGAAATCTGAAAACCGTGGGTTTCGCTGATGAAGGAAATTGGGACCACGCTTTTTAGCTTATTTGAGAGTATTTGGGATAGGCTATTATTAAACATATTGACTGAAGTCCGTATCATAAGAGGTTGAACGACAAATAAGTTGAAAGAAACTTATTTGTCGTTCAACCTCTTATGATACGGACTTCAGTCAATATGTTTAATAATAGGTACTATCGTTGTATCACCATTTTCAATCGAGTAGAAAATAAAGAGATTTTAATACATATATTTCTTGTGTTCTTAGTGTCATTTAATAGTCTTAGCACAATTACTAGTACTACACTACTATTTTTTAAGAAATCGTGGCTAAATAATATCATCCGCACGGGTCCATCTTCAAGGTCGAGCTACGCTTACCGAGGTCGGCTCATGGATTCATGACGAACTTGGGTATATCATGGATGGTCACCCCGAAGGTCCTCCATGCCGTGGAACTTGATCTTTGTCAGTCGTACCGGGTCACAAGCCCGAAACTCTGACAACCAGCCTTTTTGCTAAAGGGTATCGCGATACCCGTAACTGGGGTTTAGAGGTCAGAGAGACAGTCGTACCATGTAAAATACTGGTATTTGACCCCGTCATACTTACATACAACATAATTTTCAAATCTAACAGGTAGTTCCAGACAATAGCGCGTCCAAACAAACGATCAAAATATACCAATTTTAATCAAATTTGGCTTTAAGAGAATTCTTTTAAACACAACTTCCAATAAGAGGCGACCCTTGTCACAGCTATCTTCATTTACATACGATATGTAAAGCGTAGTTGATCCTAAGCAATCTTGAACGTAAGGTACACAGTAAACGATACGGAATATTCCCTTAAACTAAAGGTTTTTTTTTGGATGGGAAATCATCAAATGACTTCTTCCGCTCTGGGCGGAACGGGAGGGCGTGTCAGACTTTAACTGACTAAAACCCACCCGTGTTCCTTCAGTTGCCCATGTGCCAGGGCCACGGTATCTCTTTCGAACAATCTCGCGACCCTGGCAGGCATCGGTCCTAGCAGACCCCTTCAGTACTGCTAACATCTCTTCGAGGCGCGCGTTGAACACTACGCGCCGTTGACTCGAGCCTGGTCCTTACCGGGCGGCGAGCTACCCATTGCTCGCCGCCCGCAAGCTCGCGTCTACGGTTACCGGGAGTCTGCTATTGACTCCCGACAACCTTTAACCCTGATACCTCCTTTCAAGTCTTACCTTTAACCAACATAAGTAATTGATGAGTGGGTCGATGGTTTTATTTAAGGAATCCATTATTATTGTTGTTTAGCATACCTTTCAACTACAATTTCCGTGGGGAATTCCTCATGGATACCCCTCCATCTGGGATGAACGTAGGGTAATGTCAATATCTTACTGACTTAATCCTACTGTGCTTTCTACTACCATAAGTCGGGGAGATGCATGTCATTCACCGCGTCCATACTTTTCTATTATACATGAATTACACACACACACACACATACCCACTTCGCCAAATTATTTTCCCAACCGATTACAAACAATAAAACCGTATTTTTCCCCTGAAATATGTCGTACGTTGAATTCGAAGTTATTTGTATAGGATAGAACGCGATTTGTAAGATTAAATATCTAGTTTCATTTTTAGGGTTCCGTTGTACCTTGGTCACGTCTTGACCGCTGGCATGAAGGACGATGACGATATTGAGCGAGAGCGAAGGGCGCTGTCGGTTAGGGCAAATATGATAGCTCGCAGATTTGCACGTTGCTCACGGAGTGTTAAATTAACCTTGTTCCGTGCATACTGCACTTCATTTTACACGTGTAGTCTGTGGGCTGATTATATGCAGAAATCGTACAGCGTCCTTCGCGTTCAATACAATAATGCGTTCAGGATATTGATGGGGTTGCCCCGCTTCTGTAGTGCGTCAGGGATGTTTGCTGAAGCTCGAGTCGACTGTTTTATACAACGATGAGGAAGCGATGCGCCTCCCTGGTGCGCCGCGTGCGGGCCAGCCCCAACCTTATTCTGCGCTGTATGGCGAACAGACTCGACTGTTTATATGTGAGTCACTGTTGCAAGCTGTCCACCTCGGTGATAGACGTGTGGCGGTGATTCACATATATTCATAGTTATAGGTTAAGTAATTAGAATATGAATACTAACATAGGAGTAAGGAAAATTGTTACTAACACAACTGAGTCTTGTCACTTGTTTAATAAAGAAATATATATATATATATATATATGTATATATATATATATATATATGTATATATATATAGGGTAAAACGGAACCCTATTACTAAGACTCCGCTGTCTGTCCGTCACCAGGCTGTATCTCATGAACTGTGATAGACAGTTAAAATTTTCACGGATGATGTATTTCTGTTGCCGCTATAACAACAAATACAAAAAAAAAACAGAATAAAATAAATGTTTAAGGGGGCTCCCAAACAACAAACGTAATTTTTTTGCTCGTTTTAGCTCGATATTGATAAGGACAACAGGTAGACGCTTGATATATTCATAGAATATTTAATTATATATTCACTATAAAAATAAACAATAAAATTAAAATAAAACAAATATTTAAGGGGGCTCCCATATAGCTCGCCGCCCGGTAAGGACCAAGCTCGGGTCGACGGCGCGTAGTGTTCCACCCGCGCCTCAAAGAGATGTCAGCAGCACTGAAGGGGTCTGCTAGGACCGGTGCCTGCCGGGGTCGCGTGATTGTTCGAAAGAGATACCGTGGCCCCGGCACATGGGCAACTGAAGGAACACGGGTGGGTTTTAGTCAGTAAAAGTCTGACACGCCCTCCCGCTCCGCCCAGAGCGGGAAAAGTCATTTGATGATTTCCCATCCAAAAAAAAAAAAAGATTCTTTTGCAGAACACGATCTTATGTCATACAGCCTGACGATCATTTTTTTTTCAATGACATTCGAACATAAAATCGTTTTTTTGAATTAGCTTTCAAATGAATTAGAATAGGTTTTTTGTTTTGAGAACACGGAGTAGTTTGACAAGCGCGTGACTGTAAATGCGAAAGCGTGAAATAAACGTACCTTCTAATCTTATTCTGATCCGTTTATTAATTCTGTTACGTCCCATAACGAACAAGAATTAATCAGCCCATAAGGCTCCTATAATACTTAAGTCAGTCATCAAGATTGATAGAATGACTGTCTTTGTCTTACACCGAATAATCGTCATTTTAATTACAAACCTCAGAAATTGATTTCCTGTCATAATTATATCCATCTGAAATGTATTCTAAGACAGGAAGAGTCCGATCCATTCAATTTCAGGATAACCCTTATCCAATATTGAATAATAGAGTCAGCCGCTCGTTCGATTTAATTATAGTAATCCGCTCTAAATCAATATTATATAATATGTATGTACCGATGCTTTGTTAATCAAAGGAGTTCTGCTACTGACTTGTCCCTACCCAAATCCTTTGTATGTTACCTGTTAAATATTATGTTAATCATCTGAAATATATTTATATTAAATACATTTTAGGTACTCTGGAAGCCTCATGGCTAGGCGTACAGTAGATTTAGACAAGATTTCAGCTTCAAATTCTCAATTTAGAAACCGAGTGTAATGCCGAGCGTTGTTTGTCGGTCACTCAAACAGGCAAGGAACTGCTAACGTCAGAATAGGTATCTCCCCAACACGAAGTCAACTTACTCTCATGTAACAAACTGTGTGTGATCACTAAACTGTGTTACCATGAGCGACAATTTATTTGAAGTGGCAACACTAACAAGCGAGCTACACGGAATGAGCAAAGTTACTGTTGTCACTGTTACGTTTATTAAATCCTGGACGCAACTGTAGGCGGAGCTTCAGAAATAAAACTGACCTTCGTTAAACGTAGAATTCAAAACATTTTACGTAGTGTGTTCGGCTATAGAATGGTGAATGAAAAAGCACTTTCTAACGAGTAAAGTTACTCTACAACTACGAGATTTTTCGCCAGGAATTTGTTATAGCAGCTTGCCCTCTAGTACCATCATGGGCCTTAACATAAGTCATGGATTGTGGCTAAGGAATAACTACTTTTAAGTGGATGAAGGTAAAACTCGTTTGATGAAACGGTCACGAAGCAGTATAACTTTAATAACCGACGGAAAAACGAAGGAGTTCTCAAGTTAAGGCGTATTTTTTTTTAATTTCTGTATTACCTATTTATTTTTGTTCCTTTTGAATGCTCATCTCCTATGAGTTAAACAAAACTCCTCGTTGGTATAGAGGTCACATGCGCTACTACTGAGTCTGGACATATTGGGTTCAGGCAAAGTGTTTCCATTGCGTTTCCATCCCGTTTTTCCATTACGTTTTTATCAGTAGCAGCCAAGGGTGCGGTTTTTTTCTGGTTGAGGGCACTAAGCTCGCCTCCTATTAAATGGTACTTGAAGACAACCGGTGAAATGTGTCTGCACGTAGTTACCTCTCAACCTAATCTTTCGGGGATAAAAACTCTTTAACCAAAAAATTAAATGCCGACTCAAAGTGACTTAGGCTTCTTATTTTTGCTTTTCAGTTTTTTCGGCGGTTTAATTTTTTGTTAAAAAGTTTTTATTTTATATTTTTTGTGGCTATAATCTACTAATTACTACATGTTTGTAAAACCGGACTATTCTGTAAGAAGTTATGCGTGGTCATACATTACAATCAATAAGTGAACAATCAATCTTCCCCTGTTTTCCTAGTCTTAGGGTTCGAATTTTTCTATTCCATTTTATTTCCAAATTTATATGGGACCAATTATCAAAAATATTATGCGTGGTCATACATATAATATATATATATATATACGCTTCGACTTGAGAACCTGCTCCGTTTTTTTCGTCGGTAAAAAAAGTCGTGCTATTATGTTATGTTTTGTTTATTTAATAGTTTGTAGTTGTGGTACACTTACATATGAAAATATAAAAATAATAACCAAATTAATCCTAAGTTTCTCCGTTATATATTTGTTTAAAACAAAGCTTTTCATTTTCCAGATTTTCATTTAAATCTGGTTTTGTTCCAAACACTGACAGGTTCCAATTACTTTAGAAATAATATGTAAGCGTTCACAACGGATTTCGGTCAAACACTTATAGCACTTATCTGTAGCCAATGCAAACAAACACCGTTTATTTAAGTATTTAGAAAAACAAATTAAAATTTTATTTATTCGTACTAGTGATGTAGCGAATATACGTATATTACGTATGCGCGAATATTCGCATACTTATTGACATTTGCATTCGTAATCGCATTCGCAGACTTCATTCGAATATGAACGTCAGGAAAAGTACGTAAAGTGTTAATAATATCAGGTAAATGAAACCAAAAAATCTTATCACTTTAATTAGATTTTTTTTCCTTCTAGCTTTACTAACTTAACTTTGCAATTATATCGGTAATTCTCGGTATAAGGAATACGATGACATATTCGCATTCGCGAATATTGCCGGTAGATATTCGCATTCGCCTTCACGAATGCTTAAAATTGATATTCGTTACATCACTAATTCGTACCTTTTCTCGTAATGATTCGGGTTCGTACGATTTGATTTGAAACACATCCATAATTGCAATATTTTTTTTTGCAGATTTAAGACTTTTCCAAAAATGCTTGGTAGAACAATTTCCATAAAAGTTTCATAGAACTGTTCTACTAGAGTCTCATCGTACTGTCGCGTCGCATCTCACTGCGGTAACCTTTAACAATTTTTATTGGTACTCAAATATTTGCTTAGAACCATTAGAAGAAGCAATAAATTTATCTCTCCAAGCTAGCCTTAGCTACGTTGCTAGCATTATTCAATCTGTCGGAAGTTTAAGAAGAAACAATAACAATAAGATTGATTAATAGTAATGAACCAATGCATATGATGTGTACTTTGTGGCCTTTGGTAAGTGTTGGCCTACTTATGTGATTGATGTCTGCCCGGGTTTACCTAGTTACGAATGTAATTAGCACGAGGCAAACAATATGAATGTTCCATACGTAACTGCTGATAAATATTTGTGTCCTTTGAAAGTAGAAGAATAGCGGGTATCCTTAGGTGGATGACAGGAAGAAATATGATTGACAAAGAGAAAATAAGTAAATTCAAAAACATAAACCCGACTGCTGAATATTTAGGCTCTAATAAGTTCGAAACAGAAAAATATTTGTGACTGAAAGCCCTACTGCTTATGAATGCTAACTACTTTAAGCAAATTTGACAGTCGGTACGGGTCATCAGAAGCCCGAAAGTTTGACTATCAGTCTTACCAAGGGATATCATATTTCCCAGAAAGTGGGTTGTGGAGGTCAGATAGGCCGTCGCTCCATGTAAAATACTGATCAGCAGTATGAATCAGCAGCAGCTTGTTTGACTGGAAGCCGACAGCAATATAGTTGGGAAAACGCAATGTAAATTTTGAGCAAGTACTGGTTGTATATAGAACAACTGAATTCAAGTGAAAATTTCACCGATAAAATACAAAAACTAAAACGTTTTGAGCCATTGTTGTAAATAACCGTTTGTATTAAATTGTTTTCTAATCTTTCAATCATAAAACACGACAGCATTTAAAACCATTCGAAAAAGCAATTCATTTAGATATAAACGTCGCTTTCAACGTGAAACGGGTGAATGCAGGTGAGATAATGACTTAATTTTTAAGAAGTTGATAATATTTCTACAATTTCTGTCACCGTATAATGACGTAAAAGCTACCTTTACGACAAGGCAATGTTAAAATTCTCTAGCAAAGGTTATGAAGTAAAAATATTGAAGTCGTCATATAAAACTCCAAGAATCGAGTAATTTAGTTTCTTTCCTAAAAGAACTGAAATTGAGATTTCGTAAAAAAGTTATATTAATTTCATAGAATTTGGTTCTTTTGATGTGAGTCCTAGCAGAGTGAAATCAAAAGAATAAATCTTATTTGAAAAAGATTTATCTACGAATCATAATTATAATTACTTACAGACGGACTTATTCAAGACAGGACAGTAAGTAATGGAGATTTGTATATTGCCAGTTATTAATATATGAAAACTTTATCTGCCTCCTTCCCTCAAATATGACGAGGGGTAATGGCTGATCTTTACCTTGCTCGTGCTTCATGCATTTATGTTCCTGAGCGGATGCTGACTGGTGGTCTTGCTGACCATGGTTTTGTTATTATATATATATATATATTTTTACTTTGATGGTCCTACTTACTAACCGAACCCAAAACCAGGAAATATAGAAATTATGTTTATTGATATAGGAATGGAAATTGTTCTCCGGGAAAGTCTTCGCATTTCCTCAATTAAAGACGAAGATATCAGACTAAAATACTCGGTAGTATTATATTATTTATCGTAGCATTTTGTTGACAATGTGATAGTAGAGCGTTGTGGTGGTAAGTTATCTTTTTATAATGGTTCATATTAAATATTATGGCTACATTATAATGATTAACTTTGTTATACAGAATACTCTAGTTGCGACTGAGATAAACTGCCATAAAGAAGCAAGTGTAGTTTGTGAATCGGAATTGTTGCCAGTGGTTTCTTACTCGCATTGTGAGATTAAAATTTGAATAATATTAGTCTTAAACTTTCCAGAGAATATCCTCAAACAATTATCTCCATTCACAATTAAACTACGCACGTCTTAATACTTGTAAGAAAGTTTAGTTCAAATTCTATTCGCCTGAGTTTTAAAGTTTCTTGAACTTAACGTAAGTTCTGGCACATATCTTATTTCGTAAGCCTAGTTCAAGGTTATGAAATTAAACAGCGAACTCGTTTTACAGTTTATTACATTTTTATAGACAATTTACATTTATATCAAAATTAGTATCTTAGTTCGCTTATATCGAATCTTAAACAGTATTATGGAGAGGTACCTAGGTGTAACATAATCTTAAGCTTTATTAATATTATTCGGTGTTAGTCGTTTGAAATCTCTTACACTAACAATTAACGTCACTAAACTTTACACACTGAAAACCACAGTATACAAGTTTGGTAGTACTGCAAACATCTTAATATCATTAGAACATGTGAATATCTATCAACAAATAATTATACTGAAAGACAAAATCGGAAGAAGATCACCATCTCGATGTCGTCAGCTAACACCGAAAAGCTGCTTATTAAAAGTTTTTCATCTAAATTTGATTGCAATCCAAATGTACAGATTATTTTTTGGACAGAAATTATTTTATATATTTTTTTTTTTTGAAGGGAAATCATCAAATGACTTCTCCCACTCTGAGCGGAGCGGGAGGGCGTGTCAGACTTTTACTGACTAAAACCCACCCGTGTTCCTTCAGTTGCCTATGTGCCAGGGTCACAGTATCTCTTTCGAACAATCTCGCGACCCTGGCGAGCATCGGTCCTAGCAGACCCCTTCAGTGTTTTTATTTTATAAGTAATTACATTTTAATCGACTCGGATGCCCCTACTAAATAAATTGGTTACCTAAAGATCTGTCATTACAGGTGTGGAAATTGTCGCCAAATAAGACGTAACAATTGAAAATAATAAATAAGGCTTTAAAGCATGTCATTGTTACTTAACAAAACTAGAGTTTATAATCAAATCTTCAAAATGCGAATTAAATCCTAGTTTAGCTATTAATGAGCTAAACCAGTTAGTTTCATTTACTTCTATATAATTTAATTTGTCCATGCATTACTGTCGTCACAATTAATTACTTTTCTAGGCTAGCATTTGTGCTGATTTTCTAGGATAAATGTTAATTATTAGTTACGATCCCAAATATTTGATTAACTTGTTGAAAATTTATAATAATATAATATAATAAAATGTTTATTTGTACAGACAGAAAAAACGTATATAAGTACACAAGGATTAAGGAAAATAAAATAGAATAGAGTCACATTAAAGGGCAAACTGATGCCTCCTAAACTAGGCCAGAAGCCTGTGCTTTAGAAGACAAAGTTCCTCCAGTTATAATAGCATACAATTTGTAATAAGTGTCATGCAATTACTTATAGGTAACAAAAAATAAATTAAATTAACAACGCCTTAATTTAAATACAGTAATTAGATCCATTAAGAGACAACTGTAATAAGATTCTCGGTGTCGTCATAATATGTTAACTTCTGCAACCAGTCTGTAAGTTTTACTATAACTTAATTTTTAGTCAGGGGGTAAATGGAAATAAGTGTATTAATTTTGTTGTACAGTTGAGAGCTAGTTGCCGCATATTGTCGGCTGGCAAACTTGGAACGGCATTGGACTATATCGCACACAGGAGTGCCTTTGCGTTTTTTCAGCTTAGCATGGTCTAGGTGTAGCGAAGAGTGTTTGCGCAGCACGGCGCGGAGCACAAAAAGCTGTCTCACAGTCAATACTTTAGCTAATAAAGTTGGTTGGTCAAAGAGTCTTTGCGTTTAAAGTGAAGCACGTTAGGAAAATTCGGATCTCTCATATTTTGGTACAAATGGCAAAACGGTTAAATGTATCACATGACTACCGTCATTGAATTAATTGTGAAATTTGTTTTCATGAACAACCGTACCCAATTGAGCTATGCTTACACTCAACTCGAATTCACCAATAAAACTGAACACGATCGAATTTCACCAAAAAAACTGAACACGATCAGCACATGTCAACTGCGCTGCCGAACTGTCAGTGTCATTATTGCTAAGGAATCTTATTTATTTATAGTTAATTATAAAAGCTTCAACACCAATTACATTAATAAACATAGAAATAATAATTATGTTGGCAAAAATTATAAACCTTATATATATATACATAATAATAATAATGATATTGACAGCTCTTGAACGCGGCTTAGGTGTGCTGATTCCGTTCATTTTTAAGAGTGGAATTCATCCTTAGTGAAAATTTGTACAAATATTTAGTCACACAGTTTGGCCCATAGTAGATTCTCCTTTTTCAGGCACGCATATAGGTACTGCCCTCCCGAATCTAAAGTGCAGTAACAGCAAAAACACGAATTCGAGAAAAACGCGTCTAAAGTTTAGAATTCATAAAAATATATCTTAAAGACACTTTTAGCTAAAACCTTGAACGCATGGTGAAAGGATATGAACAAAACTAAAATACTAAAAATTGTTATGTCAGTTTTATTTATAAAAACTATAATTATGGCCATTTTTATTTTTAGGCCCTATTACTACATATTATTTTTTTACAAAATATTTTAAAAAACTCATTTAAATGCAGTAAATCCTGTTATTACTGCATTTTAGATTTTTAAGTGCAGTAAAATTGTGAAAATACTGCTATTTAATCTGTTTTTAACCCCCGACGGAAAAAGAGGGGTGTTATAAGTTTGACGTGTCTGTCTGTCTGTCTGTGGCATCATAGCTCCCGAACGGATGAAGCGATTTCAATTATTATTATTTTTTGTATTAAAGGTGACTTATGTGCGAGTGTTCTTAGATATGTTTGATGAAAATCGGTTGAGCCGTTTAAAAGTTGTAGGGGGTGAAAGTGGGGAAGAATAACCGAATGCCTACAAATATACTCGAGTGGGGTCTCAAATGAAAGCGCACTGAAAGAGAATATTGATGACTTAATCGAGAATGTTCTTAGCTTCGCTTGATGAGAAAATTGGTGGTGGGAAAATTGGGACATGGAAATCCGATTGTCACGTGAGAGTATCAATGACTACATCTCATTCTTTGCAATTCTGCTAAAGATGATTTGTCATGTGGGTTATTAAATAGTTTTCTTTGGTCTAGCTCACAAATTGCTACACCATCCAAGGAAAAAGCCAAGCCTATGTAGCCTTAAGCAGAGTAAAAATACTCTACTTAAGGCTACATAGGCTTGGCCTTTTGCGAAAGTACTTTTACCTAAGTAAACCACAGGTTTTTCAACTGTCGTCCCTTGCAACTTTTATGCCGTAATCGCCCAACATAAAATGATAGGAAACATTGTTCTTTCAATATTTCCATATCCTCTAAGACCTTGAAAAGTTACATTATATGGCCTTATCAGAATCCATCCATTCTCGTCAACACAACTCTGGCCGATAGTGGTATCATCAAATTGAATTGATATTGTTTTTGGAAGCTTCCCATCTTCCTGTTGGCCACGGCGAAGTTCTATGTATTTACAACTTAACAAAATCTACATTATAATAAGTATAGGTACCTATAAAAAGTATAAAATAAAAAATTAAATTTAAAATTAAAAAACCCCCGACACAAAAACCTAAGATCCCTTTAAAAAGTAAAAAATAATAAAAAACTCAATCTTAAAGTACCTAAGTATGTATTAATAATTCAAAGAAAAAAAATACGTCGCGTTGGGGGACCGCTCTGCGAGGGCAGACGTCGTTGACAGTCGTATCCTAAATGCAATATTTAGAACTAATTTTATAAAAGTTTTCTTCAGTTAGGTAATAGACTATTTGTAATTAAATTGTTAGGTTTGGAGCGGTCCCCCAACGCGACGTATTTTTTTCTTTGAATTATTAATACATACTTAGGTACTTTAAGATTGAGTTTTTTTATTTGTTTTTACTTTTTAAAGGGATCTTAGGTTTTTGTGTCGGGGGTTTTTTAAATTTTAAATTTATTTTTTTTGAAAAAGGAACTGCAGTTGCAAACTTATAGTAAAATAAAATTACCTTTAATTTAAATAAAGTTGTGTATTTTCTTAATCAAAACTTGATATGCATTTATGACTATGTCATTAATACTATTTATTAAAACTTTGTACCTTATTACAACTTAACAGTATAAATTGTTTTAGACAACAATAATATCAAAAATATTATCAGTTTTTACAAGATTTTGATAATCTTTACTAGTAAATTCACCTTAACGTAAATCACATTTATTTCTCATGCATAAATCAACAAAATCAACATATTTGTTCTTCTGAACATAACTAATTACTTAATGAGCATTCTTAATAGTCAGAAAAGATGAAACAATAACGCACAGATAAAGTGTAGCAATAGAATTTAACATTAAAAAAAACGAAACAAACTAATCAATAAGTATTATAATAGGATAAAAATAAAAATTATCAGTCTTCATTGTTTGTATGAAGTACTTTATTTTACTCGTCTACTTCAAATTCAAGTACTTCGTTTGTATTGTTTTTGGAAATAGGGAGATTTTTCCAAAATAACAACCTATTTTCAGGCATTAAGGGACCTAATTGTTTTATTATATTTTGCTTCCTTCCTAAATCGATACCTTTAGGGCCCGTTTTTTGAGTAAAGATTGGCAAAGTTTTTGATTTTAAGCAAAACATCTGCTTATAGTCAGTTTCGTCAAAATCTTTTTTGTAGGAAAGGCAGTACTTTCCTCTTTGGACCAAAACTTCGACTATGTCTCTTAAGTAAACCCTGTTCCCCTCGTTATCCTTGATTTTGTTCTGTGCGACGTGTGATTTGAATTTGTAGAAATCTGTAACTTCCATTATTTTAGATACTACCTCCCCGACTTGAGTGACACCGTAACCGCGTCGACGAAATCCCTAAAATCATAAACCTTGCCTTTCTTTCGCAAAGATTGTTCCACAAAGTGGTGAAAAGAATCGGCTGACATAAATGTGTGCCCTGTTTCAAAATATTTAAGCACAATCTGTGTGGCACCGATGTCACAACTATTTATAATTTGAATTAAAAATGTTAGCAAGCACCAATTTTTATTTTGGGCTGAGCAGTTGTCCAGCCATAAAGTTACCTTCTTTGCATCACGTTTACTTAATAAGAATGCCCTAAACGTACTCACAATGTCTTCCTGCTTCCTACCTACCTGAGATCCCTTCATGCCAAACTGCCGCAAATACGCCACCTTCTTTAAATTTTCCTAATGGTACGAATGTTTCATTGTACACCACTAGTCTTGGGCAAAATAAAGTAGATTTAAAACTGTCTATTCTAGGTAACATTATAACCTTCTGCAAATCTACAGACACATGAATTTCATCTTGGCATTTTTCTTTTGCTTCTGTTTCGTAAATTTCCCGTGCTTTTGTATATATTTAAGTTTGTGGTTTGAATGTGAATTGCACACCTCACAAAAAGGATCGTACCCATCTTTAACGTGTTCAGAATTGTGTAAGTTAAAGGTTTCACACATCTCGCATTCTTCATGTCCAAGTTTTGCAAAAGATATATTCATTACGTATGTCAAATGGTTTCTATAAGTTTCTATGCTGCATTTTATATCTGGATTGGTTTCCAAAAAGTTTTTGTGCATATCTGTTATTGTTAGGTCACTAGGCAGGTACCTTTTATTCGGGGCATGAGCTCTTCTATAATGATGAACACAAGGCTTAAAAGATTCAATGTGTACTGTAATTAGTTCTTTAACAACAGTTATCAATTTTAAATTGCGCCCATCTCTTTGATCTTTTTGTGCAACAATAGATTTATTTAAAACTGAAAGAACATGGCTATCATTTTTTTTTCGCGTAACCTAAAGTACACAAAAAAAATGTTTTGCAGACTTCAACTCTATCCTCGTCTTTTGGAAAATTATACGTGTATGTGACCTGACGTTTTCTCTTAGAAGTTTTTGCTGGCCCCTTTTTGACACAATCTTTTTCTGTTACTAAATTCTTTATATAAATACCGCGATGTTCCCAGTCTAGAGACCAATAGTAATCATGAATGTTCTGTCTGTCTTTTTCGAAAAAACTAATCGTGCACAATTTTTTACACAAATTGTGGCAAGGTTCTCTTACAGGATACTTTACTAAATTTTTTTCATGTCTATTTCTATTTTTTTGTATTAAAGATGTTTTCTTTCTCTGAGATACTGATAGATTTATAAAATCTCGGTCATTTTCAATGGTTGAAATTTCTCTCGTCTCTCTCTCGTCGTCATTACCAATAGGATTCAGCGAAAAAGAACTTGAAGATGATGTATGTAAAGCAAAATCAGCAACGTAATCTTTGTCCAGAACGGAATCATTTGAATCCTCTAGAAAAGCATAATCGAGACACGAGGGTAACATTCCTTGTTCGCATAGTAAATTATATGATGTAGGGTCGCAAGATGGAGCCACTTGTTCTTCAACAACGGTGATTCTGATAGTCTGCTCCTTAGTTATAAGAGACTTAGTAAGCTTAGATGTGTCATAATTGTAGACATGATACGAACGGCAATTTTCAAATTCAAATGTACTATTTTTTATCGAATTCATGTCCTTCAAAGTAATTTCATGTTTCCAAATGGATGTATCATCTAGCTGCTTTTTCAATTTTCGACTTACGTTATGGTCTTGGGGTACAACCTGAGATGCTGATATATCTGAATATGTTTCTGGTAAACAAGACATGTCAATTATTCTTTTTAATCTCTGTGACTTCATTTTAGTTTACCTGTAACAATAGTTTGCTTTTTAAAACTACACCTCACACAAGCATAAGCAGGAACAAGAAGGACTTGCAACAATCAGTATAACATAAAATACCGTACTTATTTACAAAAATAAATACATAATAAAATATATACTTATCACACATTTAATAACACACATATGTATACACATACAAATACATACATACATTATAGTTTATATGTTACACTAGGTTTACTACTACGACACGCAGCCACAGCGCAGCGGCCGCGGTGTATGTATTCCCGCGGTGTGGTCAGGCCACATAACGCCGACGACACGTGGGGGAAGACGTCGACCGCGTTGCGCTTTTCCTAAGTACTTATTTACACATAAATGATTAATTCCAACTAGAAGTACATTGTTCTCCGCATAATTCAAATCTGCGAAATTAAATGATTGATTGTAGTTCTACTTAGCACTCATCACGAAACAATATGTCAATAAGCGCCTATACAGTTTAGTATATGAGGTACAACTCTGCGGCTTGTCTTGTCCAAACCATGCCGCAGACACGTGAAGCCGGGACGTGCGTGCGTATTTGTTAAATTAGAATAAATGTATTTTAACAGGAAAAGGAAATGCAGCTTGTATTAAGATGTTAATAAAATATATGTACAATATAAATACAAATAATTATAAGGTTCTGAACACTTACCAAAGTTTTCGGGTTCATGTACAGACAGACGGCACAAGACCGCCTCAAACCGCGGTCATGACGCAACTGACAGCTGCACGTGCGAGTACGTATTCACGATGCGACGCCGATGTTAGCAGTATCGTACGTGCTCGGTTTTAATATTTTAATAATTCTACTTAGTAAAACGCAGTATTAGGGAATATTACTTGACTTTAGGCATCTTAGGTAATATGAATTGGATGGCGTAAACTAACTAATAAGCAGTAAAATTTATAATCACTGTAAATTATATGGTTTTTCACAAGCAACTACAAAACATCCTACTAGTTAAACTGCAGTAAAGTTATTAATACTGCATGTCTTTTGGTTTGTCACAAGAAATTACAAAATCCCCAACAAGTTAATGTGCAGTATGTAATGATAATACTGCACTCTAATTAGGAATTTGAATGAAAAATATTTTGTCTTATCTTTTGCAGTGTGATCAATTTGTATGCGTCGAATAATACTGCACTTTAGTAAGTTTTTTCTTTAATCTTATAGAACAAACTACTATTTTAAGTGTCACAAAATATCATAAAATACTGCAGTTTAGTTAGGAAACAGAGAAAAATGTGGTGCAGTATTCATTTTACTGCGGTTTAGCTGGTAAACGTTTAATATTTTAATACCATCTATGATTATTTTGCTGTTACTTCATCGGAAATAAATCAAAATAAAATAATTCACTGCAGCTACAAAAAAAAAGGAAAAATCGGTTGGTAGCTAATTAAATTCAGAATACATATTAGACTCAAAACCGACCAAAATGCCTATTACTGCACTTTAGGCTCAGGTGGGCAGTATAGGTAGCCCTATCTGCGTGCCTGAAAAAGGGAATCATTTAAGCTGTAAAATAATTTCGTCGAACAGAATTCTGAAAAGTTATTCTTAATTAAGTTCTAATAACCAGGATAATAAAAATAAAAAAAATCTTGGAAAGCTAACAATAACAATAATTAAAAAAATACATACAACTTGCTACATTGTTGATATTCTTAATTAGTTGGGGAGGAAATGTTTCTCATCGTTCTTAAAGAGCTAAACAATATAAGTAGCATTAAATAACAATTTATTCAGTTCTATCCTATCCTCAACCTACTTAAAATTTAAATAATTATTTAAAGAGCTCTAGTTAGTTTTGTTTTATTTACGTTTATATTATCTTGTTAAACTTGACACTTCATAGGCCAGCGCACATTATGGCGGGCCGCGCCGCAACGCAATGCATTGCAATAATTCTGCTACATCACTTACAAACATTCTGTAACTGGGTTGTGGAGGTCAGATAGTCATTCGCACCATGTAAAATACTAATCTCGTTAGACTAGAAGTCGTTCTCAACATTGTTGGGAAAAGGCTAATCAGATGATGATAACTTACGAATATTCTGTATAAACTATCGTCATTGTGTACAAAATCTATGACCATCCAAATATATGACGCGATGTAGAGCGATGCGATCCACCTGCAGTGAGCGATGAATCATACAAAATGTTCGAAAGTGATGTGAAATGCAATATGCAATGGCTAGAAAGAGGGTGACTGCCAAGATAACAAATAACAGAGAAGTATGGAAGAAAAGATATATTGCGCCGACCCCACATAAACTGAGATATGGACGAAGAAATTATGATTGCATGCAGCGAGGCCTATCCAAATGTGCACGAGCTTATCCATTACACTGGACTGTATACACTCGGTGACAAGAGCTGACTGACACAATTATTGCGTTTCGGCATGGTTCGACGAAACTTCTGTGCTATGCTTTAGCGCGTAATGTGCTCTTTTCTTAAAAATACGTTCACGTTTTCGAAAAACTTTTGAAAACCAGTTCGTCACAATCTCTATCTTCGACATCACCAACGCAATATTGGGTTGGATCTTTCACGAAATCAACTTTACTAATGAAAAATATTCTCGAATCTCGCTTGATGCTATTGCCTACAGATTGTGTGATCCAAATTGATGATGCGGGAATCTCGGCGACCACGGACCTTTCTGCAGAGGAGCGTCTCTTTGAACGCGATGCGGTATCTGGAACAAATAGATGTTCTTGATAAATTTAGTTACGTATTTTGAGTTAATTGTGTGGCTATCAGGCCATTCCCAGATTTCTTTCCTGGATACCTAGTACTCATAGACAAATTAGATGACCAACGAGATCCTCAGATCTAACCCCGTTAGATTTTTTTATGTAGTTATTTAAAAAATAAATATTTTACAGGAACCAGGACAGGTCTTTACTCCTGTGATATTCGACTGCGAAAATGCGTGCTATTATATTACAGGCTCTTTATAACAAATTGGTGTTTGCCCGCGACTTCGTCCGCGTAAATGTCGGTTACCGCGGACGCAGACAAAGTCGCGGAATAAAAAGTAGCCTATGTCCTTTCTTGGGGTTCAAACTTCATCAAAATTAGTTCAGTGGTTTAGTCGTCAAAAGTGTAACAGACAGACAAAGTTACTTTCGCATTTATAATATTAGTACCTAGAAGAATAGATAGGTACATTTTTATACAAACTGTCCATTTGTGTAACTGTAATTTTGATACTAATAGTAAACTGTATGCTACTGGTTTTTATACTTTTTGATCCAAATTAAATATGAGATTCATTATTTTTGATAATCAAAACATTTCACAAGGAAAATTCGTTTGGCCTATTTTCATTAGGATATCAACTTCCTCATAATTTAAGAGCTCATTATTTTTTAGAGAAACCGAAATTATTTTGTTGGACGTAATTAAAATGTATCTGATTTTTATCTGTATTTTTATTCATAAAAATGAGTAAATTGGTTAATTTTCTTTTTGTTTTGTTTATCAAAAATCTTAAATTCATTTAAATACTCACTAAGAGATGACAACCTAAACTGCTAGCACATCATTTTCTTTTTAACCGCCTTAACAAACCAGGAGGTCCTCAATTTTATTCGTCTGTCGTTTTTTTTTTTTTGTATTAATAAGACATATCCGGCATTAGCGGATTGAACTCGAAAATAAAATTCTCTTTCTAATGGATAGGGACCCCTCGCGGGTGGTAGGTACTATTTAATTATTATTTTTGAAATCACCTGTACGGGTGGAAAACTAGAGGACGACTTAAATTGATTGATTTACTACTTGCGGAATATATTTGGATTTGGTTTTCGTTATTTAGATAGTTTTCAGTATATGTTTTTTTTTTTTTAATTCATTTTATTAGTAACAAACCAAAATGAAAAAAGTTAGGGTAAAGGTATAGAAAAATTATGATTGAATTTTATACACCTTTATGATATTATATTATTACTGGTTTTTTTTTTAACGTTATTACGTCAACATGTGCCTGCAATGCTGTATAAACATAAAACGTAAACCAATCAAATTAGAAGTACAAGGACCGCCGAAAGAAAATGTCACGAAGTTAGGGCAAAGAAAAAGAGTCTATAACTCGGTATCAGTTTGACTTTGGCCTAACATTTTCAACAGGTCCAAGTTACTCGGGACTTTAATAGAATCTACCTGCTGATAGGATTATCTACCTTTACTTTAATTTTTTTTAAATAGCGAGAACATTTTTTTCAATTTTCTGTAAACAAAGAAGTTTTTCTGTGTTTTGTAATTTATATTAGAGGTATTAGGGAAAATAGTTAAATACCTACTACCTATCCAGGAGCTTTTAAATAAACTTGAGCGTTTGCAAAATATCTGCATTCGCTTTGTTTTTAATCTTAAAAAATATGATCACGTTTCTAACTTTCGCAAGGTTCTCAAGTGGCTCCCTATTCGACTTCGCAGGAACTCTCGGATATTGTATAAGGTGCTTCCTGTTGTCCTAAAATCATGAAATTTGGTAAGAAGCAGGGTCTCACAACACGAATAAAGGAAAATTGTTAATACGTAGTTTTATCACATTTTTCCAGCCATTACCAACTAAAAAGTCAACAAGTAAAGCTTTCTAGCTTAGAAATACCATGGCCCTGGCATATGGGCAACAGAAGGAACACGGGTGGGTTTTAGTCAGTAAAAGTCTGACACGCTCTTCCGCTCCGCCCAGAGCGGGAGACGTCTTTTGATGATTACCCACCCACAAAAAAAAGAAAAGGAGCCAAGCATAAAGAAACAAAGTAGGAAAGATTGCTAAGTGAAAACTAAGTAATAGCGTGGGCGGTCAAAACTTTACGCAGACGAAGTCCCAGGCGAAAAGGTACATTATCATTTTTAAATCACATTACTAAAATGTCTGTAACTAAATGGTTTATTATTATGCAGAATTTTCATCTATGGGTTTTTTGCTAATCCAAGAGCACAACAGTTGAACGCTGGACCATATATCGTTATCCAAGTTTCAAACCATTTGGATAGAGTAGCTTATACCCGTTTGGGCAGAGGCATTAATCTTATCTGGTTTTCGCAGGTTTCCATTAGAGACTAGAGCTAGGACCCAGGGGCGATCAAGTTTATATTTATATGAGCGATAACATATTAAAGTAATTCATACTATAGACCAACTTAATCGCATCCGAAAGTAAACCCTTGCGAAACAAGGTCTCTGGGGTGGTCAATAATTCTGAAATGTCTAACCTTTTGAATGATTGCCTATGGAACTATATGGACTTAGAAACTTAATCAAATTTCTCTTATTACAGTAGGTATATATATTTAATAATCAGCTTATAATGTTCCCACTGCTGAGAAACGGACCTCCTCTGTCAGAGGAAATGGGTCACAGTCCATCACACGGGCGCATTGCGATTTGAAAGATGTCAGATGTCTTCGAATCATTGATTCTAGGACATGACGGGTTCTTCACGATGTTTTCTTTCACAGTTTTGAGAGTGTGTGTGTGGGTGATGAAATGAAATACGCAAAGTAAAATGCCCATCTCGGAGTACTCAGTCTTACAAGTCAGGACAGATACCAATGGGTTACTACTGCTCTCAAGTATATTTAGCGCATAACTATAAGCTGTAGTCAAAATGTTAAATTTGTGCCCTGGGAACTGGGCACAAATTTAACATTTTAAATCGGCAAATGCCATGGCATTTGCCAATTTTTTACATGATATTCACTATTAAGATAACAAACATGACATTTTGAAGGTATGAGGAACAGGTCGTAAAGTAAACTCAACCTCCGTAGAAAAGGGAGGATCCTTCGGACAAGTAGGTGTCGTGTCTGGTGGGCAATTGCAAAACGATTAATGTGGAGACATTGTATTTATGCTAATTGCGTGGTAAACTCTGTTTGCGCGATACAGTGATGCAGTTTTTGCGTGACGTGAGTGTGATGCGTAGTTTGCATGTGGTGGTGTAGACGTCGCTACCATAATGATAAAAAGTTAACTTTGAGCTTACTACAGCTGCCATAATTTCTACTGGTCTCAATGGCAGACTGCCAATCTTTGTAACGATGGAAACACTACGCGATAGACTCCACCGCTAAGGACTACTAATCTACATATGATTGCACATAACGTCGACTGTTGTCTAGACGTTGGAAAATTAAAACTGTATTCTTACGATGTGGATTTAAATAAGTCTTTCGAGTCTTGAGATGTTGTATTTGGAGATGATGCTTAGAAGTTCCTGATTAAAATACACAACCAGGGGATCGTATAAAGTAAACCTGCTTGGTTAAGAGTAGCAATCTTAGGTATAGCATTAGTATAAATAGCATTTTTTTAGTAAAATAAAAAATGCTAATAACCCTTTGAATGTTTAAGACGTGTTTGGTCTTCGTTAGCACCTTTGAAAGTGCAACCTTTTTAACAAAGAGAAAACTTTGATCGTTCAATTAAACCCGATAATTACTACCATGAACCTGTTGTAATTATGAGCTCAGTACAAAAGTCGATGAACTTGAAGATTAAGCAATTAAAATAATCTGACTCAAAGCTTTTAACCCGCAGTCTGCCGAAATTGTATACCACCAAAGTTAGTTAACTTTAGTGGATTGACTGATTATAAACTTTTGTATTTAACGTGAACAATTACTTAACACCGTACAGTGAGCGGTTCTTATGTTTAAATACATTTATTTTAATACCAAGTCAAGATTGGCCAAACACTGAGCCCGCGTGGTAGATTATGCGAATGGAAATTGCTAATCTATTGCTTCATGGGTTTGGCAAAATTCGTCTGCTCAACAACTCAAACACGCAATGATTGTAGCTGAACTGTCAAAATGAACGACATTGCGATCATTTGTCATTGTAAGTGTTACGCATTTACTCCACAGGTGCGTTAGACAGTAAATTATTGTCAGATTGGGTTAATAAATTTCGCCAAAAGTCGGTACAATATCCTGAATAGGATGGAACCACCATTGTTTAGGAGCCCTTGATAAATTCCCACAACCTGGAACGATCAATTTGGTCGTTATTTAAAACGAGAATTGGGGTCACAACTTGGTTTGAACTTCTTGAACATGACGGAGTGAGACCTGAGTCGATATGTAAATACCAGTTAATATAATATAAGCGGTTGATGGTTGATAGAAATATCACGCGCTCCACGATTGTATTTTTTATAACAGTACCTAGGACCTAACTAATTATTTTCTAGCTTTTAGTTACATTATCTACACCGTTATTAACCGATTCCAAAAAGGAGGAGGTTTACAATTCTTGTACTGTTTGATTTTTAGTGGAAAATAACTTTAATTGTGGAACTCGGAATTGAAAACTTCCTTATTTTTTAACTCGTTTAAAAAAATAGACGTAAAGTATTTCAAATATTGTCTCACTGCTGCAATGATCGTTACGTTTACTTCTTACAGAGTAGACTACATAAAGGTCCATTATTTATTATGTCAAGAAACAACATATATGAATTGTAATTAAGGCTTAACTTCACAATATTATGACGCTAAAACAAACACTTCATAAAATGTTCACTGTCGCAAAATCTTCAAGGTAACCGAAATAACGTCAGTACTTTGAAGTTAATCAAAATCTTTAAACAATTTTCTAATAATATCATTTTGGTTTTCAAGTAACTTGTAAACGAGATTGCCCCTTTTGATATTAAGTTTTGATTAGTCTACTTATAAATAAGATTAAAGTTAAGTGAGATGATTACGAAATAACTTTTTGCTAATTTCACTACTCTGTATAACTGTATACTCTAACAATAGCATACCTAGCTATTGTTAGCATTGTGCTGCTATGTTGCACCGACCAATCAACTGTGCCTACCGCAAATAATGACCGCGATATTTGATTTTGTAAATCGTTCTGCGAGAGTCATATCGTGCCTGTCTGCGGGAGCCTTTGCAGTGTAACCGTGTTGTTGCATTCACAAAACTCAATGTCGTGCGACCAAGCAATAAAAATGCGGTATACCAACGCTACAGCAAATCGTCGGACAACAAAGGTAACCGTTACAATAACCAAACTTAAGTGCCAGTGCGCATGGCGGCAGGGCACATTGCTTGAAGAACAGATAGCCGACGGGGCCGAAAGATTCTGGAGTGGCGACTGCATGCCAGAAGATTTACTTCCCTTTTAACTGTCTTCACAAATTAATTAACGGAGGTTCTCAATTCGGTTTTTTTTTTTGTTCATAACTCCGTTTGTAACCCATTTGGAGACCTTTGCCCAGCTTTGGGATAGTATAGGATGAAAAAAAAAAACTACGTCATTTATAAACCGATTTGAAAATTTCTTCTTTGGGTTGAAAGCAAAAAAAGACTTTTAATTTATTGAAGTAGTGCGAACAGATTCTTTAGTCTATCTCCAATTATAAATTCATAGAGCTAGGATCGTTCTAAGTGTAAGTAATTATATTTTTTCTTCTTTGCCAAATGTCGATCATTTGGCAAACGTATTTAAGCATTTCGTAATTTTTTTATCAACGTACGTACGTTTACGAATGAAATTAAGGACAACATTATTACACACACTCTTAATGAGAACAGTTATATTCGAAGTAAAATCGTTAATATCAAAGAAAATACATGAGATTATTCAATTTGTGTTATGGTATTTTGCTATCGATATTAACTCATCTCCATCCTTATCAGAATCTGAATCGTATGGAAGGTTATCGCTTATCCATTGCTCCAAAGATTCGCATAATTTGTCTGCTCAACAACGTAAATAACGCAATGACTGTTGTTGAACTGTCAAAATGAAAGCCGCCTTTTTTACTATTAGTGTGTGACGCAAGTACCCGCAGGTCTGCGTTCTTTCGCCAATAAATATAATTTTACCCTGTTTATAAAATGCAGTACCTCTGTATATCATGAACACGTTTTGATTAAATAACGTTGAAAATGTAATATGATAGCAGGTAAGGTATAATTGATAGCTCTCATTTTTTTTTGCGTTTATACTTTTACTATAAGATTGTAGATTTAATTTAATAACACTGATAGGTGATATCATTCATAAAATTCTCCAGACTACATTTAATTTTATTAAACATTGCGCTGTTATTTGACGCCAGTTTATTAAAGAAATTAGTTTGATAAATTACTTAAAAAGTAAGAGTCGCTTTCTATTCGCGTTTTATAAGGTAGATAAAGAGCAGAGGTAGAGCAGTGGTGGCCTAGATTTACGAAAGGGTTACCGGGGGAAAGGGAAACCGGTATGTCTTAGAACCAAAAATTCGAAGACATGTGACATCTACCAACCCGCTCTGGGCTCGCCTGTTGGATTATGGCTCACTCCCTCTCACCAAGAGGAGGCCTGTGTCCCAGCAGTGGGAACATTATAGGCGGCTGATGAATAATGTGGTATGTGGTGTGGTTTCAGTGTGTTTTATGTGTGTTGTAACTATAAATCTAACAAACCTACATACATAAAGCGCCTAAGCCTACGATCTTCCCATACTCTTTTTACCTCGATTACGTTTATAGATCCGGTCATATGCGTATGCGGTTACAAATCAAATCAAATCAAATCAAAAGTCATTTATTCAAATTAGGCTGAGGATCAGCACTTTTCGAACGTCAAAATTACAAAAGACAGTCCCCCCAAAACGCCCACCCGTCGCTCACTTCCTAGTGCTTTAGCTGGGAAGAAGAAGTGGCCAACAAACTCCCCAGCAGCACAGCTGTCTGTCCAGTTAGAAGAACTTGATTCTATACAATGGTATATAGTAAAACATTAAGAGACACAAATTAAATTAAATGATTTGCTATATGCCAGCTAGCCAACCCAATATACCAACAAATAAAATAAAACTATACTCAAGCATAAGCAAAAAAAATATGTATATAGAAACATGGCTGCAAAAATAAAAAAACTGGCATAAAGGGCGTGACAGCTTACATATGCAATGCTGAATGTTCACATAGCTGTTACGACCTGAGTTACAATTCGAGGCCACAAATGATAAACTAGGACCATCGACGTAAAATAAATTAAACAGGTAAGTAATATTAATAATAATATCAACATCAAAGTCAGCAAGACGACCAGTCACCACAAGCAGCACCCGTTCACGAGCATAACGCAAAGATCAGCCATTGCCCCCCTCGCCATATTTGAGGGAAGGGGGTAACCCGACCCCCGACGCTACCGCAAGCATTGACATCTAAGGGAGCATGACGAACTTGCTGCCGGTTGCTCAAGCAAGAATTGAATGATTACTTGTCGAGGTCGCTAGCTAACTACATTATGCAATACTAATAAAATAAAATTGGCATAAACAGGAAAAAAATATGGAAACAATTATATTGAACCTATCACTAGGTACGCTAATACTGGAGAAAGAACATAAACATTGTCTTGAGTTAATCACAGCGACCAACTATTCTTATCATTTAAATAATCGTTGATGGAATAGTACGCCTTTTGACAAAGGTTGGATTTTACTTGAGCTTTAAACGCATTAAAAGGTAATTCTAGTAAAGAAGGTGGTAGCTTGTTGTAAAATGTTATACCAAGCCCAACAAATGAGTTATGCACCTTATGAAGCCGGTGAAAGGGAACACGTAGTTTGTCCTTACTTCTAGTGTTAACAGTGTGAATATCACTGTTTTTAGCGTATAAGTGTATATTTTGCCTAATATATAAGATGTTGGCGAAAATGAATTGTGATGACACCGTAAGAATACCAATATCTTTAAAAAAGTCCCTTAGGGAAACTCTGGCACCTAGCTGGTAAATTGCTCGAACAGCTCGTTTCTGAAGGACAAAAATATTTTGAATATCAGCTGCTGTACCCCACAGTAGAATACCGTAAGACATAACGCTGTGGAAATAACTAAAATAGACTAACCGAGCTGTATCAACGTCAGTATATTGTCTTACTTTTCTGACGGCGTAGGCAGCTGAACTGAGCCTTCCCGCTAGGCTTGAAATATGAGGGCCCCACTGAAGTTTGCCATCCACTGTTATGCCCAGAAAAACTGCCGAGTCTACAGTTTTAAGCACCTTTTTATCTAAGACGATGTTGGGACCTAGATTTCTAACATTCGGTAACAAGTAGTATGCACCTGACCTTACTGAAGAACTTCTCCAGTAAGGTCACATTATATGTAAATCAAACACAATAATAATATGTCCCGCAACAGTATTGATAGAAGCATTAATAAACACATTGTATAAATATACACATTGGAGCAATTAAATCAGAAAATTCGCGTATTTTCAAAAATGTTTGAAAGCATTCTAATCTCGATTCCAATCAGTCAGAGATACTCGTACCTCTGAGTTCCCTACAGTTTGGACAAGTTCTTGACATTGATTATCGCTGAGTTAAGACTGCAAATAGATTTTCATGTTTAGTTATAGGAATTGACCTTCTGATCATCAACCAACCAACTACCTTAATATTTACAAAACTAAGAATGCTTATAAAATTATAAAATTTGGCATATAAATGATGCCAAATTTCATCCAAATCCGTTCAGCCGTTTTCGCGTGATTGAGTAAAAAACATCCAAATATAAAAATAAAATCACAGGATTCTGTATTTTAGTACTAAATACTTCGAGACATACTACCTACTGCTAATAAGTCAATACTTCTACTATCTATATTCCGACTCAAAAACATATAAATTCTTCAATAGCAAATGCAGTCAATCAATCATTTACAAATGTTTTATATGTATAGGGCGATTTGCCATCCGAAATTTCAGGATACATGGTTTACATTAGATTTTCATTGCGATATCTGTCATCGTTTCTGCATATTGAACGCATTCTCGTTTCTACCATCGGTTCACTTTACCTACTGCATGCAACAACACATTCAACTATTCAGTAGAAACATTAATTCTATCACAATCGATAGAAGTACTCTAGTTTATGAGTTTATTCTGAATTCAGCGAAGTTCTGCCGCAATTTTTTGTAAAGCGAAAACTTGTGGAAGTGGTAGCAAACTAAATCTACGGTATTTCATTGTTCTTCTAACTATTTGTGCAATTTTTAAAGTTGGTACTAAATTTTGCAGGACAGTGTATGTCGTTTATTTAGTCTATAAATAATCTTATTTGTTGACGTCAAACAAACAACAGACGGATAAAGCAGTCAAACTAAGAGATTCATATTTCAGTACATATGTGTACTGAACAAATCCCTAATTCCCTACTGAAATAACTTGGACCTACGAGAAAGTATTTACTTTATATTTACGAGACAGAAAATAAATATTATCTAAAAGGATATATATGCCTAAACCCTACCTAAATCCCGGTAGTATTTCAGGATATCCTAGTAGGATTTAGGTAGGTTTATTAACGTTTTTTATGTTTATATGTTTGTTACTCAATCACGCAAGAACGGCCGAATGGATTTGGATGAAGTTTGGCGTACAGATTGTTTATAACCTGCACATACTTTGCATCACGGCATTACGTTATAGTGGGATATTTTCCGGCCTCCGTGCGAAGCCGCTGGCAAAAGCTAGAACTGTCCCAAAGTGTTAAAATTGCTATGAAGATAAGAAATCTTTATTTGTAAACCTCAAATAGAGAAAGACAAATGAAGGTCGATAGGAATTTATTAACTTAAACTTCGCTTAGGCACATTCTCCACTATCGAGAATCAAGTAGGGATAGCAGCTAACAACAAGTGGGCGACCAACAAGCAGCCAGTGCGTAACGGCGGCGACCCATCACTCGCTTGTCTGCGTATGTACTAAGCGTGAGTCACTCAGCGAGTATTCTACTCACGCCAAGCAAACGTATCTGAGCGAGTACTTTCTTTGATAGTTCTTTTGTCGCTGCAATTAACAGTAAGCGATGATATATTGTATGTTTTTTAAGCGAGAAAAACGTGAACAGCTAGTCGTTTCCTCGTCGACAAAAGAAGAGTTTCTCGATCTTCGTCTTAATATTAGCATGTCCATGCGAGACTCGTTGGCAAGTCGCCACTATCGCCAATGGTACGTTCCTGTCGACAAGAGAGACGGACTAGTAAACGAAGGTTTATACTTTCATTTATATACGGACAACAGTAATACATTAGGTAGACTTGTTAGAATGGTGATACATTAAATAAGACGTTTTCTGAGAGCCCTCTAACCTTTGGTTCCCTATATCTATGTGAACTTAGTCTATCTACAAAGTTGTTTACCTCAGTATATTATTCTGTACACGTCACTCAAGCCGCATCATACTTCCCGCATGATGTGGCTTTCCATCTGTTGTTGCTAATATAAATAAATAAATAAAATAAATAAATATCTTAGGACAATCAACATACATATTATAGATAAATTACACCCAGACACAGAACAAATGATCGTGCTCATCACACAAAGATTTGTCCTGGGTGGGAATCGAACCCACGACCTCAGTTTTAGCAGTCAGGGTCACTAACCACTAGACTCTGTTAGTCTAGTGGTTAGTCTTACCAAATCCTACTTAATCGTAATAGGTAAGTATGTAATAAACCTATGTTGATGGATTGCTGGAGGCCTGCCAGCCGGTTAGCCTGATGTTAAATTGAACAAAACACTCCTTTGTGAGGAATGCATTGGGATTTGGTAAGATTCATGTTTTAATGTGACTTCTGGCTTATAGGCTGTATTCGTTAATATTAGTGAGTATTGGAAGATTTCCTTTACTAAAGTTATGGCTGCCTTATAATTATCACGTTTTTACTGTGGTCTTTACCAGTGTTTTTTTTTTAATGGCGAATCTGTGAGCGTTCTCCGGCTATAATACAATTAATCAAATCTCAAATTGCCTTCAGCATTCGTAATAGTACTCAACCACCGATTAATTCCACATCCATCAAAATTCATCCATGCATAAACCCTCTGTCTTGCTCCTGCTACAGTCTGTCACAGGTATCTTCTATCAAATATCTGGGGCTCACTGTTGACCAAAATCTCTCATGGAAGAAACAAATAGCCACCTTGACTACTCGAGTTAGGAGAATGATCCACTTATTTAAAAATCTCCGGAATGTTTGCCACCCAAGACTACTGCGAACTATTTATTTTTCCCTTTGCTAGTCAATAATAACGTACTGTATCACTGCTTGGGGAGGCGCATCTAAAACAACAATTTTATCATTAGAAAGAGCGCAGCGAGCTGTACTCAAAGTAATGAATTTCAGGAGATTTATGTACCCCACCCATAAATTATACAAAGAATTGTCATTACTTACAATTAGACAATTGTTTATAAAAACTTCGATCATACAACAACACTCGAAGTTACCTCTTTCTACAGCCAGGCGTATAAAAGATTTGGTTTATTCTGTTCCTAGAACTAAAATGGCATTTGCTAGCAAATTTTTTGATCATATCGGGCCTCTTTTATACAATAAGTTGTCTAAGAGTGTGAAGTTACGTGATTTGTCAATTTAAAATTGCAAAAAGATTTTAAATGCTTTTCTACTTCAAGTTGATTATGTTAACACAGAAAAGTTATTAGTAAGCCTATCATAAATATAAACACACAACACTTATTCACACACATTCAGTCACATACACTAATTACCTATATCAACACACAACATCATACAAACGTCAACACAACATTTTGTTTTTAAAACTATTTTTGTCTAAATATTTTGCATATACTAAATATTTTCAAATTTTACCCACCTTCGAGTGGTAGTAGTGATCGCAATGTATTAATTAATACCGCACTACCTTCTAAATATCTCAAATATTATGTTCACTGACAACGTGTGTGATTATTGGAGAACGAGGAATACTGACCTACCGTGATACAGTTTTTACTAGTACGGAGGTCAGTGTGAATTACTCTCTACAACCATTTACGTTTGACACAAGATCTTATTCGTTTTTTCTTATTTATTTTGTTTGTTTTTTTTTTACATACTTATAACTAGTTGTATCAAAGGTTGTTATTGTGCTACTAGAAATAAAAAAAGTTTTTTTTTTTTAAATCATAAGTTGCACTTTAAGAATATTTAATAAACGTCTTTTATCTGTTCTGTGATTTATAGTAATTGAATTCTGATTGAAAATGTGTAATTAAATATTAATTATTAACTGATAAAGTCTAAAAATTCGTGCGTGTACTTTTAAATGTTTTAAAACTGTTCCGATTACTAAATTCAGAATTCTGAGTTATGTAATTTCTAATCATGAGTATTCGTCCCTAATTTCATAAAAGGTATGAAATGGAGCAAACAAAGACTAAAAAAATATTATGTACTGTATAGACACATTTTCTCGCACAATATTCTTCATTTACATTGAATATTTAACGTCGACTGTACCTGAAATATCAGCATCTGCTGTAAGATATGCAAAAAACAATGTTCTCATTCATTTCTATTACAAAGACGAGCCTGAAAAGAACAGCCTTTTAATGTATTCATAACATTGTCAAGAAAAGTTTAATTATAACTATGACACAGGAATATTAAGCGAGGAATATATTCAAATAACACGCTGTAAGTACTAACGAGACTTGAATGAAGTTTGAAAATGTATTTTACCTACATAAAGCTCGTCTCTTAAACTTCACACAAAGCTAAAATGCAACGTGTTACTTCAAAAGATATATCCATACACTAATTACTATAATATTCTCCTTTCAAGTGCAATCATTATTTCCAAGTTGAAGTTTTTAAATGAAGAAAAACTTGGCTAGGTGTGACCTTTCCCGTCACTTTGGAAAGAAATACTTTCGAAGTAATTTGACCTGAAGGTCTGATATATATGAATATGATGGCTCTGATGGTTGATCAAACAACTTTATATATATGTATTTTGATAAGAAACATAATAGAACCATTCACACAAACGGAATATTTACCAAAAAAACCCCTGTGTTGAAAACTGTTATTATAAAAAAAACTATTGTTCCATGCATTTTGTCAGCAAAGGTGCACTTATCTATGAAACATTTGATTTTGATAACAGTTATAAAAGGTCTTCGTTTGAGGGTCTAGTAGAGTCATGTGCTGAATTCAATGTTATCTGCAGTTTACACGTCGATGTCCATGCCGCCCTGTAATATTATTTAGTTTTCTGTCTACTGGTATATTCTGTCTATGTTCAGTTTTTTATTTTTTACTTTCTTTATTACAGATACGTCAAGGAATAACAAGCCTGTAAGTCCCTAAGCAGCCTTAATTCGGCTCTCTAAATATTATAATGCTGTCCCTGTGATGTATTGCTAACGAACATTAGGTCTTTGACCGAACAATAAGTATTCAATGTTTGTAACCTTTCCATAAATTCGAATGTATGAATTTTATGTTGAATAATAAATTCGTGTAAGTCAGTGAAAAAATGGATTACACACTTCGTAAATCTTTCAGCCTTACAAAGGGTTGTAACTTTTCGATAAATTCGAAATATGAATTTTATGGTATTTTTACCCACGAATTTTTTATTTAAAAAAATTCGTGTATGTCAATGAAAAAATGGAATATTACACATTTCGTAAATCGAAATTCCATTACGCAGTAGGTACACAACGGTACCATTAAAATATATGGCTGATGTTAAATAAACAAAAGAACAGCACAAAAACATTTGTTTTACGAAAATATTTTAGGAAAAACGCGTAACATCCCATCAAGGCTTACCCGAAAAAGTTCGTTCTGTTAACGAAATCTGACATTTTACGCTTACATCGGGACATGGGTCCAACACGCAAGGAATAAGAGACTTTTATTAAATCGGACACCGATCGAAAGCATATCTAAAGTAATTAAAGAAACGGGATACGGACTGCCTTGTCGGATAAGAAGTAGCAAAAATTGGTGGGTACCTACTAAAAAATATCCAGCCCAAGTATGTATTAAAATCCTTGAAGCTGTTTCTGCCACCGAAAGTTCTCATCGACCCGAACGCCACTCAAGTGACCGCATATAATTTTAAAGCGAATTCATATGTTTGGAAAAAAACGAAATAATCACGGAATCATTCTCAACACGGAAAATTTTAGTTGTCTCTGATTTTCTCGAACGTTTTGACTTTGACTTTGACACGATGCCACCGCGCCGTCGATCGTGTTCGGGTTTTGTAATATGGTAAAACCGATAGGGTACTACGCAAAATTCAAATTTACTTACGATCTTTGCAATTTGCATGTCAGTGTCGGAATGTAAGTTGATTAAAACTATTATTCGCCCACTACTTCGGCAATTGAACAGCTCAGCTTCAACATGGAAATGATGATTAAAATAAGGTTTTATGCTTTCTTATTAAAACTTACCCGGTGGATAATCCCTGTAGCTGATTTTACTGTACACAGCAAATGGCGAGGCACACACTATGGATATAATCCAAAGTATAAGAATAATCCTCGAGGCTCTGGTTAGTCCAGCCATGGTGTAGAGATAGAGCGGATGACAAATAGCCAGGTATCTCTCTAGAGAGAATGCTGATATCGCCAGCACTGAGACGTAGGGAGCCCTGAAACAAATAAATAAATAAATTGTTAATGTACGTCCATTTTCATTGTAGACCTTTTACAAGACAAGATTGATTTCGTGACCCTTTAAGATAAAAATAGACTGGAATACTGGAATAGTCTCTAGGTGTTTCTGCGAACATGTCAGAAGGAACAAATTATATTAAGGTGGATGGATGATTATCTCAGATGCCATTTTGTCGCTAGATGGCGCTAGATCCACAATTTGGAACATTTTCAATTTTTACGCCTAACTTAGAAATTTTTAATAGATAACTTTATTATATGCGAAGCCTAGGGCATTAACTTGATTTTTTTAGATAGTCACTGTGCTTGTTAACTGGTCTCATACAAAGACTTGTACATTCTAAAGATTTAGCCGCTTGACTTTACTCTTTACACACACATGCAAAGTAAATAGTAGTAACTTTCGACACCACTAGATGTCGTTTTATTCAAACAGTTTAAAATGAAATTAATATAGGTACACTGTCCCTATAAGTTGTAGTAATGTGACTGAACCTAAATTGTAATGTGTAAATAGTCATCATCTCAGCCGCAAGACGTCCACTGCTGGATATAGGCCTCCCCCTATTTGGGGGGCTTTGCCATAATCACCACGCTTGGCAAGCGGGTTGGCGATCGCAGTGTGATGGTAAAATGCATAGAGAACGCTGCTGCCCATTCTCTAGTAAATCCCTTAGTCGCCTTTTACGACACCCACGGGAAGAAATGTAAGGCAGAAGAAGGAATGGAAGTGTAAATAGTGACGTGCACTAAATAAATAAATAAAAGACTATTTATTACATTGTAAAGCTTTTTATTGTACCCTACTATAAATTAATAATATTTATTTAGTAAAAAGGGGTTAATATTTTCATAAAAATAATGTTTTATTTACTCTCACTACATTTACTTAGATAGTTTCCGTTTGGATTCAAACCATCGAGTCATACCACCATACAAAGATAACATACTTTTTTAAATATTTTGATATTTACAATTATGATTTTGAATTTAGTATTAGAAAGAATTATGTATGTAGATTACAATATAAATAACATCATACGTAAGTATATATAACGGCACATGTATCTTACACAACAACACAAAGGGGTTGCTAGCTAACCATAACATTTATTAATGTTTCAAGAATACCTACTTATGATACAATTTTGAACTGCAATAAATATTCTTTTACAATTGAATTGTTAGGCTGGTACCTAAATACATGAGTGAAACTTATCTACACAGAAAAATCTTATGAACTAACAAAATAACACAAACTATACATCGCTACGTGCAAAAATAGCTTATTAATTATTCTATAATGTTCCCACTGCTGAGACTCAGGCCTCCTCTGAACTGTGGTGATGAAATAATTTACACTCAGCAAAGTGCCGGCTTGGATTCGAACCATCGACTCGTACCACCATACAAAGATACTTATAAATATTATAATAAAATATCTTCTTTTCTACGCGCTACTTTTTGCAGTCGCCGCCGCCGCCGCGCCGTATCAGTCTTCTGCTTGTCACTTTTTACTTCCATTTATATAATTTCCGAGCGATCTGAATCAAATGCTGGAAGACGCAGTTTTCGCTGCAACAAATGAATTTACACAGTTTTGTTAGACTATTCTTACTGAACCCACACCTCAGAGACCTGCGGAATAAGTTAGGAAATGAGTAAGACTTATATTTTTATACCTTTTAATTCCTTGATATCTAGACATTTAGCATTTTTCTCAACTCTTCTCAATATAATTTCCGGCAGTACACGTTTTAAAAAATGTTACCAACTTCGGCATCATAGCGTTGATAACTTCCTCATCCCGGTTAACTTCTATGACAGTCAATGGTTGGGTGACAGATATAAAGCAAATGAAGTAACATTTATTCATTTTGGTAATTCGCAATTGACCCTGGACCTAGAATCAAAATAATAATAGCTGTTAAAAAGAAACAATCCAAGAAATACATTATTTTTATACATAATACCAAGAAATAATGATATTTGTTACACTGAACATTGTGTAAAATATGTTGTACTTTGGTATTGTCAAACATAAACTTCATCACAACAAACAAGCAAAAGCGTACTAATGTAATGAACACAAAAATATGGTATCAAGTTGGGACTTACCATTCCAGATGAAGAATCAAAGTTGTGACCATATGACCTTCTTCAAGGCAACAATACGGTACCCTACCAAACCTGATAAGTTGTCACTTGATGTTCTTTCTACAGTTAGTTGATAAGCTTCAGTCTCTGAATCGGGTTGTGGCCAATCAAAATCAACAGTCTCTACTTGCTCTGTAACAGATTCAACTGTATTGAAGCTAGAGCTGCAGGCTATGGCTTCGTATCGAATTTCTGGTATACCACGCGAATAGGTTTAGGGCGTATCTTCAGCTGTCGAAAGGTTGGACAGCTGATGATGATCTTGAGTTGAATGTGGACTGAAATAAAAGATATGTTAAAAAAACAATGTTGAGAGACAGAAAAATATTGATAGGTCTGTAGGTACCTAAATACAACAGGGCAAACCGCGGTTTCTTCCACTACCTTCTGTTTCTTGTTACGCCATGCTTGCATGCTTGTTGTTCCTTCGCTTGCTTTCGGCTGCAAGGAAAAATGGCTGTAAACGAAGACTACAACACGAACCAACGAGTATCAAATAACCTCCACTCACGTAAATCTGATTCGAAATCTTATGGGAATCTAATTTACTCACTATAGATCACTAAAAGAACTTCCATGATGTCTTTTCAATACAGCTTGCACTTTTTTCCGTGATTTTCGCGGTCCTGAATACACATGTCGTATACATTTATGCAAGTTTATTAGTCGGGTTCATCTTAGGCAGTTCAGTTGCAATTCAATCTGTAATCAAAAAGAATAATTACAAACAACAGCAAATGTATCTTATTTATGAAATGTTTCAAGAAACAGAAATAACACCACCATCAAGCTGTTGTTTTCAGAGAGAATATTTGAAATTTGTAGTATGTCATGTGACGACAATCAACGAGTGTTGCTAACGTTTGATTTTGTATTTCATCTTCTAAATCTTACACTTTTGTAAAGTTTTAAGGGTAATTAATTACCATTATAATAATACTCTATATCACCTTGAAAATCATTCATTGCACATAAAAATAACACTTACCGTCAATAAAACACAAAAACGTTTCACTTTTGAATAAAAACCAGGGCTTTGAATAACGTTAAAAATTTGGTATCGTTACTTTCATCGGACGAAGATAACGTTATTAGTAGAGGTCACGTAATGCTTGGTAACGATACTTGGCATACGTTTTACCGGTAACTGAGTACCGTTAATTTTTTATTTATTTTCTTTCATCTCTTTCTTTCGTCTACATTATTGAAGTTGCATTTGCACCGTTTGATTGGCGATGTTGCCGTAGAGCGCCGCCGCCCATGGCGTGCCGCTTAGGTTGCGCAGGTTGACAACAACGCATTAGGTAACGATGTGATAAGAGAACGGTATGGTGTAAAAGAAGATGTAGTGACAAAAATTGAAAAAAGTATGCTTAGATGGTTTGGTCATGTTGAGAGGATGAATGAAGGTCGGCTCACAAAAGGTATTTACAAGGCAGATGTGAGTGGAAACACCGGGAGGGGACGCCCTAGGAGGACATATAGGGACCTTATTAGTGATATTCTTCAGAAAGGTCAGGTGCGTAGTACTCGCAACCGGCGTGTGTGTATGACCAATTTTATGAACCTAAACGAGGCAAAAGAAGTGTGTAGAGATCGTAGCAGGTGGCGTTCCGTGGTTTCTGCCTATCCCCATGGGAAAAAGGCGTGATTCTATGTATGTATGTATGTAAAAGTATCGATACTAGTAACGTTAATTGGTAACGTTATTTTATAGATTCGATACCAAAGTATCGTTACCCGTTTTACCGTTAAAATATTAACTTTATGAAAATAACGTTACTTAACGATACTTATAGTGTGAATTTGGTAACGTTAACAAGCCCTGATGAAAACTGTTTCACGGATGGCACTCATTTGAATGGTTCTCAGTAGTAGGTAGCACAGTTTTTTTAAGTAATAATAAACATGGTAAATATCTCGTTTTAAGTTCTAATGATACTGGTGTTTATTGTTTCGTGTGGATTTCATGACAAAGTCTCTTCCGAACCCCTTTTCTTTAATAAAAAAAACCTCGTCGTAAAGTTTAGTTGCTAAATTGGTGTCCAGATTCTTAAATATTATACCAAAATGTTAAATTTTGCGTTGAAGTTATAGTATCACCCACCACATTTGTTTACCATTTATTTTATTGAAATTTCAATGCGTACTATTTTTATTTTTGAATTCTTAGCAAAGTACGATCTTTTAAAATGTATGGTACGATCTTCTAAAAAATAAAGTTGGCAACCCTGCTTGACGCATTTTGTGTGTGCTAATAATACTAGTAAAATAAGCAATTATGAAAAATCAAAGTGGTTTGTCTGTGTATTCACTAATCTTGCTGGTTTCACATGAATTAAATATGATTCAATCAATAGATGTACGTAGTACCTACGTTTCACCATTGTGTAGGTAGCTTCGCTGATCGCCTGATTTAGTTATAACTTACTTATACATCAAATTCTATTCTCTGATTTTATTCAACCCAAACCAATGGATTAGTACCTAAGCGTATCAGAATGTTATCAGTACCTACTTACATACATTAAAAAGATTTTTAAATCTGGAAAGTCGTGTACTAGTAACTACTTACTACATATTTAAACTAGATAATACAATAATTACATTAGTATTGTATCTGTGTGAACCAAGGGCAGATCGCAGAGATATTTTTTTCACTTTATGTAAAGCATTCTTTCTCATTCCATAATAAAAAACATTTTATCAATCATAAAATGTTAACTCCGCGGGCAAACCCGCGCGCCCGGCGCTAACTTGCTAGAAACACAATATTCTGGAAACGATTCGCAAGTTTTCAAGACTCAAGTAGGTAATCACGCATTGACGGTATGGCAACAACGCGGTGTGCGCGCGCTGCCTCTTGAATGGCAACGTCGCATTATCGAATTTAAAAGATAAATTCTTTTAAAATGTTCGAATATCGAACAGCGCCATCTATTATGAATGTTTACTAATCGTAAACTCGTAACACAACAGCAACCAAATTTCTCAGTGGTTCTATAAATTTCTGTCACATGTAAAGATTTTTCGTTTTTTATTCGGTCTAATTCTCCTAGAAATACTGTTTTTTTTATAAAATTTGGGCTATACGCGAACATAATACATTATAAAGTCTCATTACAGTTGCTTTTAGTCTGCAGAAACTGTTTATTTACCGAGATTTCCACACCTGAAAAATGTATGGCGAGGGCTATCTAGGCATTCACCTTAATAGGTACTAGCTGGCCGGCCTAATACTATTTTTTTTTTATTATACTGGAAGAAATCTGAGATATTCTCTAGTTCTTTATATAAAAATAATACTAGACACCTAGTGAAACAAATGATGGGACACAATCGAACACTCAAGTGCTTCTTAGAAAGAATAAAATGAAAAAGAAAATCCTAGTCTGAATATTATTTCCAGAATAAAATAAAAAACAGAATCACTTGAAAATCACTACAGCTTACAGTTCAAATAAAACGTATAATAGTTTGATTAAAGGATCAGAAAAAGAACTACTTTATTCAATTGTCTATGATCAAAATTCGTGATACAATCAAAATAATATATGAGAAAAACGTAATTTTTTCTCTTTTTATTTTCAAGTGTAACATTTACATGTAAAAGCTCACACATAGAAAAAAACAACGATTTTCCGTGCCAATTTTGTAAACAAGACGCGCCAGGCGATTATCGCACGTATGGGTGTACAGTCACTCGAAACAAATCTCTGGCAGACGAATTCATCGGACAATATCCTGTGTTTTTTGAAAAACACGAAATTCATTTTATGTTTCCGCGGCCACATACAATTTTCAAAGGCTAGGTGATTTTTTTATTTTAACTACTAATTATTCAAAGGTAAACCTATCTGCCCTTTACGATAACGCCTATTTGAGGTCAGAAACTTTAATCGTATAAATGAGCTTCTGTGATCAATCTTTCTTTTACACAAGTGTCACTTTAGCTGTCACTTGCCAGACTGCCACATCACTTGCGGTCCACATTAGAACGGACCCAAAGAAATGCTTTAGGTGGAAATTCAGTGATAAATGATTATTCCGAAAAATCCTACCTAGTCACTAGGTGTAGGTCTGTGGTTAACAAGGGTATTGGCATGAAACGTTATGTAAGTAACACAATTATACAAGAAAAGAAACTGGCAGCCTTGTCTGTTTAAATCCTTCTCATGAAATATGAAACGTATTACAGCTGACTAGCTTTTTATCAGGCTTTCAAGAAAATACCGTTACATTTATGAGGTTCTAGATACTATTATGGTACAATAAAGTGCTCGATTTTTATTTGTATTTGTATTACGACAATCCTCTTAACAAATAATGCTTTTGTTATTTGTGGAAAGTAATGTCCAGTGTCCTTTACTGTGAAAATGTTGAACATTACATCGAAAATAACGTAGAAATATTATCGTTGCTTTTCAAATATTTAGCTTAGCCTTTATTTTTATATTTGAGTTGATAGGGATATGAAATCTACCATTGACTTTGAGCTTCACACTGATTGACACTATTGATAGCTCATTTCAATATGATTGACACTATTAAGAACACCCTTCACAGTACTGCATGCTTGCCGCAGTCGGTCCGTGGATGGGTGACCATCGCACACGTCGCACACGTTAAACTGTTGGTTCCAGCTGTCATTCGTGGATATTTAACTGTTGTTTCAAGGAATCAGATGTCTGAAAGACAACCAGTCTTACCAATGGGTATCGTAATACCCAGTTACTGGGTTGTGGAGGGCAAAAAGGCAGTCACTCCGCGTAAAATACTGTCATTCTGCTGCATCCGGTCGGACCCCAATATTCTTGAGAACAGGCTAGGCAAATGATGATGACGGCCCCCACAAATCCCTGGTCCGATTTGCATGCACCCAAAAGCACTTGCTTCGTTTACGAAAATTGCATTTGGTTCCCAAGAGAAATTATAATAGTCTGAAACTTTCTCGCTTTAGGTTCAGACATGGGTGAGCTAATATAAATGGTATGCACTTATCATATCTGACAGACGATTTGTGTACCCGTATTGTTGGAGTTTTAGGTCCCATAGAGAGATTCCCGAGAGATTGGATAAGTATGTGGATTAGTCTCTTTTATTTACGAAGTCTTGAAAGAAAGAAAATGTTACTCCACGGCCTACATTATGACCACACCATTTGTGTATTTACTTGGTCCAAATAAGTCTGCTAACCTATATGTGAAACGCTATTACTCAATGACTCAATTACCCCGCTGATATAATATAATCACGTAAACTTGGGAAAATCAAGACTGTTAGTAAAAGACAAAAGCTCTCAAATTATCTTCCTAAGAAATTCTGCCCTCACATCATTCAAAATCATTTTCGATTTCCCCAATGTCATATGCCAATATTTATCTGGTATCCATGAGCGGCAAAATTTGCATACTGTTTGATAATACCAAATATTTACGTAGTCCCTGTGTCAATTTGACTTTGCCTCATTTAATTAAAACCTAACCACACGGTAACGTACTGGTAATGTATATTTTGTATTTAGGCCGTAAAATGGGCCGTGATGTTGAGATTAAATTAAATTAACATAAATATCATCACGTCATCGTTGGTCTAGTGGCCGCAAGGCTACTGCTATAAGCTGATCTCGGGTCCGGCAAAGTGTTTTTTCGAAGCGATTTTTCCATCTGGAATTAGCAGCCCGGAGTTTAGATTTATGTATGTTTGATGGCAATAGGCTTGCCCCCGTTGCATGGGACTTGAAAGCAGTCGTGGCTAAGTGGTATCGGCCCCGACTTACGAGTCGTTGGTCATGGGTTCGAACACAAGCAGGCGCTTTACTTTGTGTAAATAATGTCATCACCACTGCTCTCAAAACAGTGAAGGAATACATCGCGAGGAAACCAGCATGCCCTACAATCAACAATTCGAAGACATGTGACATCTAACAACGCGCACTGGACCCGCGTGGTAGATAACAGCCCACTCCCTCTTAAATAGAAGAGGCCAGTGTCCCTGCAGTGGGAGAATTATAGGCTGATTATGCTTCTGCTAAATAGGTACGAACTTAACTATTTGCTATTCTAATAATACTTATTCAGAAATATTAAGTACAATCTAACAGCAAAATGTAATATAATAACCAATATGTACAAGTAAAAAAAAGGGAAGAGCTCATTGGGCGTTCAAAAAGTGCTGACTCTCAGCCTAGTTTGAATAAATGACTTTTGATTTGATTTGATTTGATTTGGGCATCAAAAAATCCGTCCGCATCGCTGTCAGTTGGAAATTTGCCCAAACGAGCATCTAAATAGTTGACCACAGTATAACCGCAGTATAAGTTGGCAGTAGGCATGTGTTAAATACAGTGCTATAAATATTTTGCAGCAACTTCACCTCTTTCTAGGGATAATAATGATCGTGCTCATCACACAAACATTTGTCCTGTGTGGGAATCGAACCCACGACCTCCGGCATAGCAATCAGGGTCACTAACCACTAGACCAACAAGCCTATCGCCTAGACACATAATTAAAATTAATATCCTAGCTCGGGACTATGTGGACATATCGTTATCATTCTCAGGTACTTAAAAAAGGTGTTTATGAGTTAGGGACCAATATACTGCTAAGTTAAAACTTTTAGTAAAAAGAAATATTAACAATATATACCTTATATGGGAACCGATTACTTTTCCGAATTTTTTTGGTTCGAATTTAATTTTACCGAAAACTACTGACCGACGTCTGTTTTGCTAAATGCATTATTTGACATATTTTTAGATCTTCGAAGTATCATGTTTCATAGGTATTATTTTATCGAACTACGAGTATGTTTCGCCGATTTACAAAATAACTTTTTGCTATTGGCCGAAGCATTTTTTGAACTTATTTCATTTGCCAAATGATTTATTTGCCATATTTTCACCACAATGAAACAACATTTTAGGGAATATTATTCGGTCACAAATATATAGCCGGTTACTTGGTAGCGTTTTCAATATGAAATTAAAATATATGTAGTGTCATAAAAACTCAGTATATTCTACTACAAAATTTAGTGAGAATCGAATCGCTATAAAACCGACTTTACGTAGTCTTGTCTGTCCTACCCCTAGAGTGTAATTTAAGCCCGCGTAGGCGCGAAGGGGTAGGGCGGTCCGTGAGCTGAGGAGCAGGTGGTGAGCGTTAAAACCATCTGCGACGATAGGCTCGCGTGGGGTCGCCTAAACCCTGCAGCGCCGGAGCCGTGACAGAAATAATGCTTGCTGCATGTTGCATGCCTGATTGCATGTTGCACGCTTGTTCGCACGCTGCATGCTTGCTTGCATGCTGTATGCTTGTTCGCATGCTGCATGCCTGCTTGCATGCTGCATGCCTGCTTGTACGCTGCATGCCTGCTTGCATGCTGCATGCTTGAAGCAAGCATACTTGTTTGCATGTTTCTTACTTGAACCCTTTAAAAACACTTTTGTTCATAATCAACTATTTTATTTAGTGCCATTACATTTAAATAACTAATTAATTAAACAAAAGAGTAGGTTAATCTGGACAGTGGATGTTCGGAAACATAACAGTTCGAACAAATGTTTTTTCGGCTAAGTGTAACTTCGGTAAAAACTCATTCGACCAAATAAAACGTCGGAGTAACGAAAAAAATCGAATTGATAATAAGTCAACTGATACAGTGGCAGACGTGACTTCGATGAAGTAGAAAAAACGAAACGATAATAGTTGAAAAGTTTTAGGTGAAATGAAATTCGGTCAAATATTTTTCGAACTTATGATAGGTACCCCTTATATAATACCCCATTCTCGCGTATAGGCAGAGAATAAGAATAGCAGGCACAAAGAAGAAGAATATGCTGCTCAGTTCTAGAAGTGGAGACGGCGCCATCAGCGCGCAGAACGCAGAGTCCAACCATATGTTGTCGGAATCTGAAACAAAAAAACTCCGGCTTCGATAGATCTTTAAAGAAGAAGTATGGAAGTAGTACAACAGGCGTAGCATGACCAATTCTATCTCTATTCTACCAAGAATAGACAAAGTTCTTTCTATTCGATTCGACATCTCTTCGGCCCGAGCACGGGGTGACCCGTAGACTCGGGTTTCTATGAAGACAAAGACAGTTATTCTTTCCATAGCAAGAGAGTGATGTAATTAAGGTGGATCCGCTAAGGACTTTTTCATTGAATAGTCATACAGTGGGATTAAAAATCTTAAAGTATTGTATTGATGATTAGAATTAATATAATCCTGTAAAAAAATAATTAAGTACCTACCCTCAACTGCAACTTCAACTCAGAAGTAGGGAAAAATTAGTCGCCATGCTCGACATCGCAGAATTTTGTCGACTGAAGAATAGAAATATTTCCTCTTTTCAGTTTTAACATTGCCGTGCCATTTTGTCTATTCTTCCGTCGACAAAACTCGTTTCTATGGTGGTCATGCTACGCGTGCTGATCGATAAACAAGTAGACAACACCAGCAACTTTTAAATCCATGTTGTGCGTGTGCTGAGTGGTCAGTTCTTCATCATCATCATAAATTTAGCCGAAAGACGTCCACTGCTGGACATTGGCCTCCCATAGGCTCTGCCATTTCGACCGGTTTTGTGCTTCTTGCATCCAACGGATTCCTGCGGCCTTCACAAGGTCAACGGAATGGTGGTAAATACGGAATGGTCTAAAAAGAAACAAGTTCATAAGCATCTAGCCAAGCAATCGGTGCCACAAAAAAAATTAGCAAAGATATGCATGCATTGAGGAGGAAATTTCCGTCGGTTTTCAAAAGTCGCCGGTACCAAAACAATTCAAGAATTTAAATTCGAAGTTGAAGGAAGACGTATCTTTAAAGGCTTTTAAAGTTTAGCAAGTCGAGACGAATTGATGCAGTTACATGTGAGAAAAGGAAGGGATAACTCGGTAACAGCTTGTACCCCACGCAAATTGGAAGTTATTGTGTAAGCTCGGGTAAATTTCAATGAAACTGAACGCGATTAGCGCATTTAAACATGAAAAGCATCTGATATATTATAATGATGTCAGCCCCGACTTACGACTTTTAGGTCGTGAGTTCAAACCCAGACTGGCACTTTACTTTGTGTATTTAATTTCATTACCACTGCTCTCAAAACGGTGAAGTAAATTATCATGAATAAACCGACAGTCCTAGAACGACTAAAAATAAAAGACATCATGAGTTTTTACGAATATAATCTTAAAGCACCATTTCTATTAGTATTACGACGCCCCGGCTCTTGCTCGAGTCAGCCTACGCAACTGCCTGTAGCTTTAAATTCGTCCCTAAATAATACATATTCCGGTCCAACCCACCCACCCCTGGCTGACAGGGGCATGGCTACAGAGTCCAGCGACAGCCGACGCTGACATCCGTATCCCACAAGTGGTAAAATTTAGGCGTGGATGGAGGTCTTAATTTATTAAGGTAGCCACAGGCAAGTCCGGAGAAGCAGCCGACGACCTCCTAGGTTGAATTTCGAGATTTTGTACATTTTTTAAAATTAAATATGGTATCACGTTTAGATAGTTTAATAACAAATAACGTGGAATGTTCTTGTGAGATTGTGAATGATATTTTCTAACGTGACGTTCATAACAACTTCATACTTGTCGCGTCTGAGACACGCATTAATCTTCTTGTATGTAAACTTGAGAGTTACGAGTATGTTGCCTCGTGTTGTGAAAAGTAAAGAAAGACGAGGAACGTAGCACGTGCTAGACTTCTTAAATTTTCAGCTATGGCTGCAAATACAACATCAAATTAGATAAAAGCACCTAAGTCTGTATAATTTCGCTTTCTAATTTTTATTGCACCCTGCATAAACTGTACTTTCGCCTTAGTTCTCATCCCTAAATAAAATGGTCGCTTGCTAAATCATATCTGTATTTGAACTTATAACACAATTAGTGATGTCGATACGCTCTCCCACCACGGCATGTCCTACGAACCTACCGCATGCTATAGGTCCCGTAGTTGCACGGTGTAATCGAATTATGATAGTTCATAATTGTTATTAGTCAAAGTTGGTACGCGTGCGTACTATAGACTAGTGTCCATAGTACACACGCGTACCAACTTTGACTAGGATCCCTATTTTATTTGATTTTCAACTTTTTAACGCTGTTTCCTGTTTCGGATCAGACCACGTTTGCAAGGACTTACAAAATATAGCGGCGGAATTTTATTATTCACTAGATTTTCAACTCTCGATGTTAAACCAAAAATTGAGAATTCAACAGAGCTCATCCTAACGCGTCGAAAAATCTTACTGTTCGATTTTGATCTCTCGGCGCTAAGTAATGCGTTGAAAATCCAGCGCGTGAAACGATCCAAATGTATCTAAATTTACAAAGACATAAACTGCATACCCACTGACACTACCGCGTTAATCGATTCCTGTCATGTCATACATCATACTTGCAGGAACATAATAAACAGCTGTGTCAGTGTTATTAAAACGGGAGTCAGGTGTTGTAGGCGGGGGTGACGGTGTTCCCTTGACGAAAGAGTGAAATTAAACCAGTCAGAATATCGCAATCTTTGCTTATATTTGTACACAGAAATGATATAGAAAATTACAGAGAAATCACACACATAAAATGGTTATAAGAAATAGTCAGTAGATACACAGCACACAATATAAAATACAATCAGAATAAGCAGAACACACAATTAAATCCTAGCTACACATTACTAAAGACTGGCTAAGTAGTTATAGGGTACATCGCGACTAAGCAGTGGACAGCGTAGCCACTTACTTCACAAACACTACGTGTTAACTTGATGATTCGTGTAAAAATGTATAAAGACTAAACTAAAAATAGGCACTCGGCCCTTATATAGGTTTTCCCGCATAGTGCAAGTGTCCTACGCACTTCCTTACTTCCCGGGCGCTCCGCCAATTACAACTGATAAAAATGGACTTTCCCAAAGGAGCAGGTCTCGACCTGTCGAGAATTCTAAAACACGTGTAAGGAAGTTCAAGGCTCCTAGTTTCTTATTGGATTAACAAAAAGACGTCGTCCTATTGGAGCATACATTCTTGCACCATGATTACTGAACTACACGTTTAATGGATAGGCATTTACAATTAAAGTATCCAAACGGTAATTAGTCTTAAGTAAACAATGACACTGGCATTACAGTCTAATTAGATTCTAACAGGTTGTTCCTACAAGCTATTTTGCATTCAACAGGCTAAAACATAAGTCAATACATTGTTATTACTAACATTCTACGGTATTCAAGTCAGTATTGTCTTAGATATCTACTACTGGTTACGAAAGAACATTTAGGTATTTATTTAGGTATTTTACATGGGCTATAACTTAGTTACCTTTTACATTAGAATGGAAATATTGGTGTCAATGGATAGCTAGTTTCATTGGGCTTTGCCCACAATAACAATGAAAGAATAACATTAACTATAGCTTGTTTTATTGGGCTTCGCCTACAGTCAGCATATTACGTAATATTTATCCTTGTTTTAGTACATTGATTACATACATTAACTCGTGACGCCGTTGTTTAGCTTTATTACCTATTCTTTAGGATATAGAGAGAGATAAAAATCGCATAAGTACGTGGCGGACCGAGCACAATGAAGGGTTAATTAGCTGGGATGACTTTGACTAAAAAAAAACTCCTTAACATTGTTGTGTCTTAGGATCTGTATTTATGGTTTTTTTTGCCACCGACTTCCGAAATTAAAGTTATTTTTCACTTTGTAGTGTTTTTAAGGAAGTCGGTTGTTTCTTTTTGTAAAAAAGTTTTTATTTTTAAATTTTTAGTTGTGGTATTTACCCCGCACTAATTCCAAACAAACAATGCATATTTATGCGATAGCATAAATCGTAGTTGATTTGCTGTCTTTTTTTAAAGAGTTCCGGTGTCTGTCTCTGGAACTGATCATCAGATCTATATGAAATTTACGTGGGACCATTTCGGAATAAACCCCTTTCGAACAAAAAAATAATTTTGCAAATCCGTCTATATATGGCGGAGTTATGGCCGAAAATACATAAAAAAAAAAAAACATATTAACATCCGAATTGAGAACCTCCTCCTTTTTGAAGTCGGTTAAAAACATATTCTCCCATGCCCCTATTATGTTCCCACTGCTGGGATACACCACGCGGGTTCATATTTGCAGTTGGAGATTAACCGTGACGTACCTATATCGAAGTTTGGCAGAACATTCTTTTAACTACAAAGTATTTGTTCTTGGGATGAACTCATTTCAACTACCAATCCTTTCATTGTGCATGGTTCCACACGCTGACTGAAGTAGTTAAAACTGAACTAGGTATTATTGTAAAAAGTATAATTTGTTTATCTGTATGTAGGTAACCTACAAATATACAAACAAACAAATTAAACTCTAAAACAGCCAGTCGATTTTGAAATGTTTTTGTTTGTATTTGGTAGCCCAATTCTTGAGGAAGGTTATAGGCTATTTAATTTCACAAAATGACCCTTAGAAGCAAAACATAAAGACATACAGTTGGAAAGAAAGCTAAGTGAAAACGAAGTAATAGCGCGGGTGGCTAAAATTTCACACAGACCAAGTGCTAATAAAGATTAACATAATATTTTTTTAACATCTATTTTAAATGTCTGTGGAACTAAACGGTTATTTATTATGCAAAATCTTCATCTATTGATGGATAATTTGCATATTTAAGAGCACAACAGTTGAACGCTGGAGGTTATAGCGCTGTCCAAGTTTCAACAAATTTCTATAGAGTAACTTATGCCCATTCGGGTGATAAAAGAGGCATTAGTCTTATCTGGTTTTCGCAGGTTTCCACTAGAGACTAGAACTATGACCCATGGGTGATCAAGTTTATGTTTATATGAGATGATAACATATTAAATTAAGTGATACTTGAGACCAACTTAATCACATCCGAAAGTTTGCTCTTGCGAAACAAGGTCTCTGAGGTAGTTAATAATTCAATTTAAATCTACCCGAATGTTTTACCCGGGCAATGACCTAGAAGGACAAATACTGACCTTATTCATACTAATATCTACAGGGTGGCAAGGACATTGCCGCAAAACCGGCGACTATAAATTGCAGTCCTCTGCGTTAAAATTTGTAATTGAAAAATATTTTGTTTCCTACTGAATAATTTCATAGGGGTATCCATATGATTCAGGTGGTAAGGACTATCCTGCCTGATTACGATCAATATTGTTGTCAATTTACATATTATTGATAAATACCTAAGGTAATGTTTTGATGATGAAATAAGATTATAATCATATTATTTTAATAGTTTGCATTGAATAATTTATGATAAGTGTGTCCGTGAATAGGGATCACTATTTCAATACAGATATACCTTCTTAAAATAATAACAGAAGATGGCAAAAACATAAAACAAAGATATATGAACGTAAACGAGTAAATATGATAGAATAGGTATTTAATGTACCGTGTGGTGCCGGACGTAAAGAATAACAGCACCCCATTTCTTCCCGTGGGTGTCGTAAAAGGCGACGAAGGGACTTATTAGAGAATGGGCAGCAGCGTTCCCTATGCATTTTACCACCATACTGCGATCGCCAACCCGCCTGCCAAGCGTGGCGATTATGACAAACCCCCCAAATTGGGGGAGGCCTAAGTCCAGCAGTGGACGTCTTATGGCTGAAATGATAATGATGAGGTATTTAAGGATCGTAGCAGTTAGCGTCCATGGGAAAAAGACGTGTTTGTGTGTATGCTTATGAAATCACCCTCCAAAGTCCTTGTTACATGAATCTAGCGATATCCCCATCTGATGCATACAGTTGAAACTGCTCTAGTTTTTGATTTGGCTATATATCTGAAACTTAAATTAGCATTAGGAGTGTATTCTGCATTCACTTAGAACTATTCAGGCGTAATGTTTAGTCAGAATTCTGAGAACTAGTACGAGTACTATAGATCTAGATAAAGTATAGGCAACACTTTTCTATAAGAATAAACGCTTGACACTCGATTTTACATCTAAGTTCTTATTCTGAAAGAAATGTGAAGCCCTTACTAAGATATTTCTTTGTCAAAAACAAATAGTAGGTAGGTAGCTCATAGATATCTTTGCGACAAACACAATGTTTGCAATTACCGATAAATAATGACTCTCTCGAGACAAAGCCAGTGCAATACAAAAGATGTCTGAAAACAATTTATCTAAAAGATAAGCAGCTGCATTCTCAAGTAGGGTTGCTAGTTCTTAAAACTGAAAAGCTGGTTGGATCAGCCAGTTTAGCCGGACATATAGGTAAAAAGGCCGAACACCCTTATTTTTTAGTCACGAAATATTCTATTTGCTACTGATACGAAAGAATTATTCTCATTAACTGGTTAACACAAGCAACATATTTGTTTTGGTAGATGAAAAAATCTACAAATAAAGACTTGTAATTTATTGAAGTTGTGCGATCAGATTCTTTCGTCATTCTCTAACTATAAATTCATAGAGCCAGAATCGTTCTGAGTGTAAATAGAATTTTTTCTTCTAGAACATTCTTTGTAATTGTAATTAAGCCTGATAAATGAAGATAGGCTCAGGTTCTATTACGTCGTTTGTTCACATCAACGAGGATTCTTACAGATCTGTGTACATTCAAGTAGTTAGGTCACATTTTAAACTTCAGAACACTTCAAGGTGCGTGAAACATGTAACTTGAGCTTAGAATTTGCCGCTTAAAAAACAAAATACTATCTATATTTTTTTAAATGAAAAACTCACTTTTGCTAACGTCTATTGGCGACGATGATAAAAATGAAACGAAATCCTGAAATACGTCTGCCCAATGATCGATGGCCGTTTACGATAAAATTAGGATCAACATTACCTACTTACTAAATTTTATTTCCAACGAACCGTTACTTTTGTATCTTTCCTACAAAACATACAACTTTAAAACGATTTACTGAGCTCTCCTTTATTCTTATAACGTATCTTCAAAACAAATGAAGGCTAACATTTGGACAACAACCCGGAAGCTACTCAAACCATTATTACACATTTCCTCTATTGGGAGATCGTCTCGCATGATAATTACTATTTGTTTTTAGGTTTTCATACCCAAAGCCATTGCCAACGGATCCCCATTACTTAAGCTCCGCTGTCTGTCTTTCTGACACAAAACTTTATAGTTTAACCTTATTAGGGGATCGTCATAGTAAACCTGAAGAGCAGACATGACGACCCAACCATCCGCGAACGTGATGACGGCGACAGTCATGAAAACACGACCGTAACATATTGTGTCGGTCAAAACATGCCATGACTTATACTTTCACTTAGTAGTCAACTTTTGTGAGATAGCAATTACCTAAACTGTACTTTAACTATCCATCCTCCATAGAACATTGCGAATATACAGCTCCTCAAAGACAATGTCACTTAGACGTCACCTCAACTGTTCGGTTGTAATGAATAAGGACAATTCCAAAGTAGGATTGATAGTAAATATCATCGTTTAGCGAATTTTATGAGAGAGAGAGTTGAATAATTACTTTTATCTTCACGATCTTAGTTCTCATTATTTCAACGAATTCTCTTGCGTAAGTTCGCCGTTTGATCTTTGCAATATTTGGGAGAAGGCGATTGTATGTTGTTTTAGAAAGTTTGTCCACGGTCTTGTCTCCTGTATGGTAAGATGATTTGTATTAGATCAGTATTTTAATAGGACACGTGGAACTGACCACAATTTTGACTAATACCTCCATATGAAACCTACGGATGTCCAAAACATACAGATCTAGAATGTTTAATATTGTTACACAGAATGTATGAACACAGCACACGTAACTAGAATTTGTGTGATGCTAACTAAACAAGGTGGAACACAGAGGTAGAGCAGGTTGTTATTATAACCTCCTCTAAATGAAATAACCTCACACAAGTATTTAAAATGAAGCTTAGACAGGAAGTCGACCTCATTATGGCTGTCCAGGAAACACCTGAGAATACGAGGTCTTAGTGTAAGGCCATTTGTGGCCGGTCCCCATACTCTTCAAATGAGAATAATAATATTTCAAGTAACAACACTGCCTACGGTCGTTAACCCCTAAGAAAATTCAGTAGAAAATATTTATTTATGTTTTATCGTATTAAGATACCGATATTTACTCATCTGCACCCTAATCAGAATCTAAATCATTTAAAGATCATCACTAACCCTTTGTTTCATATGTTCGCAAAATGTTGTTTGCTCAACAACGTAAATAACGCAATGAATGTTGTTGAAATTACAAAATGAAAGCCATTCCGACTGTTAGTAAGATAAGATAAGATTCGGATAATATAAGATGCATGCAAGACCGCGACGATGTATGTGACGATTTCACCCGCAGGTCTGCGTAGTTTTGCTAACTAGTTTAATTCGGCCATTTTTATCAAATGCAGTACCTCTACCTGTCATGAACAGTTTTGATTAAATAAAATTTAAAATTCAATATGATAGCAGGTAACATATAATTGATTGCTGTCTAAACTTTTCTCATCGTTTATACTTTTGCTATAAGATAGTAGATTTAATTAAATAATACTGATGGCTGATATCGTTCATAAAATTCTCCAGACTACGTTTAATTTTATTCAACAATGCGCTGTTATTTGACGCCTGTTTATTAAAGAACATAGTTTGATAAATTACTTAAAAAGTAAGAGTCGCTTTCTTGTATTCGCGTTTTATAAGGTGGATAAAGAGTAGATATAGAGCAGTGGTGGCACAGTGTCCGAAACCAATAAGGCGATTCACTTTGTGTAAATAATTTTATCACCATTGCTCTCAACAAGTTGAAGGAAAACATCGTCAATAAACCCGCATGTCCTAGAACCAGAAATCTCTAAGACATGTGACATATACCAACCTGCACTGGTGCTGCGTGGTCGATTACAGCCCACTCCCTTTCGAAGAGAGGAGTCAAACAAACTCAAATGTTTGATCCCACCCACTCGTTATTTTTTAAATGTGGTGTGCGGTTTTGTTTCAGTGTGTTTTATGTGTGTTGTAACTATAAATCTAAAAAACCTACATATATAAAGCACCTACGCCTACGATCCTTTCATACTCTTTTTACCTCGTTTACGTTTATAGATCCGGTCATATGCGCATACCGGTTACAAGTACTATGCACCTGACCTTACTGAAGAACTTCACCAGTAAGGTCACATTAATAATAATAATCCTTCCCTGCCGTTTTCGGCTACGGCGACCGTTTCATTACTAACCTACTGGCGTCTATCATGGGCTCTCATGGGGCTAGCAAAACCTCCTTTGTTTACAAAAATTCTTGTACAGAGTGGACACGTGAGAGCACCATTAACATAACTGTAATTGATTGCCGCTGGTGGTCGGGCTTTTAGTTCGTCACGCTTAGAGTCTAATTTTGAAAGCCGACGAGTCTCAAAGTCAGAAAGTTTCTGGTGTACCAGTGACCTCCACTCTCTGCGGTTAGACGCAAGCTTTTCCCACTGAGATGGATCTACATAACATCCCTTTATGTGTCGCTTAAGCACATCCTTAAATCTTAAGATAATCTTAAGGTCACATTATATGTAAAACAAACACAGTAATAAAATGTCGGGCAACAGTATTAATAGAAGAATTAATATCATATTGTATAAATATACACAATGGATCAATAAAATCAGAGAGCTCGCGTATTTTCAAAAAATGTGTGAAAGCATTCTACTCTCGGTCCCAATCAGTCAGAGATACTCGTACCTCTGAGTTCCCTGCAGTTTGGACAAGTTCTTGACATTGATTTTATCGCTGAGTTAAGACTGCAAATAGATTTTCGTGTTTACTTATAGGAATTGACCTTCTGATCATCAACCAACCATCTTAATAGTTCGGAAACTAGGAATGCTAGCTTATTCAGAAGACTAATTAACAGTAGGCGCTGAATAAAATGCAATAAAAACTGCTGCCGAGACATATTACCTACTATTAATAAGTTAGTACCGCTCAGTTCTACTACCTATATTCCGACTCGAAAACATATTATTTCTTCAATAGCAAATGCAGTCAATCAATCACTTACAAATTTTGTACATGTATAGTGCGATATCCCATTCGAAATTTCAGGATACATAGTTTATATTAGAATTTCATTGTGATATCGCTCATCGGTTTTGCATATTGAACGGATGTCTCTTTTCTACTTCATTCAGAGTCATTCATCGGTCATCAGTTCACTTTACCTACTGCATACATTTACACATTCAACTATAAAGTAGAAACATTAATTCTATCACAATCGATAGTAGTACTCTAGTTTATGAGTTCATTCTAAATTCAGCGAAGGTCCGCCGCAATTTTGTTGTAAAGCGGAAAGCTTGTGGAAGTGGTGGGAAACTAAACCTGCGGTATTTTTTGTTCGTCAAACTATTTGTGTCATTTTTTAAGTTGGTACTAAATTTTGGAGGACAGTGTATGTCGTTTATTTAGTCTATACATAATCTTATGTATTGACGCCAAACAAACAACAGACAGCTAAGCAGTCAAACTAATAGCATTCATATTTCAGTACATATGTGTACTGAACAAATCTCTAATTCCCTACTGAAATAGCTTGGACCTACGAGAAAGTGTTTACATTATATTTATTAGACGGAAAATAAGTAAGTATATACCTAAACCCTACCTTAATCTTGGTAGGATTTCAGGATATCCTAGTAGGATTTAGGCAGGTTTATGGATATCCTTTTATAAATTAGTTTTCTATGTTTAGATCTTTGTTACTCAATCACGCAAGAACGGCCTAACGGATTTGGATGAAATTTTGCCCACAGTTGGTTTATAATTTTTTATCCCGGTAGTACGTTCCAGTGTGAAGGTTTTTTACCTGCACGCGCACGAACCTACTTTCATAAATTGTACTTACTCGGGACCTACAATCGTTTGTACGTTTCTTGAGCGAAAAAAATGTGGAAAGCTAGTCGCTTCCTCGTCGACGAACCTTACACGAGCAGAGTTTTTCGACCATCGAGAGGCCAAAATGTAGATGCGAGACTCGGCGTCGAGTCGCCACTGTTGCCCTCGTCATCGAACGGACCATCAATTCCTCTCGGAGAGGGTGAAAGAATAGTCTTGTAAACGATCTTTATACTTCTATTTATGTACGAACAATGGTGGTGATACACAAGGTAGCATGTCTACCTTGTGTATCACCACCATTGTTCGTACGTCACAAGACGTTTACTGATAGCCAACCTTTAGTTATGTTCTTATATCTATGTGAACTTAGCCTATAAACAAACAGTTGTTTACCTCAGTTTTTTCTGTCCATATTACTCATGGCGGCTTTCCATCTCTTGTTGCAAATAGAAATCCTACTTAATCGTAAAAGGTAAATTTATACTAAAATTATAAAGTCAAAGAATTTGTTTGTTTGTTTGGTTGAACGCGGTAATCTCAAGAACTACTGGTCCGAATTGAAAAAATATTTTTGTGTTGGGTAGCCTATTTATTAAGGAAGGTAAAAGTATATATAACATCACGCTCTAATCAAAAGGAGCGGAGCAGCAACGAAAAATGGACGAAAACTGGCAGACAACTCGGTGCGACGTGAAGGGTCAGGAAGCAAAAATTTGACGCTGACGAAGCCGCGGGCAGAAGCTAGTATGTAATAAATCCATGTTGATAGATTGCTGGAGGCCTGCCAGCTGGTTCGCGTGGTATTAAATTTAACCAAACACTCCTTTGTTAGAAATACATTGGGATTTGGTAAGAGTTATGTTGTAATGTGTCGATAGTTAATTATTTAGTGAGGATTGAAACATTCCCTTTACTACATTATCTTTATTTTTAGTCCTTATTTTCTACTTGGCTGGTTTCTTCGTTCTCATGAAAAATGTAACGAAAATAGTGTTATATGCGGTAAAACGGCTTATTTATGTGAGAGAGCTCGTAATTTTGTTATGAAATATACCCTAATGTCATTGTTATGGAATTCTTAAATAATGTAAAAGTACAAAAGATGTTTTTTTCAGTCATCTACCGAACCTTTTTACAGCTTTTAGAGTAACAGCTAAATAGAATATCTTTCCAAAGCCCAGTAAGGACTTTGTGCATTTGACTTCTATATTTTAATAACATTTAATACCTCAGGGTTCTCAGGAGCCATAGTGGATGGGTTTTAAAATAAGCCGGCCAGGTACAAATCCAACTCGCACACGACGGAATCCGTACCACAAGATAAAAAACGCCAAAGAAGACGTTCATTGTACAGCGACCCCATTCATAGGAACAAAGTTCTTTTACGCAGCTTGCGGTAGGCGTAAACTGGTGGGAATCGTGACGTAACAAAAAGCGTTACACCCTTCTATGCTACTTTTTATCACGTATAAGAGAAAGAGACTGAGAGAGAGAGAGTGAGATAGATTTCGAGATTTTCGAGGGTGCTGAAGCCAACAGTGAGATTAAAAATTAAATTCTGTGATGGCGGCCATAAATCTAATTTTTTTCATAATTTATGTCGTTTTCAAGGTTATCAAGGGTCTACAAGCCGAAAGTCAGGTTAAAATGTATTCTACCATCCAAAATGGACTTAAGACGCACCTTCTTAGATTGAGTAATGATCTGACAGTCTACAACACCGTATCTTATTTAGGTAGGTAATTAATGTTCACATGAGAGGGATAAAATATATTCAAGGTTGAGTGTTTACTATATTTTCTTTTTTAGATATAATTAAGTAACTTTTAAAATTAAAGATACCATGTCCTAAATAATCGTTGCTAAACACAGAAACGGCAAAAATCAGTCAAATGGAGCGAACAAAGACTACTGTATAGGCACACTTTCTCGCACAATATTCTTAAAAAATTGCAATGAATATTTAACGTCGACTTTGCCTGAAAAATCAGCACCTGCTGTAAGATATGCAAAAAACAATGTCCTCATTCATTTCAATTACAAAGACGAGCCTGAAAAGAACAGCCGTTTAATGTATTCATAACATTGTCAAGAAAACTTTAATTATAACTACGACACTGGAACATTAAACGAGGAATATCAAATTACACACTGTAAGTACTAACGAGACTTGAATGAAGTTTAAAACGTATTTACCTACATAAAGCTCGTTTCTGAAACTTCGCACAAGGCTAAAATGCAACGTGTTACTTCAAAAGATATATCCATACACTAATTACTATAATATTCTTCTTTCAAGTGCAATCATTATTTCCAATTAACCTTACAAAGGTTTGTAAATTTTCGATAAATTCGAAATATGAATTCTGTGGTTAATAATAAATTCGTGTATCTCAATGAACAAAAGGAATTACACATTTCGTAAATCGGAATTCCATTACGCAATAGATACACAACGGTATCACTTAAATATGTATGGCCGATGTTAAAAAAACAAAAGAACAGCACAAAAACATTTGGTTGACGAAAATATTTTAGGAAAAAACGCGTAACATCCGGCTTACCCGAAAAAGTCCAGTCTGTTAACAAAATCTGACATTTTACGCTTACATCGAGACATGGGTCCAACACGCAAGGAATAAGAGACTTTTATTAAACCAGACACGGACCGGAAACATAAAGTAAATAAAGAAACGGGCTACGGACTTCCCTGTCGAATAAGAAGGAGCAAAAATTGGTAGGTACCTACTAAAAAATATCCAGCCCAAGTATGTATTAAAATCGTTGAAGCTATTTCTGCCACCGAAAGTTCTCATCGAACCGAACCTCAGTCAAATGACCGCATATTATTTTAAAGCGAATTCATATGTTTTTGAAAAAACTAAATAAGCGCACAATCATTCCGCAATCTCCACTGTTTTTGGTCTTAGCGTAATGTTATATAGCCTTCTTCAATAAATAGGCTACCCAACACAAAAATATTTTTTCAATTCGGACCAGCCGTTCTTGAGATTACCGCGTTCAACCAAACAAACATACAAACAAACAAACTCATCAGCACAGACCTTCCACCTGAGGTGATAAATATATTTAAATGTTGGTATGAAAGTCAGATTAACTGTGTTAGGTGGTCAGATGCACACTCGGTACAGTATGGGCTAGACTGTGGAGTGAGGCAGGGGGGGTTGACTTCACCAACTCTGTTCAACCTGTACATAGACAGGCTGGTCGGTGAGCTGAGTAGCACTATGGTTGGTTGTTCTGTGGATGGTAGAATGATCAACAACATTAGCTATGCTGATGACATGGTGCTGCTCAGCCCATCAATCTGTGGACTAAGGAAGTTGTTGGCCATGTGTGAGAGGTATGCGGAGGCTCATGGCTTGAGGTATAATGCTACTAAGAGTGAGGTGGTCGTTTTTAAAGTACCTAATAATACACCCACGAATATACCACCCGTGACGTTACAAGGAACACCGCTTAAAATCTTCACTCAATATAAATACCTTGGTCATGTGGTCACGGGTTCTCTCACAAATGACCAGGATATAGATAGGGAGCGCAGGGCGTTGGCAGCCCGATGCAATATGCTTGCCCGCAGGTTTGCGCGGTGCTCAGACGACGTAAAATTGACGCTCTTCAGAGCCTATTGCCAGTCGTTTTACTCGTGCAGCTTGTGGGTTAGGTATACGCAGAAGGCTTACAACGCTCTGCGCGTACAGTATAATAATGCGTTGCGGATATTGCTGGGGCTGCCTCGGTTTTGCAGTGCATCGGGCATGTTTGCGGATGCGCGAATATTTTCATGCCATTATGCGCAAACGGTGTGCATCGATGTTGCGGCGATTCAGGGGCAGCCCTAACAGTATATTAGCTACACTGGCGGACAAGGTTGATGGTCCATTTATCAGGCTCTGGGCTGGCAGGCACGTGCGTGCACATGTTCACGTGCCTAATTAAGGTGTTATTATTTTATTAAGTTTGAGTTTACTAACATAGATTAAGTTCTTACTAACACTATGGATCCCTGGTCAGAATTAAAATTTTGAATTTGAATTTATTATATTAAGTAAGTATAGATTATTCGCCCACTACTTCGGTAATTTAACAGCTTGGCTTCAACATGGAAATGATGATTAAAATAAGGTTTTATGCTTTCTTTAGTAAACTTACCCGACGGATCGTCCCTGTTGCTGATTTCACAGTTCACAGCAAATGGTGAGGCACACACTACGGATATGACCCACAGTATAAGAATAATCCTCGAGGCTCTGGTTAGTCCAGCCATGGTGTAGAGATGGAGCGGATGACATATAGCCAGGTATCTCTCTAGAGAGAATGCTGATATCGCCAGCACTGAGACGTAGGGAGCCCTGAAACAAATAAAAAATAAATTGTTAATGTACGTCCATTTTTATTGTAGACCTTTTACAAGACAAGATGGATTTCGTGACCCTTTAAGATAAAAATAGACTGGAATACTGGAATAGTCTCTAGGTGTTTCTGCAAACATGTCAGAAGGAACAAATTATATTAATAGGTACTAGCTGGCCGGCCTAATACTATTTTTTTTTATTATACTGGAAGAAATCTGAGATATTCTCTAGTTTTTATACATATAAAAATAATACTAGACACCTAGTGAAACAAAAGATGGGACACAATTGAACGCTCAAGTGCTTCTTAGAAACAATAAAACGAGAAAGAAAATCCTAGTCTGAATATTATTTCCAGAATAAAATAAAAAACAGGATCACTTGAAAATCACTACAGCTTACAGTTCAAATAAAACGTATAATAGTTTGATTAAAGGATCAGAAAAAGAACTACTTTATTCAATTGTCTATGATCAAAATTTGTAATACAATCAAAATAATATATGAGAAAGACGTATTTTTTTCTCTTTTTATTATCAAGTGTAACATTTACATGGAAAAGCTCAGACATAGAAAAAAAAACGAATTTCCGTGCCAATTTTGTAAACAAGACGCGCCAGGCGATTATCGCACGTATGGGTGTACTTACAGTCACTCGAAACAAATCTCTGGCAGACGAATTCATCGGACAATATCCTGTGTTTTTTTAAAAACACGAAATCGATTTTATGTTTCCGCGGCCACATACAATTTTCAAAGGCTAGGTGATTTTTTTATTTTAACTACTAATTATTCAAAGGTAAACCTATCTGCCCTTTACGATAACGCCTATTTGAGGTCAGAAACTTTAATCGTATAAATGAGCTTCTGTGATCAATCTTTCTTTCACACATGTGTCACTCAGCTGTCACTTAGCAGACTGCCACATCACTTGCGGTCCACATTAGTACGGACACAAAGAAATGCTTTGGGTGGACATTCAGAGATAAATGATTATTCAGAAAAATCCTACCTAGTCACTAGATGTAGGTCTGTGGTTATAACAAGGGTAATGGCATAAAACGTTATGTAAGTAACACAATTATACAAGAAAAGAAACTGGCAGCATTGTCGGTTTAAATCCTTCTCATGAAATATGAAACGTATTACAGCTGACTAGCTTTTTATCAGGCTTTCAAGAAAATACCGTTACATTTATGAGGTTCTAGATACTATTATGTTACAATAAAGTGCTCGATTTTTATTTGTATTACGACATTCCTTTTAACAAATAATGCTTTTGTTATTTGTGGAAAGTTATCTCCAGTGTCCTTTACTGTGAAAATATTGAACATTACATCGAAAATAACGTAGAAATATTATCGTTGCTTTTCAAATATTTAGGTTAGCCTTTATTTTTATATTTGAGTTGATAGGGATATGAAATCTACCATTGACTTTGAGCTTCACACTACTGACAGCTCACTTCAAACTGATTGACACTATTGATAGCTTACTTCAATATGATTGACACTATTAAGAACACCCTTCACAGTACTGCATGCTTGCCGCAGTCGGTCCGTGGATGGGTGACCATCGCTCACGTCGCACACGTTAAGCTGTTGGTTCCAGCTGTCATTCGTGGATATTTAATTGTCGTTTCAAGGAATCAGAAGTCTGAAAGACAACCAGTCTTACCAATGGGTATCTTAATACCCAGTTACTGGGTTGTGGAGGTCAAAAAGGCAGTCACTCCGCGTAAAATACTGTCATTCTGCTGCATCCGGTTAGACCAGTGCCGGATTAGCCATGTAGCAGGAGGCAGCGAAAGCAACGGGCCCCGCGCCTGTGCAAAAAAAAAAAAACTACAAATCAAAGAAATTGTAAGCCACTTACTAAGTCACACACATAGTAGCAACTCTTAGTGAGCGTTTGCCGTACTGTAATTATTGTACAGGTACATTAGATCAGTAGCTGGAGAAAATTCTTACAGGGGAATCCCCTAATATTGATTGAATTCGATTCAAGCTGTATGTATAACCCGACCACGAAAAATAGTTTTTAAATGATAATCAATAAGAAAATAGCAAAATGCATACTTCATTTGATATGCCTAAATGTAATTGTTACATGAGTTTATTTTCTTTTAAGTGTTTTTATTACTGGACTGTTCGATCGTGTTGGTTTCTAAGTTTTTACGTGCTTGCTTTTGTGTTAGGTATTATTTCTGTTTTGTCGATCCCCGTGGACTTATACGAACTCATTATAATATTACTGTTTCATAACAGTTTTTTTTTTTTTGGATTGGAAGTCATCAAATGACACAGTAATGTGATTTAAAAATGATAATGTACCTTTTCGCCTAGGACTTCGTCTGCGTAAAGTTTTGACCGCCCACGCTATTACTTAGTTTTCACTTAGCATTCTTTCCTACTTTATTTCTTTATGCTTGGCTCCTTTTCTTTTTTTTTGTGGGTGGGTAATCATCAAAAGACGTCTCCCGCTCTGGGCGGAGCGGAAGAGCGTGTCAGACTTTTACTGACTAAAACCCACCCGTGTTCCTTCAGTTGCCCATGTGCCAGGGCCACGGTCTCTTTTGAACAAATTTCGTGACCCTGGTAGGCATCGGTCCTAACGGACCCCTTCAGTTTTTGCTGATATCTCTTTGAGGCGCACGTGGAATACTACGCGCCATCGACACGGGCCTGGTCCTAACCGGGCGGCGAGCTACCCATTACTCGCCGCCCGCAAGCCCGCGCTCACGATGGCTGGAAGTCCGCGATCGACTCCCGACACCCGAGGCGTCTCCTCCTGCGGCGGTTAGGGACGTGAGGGTGCAGAGACTGCCACTCTCTCACGCGCCCCGCCTCCTCCTTTGCGAGCATTACTGCTTCGCAGAAGGAGGTGACTGCTTCTCATGCCCACTCGCTCCGTACCATGGCTCGCACCATGGCCGGACGCGAGAGGTCGCCGCCGCCGATCGCCGGCCACCGCAGGCGCGGGCTTGCGGACAGGACCAGGCCCGTGTCGACGGCACGTAGTGTTTTACGCGCGCCTCAAAGAGATGTCAGCAAACTGAAGGGGTCTGTTAGGACCGATGCCTGCCAAGGTCACGAGATTAGTTCGAAAGAGTTACCGTGGCCCTGGCATATGGGCAACTGAAGGAACACCGGTGGTTTTTAGTCAGAAAAAGTCTGACACGCCCTTCCGCTCCACTCTAGAGTGGGATACGCCATTTGATGATTTCCCACCCACAAAAAGGGCCAAAAAAGGGCCCATCACAATTTTGCTACGGGCCCCGCACTGGTTTTATTCGGCACTGAGTTGGACTAATAGCTGACCCGACAATATTCTTGGGAACAGGCTAGGCAGATGATGATGACGGCCCCCAGAAATCCCTGGTCCGATTTGCATGCACTCATAAGCACTTGCTTCGTTTACGAAAATTGCATTTGGTTCCTAAGAGAAATTATAATAGTCTGAAACTTTCTCGCTTTAGGTTCAGACATGGGTGAGCCAATATAAATGGTGTGCACTTATCATATCTGTCAGACGATTTTTGTACCCGTATTGTTGGAGTTTTAGGTCCCACAGAGAGATTCCCGAGAGATTGGATAAGTATGTGGATTAGTCTCTTTTATTTACGAAGTCTTGAAAGAAAGAAAATGTAATTCCACGGCCTACATTTTAACTACATTCTAATAAATTCCCACACTACTTGTGTATTTCATCATCCTCATTTCAGCCATTTGACGTCCACTGCTGGACTTAGGCCTCCCCCAATTTGGGGGGCTTTGCCATAATCGCCACGCTTGGCAGGCGGGTTGGCGATCGCAGTATGGTGTTGAAATGCATAGAGAACGCTGCTGCCCATTCTCTTGTAAGTCCCTTAGTCGCCTTTTACGACACCCACGGGAAGAAATGGGGTGGTGTTATTCTTTACGTCCGGCACCACACGGACTGTGTATTTACTTGGTCCAAATTCCCAGAGTCTGCGTGTGAATTTATGTGTGTAAGGCTATTACCCAGTAGACGCGATTAGGCTCAGTGGATTATCTTCCTAAAAACCCGCACTCACATCATTCAAAATCATTTCCGATTCCCCAATGCCAATATTTATTTGGTATCCATGAGAGGTAAAATTTGCATACTGTTTGATTATACCGAATATTTACGTAGTCTCTGTGTCAATTTAACTTTGCTTCATTTATTATATGGTTTTACCGTGCCAGTAACGTAATGTACGAGTACATTTTGTATTTAGGTCATAACTGGCCGATTTCTGTGTCATTGGAAAGGGTCCAGAGAGAAGTGTTGTGAATTATTTAAATTAATATTAATATAATCACGTTGCTCTACTGGCCGCATGACTGATGAATCTAAGGTGAGGCACTGATTTAGGTTTTTTCCTTCTAAAACTCTCGGTAGCAGCCCGGAGTTTAGATTTGTGTCTGTTTTGATTGCAATACACTCGTCCCGTGTAACAACGTTCTTAATGTTACATCCACCATTCTCACAGTACAACGCATTTTGAGGCCTAGTTCAAGAAAAGCCATGATTCTCGCACATTTTTCAGGTGATAATGTGTCTCTTACACAAGTTAACTTTCAGTGCTATGGACACCTTGGCTTTTGAAAAAAATATCATCGATCAAGAAATAAATGTGAAAACAAAACCACATACAAAAAAGTCAAAATTAAGACAGCAAATTGAAAAGGAGTGTTTTGTTTATAAAATTTTATTTGCTGTCGACTATTGTATGCTTCCACAGCTTGGCTGGGGGAGGCCTATGTCCAGCAGTGGACGTCTTTCGGCTGAAATGATGATGATGATGATGATTGTATGCTTGTTATTTATGTACATTTCAGTTTATTTTCGTAATCGAAAAGCGAGTCGCAAACGCACAATCAAGAAACAACAATCATTACAAATTATTTCGGGAAATGAAATGATAGCAATTTCCCGCATAAATTCCTTGTTCTGTTTATGATAAATATAAATACTGCCCATGTATAAAAATATGCCCCTTTCTTCATATATTCTCATAATAAACAAACATCATTCTTACTCTCGTAATAGTTATCGTGACAGTTTGATAAATACAAATAAAGCCGTGTAACGTTTTGTTGGACAACTTCCTTTATCTTCCTTCCTTATTTTTTCCTTGTTTTACGTAAATACTTTCACAAAAAAACTTGATTGATTTACTTTGGGAGAAAGTTCTTTAGATTAATTCAATCTAGTAAGTGTCAAAGAAATGTTATGTAAATAAAACGAATATTTAGACTTGGTAATCATAAAAAACATTATTTTTTGCGATCGACTTCGTTTATTCGGTACATTTTGTGATCTTCATCGGTATAGATTTTAAAGTTAAATTTTTACCAATCTGAATTCCAATCATACTAGAATACAGGCTTAAATCTTTGAAGACAAGAATAGATGTGCGCTTTGTTTACCGTTTGTCTTTAACATTTTATGCTCTATCACGTATACAAGAAAGTCATGTCGTGCCTCCAGATTATACCACTTCCTTGACCCGCGTCAGAATTTAAGACAAAATCACGTCTTGTCACAAACGTCTTCGGTAAGCCTGTGCTTGCTTCGCAGCGAGGGGACAGACAACAAAGGACACTGGACATTACTGATCAAAAAAACAAAAGCATATATATAAAAGAATTGATGTAATACAAAATACAAATAAAATCCAGCACTTTATAGTAAAACAACATTCTCTAAAACCTCATAAATCTTAAAAATCTCATAAAAAAGCTCGTCAGTTGGGAATATAAAATTATATATATACGTTTCATATTTCATGAGAAGGATTATTGAATTTGTTTTGCTTTCGAATTATGCGGTTGTGATTTTTTTTTATGATTTCAAAAAGTAGAATATAGAGTTGTTTTTAAAATCTTAGTCGTCTTCAACAGACAACCTTTCAGTAGTTGTGTGATGGCGTTCCTTAACCTATACAACCCCGCAGTGCGTCTTACTTAATTCCCTTACTCCCTTATTTCCTTTACTTATACATTTACTCGTACTTTACTGATACGTCTTTCCGCAGCATTTAAATGTCCTCCAGCAACATGTGGATACAAAAAGTACAGCATTTGAATTTAGATCGTTTAATCCCAGTACAACGGTTAAACTCACAAACTAAAATGAGGTAAGTCGGATTCTTCTAAATAATCATTTATCACTGAATGACCACACAAAGCATTTATTTGGGTCCGTCCTAATGTGACCCGCTAGTGATTTGGCTGTCTGGCAAGTGAAAGTGACAGTTAATTGTCATGCGTGTTAAAAGATAAAAAATATTGGTCATTTTTAGGCTCATTTATACGAGGAAAGTGGCTGGCCTCAAATAATTTATCAAAAGAGTATAAAAAAGTAACTCATGAAAATAGCGCGTACGATAAACTGACGTGTCGCAAGTTGTACCGCTGAGAATGAGGTCCTGGATTCAACTCTCAGGTCAATCGTTACGTGTTTGTACATGAAAAGGTCAAGTATTACGTGTTTCTTTTATATTTTACTCATTGTTTGAATACTTTGATCACTGACAATCAAAATACAGTGGTTTTGTTTCTGATCATAGCTCATGTACGTTTTATTTGAAAAGTAATCTCCAGTGATTTTACAAGGGATCCTCGTTTGTATTTTATACTGGATATATTCAGACGTCTGGGATTTCCATGCTTTGACTTTTGTTCTGTCAATTTTATTCATTTCATTAGAAACACTTGAGTACCCTTATTTCCTTTTGATCACGGGTTGCTATTTGGGAGCTACTGCTTAAACACTACCATTATTTTTATCATATTTTTTCCTTTGCCGATTTATACACAGACGTAGTGAAAAAAATGAAAAATGTGTACTTATGCTTGTCTATTGGTCTTGTATTTGGTTCTTAGCCAATGAACAAGCAGTGGGCAATATTGTTGAAATGTTTTTTTATTACTCAAATACGGGGCTTGTATCTTGTTGTATTATGTATCTTTTATTTTTCGTAATGTGCGTTTGAAAACGTAGTACAGACGCCAGCACATCAAAAAAAAAAAGCTAACCGTAACTGTCAAAGTTTCCCAAATAATCTTGAACCTAATACTTTAGCGATAAGTTGAAAACCTATTAAATAAATTTGACAGATTGTAGTAGCTTTCTGTGCTGGTGTCTGTACAAAAGTCAGGTGCGTAGTAATCGCAACCGGCGTGCGTATATTAAATAAAATAACATATGTATGAATGTAAACGAAGTAACCGTAAACGTCACCTGCTACGATCCTTACATACATACTCCTTGTATGTTCTGTAGTTTATGCCTGTAGTAGTTTCTACCTCATGGAAGACGTCTAGAAATTATGTTTATGTGTACAGTTTTATGTTTTGTTCGAAGCTGTAAGAACTTTCAAAAGGATAACAAAAGTCTTTCTGAGAGCCCAATAAAGTCTGATATTGAAATATGTTGTCAAATTTCAACTGACAGCAGATTTACTGCCAACCAGTCAAGCAGCCGTCGCGCGAACGGTAGCTATTGGTTTATCGAAACCACAACAAACTGCCTATTCAAAAACATGGCTTATCAGACAATCAGGGTACGGATATATATTGCCTATTGCTCCGAAAAAAAATCGTTCAGGATAGGTCCTGTGACATTTGGACACCTGACCAAGTTTATCTTCATTCAGAAACAATAACTAGAAAATAATGACGGTAATTTAGTTAATTTATCTTTAAAGGTAACACGATACATTTAGCCTTGAGCAAAGTCTACGAGACGCGCTTTTGATAATACAGCGTGTAATTCGTATATATTCCTCGCTTAGTATTCCAGTGTCGTAGTTCAAATTAAAATATCCTTAAAAATCTCTTAAATGTATTAGGCTCGTTTTGTAACTAAATGGACCGCAGACATTTTTTGTCAGATTCAGTCTACGGTAATATTTATGTAAATGGTTGAATGGTTCTTATTGAGCAAGATATTTAAGTCAGCACTTTTTTCTCTCCAAATGTAACTGTTAGTAGACACCTCAGTGATAATAGTTCTTACTTTCTTCCCCTTAAATTCTAATGTACCCTAAATATAACAATTTTGTTATCTACATTTCCGACTAGGTAGCTACTTGCAATCATCTCTTTTTTCATAATGACTTTCACTTTTGTTTGAATAGCTCTCAGTAGGTTGTGGTTTTATTTTAATTTTAAATAACTTCTGTAACCTGAACTAAATAGGGACGAGTATCTAATGTCTATGTAAAATCAGTATTTAATGTGAACTAGTCGTAAAGCACCGCCCAAGTAGCACAAAAGTGCTGTATAACAGCATTTTTACAGTGCACAGTGAATGCATTAGTTGCTGAATAATAGCGTAGACAGCGTATCCTCAGATGATATAACTCTAATTTGGGCACAAATTATTCAGCACATAACTGAGTAAGAGTTCCAATTGATAAATAATTGAATTATAACAACATTATAGTAGCATTTATGTGTGTAACAGTCACCTCAAGAGCTGAATATTGCCTGATTAACAAGGCACGTGTTACCTATTATACAGCAAGGAAGACGAACGTGTACATTGTGTGTACTTTTAAACAGTTGAAATGACACACAGCGGCATTGTGGAATGCAATAACTTAATATTATTATTTTTTCTTTAATATGAACTGTGAAATTGTAAAACATGAAGTGTATCGTTGTGTGCAAGATCTCAGGAGCCATTGTGAGAATATATATAAAATTTAAGGTAAGTAACACTTCGATTTCTTGCTATTATATTTCAAATCTTATTGGGAAGGTAACTTTACTGTCAAATACCATACATATTTAGTTCAAAATTTTCACGCGCCTTCGGAATATCACTAAATACTAAAAGCAAAGTTACAAAATTAGAATGAAAATAAAATAAATATGTTTGTTTTAGTACAAAGAAAACAAAAAAAAACTGTTTTCGTGTAATACATTTGTAATCCAAATTAATTACAATTGATGCCCTACTAAATAAACAAAAATTTAAAGATAACATTTTCTAATAATACACAGTAACGTAGTGAATATGGCGGATGGTAAGTGAACAGTTTTAATCTTAATATAATGCTAAGGTCTGTACAGCTGTTCACAAGTGGCCTTTAATTCAGCAAAAAGTAAAATAGTTTAGCACTTATGAAATGCAAATCAGACATGGATCGATTAGGAGAGTAGTATTAGTTCGCATGTGCGTCAGTTACCTAGATAACCTTTATAGATCCAAGCTTTTAGGGTTCCGCCGTTCTTTTAAAGCCATTTTGTTCCCTTTTTTAGTTGTTATTCGACGATAAGACTTAATTAAAATTGTAATTTAAGTAGCCGATATTATAATTTAATTATAGGTATGTATAATACATAAGTTATTGATTTATTCAATATGCGACGAAATACCTATAAATTAGTAGGTACCTATCTAAAAATAATGTATTTTTAATAAAATAAAGTTTTTTTTTTTTTTATGAAACATTTCACTTGGTCTGTAACATGGTGCATGCAACACTATCGTTCACACGCCGCGCGACGTTGTCGCATTATTAGTTTACAATAGATCATCAGTTTATCGCTAAATCGCAACTGGGTTGGTCGTTACAAGTTAAAACGCTTTCGTATTCTACGATAGATGAACAATATCATTTCGATTTAGGGTTGCGAATTAAAGTAAATAAGTATATAAAAAGTGTAAGTATATAAGTATATTAAAGTAAATAATAAGTTGCGATCGACTTAATTACTGCTATTTTGGTAGGTAGTAAAGTAGGTCCTCTGTGTTTGTGTCTGTAGGAGTTTTGTATATAATTATTATGTTACGTTAAGTTTAGGTATTTAATATGTTATTGTATCTTGTGTTTTTTTTCCTCAAAAACTGTATAGGTAGTGTTGTCATTTTAAGAAACTGATATGTCTATTATAATACATAGCTGACCTGTGCCCACTTCGTTGGGCGGTAAAGGGTTTTGTTTTTATTGCATACCAGCTTCTGCCCGTGACTTCGTCCGCGATAAATTTTTTGTTCCCCCGACCCTTCCCGTCGCGTTGAATCGCATACCCGTGCAATTTTCCCCGTTTTAGCAACATTTTTCATTACTGTTCCGCTCCTCTTGGTTTTAGCGTGATGTTATATAGCCTATAGCCTTCCTCGATAAATAGGCTACCCAACACAGAAAGAATTTTTCAATTCGGACCAGTAGTTCCGGAGATTACCCCCTACATACAAACTTACAAACAAATGTTACCTCTTTGTAATATTATATATAGTATAGATATATTTTTCTTGTTTTTTACAACACAAGCCTTTCAAAATAGTTCAGATTATAGAGAGCGGTGTTGTCGAACTAACAGTCGTTCCTGCATCGTGGAAAACTAAGGAAATTCTATGGTGGCCACCGAGAAGTACTTTTATACTCCTTGAAATTATAAAAAGATGAAAATTCAAGGCCTGGACCATGGTGGTACACCCTAAATTGTACTTTAAAAAGGGAAAATTAAATAAACATAAAGAAAATTACGTTTTTTTTTTAGATGCTAGCTGTACCGGTATTTCCTAACTGACTACCTCTGAGAAAAATTGTCGAAATCTGGAATCTTAAAAACTCTCGAAATTAATTTAAAAAAAATCTTGGATTCTCTTAATAAATCTTCTTCATTTTCAGGAAAGTACCAGAAACATAAAACAACAATATTAATTTTGTGGCAACCATATTAGTCCCGAAAATGTGTAGGTTATAAGAAGATTTTTGTAGCAGAGAGTACCTACTCAGCCTAATGTCACCAAACACACTGACCTCTATTTATAAAGGCTTTTTTGTATTATTTTGTTCATATGTGCAATTATTATTTATTGTTACTTTAATTTAAATCCGACGTAAATTTGACATTTGATTTTATTTCACCTAAGTGACTTACAGGGTGTGGCGTGAGTAATGGTCCACCGTTCAGGATTCGATGAACCAGATAATTAACTATAACAATTAAAAATTTTAACCATTTTTACCCAAATTTGTTTTTTACAAAAATTGCTCTTGAACTTGATGGTGTGTTAAAAATTGAGCTGAATTTATATAAAAAATCATAATTTATCATAATAGCACTAGTATTCAGCAGTAATTAACAGAAATCAAAATGAAAAAATAATGGTTTTTGTTGAAACTACAAACAAATATGAAATAAAAGGTAGAAATTTCGTAAATAAAAGACAAAAATGAAATATTTTCGGAACCCTTGGGTAAAAATGTTAATTTTTTTTAATTGTTATAGGTAGTTAATTATCTGGTTCGTCGAATCCTGAACGGTGGACCACTACTTACGCCACACCCTGTATATTTTTAGTTTGTTAATAACATTTTATTGTTTTCTTTGTTAGCATTGTTACTTTTATCTTAATTTTTGTGGTTATGTCTGAAATAAATTGATTTCATTTTGTTAATTTTTTATAAGTATAACGTACGGAACCCGTCGCGTCCAATATTCCATTCGCGCATACATGCTGTTATTCGAGTGTATGGTAACAACTGACTAATAGGGGAAAAGTGAACCTGTATGCAGCATAAAGCATTAAATTGTTGTTAAGTAACTTCACAAAGTAACTGATTACGTTATAGTGGGTTATATGTTCTTTCTTAAAATGCAATGGTTGTATAGTACACGTGTGGGCTATTATTCAGAAAACTTACAGCTGATAGGGTACTGCACTACTAAGCGCTCAATAACAGTGACTTTGTGGCGTGTTTGTGGTGCTTAATAGAATTACTGTACAGAAAATAGCGTTATAGTTGGCCACGTTTTTTTCTAAAGAGCTGTTACAGCCCGGCTGAATACAAATAATTCTTTGTAAATGCTCAGAGCACCGCTATGGGCCTTATGTGACAATTTATAATGCAGTTCTGTGCTACTTGGGCGTACCGTATGGTGCCGGACGTAAAGAATATCACTATCCCATTTATTCCCGTGGGTGTCGTAAAAGGCGACTAAGGGACTTACTAGAGAATGGGCAGCAGCGTTCTCTATGCATTTTACCACCATACTGCGATCGCCAACCCGCCTGCCAAGCGTGGCGATTATGGCAAACCCCCCAAATTAGGGTAGGCTTATATTCAGCAGTGGACGTCTTTTGGCTGAAATGATGATGAATGATGAGTCGTAAAAATTTTCTGTGTTAATTACAAACAAGATTGACATGTAGGTACAAAACAAATCACAGCAATAAATCGGGGCTTACTAGATACTCACAGTATTTCACCTAAACTTTCTACTGCCTTAAATTCTGTATCTAGGTCAACCTCAAAGTCAGTAGGTAAATAGACTTCTAAAGGTACCCTAAATTGATGTGGATATTTGTATTGTACGAGAGTACTGCGGGTCCCGTCAAACAGAATAATCGACAGGCCTTTAAATAGAGACCTAACCTCATATTGTAACCAAAAGTAATTAGATACCTTATTTAACGTTCGTTGAAGTTTGAAACCTTTTGTACGTGATAAAGTTAAATATTTTGAGGATTCATATATCAAAGGGCTTGCATTGGTATTCAATTTACTGTATTTTCCGATAGCTATGTAAAAGTTCGCTTTTAACAATCATTGTTTTACAAAACTGTATTTAAATGTAAAGTACATTTAAATACAGTTTTGTAAAACAATGATTGATCGGTAGTATTATCAATAAACGTTATATCGAAACTGTTACCTAAGTATTTTGTTTTGTGGCTACATTTCAAATACAAATGGATAGATTTGATGTACTGCCTACACATAATCATAAACGTACTCTAAATCCAAACGTGGCACACAGCAGACGACCTACTTGATAATAAGTGATTACTTCCACCTACTACTCCCACATCTGCAGTACCAGAGGGATCACCAATGTGGTGCCATCCTGAAGAAATCACTGAAACATCTCTAGTGCCCGTAATTATACCACCAAAAATTTACTACAAAAAAAAGGGCAAAGCAAATCAGCTTGGTAGCTTGGTATAGCTTGGTCAAGCCGACACCAGACGCTCCTCTCGAGTGAACGGTTAACTCGAGTGAATTTCATTTTTATTAATTATTTCAAATTATTAATTAATCCACACCGCGGGGACACATTCTAGAGTTATACGATCGCCGTCACATACAATGTACACCCGTGCAAACACGGAGCGGGTTGCTGGTTAGCAATAATTAGGTTCTGAAACAGAATAACTAGACGTATCTCGTTACAATTTTTAATAAGTAAATCAAATAATGATTAAAAAGTTTTATTAATTTTGTGTGACAAGTATTAAGTAGACTTTAGATGACTTTTTATTTGATTAAGCTGCTGAAATATTAAGGTTAATGTTGTGGAACCTGATCAATCGCTCCCGAGTGACATTTATAATTACTAGATAGGCACTGCTACTAATTCTATTTCAGGGCTTATTACTAACTATCTTCTGACCGCAACTTTGTCCGCGTCAAAGTTTTCGCTCCCCAGACTCACCCTGTCGTCGCATCGAATCGCATGCCCGGTCTCTACCGTTAATGAACATAACAACACGCTTGTATTCCCTAAAGACTTAGACAGAGGTGTTCGTATAATACACCTTTGTTTAGCCAGTTATGTTTAAGTCCGATGAGATATGGGGCGAACCTATCATCAACCGGCCACAAATGCAGACTGTAGGGTGCTCCTGTAAAACTCAATGTCTACATGAGAATCGAACCCAAGATGTCACGCTCAGCATCAGCGCTTGTAACCAACAGACCAGGCAGTCATTTATAATATACCCACATTGAGACATAACGTGTGGGTGTAGCGATCAAACATTTAAGTTTGATTGACATTTAATTATAAACTCGCTTCTAAAGTTCTTTGAAATAATAATCAAGCTACATAGACATATTCAATGTAGTAGATAGTTGAAGTCAACCAAACGCACTCAGCTGTATCAACTTAACATTGAAAGTGCCCCTATGACAAAGTAGGAAGGGTGGTTTTCGTAGTGAAAGTGATAGGTATGTACGGTTGACTGTACTTAATTGGACGATCATGAACTTACTATATTGAATGGGATTAAATATAATGACCACCATAAAATGCTTTGATACCCTTAGTTCTTTTACCAAAAATATATACTTGACACCAGAAAAATAAAGTCTAAAATTACAATAGTACTAGCTATTTTAGTCACGACCGCACTTCAAAATGTATTCGAACACCAAATGTAGTAAATGATCACCAAATCTTAATAATTGGGTGTACTACGTGAGCTCGACAAATGAATGTGCGAATAACACTTGTGCGACACACTCAAGCTCACTAGGTTAGGTTAAAACTGTGACCTCCTATGAATTATCCCTTGAAACGACTAGATTCAGTGTGTCGCACAAGCGTGCATCGAACTATGGTGAGTTGCAGTCCAGTTTTGTCGCACAAGCGTTATTCGCACATCCATTTGTCGAGCTCACGTAGTACACTCTTAATAATTTGGTGTTCATTAACTGTTTTTGGGTTAACAATGATTTTTTTGGAGTCAGTTTGCTTAAATAGGATAGCAAGATGTAAAAACTTTGGTGATAGTTTTACATTGAAATGCTGGTTTAATTTTGGTGATCATTTACTACTTTTGGATTAACAATGATTTATTTGGAGTCATTTTGCTTAAATAGAATATCGAGATGTTAAAACATTGGTTATAATTTACATTAAAATGCGGGTTTAATTTTGGTTTGGTTTTGGTGATTTTGGTTATATGTTACTATATCTGCTGGTAAGTTAAACATAAGCCATATTGAATTATCATGTCTGACACACGTGTATCTATTAATACTATAAAGTTGTATTCAGTTCCTTATTTGATGAGACAAGAAGTTACAGGGTCGATAGACGCATAACTTTGTCCAAAAAAGTAAGAATTATTTATGTGTATACCGATTTAAGATCTCGGCTACGGGATCTCAATTGAAAACAAAAGACAAGTGTGAAGTTGGCGCGTTTTGACAGAGTCTAGCCTGACGTTCGTGCGAGTCGACGAGAGCACCACAGCGGCGTGGCGCAGCTGTCCTGACCATCTGACTTCATGCGGGCAACAGGTGTCTAGAAACTGTCAAACGCTTCGTATGGCAAGTTCTAATATAACCTAAACATCAATCATCATCACATCATCATCACGCCCAGTAAAATGTTCAACGGTGAAGAATCCATCTCCAATCGGCCTCTTGACCCGACATGTAGTTGATGTTCCTTGGGCAAGTCAATATTTGTTTTAGGAAACCCACTTTACAAAGTATGAAGCGCGTATTTGAATATTATGTATTTCTTTTTCATCAATATTATGAAACGTAAACATACGAAAAGTAATCTTATTTCTGAAATGATTTACTTAATTTAGATCTTCTATAAAGTGGCACTTGATAACAGCAAATTGTTTAATAGAATGAAATCCCGAAATCCAGGAGAATAATATTAATAATAGCACTCAAAAGTATTAATATGATTAAATTTACAATAAATAGTGTTTTAATATCAACATACAGTAGAATCCGTTTAGTACGACTTCGCATGTAACGACCAACCGTTTTTAGCGACGTAAGTATAGGTGCGTGTTTGGTTTTAATACAAGCCACTATGAAAGTACATCCGTTTATTACGACTCCGCTTACAGCGACCGACCGCTTTTAACGACGGAATTACACACAAAATTGTCCGGTTACAACGACGACGAGCGTTGACGTGTTTACAAATAAATCGTAGGTAAGAAACTATCTCCGCCCCGCGCCTCTCCCTTGCCTGCACGTCGCAGATTCGAATGCGAAGTGTTGAGTTTACCGCGTTAATTTGCGGGTGATGCGTGTTTCGCGTACAAGAATGGCTTCTATAACACGAAATAGTTTCTCTGTTGAAGAAAAAAGTGTCATTATTATTATAGATTATATTACATTATGTGAAATAAATAAATATATTGATTCAGTTTTATTTTTGACGTGACAACGTCTTATAATTCGATGGAGCCGGCTGCACGCACGAAAAAACATGACTCATGCGGCGTTACCTCGCTCTGAGGCGTTCCATTTAAGGCGTTTCATTTAAGGCTTGAAGTGCAAGCGAGAGCGCGCATCAGTATTTTCTTATGACGTTGTCATGTTCAATTATCGACAGTAAACCGACTTTACAGACAACCGATTTTTTCTCTTGGTCTCGTAAATATTATTAAATACATAATGTATGTATGTGTATATATGAATGTGATTTGAATAAAAATGAAAAATTGTCTTTTCGTTTAGTACGACCTCCGGTTAGTACGACGTAATATCACCGGTCCCTTCACCGTCGTTATAACCGGATTCTACTGTATATATAAGATGAGAAAAGTTTTGACAGCAATCAATTATCCTACCTTGCCTGTTTTCTTATTAAATTTCATTTGAATAAATAAAACAATTCATAATAGAGGTACGTACTCTAGCTGAGTATTATGTTTTTTTTTTTTTAATATCGCACCTTTCAGATAACCTCAGGACATAATACAAATTGAGCTCCAGTACATGTGCTTATATGAGGACTTTCCTTTAGGGAAAATAATAACCAACTGCTCTACCTATGTGCTCCACCCTGTTTTGTTGGCATCACATAAATTCTAGTAATATTTGCAGTGCGTATAAATTCTGTTACAATGTGAAACATTCTCGTTCTGTTTTTTTTTTTTGAACTTGCGGAATTTTAATGTGGGATGGATATTAGTCACCATCTGTGTTCAGTTCCATTTCTAGTTATAGTTGTAAGTTTAGGTATACGTACTTAGGTATACTTACTTAAAGTTTCCGAAGAAACGAGGATTACAAATTTCCATGCCTTCTGCGACAAAATCCAAAGATCAAACAAAGAGCTTTCGCATGAAAATTCTTAGAAATAACGACAAAATAAAAATAAAAGTAATTACTCAAGCCTCTTTCTCATATCATACTTCATTTCACAACTCCACTTTGAAATTTTCCTCATTAATAACAATAAAAAATGTACAATATGTTAAAAGTACAAAAAAAAAAGTTGAGATGACGCCAAAGTGACCTGAGGCCCTGTGTGTCTTTGAGGAGGTTCTTCTTTAAAAATTAATGTTGACTCGCAATGTAATGATGTTTGATGGAGACTGGTCAATTATGGTTCTTGTGAGCCTACAAGGCTTGTGGGTTGATTAAAACAATCGCACAGGTCGATCGGTCAGGTAAAGCTCTGTTTGCTGCGGTTGGTTCGTGGATGGGTGTCCATCTTGACCCACCAAGACGTCGATGAGCCTCGGAAAGCACGTTAAGCCGTTGGTCCCGGGTGTTATTCTGAGATCAGACCAGTCGTTACAGGTCGCCAGAGGCCCGAGAGCCTGAAAAGGAATCTTATCAAGGGGGCTCGTGTTATTCGGTAACTGGGTTGTAGAGGTCAGAGAGGTAGTCGCTTCATTTAAAATACCGGTATTCAGCTGCATTTGGTATGGCTGAAAGCCGTCCCCAATTTAGTTTGGAAAAGGCTCGGCAGATGAAGGTCAATAAAAGTTCTATTTAGGTGTGTGATGCCCCACAGAAGTTGTAAAGCGAGGAACCACCGTAGCCCACAGTGTGAGCCGTGGTGTATTTTGACCGACACAATCTATAAGCTACAGTTACGCCGTCGAGAGAATACTGTCCTGACACTTGACAGTTTCATAAAAAAAACGGAAGGGTTTTATTGTTTAGGGGGTTTTTGAAATTTAACTTTTATGGGTTTTTGTCGCCATAAATATAAGCTTTTGAGCCAAAATTTAAAGCTTATGTAAAGCACTGAAATCTGTTGATTTAGTAAAGGTCCCTATCTACAACTACAACATATACATTACACATCAATGGAAACAAAGTTAAAAGGTATCAGTTTTAAGTACATACACATAGGTACTTTATCAAAAATAATTATATTTGTTCAAAATCAGAACCTCACAGCGTTTACTTTGACCTGACATTATTAAAACTACAAAAAGATCACAATTTTTACCGAAGATAACAGCAGCAGTGAAATCTAATTAGATTCCAATCAGGATCTGCCTTTAATTAAAACTAGACATAGTCTTCGTCTCTAACCAAAACCTTACGAAACAATTTATCAATATTTCAGGGACGAAAATTCTAAGCTTAGGAGCTTCTCGGCGTCGCCCAACAAACCTCATTGTCAATGTCTAATTGTCTTGCCTTCTGATCCTCTTAACACATTTTCAGACACGAACAATGAGTAAATTCCTTAACAAGGTCAGTTGACAAGCGAAATCGTTCATCTAGCCAATATTAATTCATTACAAACAGAAGCGACCTCGTAGCTTCAATTTCAGAGGGAGTAATATTGAACCATATGACAATATCAGGGATTTTAGACGCAGTAGAATCGATTTTAATTGCAAGATCACATAAATATACACATAGGAACATACATAAATCAGAAAGATGATTCGAAATACTGGTTGATCATTACAGGTTGACAAGAACTAAACTTGAAGATATTTTGGAAATGGTAGTATGTAGACATCTGATATGAAGTGGTAGTACTTGTAAGCAATCGACAATAAATCATCAAATTCATCATCTGCGTAGCCTTTTCCCAGGTATGTTGGGGTCGACGTTCAGTATAACCAGATACAGCTGAATACCAGTATTTTTCATAGAACGACTGCCTATCTGACCCCCCCTTGGTAGTACTAGTGATCAAGATTTCGGACTTCTGACGATCCGAAACGATTATTAAAGGACAGCCGGGACCACCGGCTTAACGTGCTTTTCGAGGCAAAGAGGAGTCTTGCGGCATGTGTCGTTTATCCTGATTGATTGATCCGTGCGGCTGTTTTTTTAACCGACTTCAAAAAAAGGAGGAGGTTCTCAATTCGACTGTATTTTTATGTTTGTTACCTCAGAACTTTTTACTTGGTGAACCGATTTTGATGATTCTTTTTTTATTTGAAAGCTGGTGCTTCCCGCATGGTCCTGTTTTGGTTCAGTTTTGACAATGCTGCCGTAAGTATAGAGTTGTAATAGACAAAGATTTTTAGGAACATATCCCCCTGAGATAATGCCGATACATGCGTAACCATAGGTACCTATAGCAGCCGTAAGATGTAGAAATTATGGTAATAACACCACAGGATTATTTTTACATCGTTACATTACAACCTTTAGCGTTAATATTCTATTGTAACTCCCATTTATTACTTACGTTCCATTTTCACCACAGGTATTAAGATACTCCAACATACATCCACCAAATAAATACATTAAGGTTAAGTATGTCACGACACCTTCCGCATACAAATTTTTCAGATTAAGTGATTACTTAAGGAAACCTGCTGGTAGAACATCACGTCGTCATAACACGGAACTCAATTCTTGCTGTTCATAATAAACATGTCTAATAGGAATGTTTCACTACAATTTGAGGACATTTTGCTTGCACCTGTAGTAAAACGTAATGGCCATAAAGACGAAAATATACAAAAACAAATGACGTAATGGCAGAACACATGTTAGTATGCGATACAATATTCCAATTTAAAGGAAGTGTGCCTAGGAAACTTAATGCAATAATAGTTCGAGTAGCTTACGGATTTTTGTAAATATGTGAACCTTCATTTAATGATAATAAATAAATATATTTGTTTTAAAGATACCTTATGAGAATGGACGAGAGTTCAGCGAATAGTTTTTTATGTTGCATCTGTGTAATATATATGCAACATAAAAAGGATTCAACGTAAAGAAAATATTAGTAATTATCTTGGTAATATTTTCTTTACTCCCAGCTTGTTTATGTTGCTCCTTGTTTTATCCGATCACCGTGTGGACAGATTGAGGAGTTTTCATATTTGTTTATCAACTTTGTCAAGAGACGTTAGCGAAAGGGATCTTTTTCAAAAAATATAATCTACATAAAATGTGTTCAAATATTCGATCAACCTTGAAGTGCTCTGAAACTAATTAAATACTCGTCAATCATTCAAAGTTTTGGTTACTTGGATGTATAAAATTATTCGTTGATAGAAGTCTCCATACAATTGAACCTGAGCTTATCTTCATTTGTTAGTTTGATTCCAATTACAAAGATTATCCTTAAAGAAAAAAATCTCATTACACTTTGCACGACCAGACGCTATATTTGAATTTATAGGTAATTGTAGAAAGACTGATGAATCTATTTGCATTACTTGAATAAATTACAAGTCTCTCTTTATAGATTTTCCTTAATTCAATCAAAACGTCTTTTTAACTTGCGATAATGTGTCGTATCAGCATGAAAAAGGAATATAAGGCAGACACAACAGCTCGGGGCTCGGTCTTGCATCAGACTGACCACCCAGACTTGGTCGGGGCTGACTACCCAGGTAGTCCCTGGGGCCAACGCAATTTATTTGTGGTCGGCACAACAAATCTTTTTCTTCCATATTTCCCTAACAGTCGTAATCGCGGTAATCAAGCCCTTTCTATCCATATCATAATTCACACAGTCCATCCATCGTTTCTTTGGTACACCCGCCTTCCCTATTCTTATAGCCATCGTAATTCCTTACCCAAAAGTTCCACAAAGTTGCTCCAGGAACGATCTTAATGTTCTAATTCTCATTTTAATCAACGACAGACCAAATTGATGGTGCCAAGTTCCAGGAATTTATCCCAGTATAAGACATTGCACCCCTGTTTGGCTAAATTTATGAACCTAACTGGATAATAATTTACTGTTCTCTGCACCTGGTTTAGTTTACGGATCCAAGCACTGCCCTGGTTCAGATAATACTGTCCTAAACATAGCCAATGGTTAAAGTTTCGTGAGACTAATGGATGGATGGAGTAGTAGGTGATATTTTCGGCAAAATTATTAGTTTTCTTAAAGGTATGCAATAAAGTACCGTGTGGTGCCGGACGTAAAGAATAACACCACCCCATTTCTTCCCGTGGGTGTCGTAAAAGGCGACTAAAGGACTTACTAGAGAATGGGCAGCAGCGTTCTCTATGCATTTTACCACCATACTGCGATCGTCAACCCGTCTGCCAAGCGTGGCGATTATGGCAAAGCCCCCCAAATTGGGGGAGGCCTAAGTCCAGCAGTGGACGTGTTACGGCTGAAATGATGATAATGATGATGATGATGCAATAAAGAGATAGAGGTATAGTAGAGATTTCTCCCTACCTCCATGGGAAAACGGCCTGAGTTTATGTATGTATGTATGTAGGTATAGGAGGTAAAGATATATTAACCCAGATCCAGCCTGTCCCTTGCTGCCCCCTCTACCAGTGACTGCCTGAGCCGAGCTCCGTACCTCACCTGAGGTTGCCCTTAGGTCTTAGTCGCTTTAGTTTTTAAGTATACAAGCCTCGGCTGGAGGCCTTCAATTAACTTTTAAGGTGAATGCCTAGATAGCCCTCGCCATACATTTTTCAGGTGTGGAAATCTCGGCAAATAAACAGTTTCTGCAGAATAAAAGCAACTGTAATGAGACTTTATAATGTATTATGTTCGCGGATAGCCCAAATTTTATAAAAAAAACAGTATTTCTAGGAGAATTAGACCGAATAAAAAACGAAAAATCTTTACATGTGTGAGTGACCTGAATCGCGCCATCTGACAGAAATTTATAGAACCACTGAGAAAGTTGGTTGCTGTTGTGTTACGAGTTTACGATTAGTAAACATTCATAATAGATGGCGCTGTTCGATATTCGAACATTTTAAAAGAATTTATCTTTTAAATTCGATATTGCGACGTTGCCATTCAAGAGGCAGCGCGCGCACACCGCGTTGTTGCCATACCGTCAATGCGTGATTACCTACTTGAGTCTTGAAAACTTGCGAATCGTTTCCAGAATATTGTGTTTCTAGCAAGTTAGCGCCGGGCGCGCGGGTTTGCCCGCGGAGTTAACATTTTATGATTGATAAAATGTTTTTTATTATGGAATGAGAAAGAATGCTTTACATAAAGTGAAAAAAATATCTCTACGATCTGCCCTTGGTTCACACAGATACAATACTAATGTAATTATTGTATTATCTAGTTTAAATATGTAGTAAGTAGTTACTAGTACACGACTTTCCAGATTTAAAAATCTTTTTAATGTATGTAAGTAGGTACTGATAACATTCTGATACGCTTAGGTACTAATCCATTGGTTTGGGTTGAATAAAATCAGAGAATAGAATTTGATGTATAAGTAAGTTATAACTAAATCAGGCGATCAGCGAAGCTACCTACACAATGGTGAAACGTAGGTACTACGTACATCTATTGATTGAATCATATTTATTCTTCTATTCTTTTATAATTCATGTGAAACCAGCAAGATTAGTGAATACACAGACAAACCACTTTGATTTTTCATAATTGCTTATTTTACTAGTATTATTAGCACACACAAAATGCGTCAAGCAGGGTTGCCAACTTTATTTTTTAGAAGATCGTACCATACATTTTAAAAGATCGTACTTTGCTAAGAAAACAAAAATAAAAATAGTACGCATTGAAATTTCAATAAAATAAATGGTAAACAAATGTGGTGGGTGTTACTATAACTTCAACGCAAAATTTAACATTTTGGTATAATATTTAAGAATCTGGACACCAATTTAGCAACTAAACTTTACGACGAGGTTTTTTTTATTAAAGAAAAGGGGCTCGGAAGAGACTTTGTCATGAAATCCACACGAAACAATAAACACCAGTATCATTAGAACTTAAAACGAGATATTTACCATGTTTATTATTACTTAAAAAAACTGTGCTACCTACTACTGAGAACCATTCAAATGAGTGCCATCCGTGAAACAGTTTTCATCAGGGCTTGTTAACGTTACCAAATTCACACTATAAGTATCGTTAAGTAACGTTATTTTCATAAAGTTAATATTTTAACGGTAAAACGGGTAACGATACTTTGGTATCGAATCTATAAAATAACGTTACCAATTAACGTTACTAGTATCGATACTTTTACATACATACATACATAGAATCACGCCTTTTTCCCATGGGGGTAGGCAGAAACCACGGAACGCCACCTGCTACGATCTCTACACACTTCTTTTACCTCGTTTAGGTTCATAAAATTGGTCATACACACACGTCGGTTGCGAGTACTACGCACCTGACCTTTCTGAAGAATATCACTAATAAGGTCCCTATATGTCCTCCTAGGGCGTCCCCTCCCGATGTTTCCACTCACATCTGCCTTGTAAATACCTTTTGTGAGCCGACCTTCATTCATCCTCTCAACATGACCAAACCATCTAAGCATACTTTTTTCAATTTTTGTCACTACATCTTCTTTTACACCACACCGTTCTCTTATCACATCGTTACCTAATGCGTTGTTGTCAACCTGCGCAACCTAAGCGGCACGCCATGGGCGGCGGCGCTCTACGGCAACATCGCCAATCAAACGGTGCAAATGCAACTTCAATAATGTAGACGAAAGAAAGAGATGAAAGAAAATAAATAAAAAATTAACGGTACTCAGTTACCGGTAAAACGTATGCCAAGTATCGTTACCAAGCATTACGTGACCTCTACTAATAACGTTATCTTCGTCCGATGAAAGTAACGATACCAAATTTTTAACGTTATTCAAAGCCCTGGTTTTTATTCAAAAGTGAAGCGTTTTTGTGTTTTATTGACGGTAAGTGTTATTTTTATGTGCAATGAATGATTTTCAAGGTGATATAGAGTATTATTATAATGGTAATTAATTACCCTTAAAACTTTACAAAAGTGTAAGATTTAGAAGATGAAATACAAAATCAAACGTTAGCAACACTCGTTGATTGTCGTCACATGACATACTACAAATTTCAAATATTCTCTCTGAAAACAACAGCTTGATGGTGGTGTTATTTCTGTTTCTTGAAACATTTCATAAATAAGATACATTTGCTGTTGTTTGTAATTATTCTTTTTGATTACAGATTGAATTGCAACTGAACTGCCTAAGATGAACCCGACTAATAAACTTGCATAAATGTATACGACAACGACATGTGTATTCAGGACCGCGAAAATCACGGAAAAAAGTGCAAGCTGTATTGAAAAGACATCATGGAAGTTCTTTTAGTGATCTATAGTGAGTAAATTAGATTCCCATAAGATTTCGAATCAGATTTACGTGAGTGGAGGTTATTTGATACTCGTTGGTTCGTGTTGTAGTCTTCGTTTACAGCCATTTTTCCTTGCAGCCGAAAGCAAGCGAAGGAACAACAAGCATGCAAGCATGGCGTAACAAGAAACAGAAGGTAGTGGAAGAAACCGCGGTTTGCCCTGTTGTATTTAGGTACCTACAGACCTATCAATATTTTTCTGTCTCTCAACATTGTTTTTTTAACATATCTTTTATTTCAGTCCACATTCAACTCAAGATCATCATCAGCTGTCCAACCTTTCGACAGCTGAAGATACGCCCTAAACCTATTCGCGTGGTATACCAGAAATTCGATACGAAGCCATAGCCTGCAGCTCTAGCTTCAATACAGTTGAATCTGTTACAGAGCAAGTAGAGACTGTTGATTTTGATTGGCCACAACCCGATTCAGAGACTGATGCTTATCAACTAACTGTGGAAAGAACATCAAGTGACAACTTATCAGGTTTGGTAGGGTACCGTATTGTTGACTTGAAGAAGGTCATATGGTCACAACTTTGATTCTTCATCTGGAATGGTAAGTCCCAACTTGATACCATATTTTTGTGTTCATTACATTAGTACGCTTTTGCTTGTTTGTTGTGATGAAGTTTATGTTTGACAATACCAAAGTACAACATATTTTACACAATGTTCAGTGTAACAAATATCATTATTTCTTGGTATGTATGTATGAAAATAATGTATTTCTTGGATTGTTTCTTTTTAACAGCTATTATTATTTTGATTCTAGGTCCAGGGTCAATTGCGAATTACCAAAATGAATAAATGTTACTTCATTTGCTTTATATCTGTCCCCCAACCATTGACTGTCATAGAAGTTAACCGGGATGAGGAAGTTATCAACGCTATGATGCCGAAGTTGGTAACATTTTTTAAAACGTGTACTGCCAGAAATTATATTGAGAAGAGTTGAGAAAAATGCTAAATGTCTAGACATCAAGGAATTAAAAGGTATAAAAATATAAGTCTTACTCATTTCCTAACTTATTCCGCAGGTCTCTGAGGTGTGGGTTCAGTAAGAATAGTCTAACAAAACTGTGTAAATTCATTTGTTGCAGCGAAAACTGCGTCTTCCAGCATTTGATTCAGATCGCACGGAAATTATATAAATGGAAGTAAAAAGTGACAAGCAGAAGACTGATACGGCGCGGCGGCGGCGGCGACTGCAAAAAGTAGCGCGTAGAAAAGAAGATATTTTATTATAATATTTATAAGTATCTTTGTATGGTGGTACGAGTCGATGGTTCGAATCCAAGCCGGCACTTTGCTGAGTGTAAATTATTTCATCACCACAGTTCAGAGGAGGCCTGAGTCTCAGCAGTGGGAACATTATAGAATAATTAATAAGCTATTTTTGCACGTAGCGATGTATAGTTTGTGTTATTTTGTTAGTTCATAAGATTTTTCTGTGTAGATAAGTTTCACTCATGTATTTAGGTACCAGCCTAACAATTCAATTGTAAAAGAATATTTATTGCAGTTCAAAATTGTATCATAAGTAGGTATTCTTGAAACATTAATAAATGTTATGGTTAGCTAGCAACCCCTTTGTGTTGTTGTGTAAGATACATGTGCCGTTATATATACTTACGTATGATGTTATTTATATTGTAATCTACATACATAATTCTTTCTAATACTAAATTCAAAATCATAATTGTAAATATCAAAATATTTAAAAAAGTATGTTATCTTTGTATGGTGGTATGACTCGATGGTTTGAATCCAAACGGAAACTATCTAAGTAAATGTAGTGAGAGTAAATAAAACATTATTTTTATGAAAATATTAACCCCTTTTTACTAAATAAATATTATTAATTTATAGTAGGGTACAATAAAAAGCTTTACAATGTAATAAATAGTCTTTTATTTATTTATTTAGTACACGTCACTATTTACACTTCCATTCCTTCTTCTGCCTTACATTTCTTCCCGTGAGTGTCGTAAAAGGCGACTAAGGGATTTACTAGAGAATGGGCAGCAGCGTTCTCTATGCATTTTACCATCACACTGCGATCGCCAACCCGCTTGCCAAGCGTGGTGATTATGGCAAAGCCCCCCAAATAGGGGGAGGCCTATATCCAGCAGTGGACGTCTTGCGGCTGAGATGATGACTATTTACACATTACAATTTAGGTTCAGTCACATTACTACAACTTATAGGGACAGTGTACCTATATTAATTTCATTTTAAACTGTTTGAATAAAACGACATCTAGTGGTGTCGAAAGTTACTACTATTTACTTTGCATGTGTGTGTAAAGAGTAAAGTCAAGCGGCTAAATCTTTAGAATGTACAAATCTTTGTATGAGACCAGTTAACAAGCACAGTGACTATCTAAAAAAATAAAGTTAATGCCCTAGGTTTCGCATATAATAAAGTTATCTATTAAAGATTTCTAAGTTAGGCGTAAAAATTGAAAATGTTCCAAATTGTGGATCTAGCGCCATCTAGCGACAAAATGGCATCTGAGATAATCATCCATCCACCTTAAGGAATCCGCGGGAAAGTCCGTTTAAGTAGTGACAGCCTTAAAAGGCTAATATGAGATTTTTATAAACAAAAAAAAAAAAAGTATATTTATGCAGTAGCCAATTTCAGCAGAACAGTAGTGGCCTCGTGGTAATGGCCGTGACTTACGAGTAAGTCGTAGGTCCAAACCCAAACAGGCGCTTTACTTAGTTTACATTATTTCGTCCCCACAGGTCTCAAAATGGTGAACGAAAACATTGTAAGGAAACCAGCCTCTCCTAGAACCAAAATTTCGAAGATTTGTGACATCTACTTACCCGCTCTGGACCAGCGTTGTGGAATACGGCCCACTCACTCACACAGAGAGGAGCCCTGTGTCCCTAAATGGAATCATTATATGCTGGTTATGCTACATATGCTAAATATGCAATTTCACCACTTGCATGAATTTCAACGGTCAGAAAACAATTCTAAACGTATCTAGAACACAGGGCCTGTCGCGTCATGAAAAGAATTTATATGTCGCACTCTCATAATTATAATATCATCAGGGCCAAGTGAATGCTGTATTGTTTTTCTCATAAAATAAAGCATTTTCAAATGATTAATTAATTTGTTTTGGCAATGAAGACAGGAGGCAGGCAGGGCTTCTTCAATAAGGCTCGTGTATTGTTTTACAGTAAAATATATTCTTCCGTTTTACAAAAGTTATCGTACACACGATCCTGCGGTATATATCACACTGGTGAGGACGGACCGACCTTTCTCGAAGCTGTCGCGAGCGAGCCGTACTCTCATTTTTGAGCAACAGATGTCGCTACTAATTATGTATGGATCCTGGGTGCGTTGAAAGTCAATAGATGGCGCTGCTTGACGCAACATATCGGCCGCCTTGGAAGAACCGTCTTCCAACTAAACAGAAGTTACGCTGGCTTCGTTTGTGGAAACCGGCAGCGGGCAGATTTTCGAAGAAGCACGCTTGATTGTGCCTGTTGATGTTCGGATTTCTGCAACTCTCGAGACGCCATCATTCCCTGGGAACAGATTAATAATCCTACCCATTCTCCATTTGAATGGTGGTAGGTTGTCTTCTTTGATGACGACAAGACTTTCTTTAGCGATGTCATCTTTATTGTGTGCCCACTTCGTTCTGCGTTGCAGCTCAGACACATATTCTTTTGACCACCGCTCCCAAAAATGTTGTCGTAGCTGTTCCAGCCGATGGTAGCGACAGTTAGGCGTAGATGTCTTCGTGAAGTCGTCACTGGCAGGCGCAGTCAACGGCCGGCCGATTAGGAAATGAGCAGGTGTGAGTGGGAGGTAATCATTTGGATCTGCGGACATAGGTGACATAGGACGGGAGTTCAGGACGGCCTCAACCTGTGTCAATACCGTACTAAACTCCTCATAAGTTAACTTAGCATTACCTACGACACGTCTCAAGTGATACTTACACGACTTCACTCCTGCCTCCCACAAACCACCAAAGTGAGGCGCATAAGGCGGAATGAAACTAAATTTAATATTATTACTACTAGGAAAATCAGTTATTTCGTCTGACCTTTCAAATATAGTTGAAAGCTCCCTTTCAGCTCCAACGAAATTCCTACCGTTATCAGAAAAAACTTGACACGGCTTACCGCGTCGTGATATGAATCGTTTGAATGCCAATAGATAATCCTGAGTGGACAACGAACTAACTAATTCTAAATGCACAGCTCTGGTAGCAAAACAAACGTATAAACAAATATATCCTTTAATTAGTTGTGAACCTCTGCCTTTGCGATTCAATATAGATATTGGCCCGGCATAATCAACACCGCATCGCATGAATGGAAATCCAGCTTCTAAACGTTCGGCAGGGAGATCGGCCATGTGTGGAGTTAACGTATTTCCTTTCATGCGAATGCAGGTCACACATTTATGAACCACTAGCCTTGCTAAATTACGTGCTCCTAGCACCCACCATCTATCACGCATAGTCGCCACGAGAAGCTGAGGTCCAGCATGAAGTAAACGTTTGTGTTCGTATGAACACAACAACCAAGTAAACCGATGTTTATGACACAACAACACTGGATGTTTCTTATCGTAATCAAACTTTGAATTACTAAGTCTGCCACCAACACGAATTATATTAACTTTATCTAAAAATATACTTAAACCTAATGTTTTATTACTTGACTTATTGTTTAAGTGCACCTTGTCTTTAAGGTTATGATATTCCTTACTGAATGATTGTGATTGAACTAAACGTGTCAACACAAGTAACGAACTATTAATCTCGCTCACGGTCAATGAACCGGTTTTGCGATCTTGACCGATACGCGATGCACGTAAATTAAAAATGTACCGTAAGACATACGCGACTGTTCTTTGCAAACGATTAAAACAAGAAAAGTTTTCAAAATCAATTATAATATCGGTTTTTACATTTAACAAATTTGTAGTTTTACAACCTTTTAATTCCGGTAATGTACTCTGAATAAACTCAATTTCACTAGTATTTGTTGTCAACCAACTAGATGACGGTTCACGAAGAAAATACGGACCGCACCACCACAAACTAGTGTTGTCTCCCTTTAATGAGTCAAAGAGAACACCTCTTGATAATATATCAGCAGGGTTCTCCTTACTTTTAACATGTAACCAAGTAGTGTTGCTTGTTAATTCATTAATTTGCACAACCCTATTTTGAACAAACGTTTTTAACAAATGTGGTGATGTCCGAAGCCAGGCTTGAACTATAGTGGAGTCAGTCCAGGAATATACCTTATCGAATTTCAGCCTAAGAGAATTTATGATTTTATTATAAAGTTTAGCTCCAATTAGAGCTCCACATAGTTCAAGTCGTGGAATACTTAACGATTTAATTGGTGAGACTTTACTCTTAGCGCATAATAATCGAATGGTAACCCGCGACTCATCAATATTAGTATGTGAACGTATGTATGCACATGCACCGTATGCAGACTGAGAAGCATCGGTAAAAATATGTAACTCTTTATTTGCAGCATCAGTACACATGACATAACGCGGCACTAATATTTCGGACAAATATTGTAACGAATGAATAAAATCGCACCAGACACATGCAATTTGACTTGGGACTTCATCATCCCAACCTATTTTTGCAAGCCATAATTGCTGTAATAAAACCTTAGCTGTGGTAATAGCTGGTGCCAATAATCCTAGTGGGTCGTAAATCTGAGCAATGACTGACATAATTAAACGTTTAGTTATCTTCGTATTATCTTTATCAATACTAGTTGAAAAATTAAATAAATCGTTCTTGTTAGACCAACCAACACCCAGGGTTTTGGACTGACAATATTCACCTATACATAAATTCTTAGTACTTTCTGAAGTTACATCAAAATTAAAAGTCCATTTCCTTAAGGGGAAACAACCGCTCTGTAGAATGGCGGACGTTTTATACCAAATATCTAGCAACGTTTCGCGTTTATCATGCCCCGTCAAGAGATCGTCGACATAAAAATCGTCATTGATGACGCTAGTGATGACGTCATCCGTGCATTCCTTTGCCAAATGTTTCAAGCAACGGTTGCTCAGGTAGGGTGCTGATGCAGTGCCATACGTCACTGTGTTGAGACGATAAACTTGGATTGGCATGCTGTTATCAGTTCGCCATAATATTAGTTGTAAGTTACGTTGTTCAGGATGAATTAAAGTTTGTCTAAAGAATTTTTCAATATCTGCGCAAGCAACATATCGATATTGCCGGAAACGAAGCAATATTGAGAAGATCTCATTTTGAACCACATTTTGCCCACGTATTGAATATCATTCAACGAATTATTATTAGAGGTTGTCGCGCTTGCATAAAAAACGACACGTAATTTGGTTGTCACGCTACTTTCACGATATACCCCATGGTGTGGTACAATATAATACGGCTTATTTAAATGATTAAAATCCTCAAGACGCGTCATGTGACCCAACTGTTCGTACTCGTGCATAAATTCACAATACATCTTTTTATACTGTGGTAAGCGATCTAGTTTCCTCTCCAAAGATAAAAAACGCTGTTTAGCAGAATTATGCGAATCACCCAAACATTCAGGTGATTGTTTAAATGGCATTTTTACAGAAAACCTACCGTGCTGATCGCGTTCAGTAGTCTGCAAGAACAACTCTTCACAAAAACGATCCTCCTCAGTAATAACGGGTGGGATATGTACTTCTTCAATTTCCCAGAACTTTCGTAATTGAGAATCAACTAACGTGAAATTGCACTGGACATCTGTCGTGCTAAGCTCTAATAAACGATTATTATTATAAACTGGACCGGATATAATCCAACCTACCATCGAATCTTGTAAGTACGGACCGGTGTGAAGTTTAATTTTATTTTCTTTTAGCAAATCCCAAAAGACATCCGCGCCTATTAATAAATCTATGTCACTTGGTACATAAAATGTGGGATCTGCAAGTTGAATATTGCTAGGTATACGAAGAGCATCACTATTAACGTGTATCGAAGGCAACTTCGAAATGATACTAGGCAACACTAAACAATGTAAGGTTGTATGAAAGTCATATACTTTAGAACGAATATTAATATCGCACTTGTGACTGGACTGTGAAACGGATTGTCCAACGCCACAAACACGTATAGTGGACTGTATGATTGGTATTTTTAAACGTTTACATAGGCTTTGAGCTATAAAACAATTTTGACTGCCGCTGTCCAGCAGAGCGCGAACTGTGTGATAACGATTATCATTATCCGCAATCTCAATTAGCGCCGTAGACAGCAAGACAGTCTGTAACGATTTAGAATTATCCATGAACGCATTACAACTACGATTTTATTACTACGATTTATTACTACGATTGAATCAGCTGTTTTACTAACGCAGTGTAATACAGAGGACTGTGGCAACGTATTATTGATAATAGAACGTTGTGGTGACGTATTTGGAATAACGCTATTATTGTCAACATGAATTAATGCATTATGTTTCTGTTGACATAATTTACAAGGACCGAAATTACAATTTTCAATTGTGTGAGTATTTGTACGTAAACAGTTTTGACAAACGTTTTTTGACTGAACTATGATTAATCTGTCTTGTACCGATATATTTAAAAACTTAACACATGAATATAATGCATGTTTACCACTACATAATGGGCATATCAAGTTATGTTTGCTTTTTCCTTTACTACCTGATGAGACCTTATCATTATTATTCGCACTCGCATAACTAAGTGTAGTTTGAGAGTTATACTGTTTCTTATGATCAACTGACTGTTTACCCTCATTTTTATTTTGTGAATGTGACTGATTATTTTTACTGCTACCTGAATCAATCATATCTAACATGTCAGACCTATTGTTTAAAAACGTTAATAAGTTTTCTAGTTTTAACGTTTTAGACGTTTTGTGAGAATCAGGGATAAGTGAACTTCTGTAGTTCTCCCACTCACGTTCAGTGGCAGAATCAAGTTTACTGACAACTAAATAAATGATAAACATATCCTCGAGTGAAGATTCCGGTTCTTTAAGAGAATTTAGGGCTCTCAGATTACGTAAAACGCAATCTACTAACGTTCTGATCTGTGCCGAACATTCCTTACCCACAGAAGGTGCCGCAAACAACGCTTTCACATGGTTATGTATCAATAGCCTATTATTTTGATACCTAGCTTCAAGCAGGTCCCACGCGTTAATATAGTTAGATGCAGTAAACTCTAACGAACTGATAACATGTAACGCAGATCCACTGAGAGACGATTTTAGGTATTGAAATTTCTGTATAGGATCTAAGTCGTCGCGATCATGTATCATTGAAAAATACGAGTTCCTAAATTCTAACCATTTATCGAAGGAACCGTCAAAGACAGGTAACTTTATTTGCGGTAATTTAATAGACACAGATTTCCCAGAAATGCACTGAGAATTATTCAATCCATATTGTTCACCGTCGCCTATCATGTGCTTTGCTATTGCTACAATTGAATAATATTGGCACTCAAACGAATCTCATCTAAATGGGACAGTAATGCTTTTTCGTCCACATTTCTTTCTATTTTAGATTGCACGTCATTAAACTCGGCAAAGAAAATGGTAGCCGCCTGAATACGCATTTGCACTTGAGTTTTTATCACAGAATCTAAAACCGATCTATCTAACTTATTAATATAATTTGCGAATAATGTTAATCTACCTTTAATTACACCACGTTGTTTTTTAAGATCATATATCTGACTATCTAAACGAGAAATAGTTTCATCTTCACTCATTTTGGTAGTTTACGAAAGTAGGTACTCACAGTTCAGTCGTGTTTTCTCACCTGAAGACAGCCTCAGCAATGCCAGTAGATCCGATTTCGATCAGTTCTGAAAACGTTAAGTACGATATTATCACAAGGCGAAGACACGGGAGAAGGAGGGAAAAAGGTAACTGGATAACCTGACCGTTGCTGGCTGCTGCATCAATGGCTTCTGCTCAGTAATCTGTGGCTGAGCTTCCAATCTCCTCAACGTACTTCTACTTCAAAGTTCCACTCGCTTCAACACTTCTTCAACCCAGCGCGTCACGTAGGTAGCTGATATCTTGTATGTGGCTCGAAGGTCCAATGTTTTGGCAATGAAGACAGGAGGCAGGCAGGGCTTCTTCAATAAGGCTCGTGTATTGTTTTACAGTAAAATATATTCTTCCGTTTTACAAAAGTTATCGTACACACGATCCATCGGTATATATCACACTGGTGAGGACGGACCGACCTTTCTTGAAGCTGTCGCGAGCGAGCCGTACTCTCATTTTTGAGCAACAGATGTCGCTACTAATTATGTATGGATCCTGGGTGCGTTGAAAGTCAATAGATGGCGCTGCTTGACGCAACAAATTTCATTAAAAGTACTAATACCTCAACAAATATACAGTTCAATGAACTGTATCATGTTCACGCCAAAAACAAAAGTTTATAATCAATCAATCCTCCAAAGTTAGTATAAAGTTCCGGCGCTACACTTCGGAATAAAAGCTTTTTTTTTTTGGATGGGAAATCATCAAATGACTTCTCCCGCTCTGGGCGGAGCGGGAGAGCGTGTCAGACTTTTACTGACTAAAACCCACCCGTGTTCCTTCAGTTGCCCATGTGCCAGGGTCACGGTATCTCTTTCGAACAATCACGCGACCCCGGCAGGCATCGGTCCTAGCAGACCCCTTCAGTGTTGCTGACATCTCTTTGAGGCGCGCGTGGAACACTACGCGCCGTCGACCCGAGCTTGGTCCTTACCGGGCGGCGAGCTACCCATTGCTCGCCACCCGCAAGCTCGCGCCTACGGTGGCCGGGAGTCCGCAATCGACTCCCGGCGCCCGGGGCGTCTCCTCCTGCGGCGGCTAGGGACGTGAGAGAGCAGAGACTGCCACTCCCTCACGCGCCCCGCTCGGATTAAAAGCTTCGAATCGGATTATTTTAATTGCTCAGGTTCATCGACATGATACTGATCTCGTAAATACAATAGCCGTGTATAGTAATTCATGGCTTATAATGCACTATCAATTTGCTCTTGAAGGCTTCAAGTTTTTGTTATAAAGATTTCACATTTGTCGTGAAGGATAATTTGGCAAAGGCAACTCAACTACCGTTACGAAATCTACTGTAAATGCCGCGTAGCCCGCTACGAGCATGCGCTACGTATATCGAAGCGGCTACGCGGCGTAGCAAATGTAGCCTATGAAGAACTGAAACGTGACTTTTATTGAACTGTAGTAATGTTAGTTTAGCAGATTAACTAATGATCTTTTTTTTTAAAATGAAATAAAGTCTCGTCAAACACATTGAAAAACCTTAAAATCTAACAAACAAGTTCAAACAACCTCGTTAGATGTTTTCTGTCTCTGAGAAATATGTTGGCAGTATTTTTAGGTTTAAAAAATATATTTTGATTAAAGGCGACTGAAACTTGAAAAGTATTTATGAAAATAAATTTACTCATATATTGACCGTGCCAATACGAAAGAAGCACAAGAACAGTCGCAAACTAGGCTTAAATTAACTTAAAAGTAAACGATCATCTAGAAAATACATCAAAGTGTACCTAACTCGATGTCTTCATCTGAAAACAAAAAGATTATATTTATTATAGACGAAGATCGTTCGTTTGAGGTGGTTTTTTTATTAAATATTGTAGTCTCGTGCTCTCGACTAACGGAATCCAATTTATTGTCAACAGTTTCAGTAAGTTTATTGGCAGCCCTTTCTGTACAATTAAGTTTTACGAACAGGAAGGAATTCCGTCTATTCAACGGGAAAGTAATAAAGTTCTAGTTCAAGTACGGAGTGTTTATATGTTGTGTGCCAGACTTGTATTCCTGATTTGATGTAGGTACTTTTTTTCAGCTTAAAAATAGTTTTTATGTTCTTACACACACACATACGAAAATTAACGAGTGAATACGCAAACATAACTTATTTCTAAGTCACCGTATTGTCACTTTGTGATGAACTGAAATCGAAATAACTCCACTACCCATCATTCTAACCATCATAGTATTTATGATGACAGTAATAACTCTTAATCGGTTCATAATCGAACTGATTTCAATCCGATGACTGCATAATCAGCCTTAATGGGTTCCACTGCTGGGGCACAAGCCTCCTTTCGGTGAGAGAGAGGCTGCCGTAACTCATCACGCGGGCCAGCGCGAGTTAGTAGATGTTACGTGTCTTCGAATTTTTTGAAATGCCGCGGCATTTCATGGTTTTGAACCGGCATGCCGGTTCAAAACGGTGAAGGAAAACATCGTGAGAAAACTGGCATGTCCTAGAATCGAAAAAAATTGAAGATATGTGACATTTATGCACCTGCACTGACCCAGCGAGGACTGTATTACGGGCCACTTCTCCTCACAGAGAGGATGCTTGTGTCCGAGCAGTTGGAACATAATAGGCTGCTGATATTTTTACTATACAAAAAAAACCGGCCAAGTGCGAGTCGGACTCGCGCACCGAGGGTTCCGTACAAACCTGTAGGTAAAGAAGTCAAAATTTAAAAAAATATTTTTCTTATATGATGTAACAAAAAATTTACGGTTTTCGCAATTTTTTCTTTATCAGTGCTACATGACGTTGCTTTGTACCAAATTTCGAAATTCTAGATCGATTAGAAGTACCCTTTAGGTTTTGATTCCCTTGCGAGTTTCGAAAATTTGCGAAAATTTGCGGCATAAACGACTATATCTTTTGATTGCGTTAGCTTAGAAGTTTTATTTTTTCACAGCTCCAAGAGAAAGTAGATTTGAGTATTTGATATAAATTTCAGCTTGATAGCTCCACGCGTTCCTGAGAAAAAGGGTCTTGACAGACGGACGGACGGACGGACGGACGGACGGACAACAAAGTGATCCTATAAGGGTTCCGCTTTTTCCTTTTTAGGTGCGGAACCCTAAAAAGGGCATTACATATTTATGCTCATGAATTTATGATCATACACATTTACACTTTGCATTCAAATGAATGAATAAAATAAAACATACCTGAATCAGTTTACGAATAACATTATATAAAATTAGCATTGTATTCTCACTAAAACGCTCGGTTGCACAGTAAACGCACATTCGAAAATTGAATTATTTGCTAAAAAGCAATCAAAATAAAGTGTGCTTCTTAAAATGTGTCAATGACAATGAAACGAACGAAATGCGTTATATCCCTGAACCTTTTGAGAAATATTATCACGAATGCGGTTTGGGTTCTGTAAAGAAAAGGAGTATTTACAAATGAGTTATGGGAAAGATTTTTTTTTTTTTGGGTGGAGCGGGAGGGCGTGTCCGACTTTTACTGACTAAAACCCACCCGTGTTCCTTCAGTTGCCCATGTGCCAGGGTCTTGGTGTCTCTATCGAACAAATCTTGCGACCCTGGCAGGATGGGAACGATTAAGATAAGATTAAGTAGAGATTACCTAGACCAGAAAGCTTAATAAGTATTACGAACAAAATTGTCGTGTTAAATCTGCTGTGATGGGTTTTAGGACACTTAAGTGTTTGGCATTTTGGGAAAACGTGTGGAAAAATGTTCATCCTTCCCTTTTTTTTTTTGTTTTATTTTTTTATGAATGTATTTATGGGTTTTTTGCCACCGACTTTCGAAATTAAAGTTATTTTTACTTTGTAGTGTTTTTAAGGAAGTCGGTTGTTTTTTTTTGTAATTTTTTTTTTATTTTTAAATTTTTAGTTGTGGTATTCACCCTGCACTAATTCCAAACAAACAATGCATATTTATGCGATAGCAGAAATTGCGGTTGATTTGCTGTCATTTTTTAAAGAGTTCCGGTGTCTGTCTCCCGAACTCATCATCAGATCTATATGAAAATTATATGGGACCATTTCGGAATAAACCCCTTTCGAACAAAAAAAGAATTTTGCAAATCCGTCCATATATGACGGAGTGATGGCCGAACATACATAAAAAAAAAATGAAAAAAAAAACATATAAACATCCGAATTGAGAACCTCCTCCTTTTTGAAGTCGGTTAAAAATAATCATTTATCGACAGGCCGACTGTGACAACGTAGCATAACCTTATCGATCGACCCGTGCAGCTATTATTACCACAGTCTAAAAATCATACAGTCGTCCGACGAAGACGTCTAGACAGGGCAATCGTGCGGGGTGTGAGGGGCGAGACGGGGGAAGGGCGCTCCCGAACTGCATACGCTACCGTGTTAGTAGTTCGGGATAAAACTTTCAGGGCTATCGTGTGTCACTTTATTTTTGTTTTAATTAATTAAAAATAATTTTATTAAAATGGTGCATACGACGTGTGCTGTGAAGGATTGCAAGTCGTCATCTTACATTAATAAAGAATTGCGATTTCATCAATTGCCGCGCATGGATGAAAGGTAAACAAATAAATAAAATATTGTTTATTTAATAGAAAGCCAACATGGCGGCGCGACGTGTAGCCGATATTTATTTATTGTGCGGCGGCCAAGATGGCGCCGACGAAAACTTGCAAATTTTTCGTCATGGGTATCATTTTCATGGGTTTAGAGGTCGCTAAAACCGACTATGGGGTCAAAATTAAAATCCAAGATGGCGCAACGAAAATTTGCAAATTTTTCGTCATGGGTGTCATTTTCAAGATTTACGAAATCCCTACAAATAAAAATGAGGTCAAGTGTCTTTCGCGGAAATGTCTATCGTGCAAGTGTACCTGACCCAGGATGGAGGACATTTTTTGAAAAAAAAAAAAAGTTATTCGTGTCAATTTTGTGATTTCTTGGGGTGAAGATTATGAAAATAACATCAATTTTCAAATCCAAGATGGCAGATATTTCTCTAAATGAAATTTAATTTAGAGAAATATCCGCCATCTTGGATTGTGACATGTGTTTTTTCTCAACCTCAATCTAGAATTGTATATTTTTGCGTGTCAGACCATAGACGAAGCACATTAATATAATAGTTCCTGTATTATAAATTTCAGATGCAAATTATGGTTAGGCAATAATGTTGATCTAAAATAAATTTAAAAAAGTTTACTTGAGACAACCCTAGCTCTTGCGACAATGCCTACACGTTGTCGGCATTTACAAGGAGATCAAAGGCGTCGTCCTACTGTAAGTTTTTATACTGTGTTATTACTAAGAATCGAGCCCCTTTCGTAAATACACACGGCTACATGTTCTATGTTATGGGGATTTGGTTTCCGCACTTAGTCCTTTGAGTGGACCATTGTACGTGGGCCATGGCGGCCGTCGGTGTTTACTCCAACCAGCCCACCTCCCTCCAGAAGTTTATTATGTCTCCTGGTCTGCTAAGAACGTCCGTGTATGATTTGGGTGTCCCAAGGGTCCTAATCTGGGTGACGCCTGTACATTCGAAGAGTACATGCGCAACGGTTTCCTCAGCCTCCATGCAGGCCCTGCACAGAGGGCTGTCCGTTATGCCTATTGTGTGAAAGTGCTTGTTTAGCGGGCAGTGTCCTGTGATGGTGCCCGTCATCAGACGCAGACCATCCCTCTCCAGGCGTAGCAGACGTCTGGTTAGCCTGCCATCCGGGGATGGCATAGCTTCCCTGGACTGCCTGCAGCCTGGTGCCGAGGTCCACCAGGTCTCCGCTTGTGTGTGGGTAAATTCCTGCAGCCACCTGCGTAGCTGGTTAAAGGGGATGGGCACGGTGGGCTCGGGGCCGCAGACTGACGCGCTGGATGCCTTTCTGGCCAGTTCGTCAGCAGCGTCGTTGCCTAGTGATCCACTGTGTCCTTTTATCCATTGCAGTGTCACTTTGTTGCGATTAGAAACTGTTACCCGTTCTAATGCGTTGTCACATTCTAGTGTAAGACTTGAGGTTATGGTTCGTTTTGCTAGGGATTGCAGGACTGAAGCGCTGTTGGAGAGTATACGTATATGAGTGTCCGCAACTCTTCTGGCTTCTATGGCATACGCCGCCTGTATAATGCCCACGCATTCCGCCTGGTAGACGGTGTTGAACATTCCCAGCGGGCTGGATATTTTTATGTTAAGGTCGTGTGAGAAAACTCCGACTCCGGTCCCAGAGGTGGTCTTTGAGCCATCAGTGTAGACTCTTAGCTCTTCCGGGCCCGAGTGGTCGTTTTGTTCTTCTGTGAGTATAACGTTGTAGTGCTTATGAAAGTAGTGTAGTTTCGGAGTTTTATCGCAGGGTGATGCCATCATTGGTTGTCGCTTGATCGCATCGTCCCTAATGCGTGAGTGCTTGACCCTCGAGTCATTGCTCAGGGTCCCTGCTATGTTCAGTCTTAGGGCAGCCAGGGCAGCCTCCTCCCGCACGGTTAGGTGTAGAGGTGGTAGCCCGAGCATTACCTGTAGGGCAGCGGTGGGTGTAGTTCTCATGCAGCTAGTGATGGCTACACAAACGAATCGTTGCACCTTTTCAAGGTCTTTTTGGGCTGTGCTCATGTCTGTTCTGGGCCACCAGACTATTGAGCCGTATGTGATGATTGGTCGAATAACTGTGGTGTATAGCCAGTGGGTGACTTTGGCACACACGGCTACATATTAAGGTATACATTTCCAGTTTAAGCTGACCTCACGTTATTCGGAAATCCTATACAATTTGAGATCAGTTGATACTGGAAATGCGTAGCTTAATATCTAGTCTAGTATAGGTAAATGCTCCCAGAAAACAAATGAAACTTTTGTTAATCCAGCTCGTAGTTTACCAGTGGCCATACCTCATCTAAAACCATAAAACTGTTAAAGCGTGAATAATTAACAAACATTCAAACCTCCAAACTTTCAGCGTTGGGAACTTACAGATTTAACTCAACCGTATAACAATGACAGGATAAATGCAGTGAATGCTAACAAAAGGGTTAAAGATAAATTACATGTAGACACAACGGGACGACAACAGAATATCTAATTAAACTTTCTTTGACTTGAAATTCAACACTCGGAGATTTCCCACGACTTTAACGGTTGCCACCAAAACCTCATTTAGGGAGTAGTTTTTTCCTGTTCTTAATCTAATAGATAGTGTTATAAAAGTAATGTAATTGCAAAGTCGTGATACTCGTGATTCGATAAACTAAGTAAAGGTGAAGGAAAATGCATTACTTTTGTGTTTATGTAGGATGTCGTTTAAGTGTGTCTTTTTTAGTGTGTTTTTGAGGGAACTAAAGCCAATGGTGGGGTATAAATGAACACATAAAATGCACACGCTTGGCTGCAAAACTACCCCTACCTCTCCACCCACTCTCCCTAATATTTTGGTAGTTCTTCCCCGGACGGGTGTTCATAGAGTTTCCTGTCCGTTCTGACCCATAAAGATTTACGTATTAATAAAATAAATTGACCTCGAGCTCATTCACAAAAAGCTACAACTAAAACGATAACCTACTACGTTTGATAGTTTAGCCGTCACAACAGATCACTCGACAGCAAATCACTTCAACGTTTTGATATAACTGAGCTTGTGTACAAACTAACGACGCCACTGTGAGGCCTAAAATATAATGTACCGAAACAGCCTACTTCAACGTGCCGTGCATGTACATTACATTAGTGGCTCAAAACAAACTACCCAAGTTTAAACGCTATGGCCAAGATGTTACGAGAAGGCTAATGATTTACTAATTGTCACTATAATTTAGTTAAATTGATCTCCAACTTGGTTCCGACGTACTATTTGTAAGTATAGAACTAAGTTGGTGAGATTGATGAAATATAAGCAACGCCTGACTTACTTAATGTTAAATTGTTTAACTTGTGATGTAGACTTATACAAAATATTTTTTGGTTTTGGGATACTGAAATTTTTATTGTGAAATATTTACATTTTATAAAGGCTAACAGACATCGAATAATATATTATATAAATAAACACTTAAAAGTACAACAATTACAAGTAAAAAAAATATTTCACAAAAGCATTCACAAGTAGTTATTTGGTACTTAGATACAATATTCATTAATGTTTACTTTAGGTGCTGAAACTGATACCCAAACTAAGTCAGAGCTTGGTTGTTGGGCGCAATTAATTCGCAACCTTTATTCTGGCTCTCTTCACTGCGGTAACACTTCTATTTTAGTAACAATTATCTGTTATCTACAACTTCTACATAAACGTAATATAACAATTGATTTAAGTCACCTTCAATTCTAACAAATCGAATTACTAAGATTGGATCACTAGACCCTTCCATGTTAAATCAAACATTGAGGACAAATTACCTTCCTCATCTCACAGAGACCATTGATACAAGTGCCTTCCGGTTTATTAGACACCCACATATCGATGGTGTATTTACTCTATCGGAGCCATTGTCAGCATCGATCTCTCGCTACAAGGAAAATGATGTTTGCAGCCACAAAGGTAAAGAAAAAAGACCAGCGACCATTTTTATTGTACTCTTAACAATGAAATTAACCTTCAAGATAAATTTCCACAAGTATTTTCTATCAGATAACCGCAACTACGAACTTTTACATCAGCTTCTCTTCATAAATACCTTTTTCCAAAGGGGCTCGTGGCTAAATAATACTAGCCGCACGGGTCGATCGAAAGTTAAGCTATGCTATCCGCAGTCAGTTCACGGATGCGTGACCATCCATTACATAAAGAGAGTCCCGACTGCCATTCGTAAATCTTTGACAGTCGTTACAGGTAGTCAGAAGCACAAGCCTGTCAACCTATTTTACCGAGGTGTTATCGTGTTACCCAGTAACTGGGTTTTAAAGTACAGATAGGCAGTTGCTGTGTCTACAATATTGGTAATTAGTATGTTTATTAATTTTTAAATTAATTCAAAAGGATGTATCAACATAGAAACTTTTATAAATTGTACCGGAAACAGCAATATTTAAAATAATATCAAAAGGAAGTAACAACATAGAAACTTTCATAAATTGAACCGGAAACAGTAATTTTTAAATTAATTCAAAAGGAAGGAAGTAACAACAGACACTTTTTAAATTCTACCGGAAATAGTATTAATTAAATAAATAACATGGAAGTCATATTGAGTACAAAATAATCAATACCAAGCTTATCATAAAAATCAAATAATGGTTTGGCGCCCATACGGCCATTCTGATCCAGCGCGCTCTCTGCGCTGTAAAACATTTAACATAAAAACGGCTTCGCCCAGCTTGAGCTTAGCCAAAAAAAAAATACACGGCATCACCCGCCTTGGATCTAGCCATATCACATGACATCACCCGCCTGGGATATAGCCCCATAACTCGGCATCACCCGCCTTGGATCTAGCCATATCACATGACATCACCCGCCTGGGATATAGCCCCCTAACTCGGCATCACCCGCCTTGGATCTAGCCATATTTCATGGCATCACCCGCCTGGGATATAGCCCTAAGACCAGGAAAAAGGATACACATGGTGGCCAGCCAGTGTAATAAGGGAGGAAGGTGGAGTAGCTATTCTTTACGTCCGGCACCACACGATACAAAAAAAAAAGATCAAAATACCATACAAAAAAAAGCAGTCTGTCACTGTAACAATTTTAATTCGGGCTGACCAGGTTGGACACTACGGTCTGACATGTAAACGCATGTAAGAAAGATAGCTGAAAATCATTTAGTGATATTGACATTGTGACACACAATATATAATGCCAATAATCGTATTACCCAGTAACTGGGTTGTGGAGATCAGATAGACAGTCGCCCCATGTAATATACTGGTATTCTGTTGAATCCGGTTAGACTGGATGTCGACCCAGACATAGTTGGAAACGGCTAGGCGGATTATGATGATGATATAATTCTAAGTACCGTGTGGTGGCGGACGTAAAGAATAACACCACCCCATTTCTTCCCGTGGGTGTCGTAAAAGGCGACTAAGGGACTTACTAAAGAATGGGCAGCAGCGTTCTCTGTGCATTTTACCACCATACTGCGATCGCCAACCCGCCTGCCAAGCGTGGCGATTATGGCAAAGCCCCCCAAACTGGGGGAGGCCTAAGTCCAGCAGTGGACGTCTTACGGCTGAAATGATGATGATGATGATGATAATTCTACAATAATAATGCCCGATCATATTTGTTTACTTGAGTTCTTAGAAAAGCTTTTCTATCAATACTTCTCTTACAAAACTTTAAAAGGTTTAAATCCTTATTTAATCCGGTTAGGTAGATATTAGTCTCGCTTGGCCAAATTGATAAACGATTTTGACTTCAAAACCTCGAAAAGATGTTGTTTATCCTTCGAAATCTGAGCGCAAAAGTACATTTTACCGGCTAGCGTGGAAAGTTTTTTTTTTTATTCGAACCATTCTATTCCTTCATTTTTTAAACCACCAACCAGTCCACAGAAAATGCATTAAAACTTTTTTTATGTCAGTGCGCCAACCTCAGTTTTAGAATAATAGCACTGGCCAGCATGACGATTACATGAAAAAAAAACTTTTAAAATTTTCTTCTCTATTCAATTTATTTTGCATCATTTTGGTTTGTTTTTTGATAACATCGTAAGAAATCATAAAATATAAGTGAGTGCAGCAGCGACGAAGATATAAATTTCACATCTGAGTTAGTGCAAGCGGTAAATAATGCCGAATTAAGTTTTCTTCCGGGAAAATCGCGCGGTAAGTAAATCGCGCGGTAATAAAGCGTACAATTTATTTAACGCATGAAAACATTCTAAAACTTACAAACATACTTTGATTCTTCAAACCGCTAAAAAAAATTACAAATTGCCTGCTGCTTACCTGCTTTAAAAAAATAACAAATTCTACAAGACCTACTTTTAAATTACAGCCCACATTTTAATGGTGGTCATTAAAATGTGGGCCAACGCTTGTCTGGACCAAAATTGCGTAGAAAATGAGACGTTAACAAGGTTTCAAAAATGAGTGATGTGGTTTCTTTTGACACTCCTAATGGAACGTAATGCCTAGATGCTTTTAGATAGGACTGAATTCTTCTTATTACTAGGTGGCCCCTCTGTATAGTTGTGCTGACATACGTATATTTCATAATGTTAAGAATGGCCGTCCTGAATAATAAACATAGTACTTTACTACTAACTGCCATTTAGCCGAGACCCTTGGTGGTCATGACAAGTTAAGAAAATAGTTCGAAAAATCGTTAATTTCTATCACTTACAAAATGTTGGTTTACGTTACAAAAACTTACATTTGCAGTTGTATAATTTACCGTGACGTATATCAATGAATGGGAGAAGAAGTATTTCAACTGCATTGTTATATTTGTTTTTGGAATAAATTTATCCCAACTACATACACCACTCTTCATTGCGCGTGGTCCGACACGCAATTATCTGGTATTTTTTTATCCAGTGACGAAAGGAATTTCTCTAGAAGTCGTCAGTCTTTAGGCAGGATACGCTTCTTTCTAAAGATCACTCAGCAATTGATTAGCTATTAGGTATTCAGATTGAATCGTGCTCAAAATATCTACAAAGTCTGTATGTGACTGGCGTAAATAGGAAGAATTAGGTAAAAAAGAGATGAAAAGATCACGGCGGTTCTAAAAACGTGTCGACGATAACTACTGAAAAAACGGAATCTTACGTCTGCAACGACAGAAAAGCACAAAGCTTGCGTATTTGTACCAAAAAAAATGTTATAACTCGGAAATGCTAACTACTTGAAGTATCAACCTGTATTTCCAATAACAACAACAGGATGAGCCATTACAGTAGGCAATTATTCAAGTTCCCTTCTATTTTCGACGCTATTATCGTTAATGTAAATTCACTTTTTTCTAATTAGTTCTCTTGACTGCTTTTCTGTGTTGTGTCCAAAGCCAAGGAAATTATTTTTTGATTTTGTAGTATAAAGTTGTTGATAAAAGCTCAGCACTATACCAGGGATATACATAATAACGATCCCAGTGCATGAAATATGTAAAGTTGGTAGTCACCAAAGTAATCAATAAATTGTCCATTCAAGTCACAACAGTATTACTTTGACAGTTCACTTTGACAGTATGAAATCGATATAACATAGCAAATTGACGTACACACTACGGCAATTCTATAAATAAATAATACTTCTGACCGTATATGAAGGTTTGTGAACCAATCAATTTTAATAAAAACAATTTTTATTTTTATAATAGTATTTTAAACCTATTTATTACTGATGTACACTAGTGTTTAAGTTGAGTTTCTATGTAATCATTAACAAATTGGAATTTACAATCTGGAAAATCAATGATTTAATAATATTATTTTACACATTTACATACATACGACAGGTAACAAAGGTTAACGACATATAAGCTCCTTCCTGTTTAAGTTAGAAGCGCGAAGCTTTAATACTTATTTACTTACTAAAACTTCAGTACTCCCTTGTTATCGTAACCATTATAATAATATCTCTATGTAACTTAGATTATCTTAGACACTTTGTTATTACAACTTTAATTAAATTGTACTGACAGCTATCGATTTTCCAAAGGTGAACCACATACCTCCTTACAGGTTATGGATTGATTCCCCTTTGCTGTGGTATTTGTAATTTTGTTTGCGTGGTACACAGTTTTACTAAGTAGTCTGTACTTCTACAAAGCTTAGGGTTAAGTAATAATTGCCCCCAAGTCAAACAATAAGGTACAACTACGCTTGCCGCGGTTGATTCAAGACTTGAAGACCATCTTTACACTCCAACCCCCTCCGTGCCGTGGAAAGCACGTGAAGCCGTTGATCCCGGCTGTCATTAATTGTTTGTTAGACAATCCTAGCGGGTTGTCAGAAGCTCGAAAGTCTAACAACGTATCTTACCAAAGAGTAAGGAGCCCAGTAACTGGGTGGTAGAGGTCAGTCGCTCCATGTAAAATACTAGTACTGTACTGGCATCTGGTTAGACTGGAAGCCGACCTCACCAAAGCCACACAGTTCCACAGTTTCAAAATAAAGTATGCATATTGTAGGTATTTATTCAAAAAAATCTATTCTTAATATTATAAAGCTGAAGAGTTTGTTTGTTTGGTTGAAAGCGGTAATCTCAGGAACTACAAGTCCGAATTGAATAATTGTTTTTTGTGTTAGATATCCTTTTTATTAGGAAAGGTTATAAGCTATATCACATCATGCTACAATCAATAGGAGCGGAGCAGCAACGAAAAGTAGACGAAAACTTCCAGGCAATTCGATGCGACGGGAAGGGTCAGGGGAGCAGGGAGCAAAAATTTGACGCGGACGAAGTCGCGGGCAGAAGCTAGTCTAAAATAAACTGGGTAGTGACATTTTTCCACACGCTTTTCCAAAATGCCAAACACTTAAGTGTCCTGAAACCAATTACAGCGTATTTAACACGACAATTTTTGTTCGAAATACCCATTTAGCTTTCTGGTCTCGGAAATCTCTACTTAATCTAATCTTAATCGTTTCCATAGCTCATTTGTAAGTACGCCTTTCTTTATAGAACACAAACCATATTCGTGACAATTACTTAACATTTCTCGAAATTGTTAGGAACACGACGCATTTCGTTCGTTTCATTGTCACTGAGACATTTTCAGAACCACTCTTTATTTTTATTAAATCGTCTAACGCAGCTTTTATTGTGCCACCGAGCATTGTAATGAAAATACAGTGCTAATTTTGATAATGTTATTCGTTTTTTTTCTTCATTCATTTGAATACAAAAATTTAAATCTGTGTGATCATAAATTCATGAGCATAAATATGTAATGCACTTTTCATCAGCCTATTACTCGTATGTTCCAACAGTTGGGACACAGGCCTCTTTGTGAGGGGAAGTAGCTCGTAATCCACCATGCGGGCTCTTTGCGGGTTGGTAGATAGCACATGTTTTTGGTTCTAGGCCATCCTGGTTTTCTCACGATGTTTTCCTTCATCGTTTTGAGAGCAGTGGTGATGAAATAAATAACACAAAGGAAGCCTGCTTGGATTTAAATGCCTATAACTGCCACTGGGTATCACTGCACACTTGTTTGTATAGGTAGGTACTGTTTTCACTTATGCGGTTGATGGTTAACTGTTAACTAATACTGTATGTTAAAAGGCTATTCAAACATAAATATAACGGCGCAGCAAATGGCGCCCTCTAGTTTTGTTAAGAAATTACTGGAATCACCGATAAGGTCGGTTAAGAATGACACTGGTGACAGTCACTCTAGCAGAGCGGTGCACAGGCTATGTTTGTGTGGCGGCTGTCTTCTGATGACAGATGATGTTGGGGGGCCGCTGTCGTACCACGTTCACGACGAGCTGCGTTATTCCGGCACATTGCTAATGATATTGAAGCTACTGAGCTGGCAATACGATAAACACTGGTAAAGGCTATCCTGTGCCGTTAAATATTTATTACGTTTGCCAGATTTTTAAAACAAGACGGCCCCTTACCAGAACAGATTGAGGACCCGCAATACTCATCGATATAACGAGTTTCTTCAACTGTCATTTATTATTTCACCCCATAAAACGATCCTATTTCAATATACTCTGTAAAAAAAAAAAATGTACGAATAACTGTATGTACTCACAGCAAAGATACTAGTTACCAAAAATCTTTTACTGGTTTCTCAATTTCAATCGAATTAAAGCCGTGTTTACTCACGATGAGTTTCCCGACCATCGTTTTGCGTATTTACCCGTAAATTTATGTAATAGGTTGGGGAAAAAGTTTCTTCGCATTTTTTAAGAAAATTCAAAACATTTTTTAATAAAGTTTATTTACATTAAACTAAAGTATGTAGGTACCATTTTGTTCGATAACTTTTTGCCATCTTGTAGGTAGGGACATGATCCCATTGCTATAGAAATATTGGGACTTCTGGTCAAAATACCGCGACAAGTGGTTTTGGCAGTCCTCTCGTGATGTTAACCTGACACTGCCTGAAGAGACCGAAACAGGTGGAAATCTGAAGGTGCAAGGTCAGGACTATACGGCGGATGCATTAACACCTCCCAGCCGAACTCTCTTAATTTTTGTTGGGTGGCTAAAGATATGTGAGGTCTAGCGTTATCATGATGAAAAATCACATATGTCTACGTTGGTGAAGGTACATAAAAAAATAAATTTATTAGTAATTTCTACACGGGCAAGGTCATTTTAAAGTTGGACATAGAACATATAGATACTCCGTATAGTGCTTCATTATTTTTCCTTTGAATAGACAGCATTTCTTCCTCTACGTAAAACTTAAGTTTACAGAAAGGGCCACCAACAAACTTAGTTTGAAACTGTTGAAAATAAATTGAATTCCGTTAGTTGAGAGCACGAGAATCCAATATTTACTATAAAACGTCTCTCGAACAAACGATCTTCGTCTATCATAATATAAACAATTTAGTTTTTAGATGAAGACGTCGAGTTACGTACTTTCGTCGACTTTGATGTATTATTTAGATTATAGTTTGCCTTTAAGTTAATGTACCGTGTGGTGCCGGACGTAAAGAATAACACCACCCCATTTCTTCCCGTGGGTGTCGTAAAAGGCGACTAAGGGACTTACTAGAGAATGGGCAGCAGCGTTCTCTATGCAATTTACCACCATACTGCGATCGCCAACCCGCCTGCCAAGCGTGGTGATTATGGCAAAGCCCCCCCAATTGGGGGAGGCCTAAGTCCAGCAGTGGACGTCTTACGGCTGAAATGATGATGATGATGAAGTTAATTTAAGCCTAGTCTGCGTTGATTTTTTGCTTCGTTCGTATCGGCACAATCAATATGTGAATAGGTCTTGTTAGTAAGACAGCCAGGGGATCCGAATGTGCTTTATTTTCGGGGAAACGTCGGGTAGTCCTTGAAATTCATTTTTTACGTTTTATGTAATTTGCAGGTTAGTGTCAGGATGTATGATGAACGAAATATGATTCGAAACCGTAACAAGTCTATATATTTATAGAATTGTAATTATTATTAAAAAACTGAAAAAGATAAAGCCAAAATCCTTAATTTAGATATTATGAAAATACTTCTCTAAGTTAAATTTTATAGGAATAAGAAAAAGTAGTAATAAAATAAAAATACAATTGTTAAAGATCCATGAATAAAAAAATAAAAATAAAACTTTATTTCTACAACTTATGTAAACAACAATATAATTATAGGAAGTACCTTTTAAGCAAAGCATTGCTTGTATTAGGTACTACCACTCTACTGCTTTAAATTATCTTTACATAAGTGAGGAATTAAACAATTACAATAAATTCAATACAATATTAAAATAATAAAATTAAATCTAAAAGCAAAATTAAAATTACATTCAAAATTACTATAAGACGAAATCAAATTAATTTTTAGATCAACATTAGAATAATTTATCACAAAATCAAAAACAAATTCAATCAAAATGAATGACAGCCGGAAACACCGGCTAATATTGCTTTCCGAGGAAAGGAAACAAAGACACTATTGACATTGTAAAATGCTAGTTTATGTGATCATTAAAATACTTTCCATCAGATACGACCGTGACGCCGTCGACGAACACGGAAACTTTATAAATGTTTTCCAAGTTCCCCTGTCCCTTTAATCAAAATATATTTTCTAAAGTTAAAAATACTGGGAACATATTTAGTAGAGACAGAAAATATCTAACGAGGTTGTTTGAACTTGTTAGTAAAATAGTTTTTAAAGTTTTTCAGTATGTTTGACGAGACTTGATTTTATTGTAAAACACATCGTTAGTTAAGCTGCTATACTACCACTGCTACAATTCAATAAAAGTCATCTTTGCTTTACTTCGTGGGCTGGCCACGCTGAGTTGAGTTACGGACCAACCTCATAACTCAATTTATAATCCAGTTGAGTCGCCAGCCCTCACTAAAGAGCGATGCACACAAGGGAACTTGTTTATTACTGTTCAATCTACAATGAACTCAGCCTATCACAGCCCACTGCTGGACATAGGTTTCTCCCAGTATGCATCACAAAACCTTGTCCTCCACCTTCCACATCCGAATTGTGTCAGCTACCTTTTTAAGGTTGTCGGTCGTTAATTACTGCTGCACGCGTAGCATGACCACCATAGAAAGAACTTTGTCTATTCTTGGTAGAATAGAGATAGAATTGTCATGCTACGCCAGCATAAAACGGTACAAATCTATCTACAATCTTTAATCTGTCTTTAATCATTCTACAATCTGTAATTTTGTTTATTCTTGCGTCGACAAAACCCATTTCTACGGTGGTCATGCTACGCATGCAGTCATTGGTAAACTGACATTGCAATATTGAATTTATCTAAGAACTCTCTTCTGCTGAATAGATTCCGCTTCAAGCTGGTTTACTTTTGTACCTGTGTATATTTGTTGTCCTTTAGGTGGACTGGGTCTTCTAAACTTTCAGCTTTTAGTGTTGCAGTCGCTTCCTCTTATTGAATTAAAGCGAATCCTTTGACAAAACGGTGCAGTGTCCCTAAGTCACACAGTTGATGAACCCATTTATACCGAAGCCGTGTTCAGCGTGGCCACCTACTGGGCTCAAGTAATCTAGCTGACTAGACGAATGCTTTGTCATCGTTCCGAAAAGAAGAAGAGGACCCATATAGGGATAATCAATTAAGTATGGAGCGTGTCACTGCGAAAATGAATCAGAAATTATTTGGTATTCACGAGAGTACCAAGGTTACCGACATTGTCGGAAGGACTTATAGAGTACCGGTTCAGTTAGGTGTGCCTCAAGGCTCTATACTCGGCCCATTCTTGTTCTTAGTGTATATCAATGACTTACCATTCTTTTTAAAGGGTATTTGTGACGTTGTTCTGTTTGCAGATGATACATCTCTTATTTTTAAAGTAGACAGGAACAGACCAGATTTTGACGACGTGAACTGTGCACTCTCGATGGTTACCGATTGGTTTACGGCAAATAACCTAGTTCTCAATGCCAAGAAAACCAAATGTGTAAAGTTCGCCTTACCGAATGTTAGAAATCTAGGTCCCAACATCGTCTTAGATAAAGAGGTGCTTAAAACTGTAGACTCGGCAGTTTTTCTGGGCATAACAGTGGATGGCAAACTTCAGTGGGGCCCACATATTTCAAGCCTAGCGGGAAGGCTCAGTTCAGCTGCCTACGCCGTCAGAAAAGTAAGACAATATACTGACGTTGATACAGCTCGGTTAGTCTATTTTAGTTATTTCCACAGCGTTATGTCTTACGGTATTCTACTGTGGGGTACTGCAGCTGATATTCAAAATATTTTTGTCCTTCAGAAACGAGCTGTTCGAGCAATTTACCAGCTAGGTGCCAGAGTTTCCCTAAGGGACTTTTTTAAAGATATTGGTATTCTTACGGTGTCATCACAATTCATTTTCGCCAACATCTTATATATTAGGCAAAATATACACTTATTCGCTAAAAACAGTGATATTCACACTGTTAACACTAGAAGTAAGGACAAACTACGTGTTCCCTTTCACCGGCTTCATAAGGTGCATAACTCATTTGTTGGGCTTGGTATAACATTTTACAACAAGCTACCACCTTCTTTACTAGAATTACCTTTTAATGCGTTTAAAGCTCAAGTAAAATCCAACCTTTGTCAAAAGGCGTACTATTCCATCAACGATTATTTAAATGATAAGAATAGTTGGTCGCTGTGATTAACTCAAGACAATGTTTATGTTCTTTCTCCAGTATTAGCGTACCTAGTGATAGGTTCATTATAATTGTTTCCTTATTTTTTTCCTGTTTATGCCAATTTTATTTTATTAGTATTGCATAATGTGGTTAGCTAGCGACCTCGACAAGTAATCATTCAATTCTTGCTTGAGCAACCGGCAGCAAGTTCGTCATGCTCCCTTAGATGTCAATGCTTGCGGTAGCGTCGGGGGTCGGGTTGCCCCCTTCCCTCAAATATGGCGAGGGGGGCAATGGCTGATCTTTGCGTTATGCTCGTGAACGGGTGCTGCTTGTGGTGACTGGTCGTCTTGCTGACTTTGATGTTGATATTATTATTAATATTACTTACCTGTTTAATTTATTTTACGTCGATGGTCCTAGTTTATCATTTGTGGCCTCGAGTTGTAACTCAGGTCGTAACTAAGCTATGTGAACATTCAGCATTGCATATGTAAGCTGTCACGCCCTTTATGCCAGTTTTTTATTTTTGCAGCCATGTTTCTATATACATATTTTTTTTGCTTATGCTTGAGTATAGTTTTCATTTTATTTGTTGGTATATTGGGTTGGCTAGCTGGCATATAGCAAATCATTTAATTTAATTTGTGTCTCTTAATGTTTTACTATATATCATTGTATAGAATCAAGTTCTTCTAACTGGACAGACAGCTGTGCTGCTGGGGAGTTTGTTGGCCACTTCTTCTTCCCAGCTAAAGCACTAGGAAGTGCGCGACGGGTGGGCGTTTTGGGGGGACTGTCTTTTGTAATTTTGACGTTCGAAAAGTGCTGATCCTCAGCCTAATTTGAATAAATGACTTTTGATTTTGATTTTGATTTTGAGTAGTGGGTAAGGAACATTATTTTACTTAGTAAGGTGTCGTTTGTTGTTGTTGGGTAGGGCACATTGCTCGCAGAATAGTTGGACGATGGGGCCGAAAGTTTTTGGAGTGGCGACCGCGTACCGGAAGACGTCGAGTTGGAAGACCTCCCACAAGATGGTCCGATGACCTTGTGAAGGCCGCAGGAATCCTCTGGATACGGGAAGCACAAAACCGGTCTAAGTGGCAAAGCTTGGGGGAGGTCTATGTACAGCAGTGGCCTATTCTTGTAACTAAAAACGTTCAAAATCAAGTTGCAGTCTCATCTAAGCGACAATCAAATGTCAAAAAATTGTCAAAGTGTATGGAAACTCAGAGTACCGTGAGAGTACCGTGAAGTACCGTGTGGTGCCGGACGTAAAGAATAACACCACCCCATTTCTACCCGTGGGTGTCGTAAAAGGCGACTAAGGGACTTACTAGAGAATGGGCAGCAGCGTTCTCTATGCATTTTACCACCATGCTGCGATCGCCAAGCCGCCTGCCAAGCGTGGCGATTATGGCAAAGCCCCCCAAATTGGGGGAGGCCTAAGTCCAGCAGTGGACGTCTTACGGCTGAAACGATGATGATGGGAACTCGAGGTAATTTTAACAGATTGAAGACTATGAACGTTCTTAAAATCACGAGAACTGACCCTCTGACTGTAAACGATGATGCGGTCGACAAAGTGCATACTCAACTAGAAGTAGCATACGCATTTTTTACACCATAAAATGATTTTAATGAACTAAGAGGACCATTTTCAATTAATTTTTCATTATTATTTCACTAAATTTCATCGCAGAAAAATAATCCGAGTCCAATATCTTCAGAACACTCACACAGTAATAAGCAGGTGTGAATTTACAAATGTCAAGGCTGTCCGTAAAAAGGTTTACTGGGTCGGGCAATGTTGGTGCTAGTATATTTGACGAATTATGTAAAGCCTGTTTTAAGGGTTGTATTTGTATTCTTTTAGAAGAAAGTGTTACTTCAAACTTCTTACTTGTGTATTGTATCAAATAACTTTTTCACTCACTTAGCCAGCGTAACTTTACCTTGAAATAAAATTGAGTGTTTTTTACGAAGTAACACACGCTTTACTTGTGGGAACCAAGAGTGAATGTGTGCGTAAAGACGAATTGTGTCAGCACATACTCACACCCACGCGTAAACCAATTTTGGGCTGTACCAATAGTTCTTGCGCTTACACACACATTCAAAGCATGTTTGAATACGTATGAACTACAAGTAAAGCGCACATCGCTTCGTAAGATAAAAATATTATACACAACTCCGCAACAAACTTAAAACATAAGAAGATATTACATCTTCTTATGTTTTAAGTTTGTTGCGGAGTTTCATCTCAGAGCCAGACGCTATGACGCCCGTGTTTCCTACATGGGCATCATGTTGTTTCAAAAACAAAATATACGTAATACTTGTATTCTGATACTTTTAAAATTCGATCAAAAAAATAAAAATCATTAAAAATAATATATCCTCCTGTCATTCTTCCTCGACGACACGACAATAAATTATATTTTGCATGGACAACACTTCACCTCGGCATTTCCGGTGGCAGTGCAGAGGTCGCAATGACTGCATAAGAACCTCTCTATTCAATAATGAACATTATAAACAGTCAAAGGAAAATTGACTGTAATCACTACATTCGATAGGCAGATCTTTAGTAATCATAACTGGTATATAAAAGTTGTTATTATCGAATAGAAGGACCTTATTACAGCCCGCTTCGTATTTACGTCGCTTGAGAAGTGTCCATCCTAAAAGACATAATGCACTACGCAATATTCAGTGACTCTTTTCTTAAATAAGGATGGTGTTATAAGAGTAAAGGAAGAAGGCTTCCTATCAAAAAACTCGTCACCTAAATTATCGGGCCATAAATATCGTGTAGTCCAATAGGGGTAAGCTGTGCGACTTGGAAAAATGCGAATCATTCTTGTCGCGGTGCAACATTCGAAATAAATCGTTGAATAGAAGACCTTTATATTCCCTAAGTCGATTTCCACTATGTCGATTAAAAGCAATACCAGCACCTCATCAATTTCAATTTTCATTTTTGCGCGGTAGTTATATGAAAATGGTATAACTGTGCAAACATTTTCATAATAAAAACAACGTTAATATTAGCACAAGACATTTGATTAAAAAATGTTCAGGACTAATATTTTTCACGAGAATAATTTTCATCGGATTTGACCTCAAGCTGTCCTTACTTTAAGGATTAATGGTAGTTGTTTTAGTAACAAAACAAAATGGTTTACTTTACTCTCAACAAGTCAAGATTATTATAGCAAAATACCAATGTTTGGCCTACTTAAAGTTTAAAATGGAGGAATCTGAAAGGATATTCAAGTTTGGAAACTTACCCGTTTAAACACATTAGGACAGAAGTTTGTAAGACTAGCTGTTCTCTGCGGTTTTACCCGCATAAGTTCCCCATTAGTATACCTGGATAAAAGTATGATAAGGTGACCTATGAGTCTACTCATGTGCCCAATTTCATCCAAATCCGTTAAAGCCTTTTTGCGTGAAAGTGTAACAGAAAAACATAGAAACTACAAAAAATCAAATCTTTTCTTCACATAGGTAATGTTAGGTAAGAAAACAATACGTAGATGGAGATGAACAAGAAAAGGTATGTGATATGTATAATCGGTAATTTTCGTGTTTCCGAATTAGCACGAACGACTTGCCTCAGAGTAACCATCACACATGCAAACATTTTAGTATTGTGCTGCCGTACTTCATGGTGTGCACAGTGCACATATCATTGCGCGTTTATCATCATCTGCTTCATCATATGCCTAGCCGTTTCCCAACTATGTTGGAGTCGGCTGCCAGTCGAACCGAATGCAGTTGAATAACAGTATTTAACATTGAGACTGCCTGTTTGACCGTTATAACTCAGTTTCTGAGGAACACGATACTCCGTAGTATTTTCGGGATTCTGACGACTCTTAACGACTGTCGAAGATCCACAAATGACATGGCAGCCGAGACCAATGGTGTGATGTGCTTTCCGAGGCACGGAAAACACTTTACTTATGTTATTGTGGCCATTAAGTTTTTGTCGTAGGTTTCTTTTATAGTTTTGCTTGGTACATACCTAAATGGCAATAAACATATTCAATCTGATTTCTATTTTTATCCAAAAACCTCTAGAATATGATTTTGTTGTTAATGTGTGTGGCGTCTTAAGATACCCATAGAAATTAGTCTGTTTTTTGAACAAGGATCTAACTATAGTCTCCAGAGCGAGTGCACTGAAAAGGAACGCTCAACGCAAAAAAATAATAATTGCCAATCGACTCTAATTAACTTTATTTCGGTGAACACCATGGCGGTGGCTATATAACTATAACTATCATTGTGATTTATTTTAAAAGTCTAAGTCTGGTACCATACAAGGATGTTTTTCGTGAATTCTCAATAAATCATATCAGTTCACTGCTGGACATAGGCTCTCCAATTCTGCGCCACAACACACATTCCTCCGCCTTCCGCATCCAAACTGTCACAGCCAACTTTTTTAGGTCGTCGGTCTATCTAGTTGGGGGCGTCCCAATACGATAATAGAAATCTGTCTAGCCTATGATTTAGGATAACCTTCAAAACGCTTAGCACTTACCGCAAACATTTCCATACATTACAAAACCGATGAGTTTGGTTCCATATCGATTAAAGATTTGACGAGTGCTTAATTGCAGAAACGTAATCGAGTAGACATCGAAGACAGGCAATGCTAATAAGTTAGTTTAAAGGCTTTGGCGTAGGCAGTTGTGTCAGATTGGTTTAGTCTAAGTAATTAGAACTACATTAAGACCTAGACTGATTTATGGTCTACCAAGGGTACCATTTGTTTATTGAGTTGTAAGTTGTTGTAGTAGTAGGACTCTTCGGGATCTCATTGTTTCTGATTCTGTGCTACATATAATATCGGTTCGTATTCGTTTCACTGTAAGGCAAAGGCTTCGTCTCATGAAGAGAAAGATCGAAGTTTGATCAACGTGGTTGCTGCTCTCTGCGTGTTTGCGAGTACTATTCACACAAGTGCTATTTTCTGCGTAAGTCACTGATAAGCAAGATAAACTTGAAAGATGATATACATAGTCCGGTTCGACATAGATGACGACGAATGACTGCAAATGACATGTCTAGCAACACAATACCTTACCATTATGGTGTGGGAGTAGGCTATTTATACGTCATGTAGTATGAACCTACGTACGTAGAAACTCAATGTTAGTGTGCGTAGTATATTGTAGTCGAACACTTCGTTGTTTCAGGTATGTTTAGTTATGAAGGTTTGTGGCTAAACATCCGCACTATACATACAGATGATGCGACATAAGCCCTCACTAATAATAATAATAATAATAATAATAATCTTTATTGACATAGAAGTATGTTACATTATTATATGGAAACCCTGACTCCTGCGCTAGGTTGTAACCTGTGTTACAGGAATCAGTGTCTTCTCCCAGTAGTTTTACACAAAAATTATGCAATAAGATTTAAACAGTTTTACATCACACAATATCTGCTTAAGGCGTATAAATGTATGTGTGTGTGTGTTTGTGTGTGTGTGTTTGTGTGTGTGTGTGTGAGGGTGTGTGTGTGTGTGTGTGTGCGTGTGTATGTATGTGTGTGTGGTGCGGTGTGTGTGTGTGTGTGTGAGTATGGTGGGTATCGTGGTATTTATATATTTATCTTGCATGTTTATAATGGGAAGCGCTAATTGCAGGGTTTATGTTATTAAGTTTTCTGTCTGTATGTAATCTAGTGTTTGTAGAAAGGTGTTTATTTTCTTTTTAATTTCATTTTTGGGAAATGGGTTGATATCTAGGGTCTTGTTTACCTTATTGTAGATATGCGTAGCAAGAAAAAGATGTTGCCTTCTAGCTGAGGCAGTCTTACATTTGACGTATTTACAAACATTAGTGACTGTTCGTTTACTTTTGTAACTATTGTTTATAGGTGTGATTAGGTGTTGCTTCAATGTGATATTGAGAACATATAGCTGTCTTACTGTGAGCACTGTACAATTTTGGTACAAAGTTACGGTCGGGAAACGGTATGGTTTGAAGGTCATGACTTTGAGCAATGATCTTTGAGCTCTTTCAAGGTGGATCATAATTGTTTTACAGGCTCCTCCCCACACCGTAATACAGTAACCAATTATCGATTGGGCTAAAGAGAAGTATAAAGTGCGAAGAAGATCAAAATCAGCCACAAGTCGAAGTTTCTTAAAGGCCCAAATAAGTTTCCTCACTCTGGAGGCAGTTAATTCGACTTGAGGCCGCCAGCTCAATTTTTCGTCCAGTACTACACCTAAGTATTTTATGTTTGTTGTTTGTGATATTGTAAGACATGCACACTGGAGCCTATTTCCAGCAAAGTTGCAAGAATGTACCTTTAGGGTTACTGCTACTGGTTTGGTATTGGCAAACCTGAACTGCAAGTATGAAGTTTTGGCAATGTTAAGGGTAAGTAAGTTTTCTTCCAGCCAGTTACTGACTTTACAAAGTCCCAGCTCAGCCACACGCTGCGCCTCCTCCCAAGTCTCTCCATGAAATATGAGCGCGGTGTCATCAGCGTAGCTAAATATTCTACCCTTAAAAAGTTGTTGCTGACACAGATCGTTTACATATACCAGGAAGAGACTCGGGGAGAGGGCACTGCCCTGCGGCACACCACAGGTAACGTCTGCTTCGCTACTGACGATTCCACCTATCTTTACCCTTTGTGTCCTATCACTCAGAAACTCCGTAAATATACTGAGAGCTTCTCCCCGGATTCCTATGTGGGCTAGTTTAGTCACAAGAGTGGGAACAGAGACGGTGTCAAAGGCCTTGGCTAGGTCGAGAAAAACTCCTATGCATTTCTGTTTAGCATCGACCTTTTCAGCAACGTGATCAACTAGTTGACCAACAGCCTCTTCTGTGCTTTTCCCAGACCTAAAACCTCACTGTAGGTACCTACTCATTTTTAGCAGCATTAGTAAAAGAAAGAAAAAACAAATGAATATCTATTCATAACATTACATCCCTGAAAAATATTCTTCCAGTGTCGAATCGGTTTTGGTGAAATAGCAAAAGTAATTCCATGGTATGGCATCGTACATTTATGAGAAAGTAAAACCTACTAACATACGAGTAGTCTCACAAGAGACTACTTATGCAAGTGATAGTACTAATATGTCGAAGCCCAAAGAATGTCGTTTATTCAAATATTTCGTATAATACCTAAAAAAAAATATATTAAAAGTAAAGCTATTACGAAGTTACGTTTGAAATGTAAATATACAATATAGCTTCTGCCCGCGACTTCGTTTTTGTCAAATTTTTGCTCCCCTGACCCTTCCCGTCGCATCGAATTGCCTGCCAGTTTTCGTCCATTTATCGTTGCTGCTGCGCTTTTTTTGACAGTAGCGTGATGTTATATAACTTATAGCTTTCCTCAGTAAATAGGCTACCCAACACAAAAAGATTTTTTAATTCGGATCAGTAGTTCCTGAGATTACCGCGTTCAACCAAACAAACTCTTCAGCTTTATAATATCATAATTATATAGTATATATATTAGTATAGATAAAATAATAAGAATCTTCGACGTTTAAACGTCTACTTATTCAGTATTTTCTTTATAACGCTATTCAAGACATCGACATGAATATTTTATGCTTCTTGGTGTTTATATAATCTCATAAATTTTGATTTAACTAAAATTCCATTTCGACTAATTGCTAATATTTTTTCTTCATAAGGTCAGGTAAGGAAAGGTGACTTTGCTATATACTATTTATACATCGATTTTAGATATACAGAGAACAAACAACTGCTAAACATGATACCTTAGTAATTACGTGTTCATGATGTTTGATAAGTTCATGTTTCCTGAAAGGTTAAAGTTTTCTTAACTGCAGCACTATTGCTCCAGTGGTCTAAGATGGGATGCTTCAACTGTACTTAATGAATAATTAATTGGATTAAACGTTCAAAGCGTTGTTTCTGAGTTTATAAAATCTCTTCAAATAAAATTAACGGAAGAGACTTCACTGGACCGAGACAGACTTAGTTATTTGAATTAAGTAAAAGAAAAAGGACTTTAAATGAAAATCGGGAAAGCGCTTTAAATGAAAACCATGAAAATCAAGGCCATGCCAGTACATATTTAACTTTTATAACGCAATTTAACAAAGCTAGAAAAATCTAGACGTGGAATTTGAGAAAATATATCAAGAACTGATTTAGGTTCTAACATACTGTTTACCGTAAAGGGTTTATTTGAAACTATCTGTTACACGACATTCCACTCGAATTCTACGGGAACTATTTAATATACCCTATTTTCCTTACTCAGTTACGTAACTTTGTCTTTGTTCACGGCGTGTTGTTAAAGTCATATGTTATAGGTACGTCGCTGGAATCCGTTCAAATTTCAAACTTACAAACATATAAAATTGTGGCATTAACATTTTACTCCTCATTTATAAATGTTGTTTAAAGCTAAGGAGACGGTTAAACAATAATTGTTTAGATGAGACACTAGCTCGAGCAGGCTCTAATCTACATTAATAGTAAAGCTGAAGAGATTGTTTGCTCTTTTGTTTGTTTCTTTCAAATCAAATCAAATCAAAAGTCATTTAGTCAAACTAGGCTGAGAGTCAGCACTTTTTGAACATCAAAGTTACATAAGACAGTCCCCCCAAAACGCCCGCCCTTCCACACTTCCTAGTGCTTTAGCTGGGAAGTAGAAGTGGCGGAACAAACTCCCCAGCAGCACTGCTGTCTGTTAAGTTAGAAGAACTTGATTCTATACAATATTGTATAAGTTATTAATATAATAAAACAAAACATACATTATTCGCCATATGTCAGCTAGCACACGCCATTATACCAACAAAACATTGAAAACTAAACTCAAGCTGAAATAAATAATGAAACAAAATCGTAAACAGAACTTAAAACCTTACTAAAGCCTCCAGGCATAAAGGGCGTGCCCGCTTACATATACAACGATGCAAATGATACATATACACAATAAATGAAATTAAAAGAAAATAAAAATAAATTAACAAAAGCAGTTAAATGAAAAAAATAAAAAAACAATTATATGAACTACCCATATAAACTGTCAGTGTGTGAGTTACAGTAATTACAGTATGTAAAACAGTGTCATAGAAGAAAAAATAAATATTATCTACACAATTAAGTTAGCAACCAGTTTGATAAACTCTAAGACTGTCCTATGGAGCGAGACCTCTAATTTGTAATGAGCTCGTTTACAAAGTGTACTTTTAATATGATTTTTAAACCTCCTTTCATTTAATTGCAATATATCAGAAGGTATTTTGTTGTAACATTTAACACAGTACCCCATAAAAGATGTATGTACTTTTGCTAATCTGAAAAATGGTTGATCTATCTTGTCTTTATTTCTAGGATTAAAATTCGCTAATCGCTTTAAACGCGCTAATCTCTGGATCCAGTTAGTTTGCAAAAAAAAAAATTAACATTAAATAGGCGATTTTTGAGCTAGCGAGCTTTTTAACATCACGCGTCATCCCTTAGGAACCGCTTAAGACGTTTTAATGTTAGTTACTCGATAACGCCAAAACGGTTTTACGGCTTTGGATGAAGTTTTTCACACAGAGAGCTTATAACGTTTTTTGGTATAATTTTCGACCTTCACGTGGGTGAAGCCAAAAACGAATTACAGTGTTTCTTACAAATGATTTAAAGTTCGTGCAGACTAGCGCGACGCGACGGTCGTGCGCGATTTGGCGACTTATATCCGTAGAAAAATTTCTATGACCGTGTCGCGGCGCGACAGGTCGCCCCTGTGTGAACTGTTGCGCGCGTTTTCACAGAAATTGTTCTACGCGCGACCGTCGCGTCGGGTCTTCTGCACGAGCCTTAAAACGTGCGTCGTTTACTAATGAATGTCACAGAATGGAAACTTATAAACAGTGTGTAATATATTTATTAAATTTGGAATTCAAAATATTCTGTGGAATGTTTATGACGAATGGCCACGAGGCGAGTAAGGAACCACTGGCAAATATAACGGTTCACAAACGCCTCTTGCTTCTTTATGGCAATTTATATCAAGTTGCATTAACATATTTAAGAGCGGTCTAGGGTAAACGTTAAAACGACTTTTATCATTATAATGGGGCTATAACATTTATTATGAACCACTAAGAAAAGATAAGTCACCAGCACAACGCTCTAGTACCTAATTTCCAACAAAATGTAACAAAATATTATTCAGCAAAATATTGCGTTTCAACAGTAAATAATCCGACCGAATATTTTTGTTGGAAATCTTCCTCTTTGATCTGCCAAATGCGAAAGCATTTCCGGCGAATAATTTCCATTTCTTTTATCGATGAACATAATTGAATTCTTTTAGGATATTATGCAACATTTCCTTGTTTTTATCTCGTTGATACATACTTAAACCTTTTTTTTTTTTTTTTTTGATGGTAAATCATTGAATGACGTCTCCCACTCTTGGGCATAGCGGGAGAGCGTGTCAGACTTTTACTGACTAAAACCCACCCGTGTTCCTTCAGTTGCCTATGTGCCAGGGCCACGGTTCCTCTTTCGAACAAATCTCGCGACCCTGGCAGGCAGACTACGGAACCCTTGAACTTGGCCTGTTTTTGATCTATTAAGATTTGGACGGTACTATATTAGTCTCTAATTCTGTAAAAGTCTTATCGTAAGCTTAGGTGTAGTCTGGGAGTAACTATTGTTTACATATGTTATTAGTATTTCAATGCAATGAGAGCCTTAACTTCTAAACCGAAATTAAGTTATCTAGTATTTAAGTTTACTTATTATTGTTTGTGTCTGCATATACAATACATATATACTGCGATAAGAATTATATTCCGTTATCAAAACTACGTGATTCCAGAATAAAACATGGTTTCGTAAATCAGTAGATAAATTATTTTGGTTCACTTAGTTTATTTATAAGAGAATAATCTTGGGAACGTGCGTCGAAAACAGGTAGATACCTACACTATGTATATTTATCGCAGTGATTAAATCCTTGCCTTAGTAGGTGTTAGTAAAGATAATATAAATATAATTAATCGTTAACTGCATTGCCTATTGCCTCGTTGGTCTAGTATTCGAAAGCGCTAATGCTTAGTATGAGGTCCGTTTTTTGGGTGGGAATTGATCAAATGACGTCTCCCGCTCTGAGTGGAGCGGAGGGCGTGTCAGACTTTTACTGACTAAAACCCACCCGTGTTTCTTCAGTTGCCTATGCCAGAACCACGGTAACTCTTTCGACAATTTCGCGACCCTGGCAGGTATCGGTCCTAGAGTACTCCTTCAATAATTATGTGGATGCATGAGGTCCTGGGTTCGATTCCCAGGTCGGGCAAAGTGTTAATGGGTTGATTCCATCAGGACTTTTTAGTTATTACTGACGAAATCATCAAATTTTAAAATTCAATCACAAAATTCATTCGTGTTTAGTTAAATATTTTACCGCTTTATTCGAGTATGTAAACTTGTATCTTTTTCCAGGACATGTTATTTAAAAAACTAAGATGTTTTTTTTTTCAAAAATAAAGTAGATCGAAATCTGAAAACCGTGGGTTTCGCTGATGAAGGAAATAGGGACCACGTTTTTTAGCTTATTTGAGAGTATTTGGGATAGGCTATTATTAAACATATTCACTGAAGTCCGTATCATAAGAAAATAACGAAAATACAGAGATTTTAATAGATATATTTCTTGTGTTCTTAGTGTCTTTTAATAGTCTTAGCACAATTACTAGTACTACACTACTATTTTTTAAGAAATCGTGGCTAAATAATATCATCCGCACGGGTCCATCTTCAAGGTCTAACTACGCTTGCCGAGGTTGGCTCATGGATTCATGACGAACTTGGGTATATCATGGATGGTCACCCTGAAGGTCCTCCATGCCGTGGAACTCGATCGTTGTCAGTCGTAACGGGTCACAAGCCCGAAACTCTGACAACCAGCCTTTTTGCTAAAGGGTATCGCGTTACCCCGTAACTGGGGTTTAGAGGTCAGAGAGACAGCCGTACCATGTAAAATACTGGTATTTGACCCCGTCATACTTACATACAACATAATTTTCAAATCTAACAGGTAGTTCCAGACAATAGCGCGTTCAAACAAACGATCAAAATATACCAATTTTGATCGAATTTGGCTTTAAGAGAATTCTTTTAAACACAACTTCCAATAAGAGGCGACCCTTGTCACAGCTATCTTCATTTACATACGATATGTAAAGCGTAGTTGATCCTAAGCAATCTTGAACGTAAGGTACACAGTAAACGATACGGAACTTTCCCTTAAACCTTTAACCCTGACCCGTCGTCTTACCTTTAACCAACATTAGTAATTGATGTGTAGGTCGATGGTTTTATTTAAGGAATTCATTATAATTGGTGTTAAGCATACCTTTCAACTACATTTTCCGTGGGGAATTCCTCTTGGATACCCCTCCATCTGGGATGAATGTAGGGTAATGTCAATATCTTACTGACTTAATCCTACTGTGCTTTCTACTACCATAAGTCGGGAAGATGCATGTCTATTCACCGCGTCCATACTTTTCTATTACACATGAATTACACACACACATACCCACTACGCCAAATTCTTTTCCTAACCGATTACGAACAATAAAACCGTATTTTTCCCCTGAAATATTTCGTACGCTTAATTCGAAATGATTTGTATAGGAAAAAACGTGATTTGGAAGATTAAATATCCAATTTCATTTTTCTTCTCACCATAAGATATTGTAAAGGATGGTTTATACAGGCTGACGATATTTTTTCTTGAATTAAATTCGAACATGAGATCGTTAGTATTAGCTAGTTTTTTTGAATAAGCTTTCAAATTAATTAGAATAGGTTTTTTTGTTTCGAAAACACGGAGTAGTTTGACAAGCGCATGACTGTAAACATGAAAACGTGAAATAAACGTACTTACTAATCTTTCTGTAATCCGTTTATTAATTCTGTTACGTCCCATAACAAACAAGAATTAATCAGCCCATAAGGCTCCTATAATACTTAAGTCAGTCATCAAGATTGATAGAATGACTGTCTTTGTCTTACACCGAATAATTTTCATTTTAATTAAAAACCTCAGGAATTGATTTCCTGTCATAATTAGATCGAGGAAGGGTCCGATCCATTCAATTTCAGGATAACCCTTATCCAATATTGAATAATAGATTCGCTCGCTTCGATCCGCTCGTTCGATTTAATTATAGTAATCCGCTCTAAATTAACAAAGCATCGGTAATGCTTTATTAATCAAAGGAGTTCTGCTACTGACTTGTCCCTACCTAAATCCTTTGTATGTTACCTGTTAAATATTATATTAATCATCTGAAATATATTTATATTAAATACATTTTAGGTACTCTTGAAGCCTCATGGCTAGGGCTATAGTAGATTTAGATAAGATTCCAGCTTCAAATTCTCAATTCAGAAACCGAGTGCACCTAATGCCGAGCGTTGTCTGTCGGTCATTCAAACAGGCAAGGAACTGCTGACGTCAGAATAGGTATCTCCCCAACACGAAGTCAACTTACTCTCATGTAACAAACTGTGTGTGATCACTAAACTGTGTTACCAGGAGCGACAATTTATTTGAAGTGGCAACACTAACAAGCGAGCTACACGGAATGAGCAAAGTTACTGTTGTCACTGTTACGTTTATTAAATCCTGGACGCAACTGTAGGCGGAGCTTCAGGAATAACACTGCCCTTCGTTAAACGTAGAATTCAGAACATTTTATACGTTGTGTGTTCGGGTAAAGAATGGTATGAAAAAGCACTTTCTAACGAGTAAAGTTACTCTACAACTACGAAATTTTTCGCCAGGAATTTGTTATAGCAGCTTGCCCTCTAGTACCTACATGGGCTTTAATATAAGTCATGGATTGTGGCTAAGTAATAACTACTTTTAAATGGATGAAGGCAAAACTACGTTTGATGAAACTGGTGACGAAGCAGTTTAACTTTATTAACCGACGGAAAAAAACGAAGGAGTTTCTCAAGCCGAGGCGTATTTTTTTTAATTTCTGTGTTACTTATTTATTTTTGTTCCTTTTTAATGGTCATCTCCTATGAGTTAAACAAAACTCCTCCAAGATCATTTGCCATCAGCTCTTGATCCCTATCATTGAGGTCCCTCTTAAGCTGCAGGACCACACTCTCCACCGCATTTATATTTGTTGGAATGGATCCGGCATCGTGACGCTTCTCAAACGCCTCCAATCTGGACTTAATCGCGTCCATCCGCGTATGACTCGAGTCGTTACATGCCTTCAACTCTACTACGTCTTTCCTCAGCTCCATGACCTCAAAACGCAACGTGCGGAGCTCCTCAACTACTAATTTTAAGGCGGAGCCTACGTCGTGCGGGAATTCCGGCTTCTCCAAAGCAGTCACGATTGGGGGGGGGGGCGTTAACACCTGCAAAAGCGTCTCTACCACCAGAGGTGACGGGGGGGCAGCAACAGACTTAGGCATCAACGGTACGGCAGCGGACAGCGGCGTCGGAGATTCGGCAGTAGACAAAGACGACGGCATCGCACCAGTTGGCAAAGGTGTCATCGGATCCACCAACACTGTCGACGCCGTGGGCGTCACGGGCTCTAGCGCCGCCACAGCTGGAGGCGTAGGCGCTGACGCAGACGTCAGCTCCTCACCTTGTCCCGCCACGCAACCTCGTACCGGTGTTTCAGCCTTGTTGTCCCTACGAACGTTTTTTCTGCACTCAGGGCAATGCCAGGCAGAGACTAGGGGACCTTTCGTGGGGAGGCCGACACACACTCTGTGATATGCTACGGCACATTTTGTGCACCTAGCTGTTTCGCTTGCAGACAAAAATTTGCCGCATCCACCGCACTTTACCGGCATTCTTGCAACAGGTCTGGCTATAAGTTCAATAAACCTCTATAGCAGGAACGCAAAGTTTGTTTACGTCTGATCTGACGTCAATATAGACGTTGATACTTGACAGTCACAACACACCAGATATTGACATAAAATTGTGGGTACATAAAAATGACTTGCAGATCTCGTTATTGTTTACGTACAAATTATGCACTTATGTAGAAATCACGAGATCTCACTACACTGTATGTTCTTTATTGAGTTGTTATACACTGTATTAAAAACTTTTTAGACACTTTATCGTCGTTATTTTATTTTATTTCCGCGAAAAATTGGACTACGATCCCACCTGTACAAACGTCAAAACGTCAGATCGATAGCTTTTAGTAAGGCTGGTTATCTAACATGGAGGACTGCCTATCTCACCTCTACAAACCAGTTACTGGGGAACACGATACACCTGGTAAGACTGGTTGCCAAACTTTCGGGCTTCTGACGAACTGTAAAGACTATCAAAGATCCACGAATGACAGCCGGGACCTTAGCTTAACGAGCTGTCCGAGGCACGGACGGGTCTTGGTATGTAAAGATTGTCATACATCCACGGACGTGGCAAGAATAGCTTAACCTGTTGATTGACCTATACGGCTGTTCTTATTCATTATGCCCATACCGAAATTGCTATGTAGTTTATATCATTTCCCCCTATTACATAGGAATAAGACGTGATGTTCTTTTGAAAGCTCAAATATTCAAAGAAATAAACGTTCTTTTAACCCATGGTTTTAGTGGAAGAAGGCAACTCACAGGTACAGGTACTTATGAGTTAGAGCGGTACTATTTAAGCGACTCAAATACATGTGTTTTGCGCAGCTTTATTTTTTATCCCGTTATTAGCCCCTTTACTTATACCTGAATTACTATTATAAAATAGGGTAGGTATGGGATTTTGAAAATTTTTAAATATTTTGATGCCGTTAAACTCCGTTTTTAGATTGGTCTTGCTCAAATAAAAGGTCAACTAAAACGATTGAGGACAACCAAATCTTAAATTTCCAATAATCTAGAGAAACATCTATATATCTAGACCTAAACTTCCTTCATTAGATGATGTTTTAATAGACATTTACTACACACACTCAGATTCTGCGTAAACTAGCGTCATATGTAATAACGTAATATTTATTGACGTTAAGCTATCTCTCAACTTTAAACACCGTAAAATAAGGGTGAAAATCTTAAAAAAAGTACAGTTACATCTATTTGTATGTCTCAATTTTTCGTTTAAACGATAGCGACATTTAACATATGGCTTTATTAAACGCCTAAAAGAAAGACAAAGTGCTACGTAACTGGGTAGATAGGTAGTTACTCGAGAATTCATGTGAAACCCCGTATAGCAGTTAGTTTCAAATAAACCCTTTATGCTAAGCAGTCTGTTCAAACCTAAACCCGTTCGTGATATTTTCCTAAATAAAACCACGTTCACGCAAGTCCTCATTTTTTTAAGGAGGCTTAATAGGTATTACGAATAAAATTGTTAAGTTCAATCTAAAGTATCGAGTCTTCTTTAGGGAAAACGTTTGCAAATAAATTATTTAGAAATCTACTATATTATTGGGATATCTAAGAGTTACGTACAGAAATACCAACGCAATACATAACTCAAACTGAACCGTGAAATTCAGGTATCTTCATTAACATTGGGTACCACTCATGCATATTAAATTACAAATACCTTAGCGGACGACTTAATGAATTACTTACCCCATTGATAACCAGTTCAATAAGTCATCCGTACACGTAGTAACCTTTCACCATAAGGATGTAGGATAGGTTTAATTCATTTAGCAGATTGACACCTATTAGTACAAGACACAGAAAATTATAACAACAAGTTTGTATTTCAAACACTAAGTTACATTACATAGAGACACATATAATTATCAAGGTTTATTGTAATAACAAGCTAAAAGTACTTTGAGCTACGTAATGTCAACCTGAAATTCTTAGTTGAATAAATATTAAAGCTCCGCGCTGCTAACTTAAATGAAAAGGAGCTTATACCTCGTTACAATTTGCTTCTGTGATACTTATATTTTTATGAAATGGTTTTAAATTAGATAGACTCAAAAATTATGTAAAGAATTCATGAAATCGTCTCCGATCTGTGTTCCTAGTCCCTATTATATGATGTGTAATTACTATTAAATTCCCGTTGTGTAACAATACAATGACATCGACGTGTAAATTGAAACCGTGAATGCAGCACACGGCTCTAGACGGCGGTTATAAAAAAAATCATCTGTGTCATAGAAAAGTGCAAATTCTACTCGGTCAGAATATATGGAACATTTACAATAACTCACTTTTTTTAATATCCGCTAAAATTTTCAACGAAAGTTCAAAATCATGTACTGAATCCATGGTAACACGTCAATGTCCTGGTCCCCTGTATTTTTTGTGGCTACAAATTGATACAATAATTATCAAGGAATAAAGATTGTAGTCAATCAATTGAATTGGTGTATTGACAAGCCATTACAGATTAGGATGATCCATGCCCTTCAAATTGGAACACATCGACGATGCTTGATGACACATTTATGACGTTTGGAAACAACAGATACTTTCCAGAATAAGCTCCTTCGCAAAGAGTTCTATTACAACTAAAAGCCGCACGTTTTTATTTTAGCTAAGGACAATTTATTTTCTATTTACGCCAATCTTGTACAGATTTATTTTATATATTTTCAGCAGAATTTGAAAATGCTTTATTACTCAGTGATCTAATAAAAGCGGATTCTGCCTAAAGCTGAAAACTTTAGGAGAATTATGTTCTATTTCTGTTCTATATAATAAAGCATTTAATCATTTCAGCGAGGCAATAAGCAATTTTTTGTAGGTGAAAACTTTGCTTTTTACTAGTAAAATAAATCAAAGGCATTTTTTTTTATTACTATTCGCAACGAGTAGGTCTCTCTAAAAGTGTTATTAAAATAATACAAAGTGAATATGTGTGTGAACATGTGTGTATGTGTGTGACCAAAATCAAAGATAAAACAATATCGACATCATTCCAGATATTTCTCCACCATAGCATGTTACAGTGAGTTTTTATAAAAAATATTGACAAATGCGTGTTGGACAGGTCCACTTAAACTGTGTCGTTCTTTCCTCAAAACAACATTTCAGACACCAATATACATGGTCTCCACATGACGGGAACAAGATTGTGATGTCTGGACTTTAAAAGAGACTGTGACCTCTGAGTTTGTTTCGGCCTTTCTTGACAGAGTAGTCAGATAGGAAACTTCGACCACATCACATACCTATAATTTTAAAAATGTCATTGACGTGTTAAAGTGTTTGTAGAAACCTACTTACAGAAATAAAATCATTTAATCATTTGTCGACATTGCCATCACGGGTTTCTACAGCTAAAATGACGCAAACCTTACTGCTAAAGCCGTAGGGCACTATGTTTTCTTTTATTTTTACGTAAGAAAACAGAGTCAAATTAATATGGGCAATACCAGATTTTTTCGTACTCATTTCGAATTCAACTATGCAGGTTGGCCCTGGCGCGCAACCTTTAACCATAAATTCAGCACAAGGATCTAGACCCCCACGTTTTTCGTCGGTTATCAAAAAAAAACTCATGTTTTAAAGAAAAGTGCAATTACCTACATGGTTAAAATGTACGGAACAGCATTTTTTTTAAATTACCGATGAAAAATTACAGGATAATGTACTGAATCTATGGTCTTATGTTGTGCGTAGATGTCATGCAAACCTGTATATGGCGCGAGTATACAACGGGGAAACTATGTAAAAATTATTCACTCGTATCAGAAAGCATCTAGCTACGTCTCATTAGGAGTGTCAAAAGAAACCGCACCACTCATTGTTGAAACCTTGGTAACCGCAGCACTTTCTTTCCACTCAGCTCATTGTCTACCCCATTTTGTTTCGGGACACGCTGTGCTCTACATTTTAATGGGGTTGATGTAATTTAAAAGTGGTTATGTTGAATTGAGTACAATTAAGATACCTTTAGAGATTCAAAGAATCAAGGTATGTTTGCAAGTTTAATGATGACTTACAACAAAACTACATTACCTGCTTCTAATACAGAAGTAGGTAATGTAGTTTTGTTGTGAGTTAATGTTAGACTAAATATAGTCCCAAACGCTAAGCACTTTTAAAGATTTAAACTTTTAAAATAGTCCAAAGAGACAAAAGTTACAGCGGCTAGACTTTTTAATACATATTTTGCGTGTGTTGGTAAGAGCAGTGGTCATCAGCAGCCTATAAGGTTCAAAAAGCACTGGTGGCCTAGAGGAAACGACTTCGATTTACGAATTTTATGTCGTAGGTTCGAACTCAGACAGGGGCTATATTTTGTTCCAATTATATTTCAGCACGTTCTTTCAACCAACTTATGGAAATACTAGGCTAGGCTACCTTCAATGGTTACTTATGAAGACACCACTTCTGAATCGCAAAATGTAGACCTGTTCACACGAGATTTTAGCCCACTGACCCAATTCTAGCCACGCCGCCCACGTATTACATAATTAAGTTAGTCAAAGACTCATTGTTCAAGGCGGCTAGCTGCGATGGCGAAACCTGTGGAAACATTAATCACGAGATTATGATAAGCAGACTTGATTGATTGTCGTTGTCTAAGTTATGGCTGATTGTGTGGCAAGGCCAGCGGTCTTCAGACTTGGATTTACTATCGTCTAGGCTGGGTATAGTTGCTGACGTATTAAACTATCTCATCTATTTCTGAGGTATTCCTAACCGTACTCAATCTATTCAATGTTGATTTTAATTGGTTCGATAACTTGATACACTATGTTTTTGAATATATTTCAATAAATAACTTCGCTAGAACAGATGTTATTATTAAATCAATTGCTAAAGAGAAGTTTTTAAGGTTCTCTGAGGAATAAATTGCGGACCTCAAACGATGGACATAAGAATAACTAAAGAGATCGTCAGTTATATCCGTTAATAAAATTAAAGGTTCTACCTAAGAGTAACTCTTTATAGCTAAACTTCATACCACCACCATATTATATCTTTTTCTATCATACCTTTACCTTTCGATTCTCTAAACACATCTTTTGCTACTTTCCTTATATAATCTGCCATCTCTTTCCAACATTCATTCACGTATTTTCTTTCCATATTTTTCATTGCAATCATTTTATCTACCACTTGACTCTGAAACTCACTGGCACATTCCTCTTTTCTTTTTCTATAATACGCCATCTGGTTTTGGGTGGGGGTCGTCCCTTGTTTTTACTGGACGAAACATTGACGTTTTTAGGGTTCCGTTGCCAAATGGCAAAAAACGGAACCCTTATAGATTCGCCATGTCTGTCTGTCTGTCCGTCTGTCTGTCTGTCTGTCTGTCTGTCTGTCTGTCCGAGTATGTCACAGCCACTTTTCTCCGAAACTATAAGAGCTGTGCTATTGAAACTTGGTAAGTGGATGTATTCAGTGAACCGCATTAAGATTTTCACACAAAAATAGAAAAAAAGCAATAATATTTGGGGTTCCCCATACATAGAATTGAAACTCAAAAAATTTTTTTTCATCAAACCCATACGTGTGGGGTATCTATGGATAGGTCTTCAAAAATGATATTGAGGTTTCTAATATCATTTTTTTTTAAAACAATAATATTTGGGGTTCCCCATACATAGAACTGAAACACAAAAAAAAAAATTAATCAAACCCATACGTGTGGGGTATCTATGGATAGGTCTTTAAAAATGAAATTGAGGTTTCTAATATCATTTTTTTCTAAACTGAATAGTTTGCGCGAGAGACACTTCCAAAGTGGTAAAATGTGTGTCCCCCCCCCCCGTAACTTCTAAAATAAGGGAATGATAAAACTAAAAAAAATATATGATGTACATTACCATGAAAACTACCAACGAAAATTGGTTTGAACGAGATCTAGTAAGTAGTTTTTTTTTAATACGTCATAAATCGTAAACCACAATTTACCTTTCATTCAGTCAACTCAAATATAAAAATTAAAAAAAAAACATTTAATTTCATAAACGATGATGACGAATGATGATGATGATGACCTGCAGGTTTGTACGGAACCCTCGGTGCGCGAGTCCGACTCGCACTTGGCCGGTTTTTTTTTGTTACTCCGTGTTAACTTATTGCTGGTACTTCATATAAAACAAAGTGTAGATTAATATTTCCCGGAAACCATGTTAACTTTTCATTGTAAACTACTTTAAACAGTATCCATACCGCATGTTATTCTGCTGCTATTATAAATTCCGACAAAAGTTCTAGCAACTATAATCTGGTTAATAAACGGGAACCAACTCGTGGACGTAATGCTATTGTTTATTAGACACAATCTACTAGAACTATGATATGCGGTAATTTCAGTGGATACATTTAGTAAATACTGTTAGAACATTTATTCATTTGTTACCGCAAACTAATAGTACCTATGTCTTTCAGCATATACAAATTATTATATGTTACAGTAATCATGCACCTCAATTGAGACCTTAAGGAGCTCAACTATGATGGTAAAACATATACCTACTATAGAAATCCAAAAATATAAACCTATTGAATAGCATAGCATAATCAGCCTATAACATTCCCACTGCTGGGACACAGAGCTCCTCTCTGTGAGACGGAGTGGGCCGTAATCCACCACGCGGGACTTGTAGGTTGGTAGCAATATCATGCCAGTTTCCTCACAATGTTTGTCTTCACCGTTTTGAGAGGATGAGTGTCCAATAAAAAAGTGTAAAGTGTCTGATTGGGTTCGAACACACGGCACATAGATCATAAGTCGGGGCCGATACACTTGCCAAATGCTTATTTTAGAGTTAGTAATTCAGTTATTTCCTTTATTTCAGAACTTTTAACTATTGATAAGTAACTAGCCATTAGCCATTTAACGATGTTAGACTACAAAAGACATAGGTAATATGAAACAATGTTTTTGAATTGTTTTGAGTTTCCAATATTTTCCACACACTCAAAGTTATAAGAGAGAGCCATTTTTGTCTAAAAAAGTACATCGTAATCAGTTCTTCGTATGTTTCTTGTAAATCCTCATGAAATAAACATGTTTTATGAGCATGAGCGCGTTTTTTGAAAAACAAACTGAAAGGTTCATACTTTTATTAAGTATCGTTCTGACAGATGTTGCTGAGTTATTCGTGTATAAATTGTATTTATTGTTCACATTCAGTAAGGTATATCTCACCGTAACTTGGAAATAATTGACATTTGTAGACGTTTAAAACAGCAATAAATGTCCAGTTTTTTCTTGTTTGGAGAAAACAGATAAAAGGTGAAGTATTTACAAAGTGAAGCTAATTTAACAGTTCGTAACTGCACTTTTCCTATTGAAAATATTAGTGTAAAACGACTTTGAAGGTTAAATAGGGATAGGTTCATCCCTAAACTACGAAACTCTTCATTGTTTGTGGTTCAACAAGTAGTTGGTCGTGTTTTTCTTTTTCTTGTAGGTACAAACACGAATTTTCATAGCCCATATGAAGTAAATACATGGTGTATTTGCGTGGGTGTCAAATTAATGGAATGGCATTTGTTTCAATGTTGTTGTTCTATGAAGTGAGGAAGGCTTTTGTGCTCAATGTTTGATTAGACTTGGAAAGGTCTAGTGATGTAATCTATTCGATTTGCTATGATTGAAGGTGACAACATCAATTGTTACCAACACGATGAGAATGTCAAACTAATTATTGCATTACTGAAGAAAGGAAAGCCAAAGCTGTATTGCTTATTTTTCCACTATTTAGAAAACCAGGAAAAATGAAGGCTGACACTATAAAAGTACACCATATCGAGTCTTTTCTTGCATGTTACGAGCACCCGGAGTACTACCGCATTGTCTGTTTCTGAAATCGAACAGTATTGCTGATCCCCTAACCCTCTACAGAGAGAGGATACAGTACTGGTTTAATCTAACTAAATTAATCAATAAAAAGCCGACTGCAATAAAAGTTTAAAAATAAGCTCACTTTGATTTTTAATTTGAATGAATTCCAAGTTTTTAGTTCTAACTAATATTTTAATTGCGAAAGTAAGTTTGTTTTTTACGCTTTCGCCTTAAAACGGCTAAACAGGTTGGAATAAAATTTGGCACACAGATAAACCAAGCCCTTGGCAAGAACTTAGCCATTTATTTGGACCAGGATTGCAAAAGACGTCGCTGGAAACAGTGTGATATATTTTATTCAACTCCTCACGTTTCTTGTTCAAGGCAGAAAATGTTTTAAAAGAAAATATGTCTTAAATCCACCATTTTCATTCTATAAAAACAAAACCAATGACCACCGCGCGACGAGTCGATAAACAAGTAATATATTGATAAACTTCCAGCCATTAGGATGCTTCAAAAGTAGTCCCACATAACACATACTTAACCCTTGTCTTTGCTGTCGCGCAACCGTTTGAATAAAAACATAAAATACAAAGTGTATCTCACCTGCCGCTCATATGGGGTTCATATCAGTATGGGGTTGACAGTGGCCAACACGTAGTGCAGCGCTCCAGCGACGTTGAAGAGGTGCTCGTTGATGGCGTGGAACTGCGGCAGGTTGTACCCGTAGTTGAAGAATAGGCGCTGCACGTGGAACGGAGTCCAGCACACGAAGATTGCTATCTCTACTGCCGCTGTGAACTTAATTATGAAATGAAGATCCAATTTACACATATTATAAATTATAGAGGCAGCAAAAGGGAGGGGCAGTTTAAGTTTCAATGGTGTGGCCAAACTAAAATTCCAGGCAGAAACTATTTTTTTTTTACTTAGAAATTACTATTTAGTAAAACTTAGTGGTTAGGTACAGACGCCAGCACATCAAGGTACCCAAAACTGTCAAATTCTCCCAAACATTATAACAAAACTTGTTCAATAGTAAACGATTAAACGAGCGAAGTTGTGATAATACCGCACCGCTACGCCAAACTAAAAATATTGATATCGCTACGTGGTTGCTACGCCGTAGCACGTAGCAGCCTAGCAGCCGTAACACATTTGTTTTAAAATTATGGCTTATAAATCTTGAAATATGTTTAATTGTAAAAAACTTGGTGTGTGAAATACCTGGGCATATGTTAAAAAAAAAAAAAAACACAATTATGAGTATCATATTAATACCTTTTAACAATATTAATATCTACCATCAGTTCACCATACTGTCAATAAGAACAGCTATTGAAAAATGTTTCCAAAAAACCGTATATTCTGATTAGTTGTAGCAGGTTCATTTTTTATTCCTCCCCGGTGGGTTGCCGCATTGTCGAGACTTGAAGGCTCAGGAGCCGTGGCTTGGACACCCATGGTGCAGCGAAGAGGAACCCGAGGAGGGGCCACTCGTCTGGGCTTTTACCGACAAGCCGACGACGTAATGGACAACAAGTAGGCTGCGGTGCCGCTTGGGTGACATCACAACTGAGGTGGGCCGTGATGTCATATGGGAGACATCGCGGCTGAGGGTTGGAGGTCGCGGCAGGAGAGGAGTGCCGGGATCGAGGTGCGGTGCTCTCCCTACCCGGACTGAACGGGGCCGCCACCATCCGATGCGGACGCGGTTGGTCCGCAGGGGAGGAGTGTTGCTATAGCGTTGGCGTTCTTCTTGTCCCCTGCGGCCGAAAAGTGGTAGGCTGCGGGGCCACTGTCCTGACCCGTCGCAGGACTAAGGAGACCGTGTATACAGGGTCATCTAGCGCTCAAGTGTTAATTGGTTCCTGGGGTGGTCAAGGCGTGCTATGTATTCTGGTGCACTGGTGATAGGGGGCCTCCCCAAGAGGAGGGTCCGATGACTGACACCCGGGGCTGGTTCGCGTAAGAGTGCTTCCATATACCCGGGTTCCCGCCATAAGCGGCACAAGAGGACACCGTAGAGTTATAGTGGGTTGGAGTAACACATAACTGCGCTATCTCCCCGTGGGAGCGCAGTATGCATGAGCATTTCTCCACGTTAAAAAAAGGGTTATCGTAGATTAGCGGATTATCTCATTTAGCAATGTTTTATCGACTAGGACATAATGTGGTTGCTGATCCCCGGAAAACATAACTTTCCTAATTTTCCGGCTACATGGATTCGTTATACGCAACGCTGCCTAAAATTAATGAGAATAATTAAACCAAGCCGAAAACTTGTTACTAAATTCTCTGGAAGGAATCCAAAAAAGTATCCAAATGATGAATGGATATTTCAAACCACAAATGAAGTCAGGCGTGGCTTGAAGAAATTGATCAGATGTAAATTGGAAGTCTAGTCTAACACGTTTAAAAATACCCCTAGCGAAGTCGATGGTTACTCTCTTTCCATTTTTTTTTTGTGCTGAATCATTTCTGGGAAACATTTGGTAACGAAAATATTAAAGATTTGACATGGATGAATTATGAACTATCGAAAATGAATACGTTATAATGTAAGCATTTTGGTACAGGCCACAATTTATCGACAGCTAACATTATCGCAAGATAGGTAATAAACTAACGTTGTCCACAATCATACGGTGACATATAAATAAGGGGCGCAAACTGATGTATTACTGTTTCGTTTCGCACAATAAGTACGCTTCGTGAAGGAATGTCCAAATACTTTTATAATAAATGCCAGTCTTCATCGAATTTCAGTGTTTCATTGTCACGAAAATAGCAAGATGAGCTGTATTATGACAAGTCGGTCTGGTAATTGGACTCTTCAGGAAAATGTTACAATGTTTGACATTTAAATATAGTGGTGAAGAGTACTAGATGAATCTAACTTAGTTATTCACATTGTTCTCGCGCCTAATATGGTAACAATAACGTCAATTAATAATAATATTTGACAATCAGCTGTTCATTTAATGTATTAATTAAAATTGTTTTCGTAAACATTAATTAAACGAAGGTCGGTCTGGGAATTCTAATTCCATTATTTTGTTTTATTCTAATAAAAACTTTTTTACAAAAAAAAAAACAACCGACTTCCTTAAAAACACTACAAAGTGAAAAATAACTTTAATTTCGGAAGTCGGTGTCTTAGGATCTGTATTTATGGTTTTTTTGCCACCGACTTCCGAAATTAAAGTTATTTTTCACTTTGTAGTGTTTTTAAGGAAGTCGGTTGTTTTTTTTTTTTTTGTAAAAAAGTTTTTATTTTTAAATTTTTAGTTGTGGTATTCACCCTGCACTAATTCCAAACAATGCATATTTATGCGATAGCAGAAATCGCGGTTGATTTGCTGTAATTTTTTTAAAGAGTTCCGGTGTCTGTCTCCCGAACTCATCATCAGATCTATATGAAAATTATATGGGACCATTTCGGAATAAACCCCTTTCGAACAAAAAAAGAATTTTGCAAATCCATCTACATATGACGGAGTTATGGCCGAACATACATAAAAAAAAAAAAAAAACATATAAACATCCGAATTGAGAACCTCCTTTTTGAAGTCGGTTAAAAATATAATAAATGGCCAGGCCAAAATGATTAAGGCTGCTTTTTTTTTTATTAAGCAGACAGTAGAGTGGGTAAGAGCCCACTCTAGTGTCTGCTGAGGAATCAATTCTCGATGTCAACGAGTATGTCTATCTAGGACAAGATATCTTCTAACTCCTGATCGATAAGGAGTTGTACCTTCCATCATCAGCTCAACGGAATATAAGAATACAAGTAACGGTCTAAACGTGCCTATAATATTCAAAGAATTATCCCCTAACCTTCTAACCTTTCACTGTAAGTTCCTATATGTACTGTTCACCGATGAGGAGTTCCATGCGGTATCTTCGAAGACTATAATTAGTTCACCACGGATGGATAGATAGAACCAGCAATTATTTTTGATCTTTAGTACAATATCCAAATCACATTACGTGTACTGTTTGTTTTTGAGGAGTTCCTTCGTTTATCTCCCAAAGTATACATCAAATCTTCACAAAACTAATATGGGACCACCTCAGGAGTATACCCTTACGAATAAAAAAAGAATTTTCAAAATCGGTTGACAATTGGCGGAGAAATCGGTGAACATACATAAAAAAAAAAAAAAAAAAAAAAAAATACATACAGTCGAACATATAACCTCCTCCTTTTTTTGAAGTCGGTTAAAAATAAGCTAAGTGTTAAGCTAAGCTTTGAACCAGTGCAAATGTGAATGAATCCCGTTCTAAAGTAAAGAAGGCCCAATGTTTGCCATTTTATATTGTTAAACATTTCATATTTCGGCTACAGTTGCTAGTTTTAAGTGGTAAACTACTTAATTCTAGCGATTTTAACTAGTAACTTTCATCTGTTCGAAACACAAACTGGTAAGGCTCGATTTATTTGAAATTAGCTAGTTTATGAGAGTTTGAAAATAGTTGAAAGGTTTATTTGTATAACCAAGTTTTGATTTGGGTAAGGTTGGAAAGGTAAGTCCCTGGATAATTTATAATTAACACATAGCTCCTTTAGCGTACTTTTGCGTTAAATTGTTCAAATATGGCGACAGTGAATTTATTACTATGATATAAGCTTGGACAAAATAATTTATTTACCAAAACGTTGGTTGCATTAAAATTTACTAAAATGTCTTTTTTTTTCTTCTAACCTTTGCATCAAAATCACGCGCGGCACATTGTCGACGGGTGTCGAGAACAGCTGACACTCGTCGACGCCTGCCAGTGTGTATGCACACTAAATAGAAATCTTTCAACATTTCCTACTTCCACTGAAAACTTTATTGTAGATACTACAGACAGACATAAAGTGAAGCACAAATGGAACGCTTTTGGTCGCTTTTCCAATCAATTCACCGCCGTCAATTTCACGCTATCTAGTTAGACACAATTTTAATTTGCTGACGAAAAAAGTACAAATATGTAAAACAAGGTGCTATAAATTAACGTGGTACTTACTATCAAACAAACATGAATTTAATAGCATGTGTACTTGCAAGAAAGTGGAATTTATTTCTACATTTGTAGCATTCATAATAAAATAATGATTCCCACAAGTTCGTGTCTGGGTCATTTTAAAACCAAAAATAATACATGCACTACACTTTTTGCGCAATTCGTTTGATCATGATCATAAAACAAACAGAGCGAATATAAATACACATAGCATTGGAATACATTTAAATGAAAAACAAACTCCTAAGAAACAAAATATCAAACATCAAAGAATGGAATGTTCATTATATCGAATGGTAATCGAATCGATACTATGATAATTGCAGCTTTGTCCAATGACCATTCAATCGAATGCCGTTTTAACCGATTTCAAAAAAAGGAGGAGGTTATCAATTCGACTGTATTTGTTTTTTTTTATGTTTGTTACCTCATAACTTTTGGTTGGAGGAACCGATTTTGATGATTTTTATTTTATTTGATAGCTAGTGCTTCCCATTTGGTTCCATTTGGACAATGGGATCCATGTGAAAACCATATAAGTCTTAAATTTGCATTAAGTATTTGCGCGACAACTGAACGAATAACGCGATTAGATTAGTGCGGGGTATCTACCATATACTAAAAAGTTAAAAATAAAAACTTTTTTCAAACAAAAAACAACCGACTTCCTTAAAAAAACACTACAAAGTCTAAAATAAATTTAATTTCGGAATTCGGTGTCTTAGGATCTGTATTTAAGGATTTTTGCCACCGACGTGCTAAATTAAAGTTATTTTTGACTTTGTTGTGTTTTTTTAAGGAAGTCGGTTGTTATTTTTTAGTTAGAGTAAACGATTTGCGAGCGATGTTTTGTAATTTGATTTGATGTTATTCTACATGGCGTAAGGGATTCTTTTACTTGCACTTCTATTACATGGTACTTGAACATAACTGGCGAAATGTTTGGGGTACTATAGTTAAGTTAGTTAAGTTTTGCATGTAATGTTTTCCGAAACAATTGTAATGCGCATTCAATGATTATTTTTAACCTTCCCGCCACCGCCGCGCCGCCGCCGCGCCGCCCCGCTCTGTAATACGTGCTTGCGGCTAGGACTAACCCGCTCAAGTTTGCCTCTATGTCTCAAGCCGTATTATTAACGTTATTACGGTATTAGGGGATATATTTGGACAAAATTGATTAAAATGGAACGAAATGTTTATTGAGGAAAGTCAGAGTAATTCTTTGTAATTTTGTTCATAGTATATTTTATGTGTTTTGTATATTAGTGTACTTAGTTAGATATTGTGCAACGCTTTAGATAATTCTGTAAAAGAGTTATAATTGTTATTTAAACAAATAAATACTGAAAAAAGTTATTTACCTCTAAAGCTGATGCTGTAATTTCCTCCTAATGATACAAAAGTCGTTCAAGCGTATCGTTAAATATCTACCATCGTTATTTTTTTAATAAAAAGCTAAACCGTATCGGACAGATATACTGATAACAATATTTGATGATGGTAATCTGTGCCACCTTAATGGAGCAAGAAAACACTTCAATCGTTCATAATATTACAGCGCAAAGAGGGAAAATGCAAATACAATCTGTAAAAGAAAATCTGGTTAAGTTTAGGCAGCTGATCCCTTGACCCAATTATGAGGACATCTGTGTAATATAAACTGGATTCATAAGAAAATTACTACTACCTTTTAAACTGAACACAGGATAATGTAATCAGAGAGAATATTATTTATATTGCGACTGCCTCGTTGGTCTAGTGGTAGCAAGCGCTACTGCTGAGCTCGAGGTCCTGCGTTCAATTCCCAGTTCGGGCAAAGTGTTATTGGGTTTTTACATCTGGAATGTTTCAGTAGCAGCCCGGAGTCTGGATCTGTGCCCGGTTGATGGCAATAGGCTCGCCCCCTATTACATGGGACTTAAATATACATAACAGGCGAAATGTGGGTGTACTATAGGTACACCTCTGTCCAACCCTTCGGAGAAACAAGACGTGATGTTATATTTTTTTTTTATTTTTTTTTAGCCTGCACTGTCCCACTCCTGGGCAAAGGCCTCCCTCCACTTCTTCCAACTATCGCGAAGCCGCGCGTCCTGCTGCCAGTTTTGATGGAACCTATCCAGCTCGTCCCGCCATCTCCTACGTGGTCTGCCGCGACCCCGCTTCACTGTCCCATGGCACCAGTTCTGTGCTACTTTGGCCCACAGTTTGGCCGGCATCCGGCAAACATGTCCTGCCCAGTCCCATTTAAGTTAGGCAGCCTTTTGAGCCGCGACAACTATCCTTGTTTTAGAGCGCAGTATTGTGTTTCGGACGCGGTTCTTTAATTTAACGCCGAGTATACTGCGCTCCATTGCTCTTTGGCAGACCTTGAGTTTGGACTTCTGAATGTTAGTCAAAGACCAAGTCTGTGCATTATAGGTTAAGACGGGAAGAATACACATGTCCATGAGCCTGCGTTTCAGTCTCATAGGCAACTCACCCTTCAATAGTTCTTTCATGGACCAGTAGCTCTTCCAGGCGTTTTTCAGTTCGTCGATTTCTTTATCTTGCCTCGCCTGGAAAGAGACTACTTGACCCAAGTAAAGGTATTCTTGGACATGTTGTATTGTCTCCCCGTCTACTTTTATGATTCCAGGTGTTGCGTTACACATAACTTTGGTCTTCGACATATTCATCTTCAGCCCAACCTCAAGGCTTGCAAAACTGAGTTCTTGGAGCATCCGTTCAAGTTCAGTGGCTGAGGATGAAAAGAGAACAATGTCATCGGCGAAACGTAGATTTGTCAGTCTCGCTTCGCCAAGGACAATGCCTTTTTCCCTCCATTTGTCTGCCAACTTCCTGAAGATTTCTTCGAGGGTACTGGTGAACAGTTTAGGCGATAGCGGGTCGTCCTGTTTGACTCCTTTCTCGATTTAAAATTTTGGACCAGTAGTTTCAAGTTTTATTGCGGCTGTACTATTTTTGTAAATGTTGCGTAACAGATTTATGTAGGAAGGATCAATGTTTTGGTTGCTTAAGGCGTCAAAAATGGATTTGTGTGAAATGCTGTCGAAAGCTTCGGAGTAATCAACAAAGGCGAGGTATAACGGGATTTTATATTCATGGTGTTTTTCTATGAGTTGATTGACTGCATGCAGATGATCTGTCGTAGAAAGGCCAGGGCGGAAGCCTGCTTGTTCAGGAGGTTGATTTTTATCTAGTTCGCCAGATATGCGACTTTCTATTACTTTTATAAATATTTTGTATATATGTGATATTAAGCTAATGGGCCTGTAATTATTAATATCGGATTTATCACCCTTTTTGTGAAGCAGAATAATATTGGAGTGACAAAAATCTTTACGAAACCTACCTGAATGCAGAATACTGTTAAAGAGCTGGGTGATGTATGGAAGAAGAATAAGTTCACCTATTTTCAGTGACTCTGTGCTAATGTCATCTTCGCCACATGATCTATTGTTTTTCATTTTAGTGAGGGCTACATGAACCTCGTATCCAGTTATAGGTTGGATATTATCTGGGCAGAAGTAATCGGGTGTTAGGGGTACTTGAGTGTCGTCGGAGTAAAGGGATTTATAAAATGTTGTACATACGAGTATATCTAATATTTTTGATCTATTAATTTGTTTCTTACCATAGCCATCTTTTAAACATGTGATCCATGACTTGTGATGCGAAATGCCTTGTTTTGCTATTTTCAGGGAGCATTTTTGTTATGTTATGTGTGTTATTATTTATATTATGTAATGAAGAAGCGAAAAGGGAGACCCGACACCATCGTCTTTTCGTATGTAACTTTCACTAATTCCAGGATAATGCAAACTTATACTGCAAATCTTTTGTGCAGTAAACAAAAGAGTTTGATACGCAGGAGAGCAATAAACAGCGTTGGCAAAGAACAGCATTATTATTGTTTAGACACAAGCCCCTCGAGAAATATAGAATGAAATTACAATTGTTGTATTGTTATACTAGTCATAAAAGGTCGTAAAAGGTGATCCATGCAATATGATAATGGAAAAAAAGAGAAAAATATTTTACATTTAAAAATAATTTACTACTATTGCAACGTTCACGAAAAGCCAATTTATTTAGACCTTACTCTTTAAAAATATAAATGATACTTACCACACAACCGATCGAACTAAATAAGTGTGAATTTTTTAACAAAATTTAATTTTCTTTCGCGCTATAAAAATAATATAATGATGCCTATATTTTACTTACAACAAAAACGAGAAGATCCCAAATATGCTTAGTTATATTTGTTTGGAAAATTTTGCGAGCTACTGATGAAATCTTTTATGCAAAGGTATTATGGTCATAGCTCTATCAAAGGGTATTTTATTGGAAGTTCATATATGTATATGTATTTCGACGTGAAATATATTCGAGGTCTAAAAATATGTTAGTGACGTACATATTTTTATTGCTATTTTAAGACTTTAAGATTCTAATTTTTTATAAGTATTTTATTTTTATATAACACTAGCTTTTGCCCGCGGCTTCGCCCGCGTGGATGTCGGAAATTAATGCAAGAGGACGTACTACCGCGATAAGAATGTGTTATTCCAGGTTATATAGGTAATATAGACTCTGTGTGCTATTTTCGATCCAGATCCATTCAGCCATTTTTGCGTGATTGAGAAACAAACACCCAATCATACATAGTTTCACATCAAAAAAAAAAGAAATACAAAAAAAAAGAATAAAAAAAAAGCTTTCATCATATATATAATATTATTAGTAGTAGGATTATAACTCATATTACTTAGGATTCATAGTTTATGAGAACATCATGTGTGTTGGTGTTTTTAAAATAAAAGTAATAGTATTCAGAGTAAGAAGACTGCGACATAGGGGTTGGTTTAGTTGAATATAAGTCTTCCTGGTTTTGCTTAACGCTCCTATTTTACCTATACACTCAATCATTTACCAGACACCGAACATAATTATACGAATAGTACTTTTGCCAGTGGCTTGGCCCGTATAGCTGTCGGAAAATATCACCCGGGAACCTACTACCGGGATAAAGTAGGTATCCTATCTGTTACGTATCCATGATATAATATTATATCTTTGTGCCAAATTCGATCTAAATCCGTTTGGCCGTCTTTGCATCATTGAGAAACAAACATCCAAAAATCTAAACATCTAAGCCATTTCGCGGTCTCTTACTTGGAATAATACTATTAGGTTTATTTTGAGTATAATGAACACACATGATATTCGCAATTACTATGAAGCCAAAGTAATATGAATTACAATCCTACTTATCCTGTACTATTATTACCCGGCCGCTGCCAACGCGCTCTGCGCCCGCTTTTTAAATCTCTAATATCTTCTAAGATATTCATTTAAATTACATGCTGTAAAGGGCCAAATTGATCTATATTAAATGCACAATGTATTTAAAGTACTTAATTGGATAAGGATTAATGCTGTATTGCTTAAAATCGCTTCGTAAATAAGCCCTTATTTCTCGTAAAAAGTAAAAGATAAAAAATGGTTATTGTGGGTTATCCCTAAGAGATAGACATATACCATTGAGGACATTTTTGTAGGCCTTTTTAAGGTGTACAATACTGTAGTACATTATTTTGATCTATTTCGTAGGATTCAGCCAGGGTTTTTCGAATTTTGAGACGTATGTCAGCGTAGTTTTCAAAGAAAGTTATTTTTTTCTAAAATAAAAGAATCTTTCTAAAATTAAAGTAGCCTAAGTTACTCCTTGTTACATCAGCTATTCGCCAGTGAAAGTCCCGTCAAAATCGGTCCAGCCATTTCAGAGATTAGCGGGAACAAACAGACAGACAGACAGACAGACAGATAGACAGACAGACAGACAAAAATTGTAAAAAATGTTGTTTTGGTATATGTATCGTGTATACATCCATATACACTTAGTAAAAAGTGGTTATCTTAATATTAAAAACAGACACTCCAATTTTATTTATTTGTATAGATTACATTTCTTCGTGTTGCTATACATGTTAAAATAAACCCTTGGCATAGAGTTGATAGCATTTGACTTTCAAAAAGTGCTGCTCTCAGCGTTGTTTGAATAAATGACTTTTGATTTAAATTTGGAGGATGAAAATGTCGCGTGTCCTTTTGTTCTATACGTATTCAGCAATCATATTATTAAATAAGCAACAGTGATGAAAAGGAGCAGATGTGGGTCAGTTGCGACGGCCGCAACTTACGAGTTTTATGTTGTAGGTTCAACCCCGACTATCTCGCCGCCCGGTAAGGACCAGGCTCGGGTCAACGGCGTGTTGTATTCCACGCGCGCCTCAAAGAGATGTCAGCAACAATTGGAGGGGTCCGCTAGGACCGATGCCTGCTAGGGTCACGTGATTTACTCAAAAGAGTTTCTTTGGCCCTGGCATAGGCAAGTGAAAGAACACGGATGGGTTTTATTCAGTAAAAGTCTGACACACCCTTCTGCTCCACCCAGAACGGGTGACGTCATTTAATGATTTCCCACCCACAAAAAAAAAAGACCAATTACAACTACCAACCCGCACTGGGCCCGCGTGGTACGCTGCAGCGCAGTCCCTTTCTTCGTGAAGAGGCCTGTGTCTCAGCAGTGGGAACATTATAGGCTAATTGCTATGTGCAGATAAGCGACTAAGCCAGTTGACTCCTGCCAGGGTCGCGAGACTTATCAAACAAGATACCGTGGCCCTGGCATATGGGCAACTGAAGGAACACGGGTGAGTTTTAGTCAGTAAAAGTCTGACACACCCTCCCGCTCCGCCTAGAGTGGCAGAAGTCATTCATGATGATTTTCCATCCAAAAACAAGCCAGTTGACCACAGTAATTATTGCACTGTAACGTTATTAAAAGTTTAAGTGAAAATTGATTTAGTACCAGTTTTCCGTGCTTAAACACTATTTGTCCTGCCGGGGTCACGTGATTGTTCGAAAGAGATACCGTGACCCTGGCACATGGGCAACTGAAGGAACACGGGTGGGTTTTAGTCAGTAAAAGTCTGACACGCCCTCCCGCTCCGCCCAGAGCGGGAGAAGTCATTTGATGATTTCCCATCCAAAAAAAAAAAAAAACACTATTTGTAATTTATGTGTTCAATGCTATTTACAAATGTTAAAACTTTGAAAACAAGTCTCCAGACCATTTAGTATGAAGGTAATACAATATAACGTAAAAACAGATAAATCAAAGTTCTGAAAGAATAACGACACTGTTTACGAATACCCGCAATTTGAAGAAATGTCGCGCGTGTCTGGTTTGTGGCGGCACAACAAACAACGCGCGTTTTCTATTGACAATAGACATGATTTACGTATATCCACACAATATTCTCGCTTCTGCGTCTGTCTGTTCCAGAATTCGTTTATTTAAAAGAAACATTCTTATCTTGCGTGACACACATTTATGTACAGCTTTGGTTTTTGTTTAGGAAACGCAATAAACGCAAGAATCTTGAAATAAAGTGAAAAATTTAAGCAACAGTAAACCAAGAAAGCCTAGGATAAAAATTAATCGTATCATTTATATTATTAATTATATGTAGTCATCAAAACAAAGACGATCATTTTACAATCTGCAATTTATAATACATTACCGTGTTCTCAATATCATCATCAGCCTTAGCAGTCGACTGCTGAACCTATGACTTTAAAATTGCACGCTATTTCAAAGCTCCCGCAAACAGGCACGATGCGAATTACACGAACTATTACAATTACTATGAAAACTTCATGGAAACTGTTCTACAAGAGTCGTGGCACGACCGTCCTGCTGAGCCGTCATTTGATCAGGCTGCTCCCAGTCGACCCAATAAGAGCGTCGATTGTCTGAACAGGAAACCGATTTATTTAAATGAAGCTTTAATCATGATTTCCTCAGAGTTTTATTTTACTTACTGCCTGCAGATACCAGCAGTAAGTCTTTTTTATTTATCCGCGTCATTAACGTTAGGTTCCATCAATAATCCGCATAAATAAAAAGATTTCAGCCAGATCTAAGTACAGCACTTAACCCATTTTTTTTGTTGTGAATTACAAACATAACTTTATTACGTAGCAGCTGCTGCACTGTCATCAATTCTAATGATATTTATTTCAAGCTTTTTGAAAGCACTGAATAAGAAGGAAGGATAAAAAAATAAAAACGTCGCCTTCATGTAACTTCCAGTCATAAATGTTAAGTTAGATACGAATTTTATTTTCCATTCCTCAAAACCATGAAGTTACTCCTATCCTACCTTGCAAGTTTAACAACTGAAACATCACACAAGTTTTGTATTATTCCCAAATCCGAAATAGATTTTCGCGAGTCTACAATATAGTAAACTAAGTACCAACGTTTAACACGTTAAACAACTTAACATAACTTCAGTAAGGCGTTGCTCATATTTCATCACTCCTCCAACTTAGTTCTCTACACGCAAATTTTACATGCAAACCCAGTTCGGGATCAATTTAAATAAATTATGGCGACGATTACTAAAGCATTAGCTCCCTAGATGTAACATCTTGGCCATTTCGTTTGGCGTCGGCTAATTCGTTTTGAGCCGCCAATTTGCACAGCGCGTTGAAGTAGGCTGTATTGGGACAACATTTTAGGCCTCACAATTGCTTCGTTAATTCTTAGACCAACTCAATTTTTTCAAAATCGGAAAGTTAAATGGCGCGTCTGTGGTAACGGCTACACTATCAAATATAGTAAGTAAACAGTAGAGTTGTGTGTGTAATAGCTCGAAATAAAGTATTTATTTCATTTAAACCAATAACAGACAGTTTTGAACCGTCATTGAGTCGGTCAGTTCGAAAGTTGAGGCAGACCAACACTAATTTAGTAAGTTTTTTCCTCATTTTTCAAATTATGATAAGTAGTTTATATAACTCATTTATTCATATACATTTACCTACAATCCTACATACCTACATACATTCCGGTCAAAATCATAACCCTCCTAGAATTGAAGCAACATAAGACTTCTATTGTTACTACGACTTATGTTATGAGTATGATACAGGCAAACAACACGCACTGTAGGTCAGGCTTAATAATACTTAGAGACAATGAGTACTCAAAGGTTAAGCTTTCCAATCGGCTGATCAATATTAGTATTTATTTGAAATAAACATTTATTTTAGATCGGAGTACACATCATGTGGTGAGAATACCTGTGTCTGACAGGTTTCAGAACTAATGGTTTTAATTGGATTTACGCACGGCAAGGTGCCATACAGTTATTGATGACATTTCTCGTAATTAGGGCACTATAATATTTTATGTACCATTGATCTGGAGCGTAACAGACTGCTATTTATTTGGCATGTGCTGTGTAGGTAATAACAAATTACGTAACAAGATTGGAGACCAACAATAACATTATTTTAAAAAAAAACTTGCAATATTACTATTGACCATTGTTACTTCTCTGTAGCAGATTTTTTGGCAATAATTAACTATAATCTGAAATTTATTTAGATTGACACCTCATAAATAACTTTATGTTACATTTGTGTAACTATAATTCTCATTTATTTTTGCATTCCTAAAAGGTAAAATGGACAAGGACTCTAAAATTATTTAAAACATTAAATTTGTAACATCTACATTCTTTGCAAATAAATATGTTCTATTCTATTCTGCCTCACCTGCTTCGCCTTTTCCCGACTATTTTTAGGGTCAGCTTTCATTCTAATTCATTGCAGCTAATTACCAGTATTTTACATGGAGCGACTGGTTATTTGACCTCCTCCACCTCCTTTACTTACACAATACATGGGTAATACTATACCACTTGCCAAGACTGGTTCTCAGACTTTTGGGCTTCTGACGACCTGTGATGACTGTGAAGGATCCATGAATGACTGCCAGGACCAAGAGCTTACCGTATTTTCTGAGACATGGAGAAAGCTCGGTGTTTAGAGATGGTCACCCATCCACGGATCGACCGCAGCTAGTGTAGCTTAACCTGATCGCACCCATGTACCAGGACCACCTCTCTTCTTTGAAATATTATGATAAATCTTGAATGATATATTTCGTCGAAAATGAGAACGTTCTACCATATCCTGTAATGTTCGCATCACTGCATAAAAGTCACAAGCTATAAAGAAACACAATTTCCGAAGATGTAATGAAAAAAAAGTTATATTACCTTATCCAATACTTTTTCGTTTAGTATATTACCCGGGCTAAAACTGACGAGCAAAGATTTAAGGGTAACCCTTTCAATAGTTCCAATAGAACGTTAACCAATAAAACTAGAAATTATAGCAAATACTACGCTCCATTATTTAAAAAACAAATGAAGATCGCTTATAAAACTGCAGATTTATATGTACTTCATTTTTAGTACGTGAAAGTAAACATAAAACAGTAAGTACACGGTAAGACATATAATGTACGTTGTTGGTCATGATCTTCAGAAAGGTTAGGTGCGTAGTACCGGCGCGCGTGTAACCAGATCTATATGATACGGGTTACTTGAGATGTGCGGTCACTATGAATAATGACCAGTCTGTATACATAACGCCCGTATCAAATGGGCGATATAAGTAAAACTGCTTGACTAATCACTTCCCAAACAGTAGGAATAATGACTACCCTATATCGGCCAAAATAATAACATAATAATAAAAGCAAAGCTGAACTGTTTTTGTTTATAATTATACATACATATTTTTTATTGCTACGTACAAAAAAAAAAACAATTCAGCATAATAGTTCAAAATAACGTCAACAATTAAACGTCATTAGAATAATATAACATTACTTTTATTTCGATTAAAATTTTACCAGTAATGAGGAAAACTGAAATATATATAAAAAAAATAAGTTTGTATAAGAATTTCATTACTATTAAAATTATTATCTCCTTTTTCAAATCTCTCTTTACTTTGCAAATCGATAATTCACCTCTTAACAATAACAATACTTTTCCTTACTACCTTTTCCTTTTCCTTTTACTTTTTCTTTTGGATAAAGACCAAAGTGAGAGACCGCCGTCTTAATGAGGTTTTGGATACAAACGCTCAAGTCGCGGGAAAACACTTTCTGTTTCGATTCTCAAGTCCAAGAAGAAAGTTTAATTCGATATTCTGTTGTCGTACCGGTTGTTTCTACAAGTAATTTATCTCAACTTTTTAGCATTTCTTGAATTAACCTGTAGATGATTTACGGAAGAGGTTAATTGTGTGTGCTGAATTAATCGAACTTTGTAAGTTTGTTACTCAATCACGTTTTAACAGCTTTATAAGCGATTTTGATTTGGCTCACTGGTGTACCTAGATTGACAATGGTATTATCTATATCCTTTTAAATGTACCTACCAAGTAGTCTGCCTAGGAGGTGAGTGCATGGCTAGCTAATGATGAATCCTTAGCGTTTACACATCATTACTTAAAAGTATTATTCGCTGTCGCCTCTAATTTATTACCTGCGTGATAGATGAGTGAATTTAGAAACAAAACATTTTAAGATTCGTATTACAACTAAAACTTCAGCCATCCTTGGTCGTCCTTCTACACGTTAAGTGATTTTCTGGATTAATCAGGCTTAATATACGAATCCTTTTATCGTTATTCCAAAGAGCTTTAGAGTTTATTACTTTAAATGGAGTAGTAAATTCTGAATTGCTTAATTGGATTACCGAAATTATTGAATTTCGTTGGAATAATCCAGTTCACTGGTTTTAATTTTCATTATTTAATAACCAAACGAGGAATTTGTAACTTGGGGATCGGTATTTAATAAGTTGTTTAGAATTTTGCTCTCCAGTTGATGTTTTAATTAATTCTGCTAACGGAATTATTTCATATATTCATGATAAGCCCTGCCTTATCTTTCTGAGGGAAGTATGACTTGTGGTAGAAATCAGTTCCAAGTCAAAAACAGAACAAAACTGGTCAGATTGAAAGATTTTAATTTATCTGCTAACAGCATATTATGAGCATAGGATTTTTTACAAGCTTTTATTTAACTTAACCTAACCTAACCTAACACAACTGATTGAGTATGAGTTAATATACAAAAACAACATACTACGATACTAATAAAAAAATTGAGTAAGTTTGCTTTTGCTTTGTATAAACTAAAGAAAATAGTCAATCAAGCAGCAGCAGTCACTGCATACTATGGATATGTCGATTCTATACTACGCTACGGAGTCATGTTTTGGGGTAACTCCTGCAATAAGGACATGGTGTTCAAATCGCAAAAAAGATGCATTAGAGCTATTACCGGAATAAAAATAACTGATAGCTGCAAACCTTATTTTGTATTGTTAAAAATAATGACTTTACCTTGCCTGTACATATTTGAGACTGCCTTATTTGTTAAAAAGAACATGCATCTATTCAAAAAAGCATCTGAAAATCGCCATAAAATGATTAGACAAAAATATAGACATGAATTATGTGTTCGACCATCTAAGACCGCGTTGATGCACAAAAGCATACTTTGCATGGCCCCAAAAATATTTAATAAATTACCAAATGGAATTAAAGACTTAAACATTGTTCAATTTAAAAATAAATTAAGACATCTATTATTGGAAAATTGCTATTATACTATTGACGAATTCCTTAATGATAAATTGTAACCTATTTGACATGATATTTATTTAATTTTGACATTGTATTAATTTTTTTTGCTTGTTCTTTTTTTCTGTATTCAGTTATGTTGTTTTTTTTGTTTTGAAATGCGCTAATTATTTGTATTTATAAAAAATTTGATTGCTTGAAAGAGTGTACACCTTTAAGGTAGATTTTTGAGGAACAAATTATTTATTATTAAGACCACATGTAAAATGTACCAAAAATCACACCAATAAATGAATTTGAATTTGAATTTGAATTTGAACATTGACGATTTCTAAAGGGAACACCAGAATAGATTCTGACTTATACAAATACTAGCTGTTTGTGATTCAAATAGGAACTTCCACAATACTATAAATTGGCAATTGTTGAAAGCTTGTGCCAACAATTGGTAAATTGTGTGAGTGTGTTTAAATACCACTGTAGGAATGTTTGTGAATAAACAAGAATTTGGATCAGTTGGTTTGTTTGTTGGTCGACGTTAAAAAGTGGAGTGCATTTGCCTCTACTTACAATCTTATAAATACATACATAATGTAGATTACAGAGTTGAGATCAGCTTAAAAAATTCTGTCGTATAATAAAATTACAAAGAAAAGGATTCCACAGACATTTTCCAGATCAATCTGGTTAACCTTACCTAGCATTCTTATGATGGCTTTCCTAGATTTCGCCTGTCGTGTCTCGCCATGCACGTGACCGTTTAGCAGACCGATCTTCGTCTTTTCCATGACACGAGTCGATCTGGGAACAAGAAGGATATTAAGTTACTTATTTCAGTTTAACGTTATATATCGGTTATTCATAGGCTTATTTCGATTATACAACAGGACCTTGTTATTATTTTCATTGTAGGGCCTGTTTCACAAGATTACTAATTTATAAAGCTGAAGAGTTTGTTTGTTTGATTGAACGCGGTAATCTCAGGAACTACTGGTTTGAATTGAAAAATTATTTTTGTGTTGGGTAGCCTATTTATTGATAAAGGCTATATAACACCACGCTACTATCAAAAGGAGTGGAGCAGCAACGAAAAATGTACGCAAACTGGCAGGCAATTCGATGCGACGGGAAGGGTCAAGGGAGCAAAAATTTGACGCGGACGAAGTCGCAGGCAGAAGCTAGTATACTATACATAGTAAAAATATTAAATAAAGCCAGATTTGGATGAAAAAGTTAAACTGATCGTACCTGGAACCGATTAAACCAATCCTTAACACAACTCCATCTTATTCAATCTGCCTAACCTGGTGAAGGTTAGGTAGATGAGCTATGCTGGGGTCGGGTTCCAGTCTAACCAGATGCAGCTAAATAACAGTATTTAACATGAAGCGACTACCTATACGACCTCTACAACCCAGCTTGTGAGTAATACGATACCCCTTGGACTGGTTGTCAGACTTTCAGGCTTGTGACTACCAGTAACGATTGGCAAAGATCCACGAATAAGGGCAGGCTTCCCATGCTCTCCGAGGCACGGCAGGAGTCTTGGTATGTAAAGAAACCCATCCACGGACCAGCCGCGGCAAGCGTAACTTATCCTCATCGTTCGCCCGAGAGGCTGTTATTACTTACTTAGGCACAAGCCCATTACAATTCAGTATGGTTATTTTTAGAATCATGGTAATTTTCATGAAAGTCTTCACAAAATATAAAACTCTACACAATCTGACCGACAGACTTTTTTTTTCTTGTGTGGGATATCATCAAATGACGTCTCGTGTTCTGGGTGGAGCAGGAGGGTGTGTTAGACTTTTGCTGACTAAATCTCACCCTTGTTCCTTCAATTGCCGGTGTCAGAACCACAGAAACTCTTTCGAACAGATCCGCAACCCTGGCAGGCATCGGCTGTCGCAGACCCAATTCGTGCTGCCATCCCTTTGACGTGCACCTGGAATACAACGCGCCGTTCACCCAGGCCTGTTTCTTACCGGGCGACCAGCTACCCATTGCTCACCGCCCGCAAGTCCGCAGCTACGCTGGCCGAGAGTCCGCTTTGGACTCCCGACGCCCGGGGCGTCTCATGCAGTGGCTAGGGACGTGATTGCACAGATACTGCCTCTCTCTTACGCGCTCCGCTGCCTTTTTCGCGAGCATTACTGCTTTGCAGAAGGAGGTGACGGATTCCCATGCCCTCTCGCTCCGTACCAAGGCCTAGACCGAGCCGAACGCGAGCGATCGCCGCCAGTGATCGCCTCCACGACGACACGGTGGTGCTCCGCCCAGGCAGAGCAGCGACCTCCAGGTGATATACACAATGGTAACACCCGGGCGATTCCTCCCGCCCTGTCTGGAATAGGAACCTCCCTTAGCAGCCGTGTTCGGTGAGGACCTGTGTAAGGCGGAAAGTGAAGACGCCGTGGTTCTTCTCCATCCACGCCTCAAAAAGGGGGACGTACAACCAAAATTGTGGCGTGCCCAGCACGGGTTTGCGTCAATCGCACTCGCCATGTCGCCATGAGATCCCACCAGAGTTCTGTCCGCCGTGCCGAGATTTCTCGCGGCAGTGGAGTGACGCCTCTCAGCGGCATTCCTGCATATGCGCAAGGAATTTTTCCTCCTGATCACATGGTGGCAACCCGGCAAGGAGGCTCGCCGCCTCACAGAAGACCGTGTCTTAAACCCGGACTAGCCGGATGGTCATGACCCTCTGGGACGCGCTCAATTGGACCGTACGACCCCCTCGTAGAGCCTCCGTCAAGAGGCGTTTGGACCCCCTTGATCAGGCAGGAGCCGCTTTAAGCTAGCCCCGGCCCCCTTCAGTCTGGGAGCCAAACTGACCTACTTAACTAAACTCTTTCCAGACAGGTTCTATATTTAGGAAATGTAACGTTAAGATGATTGATGTGTTAAAAAAAACCGCCGCAGCCGTTCATACTAAGGTATAAAATAAAAGTAGCGTACCTTGAAGTAACCTACATAACTAACAAGTTGAATAGTTTCCAACAGCGCTGCTTCAGCGATATTTCAGTACCTATGTAGGTATTAAACATCGTAAGTCCGTGTTGCGTACAAGGCGATGCAGATGTTTAGCTAGTCTTTAAACGGGTTAGGTTACTAACTTCAACTAAGAGTGGAGTAAAAAATATACCCCAATGTCTTATTAGGTTCTTCGCTAAGAAATTCAGATTTATGAAATCGATTAAAGCAAGACTTGTCTGATTGGAATAAAGTGGGTTGCTATAGGTACCTACATTTACTAGGTATATATTTTTTTGTTACTGCCTTCCAGACTATAAAGGTTAATGTTTAATTACTTCAACATCTATATCACGATAAACACAAACAGTACCCAAATTAAGCTCGTCTAGTGCGTCTGAACAAAGACACTTGGTACATCAAAACTTCACAACATCTATCCAGATGATTGATGGTCCCATTCATATTGGACGCTAGCTCACTTTCATAGACTATTCGACCTTTATAATAACTTAGGCCTTTAAACAGTGTCTAGTGTTGAAACTTGAAACTGACATTTATAATGGTATACGTCGGTGGTTGACGTCAATCAATACATATACATACGTACTACATACATACACTTTAAGTGTCTGTTTGTGATGTCAAAACAACAGCTTTTGACTAAATGCATTCGAACATATTTACGTTACTAATTTAGAAAAGAAAAAAACAAGTTTCAGTTGACTGATGACTTGACTGCCACGTTGCGTTGGTCAAGTGTTGAGTTATTGTATAACATAAAGTAATGAACAGTTAATAAATTTCACCTTACGCTGATGTGACGGTAGCGAAACGGCCAAGTCACATATATGTATAATATGTAGGATTTTATTGTTAAAAATATCTAATAAGTATTGTGTTTCTGAACGGATGGATTGTTAAGAGTTTATGAACGAAGCGAAAGGAAAGATGAGTGAAAGGGGATTTTAGAGTGAAGTGTGAACGAATGAGAGGAGAGAATGAGCCTAAGATGGACGTGATTAACATGAACTTTTACGGTGTCCGAAAGATTAAGTATTTAAAATAAAGAAGAAACATTTCAAAGTTACAAACATTTTTTTTTCATTTAGACCCTATCCTACATATAGAGGGTGTTTGGTAGATGGGTGCAAAGCCTGAAAGGGTTAAGTAGTTAGTTAGTAAAAACCTTAGGGTTTAAAAAACACAAGGAACAGACTTCGTCTGAGACAAGTTTAGCTTAATACGTTCTAAATGGTTTAAGATATCACCCCCTTTAGGCTTTGCACCCATCTACCAAACATCCTGTATATATATATTTTTGACTAAGCTGTAGAATTTGTGAAAGTAGGGCTTTTAGAGTTAAAAGCTTGGCTCTACGTATAGAGCGCTCTTGAGATGTAATAACTTTTGGACAGTGCAAGCCATATGGTGTCGTCTTGGCAACATTTTACATGAAAATGTTTTGGTGGGATTTCACTTCTTTTTGTAAGTTGCTTACGACAATTTTTTTTCTTTTTTCGGGGTATATTTTCTTTCAGAGATGCGTTTTTTCATTTTATTTTACTATTATTTATAAGAAGGAGTCCTTATATCAATTTTCAAACCTCTATGCCCTCTAGCATCAACTTCGGACAACTTGCGGAAGCCTCATATGAACTTCTATCCCCTAGTTTAAGGAGTTGGGGGGGTAAAAGGTCCAAGTTTTAGATTTTTTTTTTATTGTTTGTGTACTAATACTAGCTTACATACCAAATTTTAGCTTTCTAGAACTTCACAAAGTACCGTAAGAATTTTGATGATCATCAGTGAGTGAGTCAGTGACGAAATATAAAAAGCACCGGCTTTTTAGATATCGATAAAATATAAAGTAAAAGCGCTATGTAATTGTACTTTTATATATTAAATAAACCTACTAATGACATGATATCCCGAGAAATTTGTTTATCTGGTATAATCCAAATCTAGGTTCAAAAAAACGACGAAGGGCTTCGAGAGAAAGTAGGTAGTAGAAAGTACCCTTGCGTTTTGCTTGACTCGCCTTGGTGGGGGCATTACTGTGCCCCTAGATTCCAGAAAACAATAAAGTTTCAACACGAAAAAATAACTCATTAAGTCCAATCTCCTTTCGGTCCACTTGTAATTTGTGGCTAGTCGTTATTATTTATTAATATCATCCCGAATTACAGAAAAATATGAATTTCCTATTCAAAGAACAACTCGTGGACGATCCTCGTTAGGGAAACATCAAAGGATGTAATTAAAATCAAATGAGGAGTGATCAATTTGCAACAAATTGCGGTTTGGCAGCGCTTCAGTAAAAAGAAACTTCAATGAGAAACTTCAGTTGAAGTTCAATTGATTCTAAGTTGCATTTGGAAGTTAGGACTGTACCTACGTATAAGGAATTTTTAAGTCTCGGAATAAGATACTAAGCACACCTTACTGACTGGAAAAAAGACACTGGCTCCTGTACCACAGGTGTTTTTACGTAGAGTAGGAGTCAGAGTTTCACTTTGTTTGCACACATTTTTTTATGCCAATAAAAAATGTATTATTATAATCTGGGAAAGTTGTTTCCCACGTCAGTTTGACGTCTATTGTTGTGCAATATAAAGCCATTTCATACAACTGTCAACGAATGACAGTTGTGATATAAATAAACAGACAATTATAATTGGTAGTTTTGCTCAACAGTTTATTTCTCTGACCTATGAGGACTAACTTAGGTATTATTATTACTGATAAACCATATGCATAGGCAATATTGCCACCAACAAAATAACTAGCCCATCCGCTTCATCCCACTTAACACACATAACATCACGCCTTGTTTTCCCGAAGGGTTGGTTAGAACTTTTGACTTAAAAGTACCATCTATTCTCGAAACATTCTTTTAGTGTTGGGTAGCACGCTCACCGATCGCCAGTTATGTTTAAGTCCTGAAAATAGGAGACGAGGATAAATCCAGACTCTGGGCTTCTATTGAGAAATTCCAGATAGAAAAACCTAATAGCACTTTACCCGACCCGGGTATCGAACCGAAAACCTCACGCACACCGGTAACGCTTGCGCCCACTAGAAAAATGAGGCCGTCAATATAATATTTACTTACATTGAAAACGAAAATAATGGAAAGTACATGACAATATAATTTTCCGCATCTCTGCAGTCTCAGATGTACTTCACAAACTTCTAAAGTCGTTCCTGTAATGTGATATCAAATAAGGATTCCTAAAGTACCCATTTATAAAAGTAATTTGTAAGTACAACTGTACACATTTAAGTTTTTGTATTCTGCAAAAGTTCTGGGAATGTTTTATTGTTTAATTTAATTACAGAAGCTTCAAAAAATACCAAAATAAAGTTTGATAAATCTGTTTCCATGGTCAGTACAGTTAGTCAGATATTATTTTAAATTATTATTTTTATTTTTTTAAATTATTATCTATTACAAATATTATTTAAACTAAGAGGGAAAAAAAATTGTTTGGTAACTCTAAGTAATGCACGAAAATCGTTTCAAAATGCAAAAGGGAACCGAGGGAGGAGAGTTTTATGTGTGGTTTCTGCCCGCGACTTTATCCACGTGATTTTTTTGTTTTAACCCAAAATATATCCTATAGCATTCCATCGCCCGCCCGTGATTTTACCTTGTTTTGTCTTAGCGTCCTTTTTCGCTGGTGTTTAATTCTACTCGGGTTTTTAGAGTCGTAGCTTGATGTTAAATAACCTATAACCTTTCTCGAGAATTAGGCTATCATATATAAATATTATTCCAAATTCAACTGGTGGTTCCAGAAATTACCCCCTAAAGACAAACTTACAAACAAAAAAATTGTTCTTCTTTCTAATATATGACTATTCATTGTAACAGTCTGTGTTCAGCGGTGGTCGGTTGCGATATGAGAGATTTATTTATGCAAATGACTGTCATATACTATTTTGTGAAACTAGACACGGACTAAAACATACTCAAATAAATTTGTATAATACCTTAAGCACATAAATGTGCAAAGGCGGACTTTTTACCATTGATATTTACTCTACACTCTTCTATTCCAACAGATTCCACTTTTTCCTTTGAATTTAATAAAATACGTACTATATGACCTAGTTATTGGCGAATATAATACCTTTGGTGCGACAGGTTGCCAATTTCCAGACTTCTGACGGCCTGTATTGATGGCCAAAGGTCCACAAATAACAGCCGGGACTAACTGCTTAGCGGGCTTTCTGAGGTACGGAGGGTTCTTGATATACAAAGATGCCTCGCGTCTACTGACCAAACACGGCAAGCATAGGTTAACCTCATCGATCATCCCTTGCGGCTATTTTATTTAGCCACAAGCTCTATTTCATACCATTCCAATCACAACGCTAAGCTTCCTAACAATAACCACATTTAATATTAATAAGTATTCTCCCAAATAACATTTGCGATTTCAAACATGATCAGTAACCAATTCCCTTTATAACGTAATAACTACATAATTATTGATTTCTCTACGTTGTTTTACCAGAAAAATAATGAATGTACCTACCTTAAACAGATGCGAACAGACAATTCGGGTATCTTGTTAGAATGCCCGACACTGACAAATTACATGTACAAAAAAGTAGAGGAATTCATTGTCCAACGAACGTTCACTGAGGTGGAAGGCGACAAGTGCCCTTTGTGCTACGTAATGGTAAAGTGATGTTTGTTCTCTGAATATATATTATATAAGTTTATATGATGAAATAGTGTTCCAAAATGTTTGGGAATTCTTTTTTAGATATGACTAACGTTACTATCGTGCTACGTAATGGCCAAGGTTATTAAGTGAACGGTCACGTCTTTAGCAAAAGTTTGGACGTTGCTGTCCAAACCCAAGCTGACAGAAAATTGTTTAGATAAGAAGTAATGACCAACCGTGATGTTTTTCTTCCAAAAGAAAGCAGTGTGAAGGAACCTACAGATAAATTTTACGTGTCTAATACGTTTTTATTACATAGCTCTGCAGAAAAACGTACTTATAGGGTTTATTAGGTATGGTTCAGAAATCAGCCGAGAATCTTAAGCTACTTAATCGTGAATCAAACCACTACTACTAATGTTCTCTAAAGAACTTAAATATCCAACTAACTATCGCCTAGACACATAATTAAAATTAATATCCTAGCTCGGGACTATGTGGACATATCGTTATCATTCTCAGGTACTTAAAAAAGGTGTTTATGAGTTACGGACCAATATACTGCTAAGTTAAAACTTTTAGTAAAAAGAAATATTAACAATATATACCTTATATGGGAACCGATTACTTTTCCGAATTTTTTTGGTTCGAATTTAATTTTACCGAAAACTACTGACCGACGTCTTTTTTGCTAAATGCATTATTTGACATATTTTTAGATCATCGAAGTATCATGTTTCATAGGTATTATTTTATCGAACTACGAGTATGTTTCGCCGATTTACAAAATAACTTTTTGCTATTGGCCAAAGCATTTTTTGAACTTATTTCATTTGCCAAATGATTTATTTGCCATATTTTCACCACAATGAAACAACATTTTAGGGAATATTATTCGGTCACAAATATATAGCCGGTTACTTGGTAGCGTTTTCAATATGAAATTAAAATATATGTAGTGTTATAAAAACTCAGTATATTCTACTACAAAATTTAGTGAGAATCGAATCGCTATAAAACCGACTTTACGTAGTCTTGTCTGTCCTACCCCTAGAGTGTAATTTAAGCCCGCGTAGGCGCGAAGGGGTAGGGCGGTCCGTGAGCTGAGGAGCAGGTGGTGAGCGTTAAAACCATCTGCGACGATAGGCTCGCGTGGGGCCGCCTAAACCCTGCAGCGCCGGAGCCGTGACAGAAATAATGCTTGCTGCATGTTGCATGCCTGATTGCATGTTGCACGCTTGTTCGCACGCTGCATGCTTGCTTGCATGCTGTATGCTTGTTCGCATGCTGCATGCCTGCTTGCATGCTGCATGCCTGCTTGTACGCTGCATGCCTGCTTGCATGCTGCATGCTTGAAGCAAGCATACTTGTTTGCATGTTTCTTACTTGAACCCTTTAAAAACACTTTTGTTCATAATCAACTGTTTTATTTAGTGCCATTACATTTAAATAACTAATTAATTAAACAAAAGAGTAGGTTAATCTGGACAGTGGATGTTCGGAAACATAACAGTTCGAACAAATGTTTTTTCGGCTAAGTGTAACTTCGGTAAAAACTCATTCGACCAAATAAAACGTCGGAGTAACGAAAAAAATCGAATTGATAATAAGTCAACTGATACAGTGGCAGACGTGACTTCGATGAAGTAGAAAAAACGAAACGATAATAGTTGAAAAGTTTTAGGTGAAATGAAATTCGGTCAAATATTTTTCGAACTTATGATAGGTACCCCTTATATAATACCCCATTCTCGCGTATAGGCAGAGAATAAGAATAGCAGGCACAAAGAAGAAGAATATGCTGCTCAGTTCTAGAAGTGGAGACGGCGCCATCAGCGCGCAGAACGCAGAGTCCAACCATATGTTGTCGGAATCTGAAACAAAAAACTTTGTCAATAAAAAATAATCCGGCTTCGATAGATCTTTAAAGAAGAAGTATGGAAGTAGTACAACAGGCGTAGCATGACCAATTCTATCTCTATTCTACCAAGAATAGACAAAGTTCTTTCTATTCGATTCGACATCTCTTCGGCCCGAGCACGGGGTGACCCGTAGACTCGGGTTTCTATGAAGACAAAGACAGTTATTCTTTCCATAGCAAGAGAGTGATGTAATTAAGGTGGATCCGCTAAGGACTTTTTCATTGAATAGTCATACAGTGGGATTAAAAATCTTAAAGTATTGTATTGATGATTAGAATTAATATAATCCTGTAAAAAAAAAATTTAGTACCTACCCTCAACTGCAACTTCAACTCAAAAGTAGGGAAAAATTAGTCGCCATGCTCGACATCGCAGAATTTTGTCGACTGAAGAATAGAAATATTTCCTCTTTTCAGTTTTAACATCGCCGTGCCATTTTGTCTATTCTTCCGTCGACAAAACTCGTTTCTATGGTGGTCATGCTACGCGTGCTGATCGATAAACAAGTAGACAACACCAGCAACTTTTAAATCCATGCTGTGCGTGTGCTGAGTGGTCAGTTCTTCATCATCATCATAAATTTAGCCGAAAGACGTCCACTGCTGGACATTGGCCTCCCATAGGCTCTGCCATTTCGACCGGTTTTGTGCTTCTTGCATCCAACGGATTCCTGCGGCCTTCACAAGGTCAACGGAATGGTGGTAAATACGGAATGGTCTAAAAAGAAACAAGTTCATAAGCATCTAGCCAAGCAATCGGTGCCACAAAAAAAATAAGCAAAGATATGCATGCATTGAGGAGGAAATTTCCGTCGGTTTTCAAAAGTCGCCGGTACCAAAACAATTCAAGAATTTAAATTCGAAGTTGAAGGAAGACGTATCTTTAAAGGCTTTTAAAGTTTAGCAAGTCGAGACGAATTGATGCAGTTACATGTGAGAAAAGGAAGGGATAACTCGGTAACAGCTTGTACCCCACGCAAATTGGAAGTTGTTGTGTAAGCTCGGGTAAATTTCAATGAAACTGAACGCGATTAGCGCATTTAAACATGAAAAGCATCTGATATATTATAATGATGTCAGCCCCGACTTACGACTTTTAGGTCGTGAGTTCAAACCCAGACTGGCACTTTACTTTGTGTATTTAATTTCATTACCACTGCTCTCAAAACGGTGAAGTAAATTATCGTGAATAAACCGACAGTCCTAGAACGACTAAAAATAAAAGACATCATGAGTTTTTACGAATATAATCTTAAAGCACCATTTCTATTAGTATTACGACGCCCCGGCTCTTGCTCGAGTCAGCCTACGCAACTGCCTGTAGCTTTAAATTCGTCCCTAAATAATACATATTCCGGTCCAACCCACCCACCCCTGGCTGACAGGGGCATGGCTACAGAGTCCAGCGACAGCCGACGCTGACGTCCGTATCCCACAAGTGGTAAGATTTAGGCGTGGCTGGAGGTCTTAATTTATTAAGGTAGCCACAGGCAAGTCCGGAGAAGCAGCCGACGACCTCCTAGGTTGAATTTCGAGATTTTGTACATTTTTTAAAATTAAATATGGTATCACGTTTAGATAGTTTAATAACAAATAACGTGGAATGTTCTTGTGAGATTGTGAATGATATTTTCTAACGTGACGTTCATAACAACTTCATACTTGTCGCGTCTGAGACACGCATTAATCTTCTTGTATGTAAACTTGAGAGTTACGAGTATGTTGCCTCGTGTTGTGAAAAGTAAAGAAAGACGAGGAACGTAGCACGTGCTAGACTTCTTAAATTTTCAGCTATGGCTGCAAATACAACATCAAATTAGATAAAAGCACCTAAGTCTGTATAATTTCGCTTTCTAATTTTTATTGCACCCTGCATAAACTGTACTTTCGCCTTAGTTCTCATCCCTAAATAAAATGGTCGCTTGCTAAATCATATCTGTATTTGAACTTATAACACAATTAGTGATGTCGATACGCTCTCCCACCACGGCATGTCCTACGAACCTACCGCATGCTATAGGTCCCGTAGTTGCACGGTGTAATCGAATTATGATAGTTCATAATTGTTATTAGTCAAAGTTGGTACGCGTGCGTACTATAGACTAGTGTCCATAGTACACACGCGTACCAACTTTGACTAGGATCCCTATTTTATTTGATTTTCAACTTTTTAACGCCGTTTCCTGTTTCGGATCAGACCACGTTTGCAAGGACTTACAAAATATAGCGGCGGAATTTTATTATTCACTAGATTTTCAACTCTCGATGTTAAACCAAAAATTGAGAATTCAACAGAGCTCATCCTAACGCGTCGAAAAATCTTACTGTTCGATTTTGATCTCTCGGCGCTAAGTAATGCGTTGAAAATCCAGCGCGTGAAACGATCCAAATGTATCTAAATTTACAAAGACATAAACTGCATACCCACTGACACTACCGCGTTAATCGATTCCTGTCATGTCATACATCATACTTGCAGGAACATAATAAACAGCTGTGTCAGCATATTACGTAATATTTATCCTTGTTTTAGTACATTGATTACATACATTACCTCGTGACGCCGTTGTTTAGCTTTATTACCTATTCTTTAGGATATAGAGAGAGATAAAAATCGCATAAGTACGTGGCGGACCGAGCACAATGAAGGGTTAATTAGCTGGGATGACTTTGACTAAAAAAAAACTCCTTAACATTGTAAATGAATAAAAACTTTTTTACAAAAAGAAACAACCGACTTCCTTTAAAACACTACAAAGTGAAAAATAACTTTAATTTCGGAAGTCGGTGTCTTAGGATCTGTATTTATGGTTTTTTTTTGCCACCGACTTCCGAAATTAAAGTTATTTTTCACTTTGTAGTGTTTTTAAAGAAGTCGGTTGTTTCTTTTTGTAAAAGAGTTTTTATTTTTAAATTTTTAGTTGTGGTATTTACCCCGCACTAATTCCAAACAAACAATGCATATTTATGCGATAGCATAAATCGCGGTTGATTTGCTGTCTTTTTTTAAAGAGTTCCGGTGTCTGTCTCTGGAACTGATCATCAGATCTATATGAAATTTACGTGGGACCATTTCGGAATAAATCCCTTTCGAACAAAAAAAGAATTTTGCAAATCCGTCTATATATGGCGGAGTTATGGCCGAAAATACATTTAAAAAAAAACATATTAACATCCGAATTGAGAACCTCCTCCTTTTTGAATTCGGTTAAAAACATGTTCTCCCATGCCCCTATTATGTTCCCACTGCTGGGATACACCACGCGGGTTCATATTTGCAGTTGGAGAATTAACCGTGACGTACCTATATCGAAGTTTGGCAGAACATTCTTTTAACTACAAAGTATTTGTTCTTGGGATGAACTCATTTCAACTACCAATCCTTTCATTGTGCATGGTTCCACACGCTGACTGAAGTAGTTAAAACTGAACTAGGTATTATTATAAAGAGTATAATTTGTTTATCTGTATGTAGGTAACCTACAAACATACAAACAAACAAATTAAACTCTAAAACAGCCAGTCGATTTTAAAATGTTTTTGTTTGTATTTGGTAGCCCAATTCTTGAGGAAGATTATAGGCTATTTAATTTCACAAAATGACCCTTAGAAGCAAAACATAAAGACATACAGTTGGAAAGAAAGCTAAGTGAAAACGAAGTAATAGCGCGGGTGGCCAAAATTTCACACAGACCAAGTGCTAATAAAGATTAACATAATATTTTTTTAACATCTATTTTAAATGTCTGTGGAACTAAACGGTTATTTATTATGCAAAATCTTCATCTATTAATGGGTAATTTGCATATTTAAGAGCACAACAGTTGAACGCTGGAGGTTATAGCGCTGTCCAAGTTTCAACAAATTTCTATAGAGTAACTTATGCCCATTCGGGTGATAAAAGAGGCATTAGTCTTATCTGGTTTTCGCAGGTTTCCACTAGAGACTAGAACTATGACCCATGGGTGATCAAGTTTATGTTTATATGAGATGATAACATATTAAATTAAGTGATACTTGAGACCAACTTAATCACATCCGAAAGTTTGCTCTTGCGAAACAAGGTCTCTGAGGTAGTTAATAATTCAATTTAAATCTACCCGAATGTTTTACCCGGGCAATGACCTAGAAGGACAAATACTGACCTTATTCATACTAATATCTACAGGGTGGCAAGGACATTGCCGCAAAACCGGCGACTATAAATTGCAGTCCTCTGCGTTAAAATTTGTAATTGAAAAATATTTTGTTTCCTACTGAATAATTTCATAGGGTATCCATATGATTCAGGTGGTAAGGACTATCCTGCCTGATTACGATCAATATTGTTGTCTATTTATTATTGATAAATACCTAAGGTAATGTTTTGATGATGAAATAAGATTATAATCAGATTATTTTAATAGTTTGCATTGAATAATTTATGATAAGTGTGTCCGTGAATAGGGATCACTATTTCAATACAAATATACCTTCTTAAAATAATAACAGAAGATGGCAAAAACATAAAACAAAGATGTGTGATTTTTGTGCGTGTATGACCCGATATATGAACGTAAACGAGTAAATATGATAGAATAGGTATTTAATGTACCGTGTGGTGCCGGACGTAAAGAATAAAAGCACCCCATTTCTTCCCGTGGGTGTCGTAAAAGGCGACTAAGGGACTTATTAGAGAATGGGCAGCAGCGTTCCCTATGCATTTTACCACCATACTGCGATCGCCAACCCGCCTGCCAAGCATGTCGATTATGACAAAGCCCCCCAAATTGGGGGAGGCCTAAGTCCAGCAGTGGACGTCTTATGGCTGAAATGATAATGATGAGGTATTTAAGGATCGTAGCAGTTAGCGTCCATGGGAAAAAGACGTGTTTGTGTATATGCTTATGAAATCACCCTCCAAAGTCCTTGTTACATGAATCTAGCGATATCCCCATCTGATGCATACAGTTGAAACTGCTCTAGTTTTTGATTTGGCTATATATCTGAAACTTAAATTAGCATTAGGAGTGTATTCTGCATTCACTTAGAACTATTCAGGCGTAATGTTTAGTCAGAATTCTGAGAACTAATACGAGTACTATAGATCTAGATAAAGTATAGGCAACACTTTTCTATAAGAATAAACGCTTGACACTCGATTTTACATCTAAGTTCTTATTCTGAAAGAAATGTGAAGCCCTTACTAAGATATTTCTTTGTCAAAAACAAATAGTAGGTAGGTAGCTCATAGATATCTTTGCGACAAACACAATGTTTGCAATTACCGATAAATAATGACTCTCTCGAGACAAAGCCAGTGCAATACAAAAGATGTCTGAAAACAATTTATCTAAAAGATAAGCAGCTGCATTCTCAAGTAGGGTTGCTAGTTCTTAAAACTGAAAAGCTGGTCGGATCAGCCAGTTTAGCCGGACATATAGGTAAAAAGGCCGAACACCCTTATTTTTTAGTCACGAAATATTCTATTTGCTACTGATACGAAAGAATTATTCTCATTAACTGGTTAACACAAGCAACATATTTGTTTTGGCAGATGAAAAAATCTACAAATAAAGACTTGTAATTTATTGAAGTTGTGCGATCAGATTCTTTCGTCATTCTCTAACTATAAATTCATAGAGCCAGAATCGTTCTGAGTGTAAATAGATTTTTTTCTTCTAGAACATTCTTTGTAATTGTAATTAAGCCTGATAAATGAAGATAGGCTCAGGTTCTATTACATCGTTTGTTGACATCAACGAGGCTTCTTACAGATCTGTGTACATTCAAGTAGTTAGGTCACATTTTAAACTTCAGAACACTTCAAGGTGCGTGAAACATGTAACTTGAGCTTAGAATTTGCCGCTTAAAAAAAAAAATACTATCTATATTTTTTTAAATGAAAAACTCACTTTTGCTAACGTCTATTGGCGACGATGATAAAAATGAAACGAAATCCTCAAATACGTCTGCCCAATGATCGATGGCCGTTTACGATAAAATTAGGATCAACATTACCTACTTACTAAATTTTATTTCCTACGAACCGTTACTTTTGTATCTTTCCTACAAAACAACAACTTTAAAACGATTTACTGAGCTCTCCTTTATTCTTATAACGTATCTTCAAAACAAATGAAGGCTAACATTTGGACAACAACCCGGAAGCTACTCAAACCATTATTACACATTTCCTCTATTGGGAGATCGTCTCGCATGATAATTACTATTTTGTTTTTAGGTTTTCATACCCAAAGCCATTGCCAACGGATCCCCATTACTTAAGCTCCGCTGTCTGTCTTTCTGACACAAAACTTTATAGTTTAACCTTATTAGGGGATCGTCATAGTAAAGCTGAAGAGCAGACATGACGACCCAACCATCCGCGAACGTGATGACGGCGACAGTCATGAAAACACGACCGTAACATATTGTGTCGGTCAAAACATGCCATGACTTATACTTTCACTTAGTAGTCAACTTTTGTGAGATAGCAATTACCTAAACTGTACTTTAACTATCCATCCTCCATAGAACATTGCGAATATACAGCTCCTCAAAGACAATGTCACTTAGACGTCACCTCAACTGTTCGGTTGTAATGAATAAGGACAATTCCAAAGTAGGATTGATAGTGAATATCATCGTTTAGCGAATTTTATGAGAGAGAGAGTTGAATAATTACTTTTATCTTCACGATCTTAGTTCTCATTATTTCAACGAATTCTCTTGCGTAAGTTCGCCGTTTGATCTTTGCAATATTTGGGAGAAGGCGATCGTATGTTGTTATAGAAAGTTTGTCCACGGTCTTGTCTCCTGTATGGTAAGATGATTTGTATTAGATCAGTATTTTAATAGGACACGTGGAACTGACCACAATTTTGACTAATACCTCCATATGAAACCTACGGATGTCCAAAACATACAGATCTAGAATGTTTAATATTGTTACACAGAATGTATGAACACAGCAGACGTAACTAGAATTTGTGTGTTGCTAACTAAACAAGGTGGAACACAGAGGTAGAGCAGGTTGTTATTATAACCTCCTCTAAATGAAATAACCTCACACAAGTATTTAAAATGAAGCTTAGACAGGAAGTCGACCTCATTATGGCTGTCCAGGAAACACCTGTGAATACGAGGTCTTAGTGTAAGGCCAATTGTGGCCGGTCCCCATACTCTTCAAATGAGAATAATAATATTTCAAGTAACAACACTGCCTACGGTCGTTAACCCCTAAGAAAATTCAGTAGAAAATATTTATTTATGTTTTATCGTATTAAGATACCGATATTTACTCATCTGCACCCTAATCAGAATCTAAATCATTTTAAGATCATCACTAACCCTTTGTTTCATATGTTCGCAAAATGTTGTTTGCTCAACAACGTAAATAACGCAATGAATGTTGTTGAAATGACAAAATGAAAGCCATTCCGACTGTTAGTAAGATAAGATAAGATTCGGATAATATAAGATGCATGCAAGACCGCGACGATGTATGTGACGCTTTCACCCGCAGGTCTGCGTAGTTTTGCTAACTAGTTTAATTCGGCCATTTTTATCAAATGCAGTACCTCTACCTGTCATGAACAGTTTTGATTAAATAAAATTGAAAATTCAATATGATAGCAGGTAACATATAATTGATTGCTGTCTAAACTTTTCTCATCGTTTATACTTTTGCTATAAGATAGTAGATTTAATTAAATAATACTGATGGCTGATATCGTTCATAAAATTCTCCAGACTACGTTTAATTTTATTCAACAATGCGCTGTTATTTGACGCCTGTTTATTAAAGAACATATTTTGATAAATTACTTAAAAAGTAAGAGTCGCTTTCTTGTATTCGCGTTTTATAAGGTGGATAAAGAGTAGATATAGAGCAGTGGTGGCACACTGGTAACGGCCTCGATTTACAAAAGGGTCCGAAACCAATAAGGCGATTTACTTTGTGTAAATAATTTTATCACTATTGCTCTCAACAAGTTGAAGGAAAACATCGTGAGTAAACCCGAATGTCCTAGAACCAGAAATCTCGAAGACATGTGACATATACCAACCTGCACTGGTGCTGCGTGGTCGATTACAGCTCACTCCCTCTCGAAAAGAGGAGTCAATCAAACTCAAATGTTTGATCCCACCCACTAGTTATTTTTTAAATGTGGTAATGTGGTGTCTGGTGTGATTTCAGTGTGTTTTATGTGTGTTGTAACTATAAATCTAAAAAACCTACATATATAAAGCGCCTACGCCTACGATCCTTCCATACTCTTTTTACCTCGTTTACGTTTATAGATCCCGTCATATGCGCATACCGGTTACAAGTACTATGCACCTGACCTTACTGAAGAACTTCACCAGTAAGGTCACATTAATAATAATAATCCTTCCATGCCGTTTTCGGCTACGGCGACCGTTTCATTACTAACCTACTGGCGTCTATCATGGGCTCTCATGTGGCTAGCAAAACCTCCTTTGTTTACAAAAATTCTTGTACAGAGTGGACACGTGAGAGCACCATTAACATAACTGTAATTGATTGCCGCTGGTGGTCGGGCATTTAGTTCGTCACGCTTAGAGACTAATTTTGAAAACCGACGAGTCTCAAAGTCAGAAACTTTCCGGTGTACCAGTGACCTCCACTCTCTGCGGTTAGACGCAAGCTTTTCCCACTGAGATGGATCTACGTCACATCCCTTCATGTGTCGCTTAAGCACATCCTTAAATCTTAAGATAATCTTAAGGTCACATTATATATAAAACAAACACAGTAATAAAATGTCGGGCAACAGTATTAATAGAAGAATTAATATCATATTGTATAAATATACACAATGGATCAATAAAATCAGAGAGTTCGCGTATTTTCAAAAAATGTTTGAAAGCATTCTACTCTCGGTCCCAATCAGTTCGAGATACTCGTACCTCTGAGTTCCCTACAGTTTGGACAAGTTCTTGACATTGATTTTATCGCTGAGTTAAGACTGCAAATAGATTTTCGTGTTTAATTATAGGAATTGACCTTCTGATCATCAACCAACCATCTTAATAGTTCGGAAACTAGGAATGCTAGCTTATTCAGAAGACTAATGAACAGTAGGCGCTGAATAAAATGCAATAAAAACTGCTGCCGAGACATATTACCTACTATTAATAAGTTAGTACCGCTCAGTTCTACTACCTATATTCCGACTCGAAAACATATTATTTCTTCAATAGCAAATGTAGTCAATCAATCACTCATAAATGTTGTACATGTATAGTGCGATATCCCAATCGAAATGTCAGGATACATAGTTTATATTAGAATTTCAGTGTGATATCTCTCATCGTTTCTGCTTATTGAACGGTTATCTCGTTTCTACTTCATTCAGAGTCATTCATCGGTCATCAGTTCACTTTACCTAGTGCATACATTTACACATTCAACTATACAGTAGAAACATTAATTCTATCACAATCGTTAGTAGTACTCTTTTATGAGTTCATTTTAAATTCAACGAAGATCCGCCGCAATTTTGTTGTAAAGCGGAAAGCTTGTGGAAGTGGTGGGAAACTAAACCTGCGGTATTTTTTGTTCTTCAAACTATTTGTGCCATTTTTAAAGTTGGTATTAAATTTTGGAGGACAGTGTATGTCGTTTATTTAGTCTATACATAATCTTATGTATTGACACCAAACAAACAACAGACAGCTAAGCAGTCAAACTAATAGCATTCATATTTCAGTACATATGTGTACTGAACAAATCTCTAATTCCCTACTGAAATAGCTTGGACCTACGAGAAAGTGTTTACATTATATTTATTAGACGGAAAATAAGTAAGTATATACCTAAACCCTACCTTAATCTTGGTAGGATTTCAGGATATCCTAGTAGGATTTAGGTAGGTTTATGGATATCCTTTTATAAATTAGTTTTCTATGTTTAGATCTTTGTTACTCAATCACGCAAACGGCCTAACGGATTTGGATGAAATTTGCACACAGTTGGTTTATAATTTTTTATCCCGGTAGTATGTTCCAGTGTGAAGGTTTTTTACCTGCACGCGCACGAACCTACTTTCATAAATTGTACTTACTCGGGACCTACAATCGTTTGTATGTTTCTTGAGCGAAAAAAATGTGGAAAGCTAGTCGCTTCCTCGTCGACGAACCTTACACGAGCAGAGTTTTTCGACCATCGAGAGGCCAAAATGTAGATGCGAGACTCGGCGGAGAGTCGCCACTGTTCCCCTCGTCATCGAACGGACCATCAATTCCTCTCGGAGAGGGCGAAAGAATAGTCTTGTAAACGATCTTTATACTTCTATTTATGTACGCACAATGGTGATACACAAGGTAGACATGCCGTCATAAGACGTTTACTGATAGCCAAACTTTAGTTATGTTCTTATATCTATGCGAACTTAGCCTATAAACAAACAGTTGTTTACCTCAGTTTATTCTGTCCACATTACTCATGGCGGCTTTCCATCTCTTGTTGCAAATACAAATCCTACTTAATCGTAAAAGGTAAATTAATACTAAAATTATAAAGCTAAAGAATTTGTTTGTTTGGTTGGTTGAACGCGGTAATCTCAAGAACTACTGGTCCGAATTGAAAAAATATTTTTGTGTTGGATAGCCTATTTATTGAGGAAGGTAAAGGTTATATAACATCACGTTCTAATCAAAAGGAGCGGAGCAGCAACGAAAAATGGACGAAAACTGGCAGGCAACTCGGTACGACGTGAAGGGTCAGGAAGCAAAAATTTGACGTGGACGAAGCCGCGGGCAGAAGCTAGTATGTAATAAATCCACGTTGATAGATTGCTGGAGGCCTGCCAGCTGGTTCGCGTGGTATTAAATTTAACCAAACACTCCTTTGTTAGAAATGCATTGGGATTTGGTATGAGTCATGTTATAATGTGTCTGGTTTACAGGCTGTATTCGATAGTTAATTATTTAGTAAGGATTGAAACATTCCCTTTACTACATTATATTTATTTTTAGTCCTTATTTTCTACTTGGCTGGTTTCTTCGTTCTCATGAAAAATGTAACGAAAATAGTGTTATATGCGGTAAAACGGCTTATTTATGTGATAGAGCTCGTAATTTTGTTATGAAATATACCCTAATGTCATTGTTATGGAATTCTTAAATAATGTAAAAGTACAAAAGAAGTTTTTTTCAGTCATCAACCGAACCTTTTTACAGCTTTTAGAGTAACAGCTAAATAGAATATCTTTCCAAAGCCCAGTAAGGACTTTGTGCATTTGACTTCTATATTTTAATAACATTTAATACCTCATGGTTCTCAGGAGCCATAGTGGATGGGTTTTAAAATAAGCCGGCCAGGTACAAATCCAACTCGCACACGACGGAATCCGTACCACAAGATAAAAAACGCCAAAGAAGACGTTCATTGTACAGCGACCCCATTCATAGGAACAAAGTTCTTTTACGCAGCTTGCGGTACGCGTAAACTGGTGGGAATCGTGACGTAACAAAAAGCGTTACACCCCTCTATGCTACTTTTTATCACATATAAGAGAAAGAGACTGAGAGTGTAGGCGAAGCCCAATAAAACAAGCTATAGTTAATGTTAATCTTTCATTGTTATTGTGGGCAAAGCCCAATGAAACTAGCTATCCATTGACACCAATATTTCCATTCTAAGGTAAAAGGTAACTAAGTTATAGCCCATGTAAAATACCTAAATAAATACCTAAATGTTCTTTCGTAACCAGTAGTAGATATCTAAGACAATACCGACTTGAATACCGTAGAATGTTAGTAATAACAATGTATTGACTTATGTTTTAGCCTGTTGAATGCAAAATAGCTTGTAGGAACAACCTGTTAGAATCTAATTAGACTGTAATGCCAGTGTCATTGTTTACTTAAGACTAATTACCGTTTGGATACTTTAATTGTAAATGCCTAACCATTAAACGTGTAGTTCAGTAATCATGGTGCAAGAATGTATGCTCCAATAGGACGACGTCTATTTGTTAATCCAATAAGAAACTAGGAGCCTTGAACTTCCTTACACGTGTTTTCGAATTCTCGACAGGTCGAGACCTGCTCCTTTGGGAAAGTCCATTTTTAGCATTTGTAATTGGCGGAGCGCCCGGGAAGTAAGGAAGTGCGTAGGACACTTGCACTATGCGGTAAAACCTATATAAGGGCCGAGTGCCTATTTTTAGTTTAGTCTTTATACATTTTTACACGAATCATCAAGTTAACACGTAGTGTTTGTGAAGTAAGTGGCTACGCTGTCCACTGCTTAGTCGCGATGTACCCTATAACTAGTTAGCCAGTCTTCAGTAATGTGTAGCTAGGATTTAATTGTGTGTACTACTTATTCTGACTGTATTTTATATTGTGTGCTGTGTATCTACTGACTATTTCTTATAACCATTTTATGTGTGTGATTTCTGTGTAATTTTCTATATCATTTCTGTGTACAAATATAAGCAAAGATTGCGACATTCTGACTGGTTTAATTTCACTCTTTCGTCAAGGGAACACCGTCACCCCCGCCTACAACACCTGACTCCCGTTTTAATAACAGAGAGAGAGTGAGATAGATTTCGAGATTTTCGAGGGTGCTGAAGCCAACAGTGAGATTAAAAATTAAATTCTGTGATGGCGGCCATAAATTTAAAACTTTTCATCATTTATGTCGTTTTCAAGGTTATTAAGGGTCTACAAGCCGAAAGTCAGGTTAAAATGTATTCTACCATCCAAAATGGACCTGAGACGCACCTTCTTAGATTGAGTAATGATCTGACAGTCAACAATACCCGTATCTTATTTAGGTAGGTAATTAATGTTCACATGAGAGGGATAAAAGATATTCAAGGTTGAGTGTTTATTATATTTTCTTTTTTAGATATAATTAAGTAACTTTTAAAATTAAAGATACCTATTCAGAATTCTGCGTTATTTAATTTCATGTCCTAAGTAATCGTTCCTAAACACATAAACGGCAAAAATTAGTCAAATGGAGCGAACAAAGACTAATACAATTACTGTATAGGCACACTTTCACGCACAATATTCTTAAAAAAATACATTGAATAATTAACGTTAACTTTGCCTGAAAAATCAGCGTCTACCATAAGATATGCAAAAACTAGTGTCCTCATTCATTTTTGTTGCAAAGATAAGCCTGAAAAGAACAGCCTTTTATTGTATTTATAAAATTGTAAAGAAAAGTTTAATTATAACTACGACACTGGAATATTAAGCGAGGAATATCAAATTACACACTGTAAGTACTAACGAGACTTGAATGAAGTTTGAAAATGTAGTTTACCTACATAAAGCTCGTCTCTTAAACTTCGCTCAAGGCTAAAAAGCAACGTGTTACTTCAAAAGATATATCCATACACTAATTACTATAATATTCTCCTTTCAAGTGCAATCATTATTTCCAAGTTGAAGTTTTTAAATGAAGATAAACTTGGTTAGGTGTGACCTTTCCCTTTACTTTGGAAAGAAATACTTTCGAAGTATTTTGACCTGAAGGTCTGATATATATGAATATGATAGGTCTGATGGTTGATCAAACAACTTTATACACGTATGTATGTATTTTGATAAGAAACATAGTGGAACCATTCACACAATCGTAATATTTACCAAAAAAAAACCCTGTGTTGAAAACCGTTATTAAAAAAAAAAAAAACTATTGTTCCATGCATTTTGACCGCAAAGGTGCACTTTTCTATAAAACATTTTATTTTGATAAATGTTATAAAAGGTCTACGTTTGAGGGTCTAGTAGAGTCATGTGCTGAATTCAATGTTATATGCAGTTTACACGTCGATGTCCGTGCCGCCCTGTAATATTATTTAGTTTTCTGTCTACAGGTATATTCTGTCTATGTTCAGTTTTTTATTTTTTACTTTCTTTATTACAGATACGTCAAGGAATAACAAGCCTGTAGGTCCCTAAGCAGCCTTAATTCGGCTCTCTAAATATTATAATGCTGTCCCTGTGATGTATTGCTAACGAACATTAGGTCTTTGACCGAGCAATAAGTATTCAATGTTTGTAACCTTTCCATAAATTCGAATGTATTAATTTTATGTTGAATAATAAATTCGTGTAAGTCAGTGAAAAAATGGATTACACACTTCGTTAATCTTTCAGCCTTACAAAGGGTTGTAACTTTTCGATAAATTCGAAATATGAATTTTATGGTATTAACACACGAATTTTTTATTGAAAAAATTCGTGTATGTCAATGAAAAAATGGTATTACACATTTCGTAAATCGAAATTCCATTACGCAGTAGGTACACAACGGTACCATTAAAATATATGGCTGATGTTAAATAAACAAAAGAACAGCACAAAAACATTTGTTTTACGAAAATATTTTAGGAAAAACGCGTAACATCCCATCAAGGCTTACCCGAAAAAGTTCGTTCTGTTAACGAAATCTGACATTTTACGCTTACATCGGGACATGGGTCCAACACGCAAGGAATAAGAGACTTTTATTAAATCGGACACCGATCGAAAGCATATCTAAAGTAATTAAAGAAACGGGATACGGACTGCCTTGTCGGATAAGAAGTAGCAAAAATTGGTGGGTACCTACTAAAAAATATCCAGCCCAAGTATGTATTAAAATCCTTGAAGCTGTTTCTGCCACCGAAAGTTCTCATCGACCCGAACGCCACTCAAGTGACCGCATATAATTTTAAAGCGAATTCATGTGTTTGGAAAAAAACGAAATAATCACGGAATCATTCTCAATACGGAAAATTTTTGTTGTCTCTGATTTTCTCGAACGTTTTGACTTTGACTTTGACACGATGCCACCGCGCCGTCGATCGTGTTCGGGTTTTGTAATATGGTAAAACCGATAGGGTACTACGCAAAATTCAAATTTACTTACGATCTTTGCAATTTGCATGTCAGTGTCGGAATGTAAGTTGATTAAAACTATTATTCGCCCACTACTTCGGCAATTGAACAGCTCAGCTTCAACATGGAAATGATGATTAAAATAAGGTCTTATGCTTTCTTATTAAAACTTACCCGGCGGATAATCCCTGTAGCTGATTTCACTGTACACAGCAAATGGCGAGGCACACACTATGGATATAATCCACAGTATAAGAATAATCCTCGAGGCTCTGGTTAGTCCAGCCATGGTGTAGAGATAGAGCGGATGACATATAGCCAGGTACCTCTCTAGAGAGAATGCTGATATCGCCAGCACTGAGACGTAGGGAGTCCTGAAACAAATAAATAAATAAATTGTTAATGTACGGGCATTTTCATTGTAGACCTTTTACAAGACAAGATTGATTTCGTGACCCTTTAAGATAAAAATAGACTGGAATACTGGAATAGTCTCTAGGTGTTTCTGCGAACATGTCAGAAGGAACAAATTATATTAATAGGTACTAGCTGGCCGGCCTAATACTATTTATTTTTTTATTATACTGGAAGTAATGTGAGATATTCTCTAGTTCTTTATATAAAAATAATACTAGACACCTAGTGAAACAAATGATGGGACACAATCGAACACTCAAGTGCTTCTTAGAAAGAATAAAACGAAAAAGAAAATCCTAGTCTAAATATTATTTCCAGAATAAAATAAAAAACAGAATCACTTGAAAATCACTACAGCTTACAGTTCAAATAAAACGTATAATAGTTTGATTAAAGGATCAGAAAAAGAACTACTTTATTCAATTGTCTATGATCAAAATTCGTGAAATAATCAAAATAATATATGAGAAAGAAGTAATTTTTTCCCTTTTTATTATCAAGTGTAACATTTACATGGAAAAGGTCACACATAGAAAAAAAAAAACAACGGGTTTCCGTGCCAATCTCGTGAACAAGACGCGCCAGGCGATTATCGCACGTATGGGTGACTGTACGTCACTCGAAACAAATCTTGCTTACAATTTTACTATGACACACACTCATCGGACAATATCCTCAGTGTTTTTTGAAAAACGCGAATTTGATTTTATGTTTCCGCGGCCACATACAAATTTTAAAGGCTAGGTGATTTTTTTACTTTAACTACTAATTATTCAAGGGTAAACCTTTCTGCCCCTTACGATAGTGCCTAATTGAGGCCAGAAACTTTAATCGTATAAATGAGCTTCTGTGATCAATCTTTCTTTTACACAAGTGTCACTTTAGCTTTCACTTGCCAGACTGCCACATCACTTGCGGTCCACATTAGGACGGACACAAAGAAATGCTTTGGGTGGGCATTCAGAGATAAACGATTATTCAGAAAAATCCTACCTAGTCACTAGGTGTAGGTCTGTGGTTATAACAAAGGTATAAGCATAAAACGTTATGTAAGTAACACAATTATTCATGAAAAGAAACTGGCAACATTGTCTGTTTAAATCCTTCTCATGAAATATGAAACGTATTATGACGGACGAGCTTTTTATCAGGCTTTCAAGAAAATACCGTTACATTTATGAGGTTCTAGATGGTATTATGTTACAATAAAGTGCTTGATTTTTATTTGTATTACGACAATCTTTTTAACAAATAATGCTTTTGTTATTTGTGGAAAGTTATGTCCAGTGTCCTTTACTGTGAAAATGTTGAACATTATACCGAAAATAACGTAGAAATATTATCGTTGCTTTTCAAATATTTAGGTAAGTCCTTATTTTTATACTTGAGTTGATAGGTATATGAAGTCTACCATTGACTTTGAGCTTCACACTACTGACAGCTCACTTCAAACTGATTGCCACTATAATTGATAGCTTACATCAATATTATTAACACTATTAAGAACACCCTTCACAGTACTGCATGCTTGCCGCAGTCGGTCCGTGGATGGGTGACCATCGCACACGTCGCACACGTTAAGCTATTGGTTCCAGCTGTCATTCATGTATATTTAATTGTCGTTTCAAGGAATCAGAAGTTTGTAAGACAACCAGTCTTACCAATGGGTATCGTAATACCCAGTTACTGGGTTGTGGAGGTCAAAAAGGCAGTCACTCCGCGTAAAATACTGTCATTCTGCTGCATCCGGTTGGACCAGTGCCGGATTAGCCATGTAGCAGGAGGCAGCGAATGCTGCGGGCACCGCGCCTGTGCAAAAAAAAAAACTACAAATCAAAGAAATTGTAAGCCACTTACTAAGTCACACACATAGTAGCAACTCTTGGTGAGCTTTTTAAATTACAGTTTGCCATACTGTAATTATTGTACAGGTACATTAGACCAGTAGCTGGAGCCCTAAAACAAAATTCTTACAGGAGAATCCCCTAATATTGATTGAATTCGATTCAAGCTGTATGTATAACCCGACCACGAAAAGTAGTTTTTAAATGATAATCAATAAGAAAATAGCAAAATGCATACTTCATTTGATATGCCTAATTGAACAATTACATGAGTTTATTTTCTTTTAAGAGTGTTTTTATTACTGGACTGTTTACATCGTGTTGAAGTTTCTTAGTTTTTACGTGCTTGGTTTTGTGTTAGGTATTATTTCTGTTTTGCCGATCCCCGTGGACTTATACGAACTCATTATAATATTACTGTTTCATAACAGTTTTTTTTTTTTGGATTGGACGTCGTCAAATTACTTCTCCCGCTCTGGGCGGAGCGGGAGGGTGTGTCAGACTTTTACTGACTAAAACCCACCCGTGTTTCTTCAGTTGCCCATGTGCCAGGGTCACGGTATCTCTTTCAATCAATCTCGCGACCAAGATTTATGATCTTTTGGCATACAGTATTCAATTTGACAGAATTTCGAATAACGTCGTTATTCTCGCAAACCAGTGATATATCATTTTGAAAAAGTTTTGGAGCAACCTAAGTAATCATTAGTACCTTCTTTAAGGAGTGGATAGAGAGGCGCCACGGCGTCCTCAACTTCCACCTGACGCAGGTCCTCACCGGGCATGGGTGCTTTAGGGGGTTCCTGTTCAGGATAAGGCGGGAGGAAACACCCGGGTGTTTCCATTGCGAGGATCATCTGGAGGACACGGTGGACCATACGGTGGGGGTGTGCCCTGCTTTTTTTTGTGGGTGGAAATCATCATATGACGTCTCCCACTCTTGGGTGGAGCGGGAGGGCGTGTTAGACTTTTACTGACTAAAACCCACCCGTGTTCCTTCAGTTGCCCATAAGCCAGGTTCACGGTATCTCTTTTGAACAAATTTCGTGACCCTGGTAGGCATCGGACCCCTTCAGTTTTTGCTGATATCTCTTTGAGGCGCACGTGGAATACTACGCGCCATCGACACGGGCCTGGTCCTAACCGGGCGGCGAGCTACCCATTACTCGCCGCCCGCAAGCCCGCGCTCACGATGGCTGGAAGTCCGCGATCGACTCCCGACGCCCGGGGCGTCTACTCCTGCGGCGGCTAGGGACGTGAGGGCGCAGAGACTGCCACTCTCTCACGCGCCCCGCCTCCTCCTTCGCGAGCATTACTGCTTCGCAGAAGGAGGTGACTGCTTCTCATGCCCACTCGCTCCGTACCATGGCTCGCAACATGGCCGGACGCGAGAGGTCGCCGCCGCCGATCGCCTCCACGAGGACACGGTGGTGCTCCGCCCAAACAGGGCACACCACACGGTGGAGGCAAGCTGTGCGCCCTCACGCCCCTAACCGCCGCAGGAGGAGAAGCCCCGGGCGTCGAGAGTCGATTGCGAACTCCCGGCCACCGCAGGCGCGGGCTTGCGGACAGAACCAGGCCCGTGTCGACGGCACGTAGTGTTTCACGCGCGCCTCAAAGAAATGTCAGCAAACTGAAGGGGTCTGTTAGGACCGATGCCTGCCAAGGTCGCGAGATTAGTTCGAAAGAGTTACCGTGGCCCTGGCATATGGGCAACTGAAGGAACACCGGTGGTTTTTAGTCAGAAAAAGTCTGACACGCCCATCCGCTCCACCCTAGAGCGGGATACGATGATTTCCCACCCACAAAAAAGGGCCCCCATTACAATTTTGCTACGGGCCCCGCACTGGCTTTATCCGGCACTGAGTTGGACTAATAGCTGACCCCAATATTCTTGGGAACAGGCTAGGCAGATGATGATGACGGCCCCGAGAAATCCCTGGTCCGATTTGCTTGCACCCATAAGCACTTGCTTCGTTTACGAAAATTGCATTTGGTTCTCAAGAGAAATTATAATAGTCTGAAACTTTCTCGCTTTAGGTTCAGACATGGGTGAGCCAATATAAATAATGTGCACTTATCATATCTGACAGACGATTTTTGTACCCGTATTGTTGGAGTTTTAGGTCCCACAGAGAGATTCCCGAGAGATTGGATAAGTATGTGGATTAGTTAGTCTCTTTTATTTACGAAGTCTTGAAAGAAAGAAAATGTAATTCCACGGCCTACATTTTAACTACATTCTAATAAATTCCCACACTACTTGTGTATTTACTTGGTCCAAATTCCCAGAGTCTGCGTGTGAATTTATGTGTGTAAGGCTATTACCCAGTAGACCGCGATTAGGCTCAGTGGTTTGGTTGACTCAATTACCCCTCTGATATAATCTAATCACGTATACTTTGAGAAAAGCAAGACTGTTAGTAAAACAAATAAAAACTCTCAAATTATCTTCCTAAAAACCCGCACTCACATCATTCAAAATCTTTCCGATTCCCCAATGCCAATATTTATTTGGTATCCATGAGACGTAAAATTTGCATACTGTTTGATTATACCGAATATTTATGTAGTCTCTGTGTCACTTTAACTTTGATTCATTTATTATATGGTTTTACCGTGCCAGTAACGTAATGTACATTTTGTATTTAGGTCATAACTGGCCGATTTCGTTGTCATTGCAAAGGGTCCAGAGAGAAGGGTTGCGAATTATTTAAATTAATATTAATATCATCACGTTGCTCTACTGGCCGCATGACTGATGAATCTAAGGTGAGGCACTGATTTAGGTTTTTAGGGTTCCGTTGCCAAATGGCAAAAAACGGAACCCTTATAGATTCGCCATGTCTGTCTGTCTGTCTGTCTGTCTGTCCGAGTATGTCACAGCCACTTTTCTCCGAAACTATAAGAGCTGTGCTATTGAAACTTGGTAAGTGAATGTATTCAGTTAACCGCATTAAGATTTTCACACAAAAATAGAAAAAAAGCAATAATATTTGGGGTTCCCCATACATAGAATTGAAACTCAAAAATTTTTTTTTCATCAAACCCATACGTGTGGGGTATCTATGGATAGGTCTTCAAAAATGATATTGAGGTTTCTAATATCATTTTTTTTTTAAACAATAATATTTGGGGTTCCACATACATAGAACTGAAACACAAAAAAAAAATTTAATCAAACCCTTACGTGTGGGGTATCTATGGATAGGTCTTTAAAAATGAAATTGACGTTTCTAATATCATTTTTTTCTAAACTGAATAGTTTGCGCGAGAGACACTTCCAAAGTGGTAAAATGTGTGTCCCCCCCCCCGTAACTTCTAAAATAAGGGAATGATAAAACTAAAAAAAATATATGATGTACATTACCATGAAAACTACCAACGAAAATTGGTTTGAACGAGATCTAGTAAGTAGTTTTTTTTTAATACGTCATAAATCGTAAACCACAATTTACCTTTCATTCAGTCAACTCAAATATAAAAATTAAAAAAAAAACATTTAATTTCATAAACGATGATGACGAATGATGATGATGATGACCTGCAGGTTTGTACGGAACCCTCGGTGCGCGAGTCCGACTCGCACTTGGCCGGTTTTTTTTTCCATCTAGAGCTCTCGGTAGCAGCCCGCAGTTTAGATTTGTGTCTGTTTTGATTGCAATACACTCGTCCCGTGTAACAACGTTCTTAATGTTACATCCACCATTCTCGCAGTACAACGCATTTTGAGGCCTAGTTCAAGAAAAGCCATGATTCTCGCACATTTTTCAGGTGATAATGTGTCTCTTACACAAGCAAACTTTCAGTGCTATGGACACCTTGGCTTTTGAAAAAAATATCATCGATCAAGAAATAAATGTGAACACAAAACCAGATACAAAATAGTCAAAATTAAGACAGAAAGAAAGAAAATACGTTTATTTGCGGTAAATATGACGCAAAGACAAACTAAACACAACACAAATAATAAAAAATAAAAAAAATAGCTGGGGAAAATATGCGTCAAATCCACGCAAAACGGCCAAACAAAAAATTGAAAACAAAGCAAAGCAAGCAAATTGAAAAGGAGTGTTTTGTTTATAAAATTTTATTTGCTATCAACTATTGTATGCTTGTTATTTATGTACATTTCAGTTTATTTTCGTAATCGAAAAGCGAGTCGCAAACGCACAATCAAGAAACAATATATAATCATTACAAATTATTTCGGGAAATGAAATGATAGAAATTTCCTTGTTCTGTTTATGATAAATATAAATACAGCCCATGTATTTTCTTCATACATTCTCATAATAAACAAACATCATTCTTACTCTCGCAATAATTATTGTGACAGTTTGATAAATACAAATAAACCCGTGTAACGTTTTGTTGGACAACTTCCTTTGTCTTCCTTCCTTGTTTTACGTAAATACTTTCACAAAAAAACTTGATTGATTTACTTTGGGAGAAAGTTCTTTAGATTAATTCAATCTATTCAGTGTCAAAGAAATGTTGTGTAAAACAAAACGAATATTTAGACTTGGTTATCATAAAAAAACCTTATTTTTTGCGATCGACTTCGTTTATTCGGTACATTTTGTGATCTTCATCGGTATAGATTTTAAAGTTAAATTTTTACCAATCTGAGTTCCAATCATACTAGAATACAGGATTAAATCTTTGAAGACAAGAATAGATGTGCGCTTTGTTTACCGTTTGTCTTTAACATGTTATGCTCTATCACGTATACAAGAAAGTCATGTCGTGCCTCCAGATTATACCACTTCCTTGACCCGCGTCAGAATTTAAGACAAAATCACGTCTTGTCACAAACGTCTTCGGTAAGCCTGTGCTTGCTTCGCAGCGAGGGGACAGACAACAAAGGACACTGGACATTACTGATCAAAAAAACAAAAGCATATATATAAAAGAATTGATGTAATACAAAATACAAATAAAATCCAGCACTTTATAGTAAAACAACATTCTCTAAAACCTCATAAATCTTAAAAATCTCATAAAAAAGCTCGTCAGTTGGGAATATAAAATTATATATATACGTTTCATATTTCATGAGAAGGATTATGGAATTTGTTTTGCTTTCGAATTATGCGGTTGTGATTTTTTTTTATAATTTCAAAAAGTAGAATATAGAGTTGTTTTTAAAATCTTAGTCGTCTTCAACAGACAACCTTTCAGTAGTTGTGTGATGGCGTTCCTTAACCTATAAAACCCCGCAGTGCGTCTTACTTAATTCTCTTGTCTAATGATACATTTACTCGTACTTTACTGATACGTCTTTCCGCAGCATTTAAATGTCCTCCAGCAATATGTGGATACAAAAAGTACAGCATTTGAATTTAGATCGTTTAATCCCAGTACAACGGTTAAATTCACAAACTAAAATGAGGTAAGTCGGATTCTTCTAAATAATCATTTATCACTGAATGACCACACAAAGCATTTATTTGGGTCCATCCTAATGTGACCCGCTAGTGATTTGGCTGTCTGGCAAGTGAAAGTGACGGTTAATTGTCATGTGTGCTAAACGATAAAAAAGATTGGTCATTTTTAGGCTCATTTATACGAGGAAAGTGGCTGGCCTCAAATAATTTATCAAAAGAGTATAAAAAAGTAACTCATGAAAATAGCGCGTACGATAAACTGATGTGTCGCAAGTTGTACCGCTGAGAATGAGGTCCTGGATTCAACTCTCAGGTCAATCGTTACGTGTTTGTACATGAAAAGGTCAAGTATTACGTGTTTCTTTTATATTTTACTCATTGTTTGATATACTTTGATCACTGACAATTGTAGGGGTCTGCTAGGACCGATGCCTGCCAGGGTCACGAGATTGTTCGAAAGAGATACCGTGACTCTGGCACATGGGCAACTGAAGGAACACGGGTGGGTTTTAGTCAGTAAAAGTCTGACACGCCCTTCCACTCCGCCCAGAGCGGGAGAAGTCATTTGATGATTTCCCAGCCAAAAAAAAAAAAAAAATCACTGACAATCAAAATACAGTGGTTTTGTTTCTGATCATAGCTCATGTACGTTTTATTTGAAAAGTAATCTCCAGTGATTTTACAAGGGATCCTCGTTTGTATTTTATACTGGATATATTCAGACGTCTGGGATTTCCATGCTTTGACTTTTGTTCTGTCAATTTTATTCATTTCATTAGAAACACTTGAGTACCCTTATTTCCTTTTGATCACGGGTTGCTATTTGGGAGTTACTGCTTAAACACTACCATTATTTTTATCATATTTTCTCCTTTGGCGATTTATACACAGACGTAGTGAAAAAAATGAAAAATGTGTACTTATGCTTGTCTATTGGTCTTGTATTTGGTTCTTAGCCAATTAACAAGCAGTGGGCAATATTGTTGAAATGTTTTTTTTTTTACTCAAATACGGGGCTTGTATCTTGTTGTATTATGTATCTTTTATTTTTCGTAATGTGCTTTTGAAAACGTAGTACAGACGCCAGCACATCAAGCTAACCGTAACTGTCAAAGTTTCCCAAATAATCTTGAACCTAATACTTTAGCGATAAGTTGAAAACCTATTAAATAAATTTGACAGATTGTAGTAGCTTTCTGTGCTGGTGTCTGTACAAAAGTTAGGTGCGTAGTAATCGCAACCGGCGTGCGTATATTAAATAAAATAACATATGTATGAATGTAAACGAAGTAACCGTAAACGTCACCTGCTACGATCCTTACATACATACTCCTTGTATGTTCTGTAGTTTATGCCTGTAGTAGTTTCTACCTCATGGAAGACGTCTAGAAATTATGTTTATGTGTACAGTTTTATGTTTTGTTCGAAGTTGTAAAAACTTTCAAAAGGATAACAAAAGTCTTTCTGAGAGCCCAATAAAGTCTGATATTGAAATATGTTGTCAAATTTCAACTGACAGCAGATTTACTGCCAACCAGTCAAGCAGCCGTCGGTAGCTAGCTATTGGTTTATCGAAACTACAACAAACAGCCTATTCAAAAACATGGCTTATCAGACAATCAGGGTACGGATATATATTGCCTATTGCTCCGAAAAAAAATCGTTCAGGATATCGATCGCCAACTATAACCCAATCTCGCTAGCCACCACTGTAGCTAAAGTGCTGGACAGTATGCTGGATCTACAATTATGTAAACATCTTCATATAAACGATGCACAGTTTGGCTTTCAAGCGGGACTGTCCACAGAAACTGCAATCTTATGTCTTAAGCATACTGTCCGGTACTACACTGACAGGAAGACTCCGATTTATGGATGCTTCCTAGATTTATCAAGGGCTTTCGATTTGGTATCCTATGACCATCTTTGGGAGAAGTTGAGGTCCACCTCGCTCACCGAGGATATCATTAACGTTCTTGATTACTGCTATAACAATCAAGTCAATGTTGTGAGATGGGCGAACGTTGTGTCTGGTGAGTACAGGTTGGAGTGTGGTGTAAGACAGGGTGGCTTAACATCCCCTCGACTTTTCAACCTGTACATCAATGAGTTGATTGAGGGTCTCAGTAGTACTGCAGTCGGCTGCACTATTGATGGCACCACCATTAATAACATAAGTTATGCAGACGATATGGTGTTGCTGAGTCCTTCAATTAGCGGTTTACGCAAACTGGTTAGGAGATGTGAAGAGTACGCCGTGACCCATGGGCTCAGGTACAATGCGAGCAAAAGCGAGTTGTTGGTATTCCTACCGCGGAACTCTAAAGTCATCACCGTCCCACCCGTTACACTAAATAGTGTACCGCTTAAAAGAGTGACGCAGCTTAAGTACTTGGGTCACTGGGTCACGGAGGACCTCTCTAATGACGTAGACGTTGAGAGGGAACGAAGGGCGTTGACTGTCCGTGGGAACATGCTGGCTCGCAGGTTTAAACGGTGCCCAAACGAGGTGAAGTGCACAATGTTCAGGGCATACTGCCAATCATTTTATTCGTGCACCCTGTGGATCAGCTGTACTCAGCGGACACTCAATGCCCTTCGTGTACAATACAACAATGCTTTTAGAATGTTGTTGGGGCTCCCAAGATACTGTAGTGCGTCTGGTATGTTTATGGAGGCTCGGACTGATGGTTTTCATGCCATCATGAGAAAGCGAGCGGCCTCCATATTGCACCGTATCCGATCAAGCTCCAACAGCATTCTAAAAGTAATAGCAGATCGGTTAGATGGTCCTTTTATTAGACACTGGATTTCACTCCACGTGTCTAATTGATTTGATTTGAATTTAATTTTCAATATTATTATTTATTATTATTGCTGTTCTTACTACTACTACTTACTTTACTAACCTAGTTGTTAAGTACTTACTAACACAAATATGGATTATTTAATCTGAAATAAAGTTAATATTATTATTATTGAGTAGGGTGCGTATGATTTGAGTTTCGATAGATTTTAATTGTTTTTTTTTTTTTCCAAATGTCTGTTTTTGTTGTTCTAGTATGAAAATGTTACTTTAAATGTGTAGTATTTATTACTAGATCAATTTCATTACATGTTATTCAAAAATAAAAATAATAAAAATTTCTGTGCCAAAGGCTTCTACTACGTCCACCAATTACACCCATTTTTTAGGGTTCCGTTGCCAAATGGCAAAAAACGGAACCCTTATAGATTCGTCATGTCTGTCTGTCTGTCTGTCCGAGTATGTCACAGCCATTTTTTTCCGAAACTATAAGAGCTATGCTGTTGAAACTTGGTAAGTAGATGTATTCTGTAAACCGCATTAAGATTTTCACACAAAAATAGAAAAAAAAACAATAATATTTGGGGTTCCCCATACATAGAACTGAAATTTAAAAAAAAAAATTTCATCAAACCCATACGTGTGGGGTATCTATGAATAGGTCTTCAAAAATGATATTGAGGTTTCAAATATCATTTTTTTCTAAACTGAATAGTTTGCGCGAGAGACACTTCCAAAGTGGTAAAATGTGTCCCCCCCCCCCCGTAACTTCTAAAATAAGGGAATGATAAAACTAAAAAAAATATATGATGTACATTACCATGTAAACTACCAATAAAAATTGGTTTGAACGAGATCTAGTTAGTAGTTTTTTTTTTAATATGTCATAAATCGTAAACCACAATTTACCTTTCATTCAGTCAACTCTAATATAAAGATAAAAAAAAACATTTAACTGAATGATGAATGATATGATGATGACCTGCAGGTTTGTACGGAACCCTCGGTGCGCGAGTCCGACTCGCACTTAGCCGGTTTTTTTTTCAAGACGTTATAAAATATTACCCGGTATTTAACTTCATGCGTAATATTACGGAACAAATTAATAACTTTCATTTAACGAAGCACGATTCTTGTGTTCTTCACGGGGCTTGTGGCGTTCAGGTTAAGCTACGCTTGCCGCGGTTTGTTCGTGGATGGGTGACCATCTTTAAATACCAAGACCCTTCCATGCTTTGGAAAGCACGTTTAGCCGTTCGACCCGGCTGTCTTTTGTAGATCTTAGAGAGTCGCTACTGGTCGTCAGAAGCCCGAAAGTCTGACAGCCAGACTTACCAAGGGGTATCGTTTTACCCAGTAAATGGGTTGTGGAGGTCAGATAGGCAGTCGTTCCATATAAAATACTGGTACTCAGCTGCATCTGGTTAGACTGGATGCCGACCCCAACATATGTAGTTGGGAAAAGGCAGATGATGATTTAACGAAGCACGTTTCTTTGAGTCCCTGAAATAAGATAACATCTCTACTTAAATATAGCTTATAATAATACCTAGAAAAAAAAACACACGAACCACTAATGCACGGAATTTTTTTAGTTAATCTGAATTCAAGTACAAACTGTATTACCTATTAGCTGTTCAATTTTCTTGCACACAATATTGAGATGGCAAACGCTCTCATCTAAAATGTCAATTAGCTTTGATAAATGATGACGCATTACCAGACAGGAAAAAAAAAGATCGCTTACAGAAAATGAAGTTTCAAAAAAAAACCTCACACCATATTAAGGTCGTCTAAGTGAGAAAATGAGGTTATTCTACAAGTAAGTTCACGTGTACTAGTGAAGAGAGCAAACATGACCTATTGCCCGACAGTCCGGGCCTTAGTCCATTCAACCACTATAACAAGGTTCAACGAATCCGATTCACGTTCACTGAAATATGACTGCATGAATGACAGAAATGAAGGGATTACACTGAATGATTTACTCATATTTGCCGACACTATTTGTTCCGGTTGCTTCTTTGAAATGGGATGAAAGCACTTTGTGTTTTTAATGATAATAATCCTTTTTCATAATTCTCTCTCATTTTATTACCGATACATGAGCCCGGTATGGCCTTAAAAGAAAACCTACATTACGGGCACGTTTTTAATTAAAACCGAAGTCAAATTGAAACAGCGTAGGTACTATAGCATGAATCTCGGAATCTCGGAATATCGCAATATCGGAATCTCGGAACGGAAGTTCCGGTATTACAATTCCGATACTGAGTGATCCAATATCGATATCAGACAAAGTTTTTTATTTGAGTTTTAAATTAAACCTAGACTAGGTATATTTTAGCTCCGTGTGTAGCGCCAAGCGCGCTAGCGCGCTTAACCATACTCTTGTTGTCAGCTTGCTAAGCATGCGATACAATACAAGAGCTATAATAGTATTGTTTGTCTCGCTCACTCTTAACCTGTGCGTGTACTTCTTGCTTATTCGCACAAACGAAAAAAATATGCTGTCAATCAGTTGCATTCGTAAATCGTGTAAGTTAAGACGTGTTTGTGTTTTATGTGGCTAGTGTGGCTACATGCAACGTCGCTTTAAAAGATGTAAGTACAATTTTATATCTAATTGTTGTTTTCCAATTCAGTATAAATATCTTTGTTTAAATGGTTTTATAATTGTGCTATCTCAAAATAAAACAAATAACGCCAAAAATGATTACTTCGTTCGTAGGTATTTAGGATGTTAGTTTGTATTATTATATATATGTATGGTAAAAAGATGATTTCTCCATTAGTGAAATAAATTTGTAAATGAAAGTTACAATTTATTTAATAATAAGGCAGAACACTAATATATAGAGAGAGAGAGTCATAAAACCTACCTGTAGCAGGTAATATTTAATATTATCTGCTAAAGGTAGGTTTGCTTGTCCGTTCCAGGCCCAGGTACCTAGGTTATTCAAAGCTTACATACAATTATATATTTATATAATATAAAACAATTTCTTTGCAGGGCTTTATCAAAAAAGAAAGACACATACCTACTCAGAACTTCTCAACAAACGCTCATCAAATGTATGAGATCATCAACTGGTGGGTCTACTACGGGCTTGCACACTCATTTACGAACAGTGCACTCAAACATTACTGCAGATGGACCCTCCTCCTCCATCCTCTTCATCGGAGAGTACTCCAAACACATCAACATCCTAAGAGCAGACGACAAAACTAAAGTAACGAAAACTAATGACTGAGTACTTTAGGTCTTCAGAATCAATGGAAGCTATTGTTTCTCGGAAGACCGCTTTAAATGATGCAGCGGTTTCAGATTCTTTTCTGAAAGTCAAGATCTTCAGCAACTCTTCAAAAAGAGTGGATACGACTTACCGAAAACGCCAAATACTATTGCGAAAATAGTTCTTGAACATGCTGAACAAGTCAAATGTGAAACAGTGAAAACTATTACACTCATGAAGGAAAATTGAGAAAATTTACAATGACTCTCAACGAGTAGACTTCTCTTCGAAACAGGAGATATATGAACATAAACCTTCATTGCAGAGCTTTTGGAGGTTTTGAATTCGAGAATCTTGGAGTCGTCAAAATAACGGGGTCCATGTCAGCTACAGCAGCTCTGTTTTTACAGAATATTATTACATATTATATTCACGATATTATTACAGAATACGATTTAAAAATTAAAGAACACGATTTAAAAATGATTTTATTTTACTCCATCAACCTCATACCGAATTTACAATTAAAATATGCAATTTCTAATGAAATTATGAAATTCCGATATTAACATCGGAATTCCGATATTGAGATCTAATATCGGAAATCAGTATCAGAATTGAAAACCTTCCGATATTACATGCCCTAGTAGGTACGTAATGTAACGTAGAGGAGCTTACCGTAAAATATATTTCAAAGAGAATAAAATTAAATAACATCACAAATGTTATAAAATGATGGACATGGTCGAAGCTACTTCGCGTGGCTCAGGACGGTCAAAGTTGCCAGCAGGATGTAATTTGGGACAGATAAAGTTTATATGGAGTAGGAGGGCAGAAAACTCATATTTTTATGTAATAACTAGCTGTTTCGTCGGAAATTACCTCAGGACAACGTAATACCGGAATAAAAAGTATAATATGTCCTTACCCACGTCATGGTCTATCCCTTTCATCCTAATCCGACTTTCAAACTAACTGTCATCGCTCATTTTATCCCGTTAGGGTGTTGACATTGTATGAGGTATCTGTGTGTAAAAATTCAAGTACCTAGATCCAGCGGATTGGGCTGTATGTTGAAATATTAACAGTCAGTTAATTTCCAATATTATAAATATAGAGATGCGTTAAAATACATTAAGTTTTCAATTGATTATGGTAAATTATTGACCACTGAGTGACCACTAATTTTTGTAATAATGCCATCGGACAGTGAAAACGGTGTCTTGTTTTCAACAAATGTTGGTTTTATTGTGTTTAAAGCTTGTAACGTAGTTCCTAACTTTCAGTACGTTTTCCGGTTGCTTCAAACAGCTGGAAATCCTTATTAGGTTGCTACGGCGGATGTACGCGTCCGCACGAGAAAATGGAATGCTTATTTAAATATTGCTTTTGATTTTTACAAGAATTTAGAAAGATTTTGGGTACCTACATTTTCGGATGTGAATTTCATTAGTTTTTTTGCGGAGAAACCTAATCTTTTTACTAAAATATAAGAAGCCTTCTTATAACGTCTTAGCGTTAACGTTAGCTATCTGCCGGTGAAACGTCTCTCAAATTCAATTCAGCCGTCTCGGAGATTAACCGGAACAAACAGACATAAAGACAAATATGTTTTTTTTTAAATTATACCTACCGTATGTACTTTCGGATGTTTTTTTTAAATGCTCTTGTTATAAAATAACAAATAGTTTTCAATTTCATTTATTTGTATCGAAAATATATTATTGTTACCGTATTTAGTGAGAACAATTGTTGGTAAACCAGATAAAATTAATAATTGAATGAATGAAAGGTAACTGAATTTAGTTTCATCAGTGCTAGTTGAAGGCTACAAATTGAATCGCACTAAGTGCGCGAAAGCATTAGGTCAATTGGTCGTTTACTAGCTGTTTGGTAGCGGTTTATTGCACCGAAGTTTTTCACTGCACTGCTGGAATTTATCCTTTTTAATAGCCATCTGATATTCTTTGGCAAATCTAATGAAATGAAACGAAAATATTTTTATGTTAAAAATATGTAATATGCTTTGATCAATAATAGCACGTAACATGTTTAATTTTACGTTTATCTTTTTAAACACTTTTACACGTCAATATGAATTTGGTCAATATCTTAAAACTAAATGGCGCCAGCATTTCCTAGCTAACTGATCCCGAAAAGAAATACTGAAACAAACTCAACAGGTCATGGTCTGTTTTAAAGTTATTTATTATTAATATTGTCCAATTATTGTCATTACTTATTAGGATTTTATGTTAGACTAACCATGCAGGGTCATGTATGGATGGGCCTTTTGAAGAAAAAGGCATAGTTTCAGCTTTGAGCTTACCTGTGAACAACAGACGACAAGCATGTATCAGTCATCATGTAGCTCTATCCTGAATGAAGTTGTTTTGTAAACAAACGAGAATTAAAAACAAGTGAATATACAAATTGTGTGGGAATTCATCGAATGTACCTAGTTAAGATGATTTAAGGTTATGCACAGGTAAAGTTGATACATACCATTTTTATATACCCCCGAATAATTGGATTTCGTTTCATTTGAGTTCGGAAATTAAAGTGTATAAAACACACAACTAATCTTTTGATCGTGGATCCTAAAATTCCGACAGTAAGGACAGAATCCTTTCGACTAATATAATAAATGCACACAATTTATTTTGGCACCGTTTCAAACTGTCTTCAAAATGCAGCGATTCTTCAACCTCAAGCGAGATCGCTTCAGAATCTTATATTTCTCTTGGGAGTAGAATGACATGTAGGTATATGTCCACGGGAGTTTGGCAGTATTGCTACTTGACGCCATCTCTTAAGTTTGGGGGGGGGGGCACTTACTGGCGTTTGGGGCTTTAGGTTTGCTTCAACGAGTCTTCTTCTCTGTTTACTGTCACTAATGTAGTGTTTGCGGATCTGAGGAAACTATTGCTGGACTTCAAATGCATTGAGGTGGCAATTTCCCAACGCAGCGGAAACAATATAGCAGTCTTCTCGGGTGCTAGTACATCTGTGTCTGCCATTACGAGATTTCTCCATTTTCTTCGTACCTTCGCTTCACCTACTGGACCGTTTTTAATGTTACACCCACCATTCTTGCAGTACGACGTGTTGAGGTTTTAATTAAAATAATTTAATTAAAAGCAATTGATTTGATGTAGGGGACGCCCTAGGAGGACATATAGGGATCTTATTGGTGATGTTCTTCAGAAAGGTCAGGTGCGTAGTACTCGCAACCGGCGTGTGTGTATGACCAATTGTATGAACCTAAACGAGGCAAAAGAAGTGTGTAGAGATCGTAGCAGGTGGCGTTCCGTGGTTTCTGCCTACCCCCATGGGAAAAAGGCGTGATTGTATGTATGTATGAATGATTTGATGTATTTGATTACATTTTTAGAGCAGTGGTGGCCCAGTGGTAACGACCGCGACTTACGAGTGAGTTCGAACCCAAGCAGGCGCTTTACTTTGTGTAATTATTTCATCACCACTGCTCTCAAAACAGTGAAGGAAAACATCATGAGGAAACCGGCATGTCCTAGAACCAAAAATTCGAAGACATGTGACATCTACCAACCCGCACTGGGTCCGCGTGGTGGATTATGGCCCACTCCCTCTCACAGAGAGGAGGCCTGTGTCCCAGCAGTGGGAAAATTTATAGGCTGCTGATGAATTAAAAGCAGAAAACTTTAATAATTTGAAATATAATAATCATATTATAGGTAGCGATGTCCACAGAGCAGTAGAGATGTGACAAATTTTACTATTAGGAGCCATTGATGTAGATTATAGAAGGCTTGAATTTAAATGAACACAACACGACGCATACCTGGCATAGACATACTCGCATGCCTAGTTTCAGAAAAGCCATGAGTCTTGCAAATTGTTCAGGTGAAAGAGACGCAAGTAAAGTTTGAGTGAAAAAAATATCATCGATCAATATACCGGTTACACAACACACCATATGAAGGTCGAGACGGTAAAAAATGTCATCCGGTATAAATGTGAAAACAAAACCATATACAAACTAAATAACTAAAGTAATACAGCAATTTAAAAAGGAATGTTTTTTATAAAGTTTTTTTCAGTAATTCTTTAATAGAAGGGTGTCGACTATTATATTACACTTGTTATTTATGAACATTTCAGTTTAATTTCATAATAGAAAATCGAGTCACAAACGCACAATCTAGAACAACAACAATGACAAATTACTTTAGAAATTGATGGCAATTTCTCACAAACATTTCTTGTTCTGTTCATGACAAATAATAACACCGCCTACGAATTACTTTCTTCATATATTCTCATAATTAACAAAGATGATTCTTACCGTCGTAATATTTGTCGTGACAGTTTGATAAATACAAATAAACCCGTGTGACGTTTTGTTGGACAACTTCCTTTACGATTCCTGCCTTATTCTTTCCTTGTTTTACGTGAAAATACACAAAAAAAAAAACATGATTGCTTTACTTTGGAACAACGTTCTTTAGATTTATTCAATCTAGTTAGAAATAAAGATGCATTAAGTTAAACAAAACGAATATTTAGACTTAGTAATAATTTAAAAAAAAACGTATTATTTGGTATTGAATATCGATTTTAAAGTTGAATCTCTTACCAATCTGAATTCAAATCGTACTAGAATCTAGGCTAAAATGTTTGAAGACAGGAACAAATATGCGCATAGTCTATCGTTAGCATTTAACATTTCGTTTTATATCACCTAGACAAGAAACCAAGTGATATAGTTTAAGGGCCGATTTTTCAATCCTCAGATAAAAGTACCAATAGCTGGGTAAGGCCGCGGATTTTGCCACTTTGTAACATATAACTTCTATGTTACAGTAACGTAGAAGCAACTCGAAAGTAACTCATAATATTTGTAAGGCTAATTGCATAATGTGGTATTTTTAACCGACTTAAAAAAAGGGGTAAGTTCTACGATGTGCTAAGATCAAAAGCTTCAGTTCAAAATTTGCATTTCGACAACTGTGAAAGATTTAATGATAGCAGAAAAACATGCTAAGTAGGTACGCATGATCAGAAAAAGGTTTAGAACTGTATACAATCACAATTTGACTACTTACCAAATTAAGGGAACATTATCAGGAAAACAAAAACTTTGATATAAGTAAATGTAGTAACAAGATATTTATTGTGATATATTTATCAAAAACACTTGTATTAAAGGCACTAAATAACATTAATTATAGATATTATATTTTAAACCTAGAAAATAAGCTACACACAATGAGATCAATAGAACTTAGTAAAATCACAAAAATGAGAACAATCTTATAAAATGCACACACGGCTCCATATTATCAAGCTATACATTTTCGGTTTACGCTGATCTCTTATTGTATAGGATTTCCGTATAATGAGAGGTCAGCTTATACTGGAAATGTATAGCTTGATATGTAGCATTGTGCACTTAGAAATATGTAGGATATGTTATAGTATAGTATATTGTAATAGTTATACTCATTAGAAATTAGCATTTTTTTGGAATCACGCGTATGCATTGCCTTTTAATTGTAACAGTAACATAATATTAATAATCATCCTTTCTTAAAAACTCTTCATAAAAAGAAAATTAAAATAGTCATAAGTCTTTCTGATTTAGAGAGTTATAGTCAAAGCACAGAAATAATAACAAAAATCTAGTTACGTGTAACAGGTAAAATAACTACCTACATATACTAAAATAAATTCTTCAATTAAAATAAACTATATCAAAATCGTTACTCAGGTAATATTCTTTACAGGATTCTCTTTGAATCAAATTTATCTTTTTGACGATAGATAAAACGGTCACTATATCGATATCTAATTTTCTTTGGACTACGAACTTCACGGAATTAAAAGAATCCTTAACAGTTTTCAAAAACTTTACCTTATAATAATTTTCTCCGTCCTTAAATTCGATATTCTCAATAAATCCTATAAAATATTTCCAGGTTTTTCTTTGGAAATATCTAACCAAGATACTATCATTTAAAATAAAGTCATTCTGCTTATTTTTTTCACTCTCAATCGCCCTTCTTCCTTCTTCATCTAAATTTTCATTGTTATTACTTTCATCATCTCTTAGATTCTCAGTTTTGTTTTTTTCCTCTGAATCCGTTTGGCCCATTTTTTTACATTTAACTGCCTCTTTTATATCTCCTTCACCTTCTTCCTCTTTTATTTCTTGTTTATTTTGTCCTCTCATGGTTTCATGATTTTTCTCGTGTCCTTTCCCGTGTCCAATTTGGTTACTGTCTTTATTATCAACAGCTTGTTTCATCTCATCTTTTCCAGAAACATTTAGAATTTTCTTGCATTCATCTTCTTTTGTACGCTCAATATTAATGTTGTCTTTGCCTCTTTTTATAAAATCTTCTTTTAAAGTTGTCTTGATCTCTTCTTTGGTATAGTTTTTATTTTCCTTATTCTCATCTTTATTTCTAATACTACTTTGAATGTTGTCATTACTTTTACTTCTTATCACATTCAAGGTGTCTTCTTTTACAAATAAATTGCTCTCCCTTAAATCATAACTTGCAGTATTTTCCGGACGGTTTCTTATTTGTGCCAAATTTGTCACAAAATCTTTCTCAATAATATGGTTCATAGTTTTACAAAATCTTTTTTGCACAAACTCTTCATTTGCACACAGTAGTTCTCTCTTCTTTTCTTGATTAGTATTATTTTCATCATCAGGTTTCTTTAAAATTATCGTAGATAACAGAATCACTTTCTTGTTTGGATCAATTTTCGGCTTTAGAACACCAGTTTTTTCGTCAAGTTCAATGATCTGATTATTTTCATCGTCGGCGTCGTTAAAATCTAGACCCATAGAATCATGAGAAAGAAAATTCGTGGCATCTGAATCATCATCATCATCTGCATATTCAATAAAATCATCATCGTCTTCTTCCGTTGATGAACTGACACGCCTATTTCTCTGTTTTCGATTTTTTGCCTGTAATTCGTTTGTGTTGATTATGTAGCTATGAAATACGGGTGAGTGACATTCACAGCTGCCTCTAGGAGCCCCACAGAAACAGCTGAGTTCTCTGTGTTTGAGCTTTAGCTTTTCTGTTGTTATCAGTTGATGTATTTTCATTGTTTGTGGCAACGGACTGAGTTTTACTTGTATTGGCTTGATGTTATGAGATGAAATATAAAATAATTTGATACTTGTGTCCTCTGATTTCAGAACGTCAAATGCTGTTTCAGCATCTGGGATGTCTTTTCCCTGAGCGATTTTGGTATCTAGGGTTCGTTTGATGACCCCCCCGATACCATCAGCTGCACCTTTGCCATGGGCGGCCTCAAAAAAAGACCAAGTGCAATAATTATACCCGTATTCGTAGACTTTTTCACTAAACAAGTAAAAGTTTTTTTTTTGTCTGTACTGGGTCGTTGGGCCGTCAGAGAAAAAGTGTATGGTACAGATTTTGGAATAGTTACTCTTTATGTGTTTTAAAATGGGATCGAGGTGGGCCCATATTGCCTCAGGATTGTGTTGGTTGTCGGGTGAAATAGAACAGAAAGAAATAGGTTTCTTCTCTCCTTTGATGTAAATAACTCCTGTATGTAGCGTTATCTGTTCTTTTATGAAATGCATTGCCTGTATTTCGTTGTGGTACTTGCAGGTGAAATTTTCGGAGAAGTCTATATGGATACATGCCTCTTCATCTTGCAAATTATTAATGCAATCCTTATATTGTTTATATTGAAAATAAAAATTAAAAATGTGAGTTTTAAATTTTTTCATTTCCTCATGAAATATCTCAAGTAAGTCTTTTAAAGTACCCTCTTGTTTTATCTTTATCATCTTTTTAACTGTCTTCTTCCCCCCTGCTTTTTCATATTCGTGTTGTTTTAAAACCCAGGCAAACCAGCTTGCTTTTGTATACAGTTTTTCATTATCAACTTTTAATTGAATTTCTGAACATGAGTTGCAATTATTATACATGCAATCTTTTGAATAAAAATCACATACTAAATTTGAAGTTACTTCATCTAAATTGTTAGTCTGAAGAATTTTTACAGATTTCAGTGCATCAACGAGAAATTGCATATTGGAATGTTTTTTGCAAGCACAACTCTCACAGTCCTTGATTTTTGGAGAAAGTACGTAGAAAGGGCGATACTTTTTGAAAGTACTGAAACTTATTTGGGCCTCTTCCACGACAAACTTTCTATGAAGTACACTTAGTTTGTCTAGCAAGTATCTTTTTTGGCGTGTTACTTTTTTGAAGGTCCTATATTCTTTTTTGCCTGCAGTGGCACGGCTTACATCATCTCTGTTATAAAAACATTCGATTTTCTTTTGCAATGCAGTCGTTTTGGTCTTGTGATGACGGTAGGTTTTGAAATTACTCTTGAATCCCAGGGAGGTCCTTATATTTGTCTTAAGTTTATATTTTTTGACAATATTGTTATCCAGAATTTTTTTCAAAACAATTTTTTCAGCATTATTAGCAGTTTTGAATTGTGATTTTAGTGACTCTGTAAGGATATCATGTTCAAGTAATTTTTTCTTTATTTCTTCTTTTTTTGGGGTTTCAATGTTAGGTAAGTTATTATTTATGAACTCGGTAATTTTTTTTCTTGGTGTTTTTTCTTCGAATTCTTGTATATTTATGTTTTCTGTTTCCTTTTCTATAGCCAATCTACTAAATATATTTTCATAATCTTCTTGCATCTTGTCTATTCGGTTTTGCTGTCTAATCATTTTTTTTTGGAGAGCTTTGAAACCTTTAGTCAATGTGATTAACTGTGATCGTAATTGTGCGTTTTCTTGTTTCAGCCTGTATTCAACTCGGCTTTGCATCCTACGGAAAACTAAAAGATTATTGACTTGCTTTGAGTTTGAAGCTTGTGACATAGACGGTTCATGTATTGGTGTCATTTTTGCATATTTTGCTTTTATCCGATCTTCCTTCCATTTTTGCCGTAATTCTTGTTTCTGTTCTTCAGTATAAGTACTCTTCCTTTTTTGGTAATGTTGTGCAGATCTTTCTTTAGCTTTTCTTCGTATTTCTTCATATTTTTGAGGATTTTCGGTTTTTAGCTTGTCTCTGTATTTTTTTTGTTTTTCAGCCGCAGTCAACGGCATCTGTGACAATGTTTATATTGGTTAGTTGTCGATCAGAAAAGTTAACTGAATCAAGAAAGTTAAGGTTAACGGCACAATTTCAGTCAGACTACTCCTTTCGCAACACATATTTTCATATACCTCTGGTTAACGCTAAATGACTCCATTTGCTGGAAATTTAATACCACTCGAGGAGCGGATTCCAAAGAAGGCGTATGTACGGGGTGCGCGTAATTTTGTTTTTATGTAGACATGCACTTAGAGGAAAAGCTGGCTCCTAAATTTTTAAATAGGGTGGCAAATGTGTGTCTGAATCGTTATGTGATTATGTATTTTACGTGCCAGTAAGTGAATTAATAGCCATCATGACCTTTACTTGGTGAAAACCTCGAGCAAATAGGATAAGTACTAAGCAAGTTTTATTACGAGCGTTATCTTGCCGTGTAAAAGGAATAATATAATAATCTACGATATGCACAAACCTTTACAATACTTCAACGTTACCGTAACATACAATGAACGTTACTTGTAACACAGAAGCTACATAGAAGTAACGTATAAGCGCAATTTTCAAGGTTATAAATAGGCATAATTTCAAAACCGAGCCGAATTTGAAACAAAGACACATAATCATGCACTTGTTAGTCAATCACGCATAGTAATATGTAAGAGGTATGTAATAAAAACTGTTATTTACCTTCGAAATCGCCAAAATTCACAATAAGAATCCGCTGCCGAAACACAAGTGTACGGTTTGACAACACCCCAGAGACGACAAAATGGCGTCTTTTTTTTTTTAAATGCGTTGCCAGTACTATCAGTGCTGCCAGTAAAATTACTAAAAACTACCACTATCTGTTTTAAATAGCTAGAAGCCACATTTTGGTAACATAGAAAATAGTAACATACAAGTAAAAATATGGAGACAAATGTTTGAGTAGTGATAATTCAATGAAAATCGCATAATTAAAGATATGAAAACCACCATACAGCAGCTTAACTTTGAAACATTTAAGATATTCACAAATAATAAGAATTTTATTTAAAAAAACTTACGTTTTGTAGCTTTAAACGTGTGGCCGAACCAAAAAGACACCGTGTTTTTGACGAAATTTGAGGGTCTGGACCGATTTAACTAATTGTATTTTAAAAACTGTAAGATTTACATTCATTTTAAGAATACATTCTAAGAGTTTAAGAATTACGTAATCAAAATATGATATTTTCATTGCTATTTACCAAACAGTTCATTTTTTATGAGCAGTCAAAATTTGGGACATATTTTTCATACAGAAAGTGGCAAAATCCGCGGCCTTACCCAGCTACCTAAAGAGTCTCCCGACCCTTGCATGAGCCAGCCCACGATGCTGCGCCTGTAGCTTTAAATTGGCCCCTAAATAATTTAACCCAGATCCAGCATGTCCCTTGCTGCCCTCCCCCAGTGATCGCCTAAGCCGAGGTGCGAACCCCCCTCGGGGTTACCCTTAGGACTTTCGCTTTAGTTTGTAATTTTACTATGGCCCGGGTGGAGGTCTAAAAAGTTTAACTTTTTAGAAATCGCCGGGCGAAAATCCGTTTAAGTAGTCAGAATCTTTTCAGATTAACTACGAGATGTCCTTCAAAAAGAAAAAACCTAAAGAGTAAAGTTATGAGACTCTTTATTTGTCCAATAGGTGGTTGTCAGTTTTTCAATCGTTATTTTATTTAAGAATAACTACCTGACCGAATATCACATCTGTGAATACGCTAACTTCAGAGAGGTGAAACAAATATACAAAATAATCGAATGTTAGAACGGGACGGACTATTTCATTGTTTACTGTCAATGTTATAAAAACAATGTGCGGCAGCCAGATGTCCCTTTTTTCCGTTGAGACGTTGTTTTTTTGGTTATGTGGTATTTTTATTTGTAATTCTGTAATTTTTAATTGTATTAAAATATTAATGGATAGCAAAAATGAATCCCACACTTTAAAATGTTCGACACTTGGTCTTAAAATTCTTTCTTTTCTTTCATATTATTTCTTTATTTTCATTAATAACGTATATTAATTAATTATGGCTTCATCCTCAATTGCCATTTCGCCAATACTATCGAAAATATACATTTTAATTAAGTACACTTGTTAAAAACGAAAACTAACCTCAAATTTAGTAACGCTAACGTCATTTATCAATGGAATAAGCAGATATCTGGCCGCCAAAGAGCCAAATAGATTTATTCATCAGTTAAGGGAATTGTTCGACGAATAAAGCCTATTTGACGATTGAACAACAGGTTTTTTTTTATTATCTATTGAATAAACCCTATCTGTCTGTTTATCTGAGGATTGAAAAATCGGCCCTAAGACAAATTGTAATACATGACAAAATTTATCACGTCTTATCACAGACATCTTTGGTACTCCCGTACTCGCCCCGCCGCGCCGCGCCGCTTGGGGACAAACAGCAAAGTACACTGAACATTATATGGAACAGCAATATTTTTTACGATTCCAAAAAGTAAAAAACTTTTTTACAAAAAAAAAAACAACCGACTTCCTTAAAAACACTACAAAGTGAAAAATAACTTTAATTTCGGAAGTCGGTGTCTTAGGATCTGTATTTATGGTTTTTTTGCCACCGACTTCCGAAATTAAAGTTATTTTTCACTTTGTAGTGTTTTTAAGGAAGTCGGTTGTTTATTTTTTTGTAAAAAAGTTTTTATTTTTAAATTTTTAGTTGTGGTATTCACCCTGCACTAATTCCAAACAAACAATGCAAATTTATGCGATAGCAGAAATCGCGGTTGATTTGCTGTCATTTTTTAAAGAGTTCCGGTGTCTGTCTCCCGAACTCATCATCAGATCTATATGAAAATTATATGGGACCATTTCGGAATAAACCCCTATCGAACAAAAAAAGAATTTTGCAAATCCGTTTATATATGACGGAGTTATGGCCGAACACACATAAAAAAAAAAAACCACCCACTCTAGTGTTTGCTGAGGAATCAATTCTCGATGTCAACGAGTATGTCTATTTAGGACAAGATATCTTCTAACTCCTGATCGATAAGGAGTTGTACCTTCCATCATCAGCTCAACGGAATATAAGAATACAAGTAACGGTCTAAACGTGCCTATAATATTCAAAGAATTATCCCCTAACCTTCTAACCTTTCACTGTAAGTTCCTATATGTACTGTTCACCGATGAGGAGTTCCATGCGGTATCTTCGAAGACTATAATTAGTTCACCACGGATGGATAGATAGAACCAGCAATTATTTTTGATCTTTAGTACAATATCCAAATCACATTACGTGTACTGTTTGTTTTTGAGGAGTTCCTTCGTTTATCTCCCAAAGTATACATCAAATCTTCACAAAATTAATATGGGACCACCTCAGGAGTATACCCTTACGAATAAAAAAAGAATTTTCAAAATCGGTTGTCAATTGGCGGAGAAATCGGTGAACATACATAAAAAAAAAAAAAAATACATACAGTCGAACATATAACCTCCTCCTTTTTTTGAAGTCGGTTAAAAATATAGTAACACATTATTTTAAAACTCTTATTCGTCTTCAACAGACAAACTTTCAGTAATTGTGTGATGGCGTTCCTTAACCTATTAAACCACATGGCGCGTCATACTTAATTCCCTTATCTAATGATACCTTTTCCCGTACTTTATTGATACGTCTTTCAGCAGCATCTAAATGTCCTCCACCGTAAACGGTTTTATAGCCACTAAATGAAAATTAACGCTACGTCAGCTGAATTCAAATCGTTTGATCCCAATACCCTTGTTACACCCACAAACTAAAAGTAGGTAGGTAGGGTTCGTCTGGATAACAATTTATCACTGAATATCCACCAAAAGCATTTATGTGTGTCCGTCCTAATGTGACCCGCAAGTGATTTGGTAGTCTGGCAAGTGAAAGTTGCAGATAATTGTCATGCGTGTAGAATTATAAAAAGACTGGTCCCATTTTAGGCTTATTTATACGTGGAAAGTTGCTCGCCTCTAATAATTTATCGAAAGGGGATAAAAGCTTACCCTTGTTAATAGTGCGTACGAAAAACTGATGAGTTACAAGCGCACCTGATGAGCATGAGATTCTGGGGTTGATTCCCAGGAGGGGAAAGTGTTATTATTATCTAGAATTGGTCAGTAGCAGCCTTGCGTGTGGATTTGTGCTTGGTTAATAGCAATAAGCTCGCTCCTATTCGCTCATTAACATAATTGAAGAAATGTGGTTGTATGAGGTGTAGATCTACCTATACCCAACCTTACTGGGAAACAAGGCGTGATTTTATGTAACGTTATGATGTCGAAAACCAAGAATCGCTAACCCTTGAATTTTGTTATAAGGTTTGTACGCGAAGACGAGATCTCTTCAAGAAAGTCGTCTGACAATTCTCGTATGACGTAGTTGTAGGTGAGTTTTGACGTGTGACTAAACAAAAAAAACATGCATCCGATACTCGCCTGGCACGCCTGTTCGGCGACACAAACATGGGTATTCCCCCTATTTTAACGGGCATGAAACTGTCCTCATATAAACGAACCTTTATCATGGCAGATTGATATTAAAAAGGTGTTTCTTTTATATTATTCTTTTTGTTTGATATACTTTGATTACAGACAATCAGAATATAGTGATTTTGTTTCTGATCATTGCTCACGTACGTTTCATTTGAAATGTAATCCCCAGTGATTTTACAAGGGATCCTCTTTTGTATTTTGTTCTGGAAGTAATCAGACGTCTGGGATTTTCAAGCTTTGTATTTTGTTCTATCTATCTTTTTCATTTTATTGTTTCTATAAGCACTCGAGTACCCATATTCCCTTCTTTTGATCACGGAGACACAACAAATATTTAGTATTTTTTTTACATTAAGAACTTCAAAAAATGTCAAATTGTTCGTGTTTGTGACGTCTCCAGAAACATATAATGACTATTCTGGTATTTTATTCCATTTTTAGGGTTCCACACCTCAAAAGGAAAAAGCGGAACCCTTATAGGATCACTTTGTTGTCCGTCCGTCCGTCCGTCCGTCCGTCTGTCAAGACCCTTTTTCTCAGGAACGCGGGGAGGTATCATGCTGAAATTTATATTAAATACTCAAGTCTACTGTCCCTTAGATCTGTGAAAAAATCAACCTTCTAAGCTAACGCAATCAAAAGATATAGCCGTTTATGCCGCAAATTTCCGTAAATTTTCGAAACTAGCAAGGGAATCAAAACCTAATGGGTACTTCCAGTCGATCTAGAATTTTGAAATTTGGTACGAAGCAACGTCTTATAGCACAGATAAAGGAAAAATTGCGAAAACCGTAAATTTTTAGTTACATCATATAATAAAAATATTTTTAATAATTTTAAACTCACTATCCCTTTCCTCATGAACGCGTAGAGGTATTAAACACTACAGGTTTGTACGGAACCCTCGGTGCGCGAGTCCGACTCGCACTTGTCCGGTTTTATCTTAAAAGGATACAAAATCAATCTAGTAAAAAGGTCTGGAATGAAAAAGGACCATTAACGATTTACTTTCACTGGTTTTTACCCGCGTGGATATTGGAAGAAATCACACAGAAACGTAATAAAAGTATCGGGATTAGTACCTTATGTCGAAAAGGTTAAAAACTATCTTCTTGCCAAATTTCAATCAAACCATGTTGTTTTGGCGCCGGTTTTTTAAATCCACTAATATTTTTTTTTACTGAGCAGCCCCAATAACAAAAAGTTTACACAAAGCCGATCCGTTTCTTGAAACTCAGTGTTTCAAGAAACGGATCGGCTTTGTGTCGTAGCCGTGTCCAGGCAGCTGCATCAAAATAAGCGAAAAGGTTTTACCCTGGGGTAAGGCCGTTTCTTAATTTACATAATATTTTCGATCGGTGTTCGATTAAATCAAAGTCTCATAATTCCTACGTGTTGTAGGTACGGGTTGAACCCATGTCTCGATGTAAGCCTTAAATGCCAGATTTCATTATCAAACCGGTTTTTTTGGGGAAGCCGGATATTAAGCGATTTAGCCTAAATAATTGTTTCCCTAAACCACATACTTATGTGTTGTTCTTTTTTACTTCACACCGTCGGGCTTTACATATAATTTATGTGACTGAATCCTTTTGTGTTATGAAATCTTGATATTTGTATGCTTCTGAAAAATCTATTCTTTCATTCACTTAACCGAATTATATTTTGGCATTGAATTCATATATTGGCATTTATCGAAAGGTTAGCATAATCAACCTATAATGTCATTCCCACTGCTGGAACTCAGGCCTCCTCTCTATAAGAGGGAGTAGGCCATAAGCCACCACGCGGACCCACTGCGGATGTCACTTGTATTCACTAAACTATTACTGTCACTCTGTATTCAAAATATCGGTTCTAAGATATACTGGTTTCCTCACGATGTTTTCCTTCACCGTCGAATTTCAACTGACAGCAGATTTACTACCAACAAAAACTAGCTGTTGGTACTCATCGGTTGGTCAAAACTACAACAACCAGCCTATTAATGAACATGGCTAGTCAGAACTTCAAGGTACGGGTCCTGTTGCTCTGAAAGAATTTCGTCGAAAAAACACGGGATAGGTCACATCTGACGAAGTTTATCTTCATTCAGAAATACCAACTTGAAAATAATCACGGTAATTTAGAGAGAATAATAAGTGTGTGGATCTTTAAATGTAACACGATGCATTCTAGCCTTGGGCGAAGTTTACTAGACGCACTTCAGGTATATATATTTTCAAACCCAGTTAAATTCCTGTTAGTAAATATATTACTTACAGCGTGTAATTTGTATATATTCCTCGCTTAATATTCCAGTGTCGTAGTTAGAATTAAACTATCCGTGAAAATGTTTTAAAAGCGTTAGGCTCGTTTTTGTAACTAAATAAACCGCAGACTTTTTGTGAGACTCAGTCTACGTTAAATATTCATCATGTAAATGGATGAAATAGTTGAATGGTTCTTATTTAGCAAGATATTTAAGTCAACGCATTTTGGTTCCCTCCAAACCTAATTTAGAGACCTTTATATTAGTAGTTCTTAGCAATTTATCGTATCTTCATTTTCTGTTTGTTTAAATAAATAAGCTCCCTATCTAATGTACATTTAATATGAATAATGTAGACGTCTTATACTAATTTATTTGGAAATTAGAAATTAAAATTTAAGCAAGCTTTTGTGTTAGACAGATATAACATTTCGAACAATTGAAACTTATTTAATTACATAATCAAACGTATAAATTATATCATTTATTTTTTTCTATTGAATGTAACATAATTTAAACTAGTATTACCAAGGGTTATTAAGTTACCCAGTAACTAGGTTGTGGAGTTTAGTCAGACAGGCAGTCGCTCCATCTAACATACTGACATACAGCAGCTTCCGGTTAGACTCGAAGTCGACGCCAACAGGCCAACATAGAAAAGCCTATGCAGCTGATTAATAAAACATTTGTTATAGTTTGCCATTACTTAAGAAGTTCATCACAAAGATACTGTGTATATTACACAAATATCACCATACCGCGTAGAGCGCAATTTACGCAACTTTTTTTTTAAATGGCAACCTGAGAACCAGACAAGTCTCATAATAAGGGCTAAGGTCAGTAAGACGAGGTGACAGTAATCATCATATATTATGAAGTCACAGAAGACGATGTCTGGAATACTAACAAAAAGGTATTAAAATACAAACAAATGTTATCAGTCGCCAATAAATACAATTAATGACAGCGATATGGGGGACTACTTCGACCGCTAGGTGTGAATAGTTCGTTATATTCATCATCATCATTTCAACCGAATGATGTCCAGTGCTGGAATTCAGCCTCCCCCAATTTGGTGGGTTTGCCATATTCGCCATACTTAGAAGGCGGGTTGGCAGTCGCAGTATGGTGGTAAAATACCTAGAGAACGCTGTGGCCCATTCTCTGGTAATCGGAAAACCCTTAGTCACGTTTACGACACCCACGGGAAGAAGTCATCATAATCAGCATATATCGTTCCCACTGCTGGTACACAGGCCTCCTCTCGGTGAGAGGGAGAGGGCCGTAATCTGCCATGCGGACCCAGTGCGGGTTGGTAGATGTCACATGTCTTCGAATTTTTGGTTCTACGACATGCCGTTTTCCTCATGATGTTTTCCTTCACCGTAGTGAGAGCAGTGGTGATGATATTTTTCACACAAAGTGAAGCGGCTGACTGGGTTCAAACCCACGACCTACAACTCGTAAGTCGGTGCCGATACCACTGGGTTTCCACTGCACCCATGGGAAGAAATGCGATGGTGCTATTCTTTACGTCTGGCACCATACGGAATCTATACTAATATTATAAAGCTGAAGAGTTTGTTTGTTTGTATGTTTGTATGGTTGAACGCGCTAATCTCAGTAACTACTAGTCCCAATTGAAAAAATATTTTTGTGTTGGGTAGCCTATTTATTGAGAAAGGCTATAAGTTATATAACATTACGCTATGATTAAAAGGAGCGGAGCAGCAACGAAAAATGGACGAAACCTGACAGGCAATTTGAAGCGACGGGAAGGGTCACGGGAGCAAAAATTTGACGCGGACGAAGTCGCGGGCAGAAGCTAGTGTTATATATTTAGGATTATAAATATGCCTATTTTATTGTTTTCATGCCCTGTGCGTGTCACAAAATAAAATATTTTTTTGTCTTTCTTTCTTTCACCTCAAACTGATTGTATTCGATCGAATGGCATTGACCACTCAAATCAATCCAGTGTATTGTAGGTGTAATACATTCATCGATTTTCTTAAGAGAATCTTCCTATCTTCACTTTTAAGTAACGAATACAGCCTATAAGCCAGACAAATTACAACATGATTCTTACCAAATCCCAATGCATTTCTAACAAAGGAGTTTTTGGCTAAATTAATACCACGTGAACCAGCTGGCAGGCCTCTGTAATCCATCAACATTGCTTTAATACATATTTACCTATAACGATTAAGTAGGTTTCCTATTTGTAATATACGTACTGAGGTAAACTGTCTTTGTTGATAATCTTAGTACAACCAAAGGCTGACTGGCGGAATACGTCTCGTGGCAACAAGACCACCTAATATATCACCTTTGTTCATTTGTATAAAGAAGTATAATTTAGATTCTCTCGCCCATCGAGACCCAAGCACACCGGTATATCTATTTACAACCGTTCCATTCGCTATCAGATTCGCTTGTTAAGGTTCGTTTTTGGGGGAATCTACAAAATGGTAACTTTCATGGTATTTCTACCATGAAAGTTACCATTTTACGGTGCTTCTATTAAACTTACACTGAGTGATGTGAGTCATTAAAAAGGAAACTAACAGTAAGTTTATCAAATAATATTATATCATGTGTTAGATTTCATATAAACTTTCTTTGTCGTCAGAGAAGTAAACTTAGTCTTAATTGATTCAATTAATTTAAAAATCGAATGGTTTTGAATAACAATTCAGGCCACAACAGCGACTCGCTAAGAGTCGCATGGACGTTTTCGCCTCTCAAAGGTTGAAAAACCTATATGTTTCAAACGAGGCGTAAGTAAATAACAACGCACCTTGATTGTTTTCTATTTCAAGATACCGGTTTCTTACCTTCGTTGTAATGTCAACATTCTAAAAAAGTATTTACTCTAGTTGATAGACATTCTTTAGGAAAATATTTATTTTCTGTCTAGTGAATAAAATGTTGATGCTTAGGTCCAAGTTATTTCAGTAGAGATTTGTTCAGTACGATAATTGCTCAAATATGAAATCTCTATTAGTGTAACTTCTTTATCTGTCTGTTGTTTGTGTGTCGTCGCTAAATAAGTTTAGGTTCAATTAAATAAATGATATGGGCGAAATATTTATCAATCTGCAAGCCTTTTCCCAACTATGTTAAGGTCGGCTTCCAGTCTAATGAAATGCAGCTGAATATCAGTATTTTTTAAGGAGCGAGTGCCTATCTGACCTCCCTATCCTTTGGTAAGAGGTCAGATTTTTAGGTTTCTGACTACCAGTAACGACTGTCAAAGATCGATAAATGACAGCCGCGACCAAACAGCTTAACGTACTTTACAAGGCACGGAGGGGTCCCGGTATTTAATGAATGATCACCCATCCAAGGATGGGACTTCGGTAAACATAGTTTAACGGCTGTTTTCATTTAGCCGCTCTAATGGTCGAAATATACAGATAATAACATTTTGTAGTTCTGTTGACTCATGTTTTATTAAAAATATTTACCTTCCTAAAGTTATTGTTCGGATGATACAGGTTTTCTTACTATACCTACCTAAATATAACAAGTTAGTAATCTACTTTTTGTGACTTAGGCACTAGGAATTATCTCATTTTGAATGGTTTTAGTTTGTGGTCTTTTTTAAATATGTTTTCAAATTCAAACTAAAAAGTGACTAAACCAGTTCGTTTTATATACAGTACTTTTTCCATTTATCCTGTACTGGGAAAGTATAAAATAACTAGTCGTTTACGAATTACGACGCTATTAGCTAAAGCTAATGGATGTTGTGTACCTCACTTATTCTTCTGTCTTAACTATAAACAAGGTTGACATACATACCAAACAAATAACGGCAATAAATTGGACTTTACTAGGTACTCACAGTATTCAACCTTAACTTTCTACTGCCTACAATCCTAAGTCCCTAGGTCTCCCTCAGTCATTTGGTAAATAGTCGTACTAAAGTATTTCACCGAAATTAATGTAGATATTTGTATTGTGAGAGAGTTCTGCGGGTCCAGTCAAACAGAAAAATCGACCAGTCTTTGAGTGGCTACCTAACTTCATATGATGAACTGTAATTAAATACTTTATTTAATGTTCGCTGAAGTTCGAAGCCTTTATATGGTAATATAATTAATAATTTGAGGATTCATTTACAAAAGTACTTGTCTTGGTATTTAATTTATTATGTTTATCGAGGGTTATGTAAAAGTTTGGTCAAACAATCAGTGTTCTACAAAGCTTTGGATATAAATACTTATCAGTAATCTTACGTATTAAAACCTCGCAACTGTGAAGTATTTTGTTCTGTTAGCTGCGTTTCTAATTTTACCCATAGAGAGAAAAGTGAATTATTTGGTAGATCTAGAAAATGATTATAATGATAAATATCAAAGTTAATGTTAAAACAAGTACAACACACGTAGGGTTAGAGAGAACAGACTGGTACAGTCACAGATAACAAATTATTATGGTAAGAGAACATCGAAGTATTTGGTATCTAAATTATTTAACAAAATAGATTTATTAAGAGAAAAAATAAAAATTTGTAAAGGATCACTTACAAAAAATTGAAAAACTTTTTACAGGATAGCAAGCAGAACTAAATGTAGTGTAGAAGATTAAACCAGCACCCTAATTGCGTAACACACTATTGATCAGAGTCTGAATCATTTTGAAGATTGTTGCTAATCTATTCTTTCATAAAATGTTCGTAAAAACTGTCTGCTGTTGAGGAATTGTCGAAAGGAAAGGGATTTTTACTGGTGGTGTATTACGCAATTACCCCCTCTGAAGAATTTAATATATGTATAAGCATAAGTAGTGTTTATGTAAGTCTCAGTTATGTAAGTTTCATTGTTATTATAAAGAGCGCCTCTCGCCATCAAACGTAAAAGTTTGGCGAGTTTAGAATTAAGTTACAAAACTGTACTTTAATGCCATTAAATAAAAATATTATTTAAAAAAAACCGACATCCGACACTCCTCTCAAGTGATTGGTTCACACGAACGAAGGATCTGTCGCAGCCAAATCTGATGGTCAGCCGGGATCTTCCATCGCCGTCCACACCGCGGGGAGACATTCTATAGCTATACGCTCTCCGTCACATATACTGTACACCCGTGCGAAGTCGAGGTGGGTCGCTAGTTACTGTTCTGCAACAGAATTCCTAGACGTATCTCGTTACAATTGTTAATAAGTAAAACAAATAACAATTAAGAAGTTTTATTAATTTTATCAGACTAATATGATCTAGATTACTTTTTATTTGATTAAGCTGCCATTTTTAGTTTCTGAAATATTAAGGTTAAGTACAAGGCATTTGTAAAAATCTAGCACCTAAGGCCACTCTAATCTGTTGCAAATTTCTGAAAATATTGTACAATGTTTTTTTCGGTCTGAATAAAGTTTGATTTATTTATTAAGATGATCACAAATAATGAGATTGCAGATTTTTTTTACCGCTAACGTATTCATAATAGGTACTCTAGATTTAATTCAAGCTTAATAAAAATAACAAAAGAATATATTAACTTAACTAAAACTATATATAACTAACGTCAAAAAATTCATCCTCATCGCTGTCGACCGGCAATGTACCCAAGAGACTGGCGGCATTACCACGCTGTATAGCAATGCTTAGCCGCTGGCCAAAATAAAAACCAGCCCTTGGGTCACGAGAAGTGTCAACCAGCCGTTTTGATATTTCTTTAAAGAGGCCATGAGCACTCTGACCCCACGGCCCGAGGGTTTCAACCCCAAACGGCACGAAAATATAATTACCAATAAGGTTGCTATACTTTCGCCGGTTGAGGTTTTCCGCAGCCGCAGCGGCAGCGCCAGCGCAGCAAGCCGAGCTAGGAAGATGGGATGGTGCAAGAGTATCGACACACGTTGCATCCCACACTAAAGGCCTACCCACCTTCCAAGGAAACAAAGACATACCGTCCGGTCTCTTGCCATCGTCGCGTGCCAAGCCATTGGGTTCTCATACAGCTGGAACGCCGACGGTGACAAGAGCTCGTCGGATGATGTCGTTAATGTACGCGTGCCGCGCTAAGCGACCCGCACTTCGGCTACAAGACAGGCCGTGGTGTCCTTGATTGTTGACAACTTCGCCACAGTGGCAGCGATGAGGAGAACAACAAGGAGTTCCTAGTCTTAGAGAAGCAGCGAGGTGGAAAGTAGTGTCGTCGAGCAAAGTGCCTATGTTCGACGACGGAAGCGCATGAAGCCACAGACCCGACTCCCATTTCACCACAGCCAGCAGGCGCGCACGCTCTGCAGTAGTAGCAGACGAATTCAGTAAATTGTCTTGTACAACTCTGCAGAGCGGCTCATCCCACCGTCTCTGGGAAAGTGGCTTATCGGGTAGATTTGAATTCGGGCAAGCGAGTTTCCAGGCATCTATAGCCTCGGTACAGCACGGCACATCAAAATTAATCAGTGTGGAAGCTAAGATTTTCCTGATTAATTTCTCAGTGCCGTGGACAGAGGATATGAAAGCTGGTAAACCAAGACTGGAAATTTTGCGGACGCCGATGCCTCCCATACGAATGGGAAGAGTTGCTTGTGCCCAAGCTCGGTCGTCCAAGGCCACATTTAATATTGAGGTTAGTGTGTGCCGAATAATTTGGTCCATTCTGTCTTAAAGGTGAGTGTGCTTAATTAATGTTAATGTTTATGAACCTGATTAATCGCTCCCGAGTGAATTTTTATAATTACTAGATAGGTACTGCTAGTTATTCTGTTTCAGGACTAATTACTAATTTGCAGCTTATAATTACATATAACGTCACGTTTGTATTCCCTAAAGACTTACACAGTGGTGGACCTCAAGTACAACCATATTTCGCCAGTTATATTGAAGTCATATGTTACAGGTGGTGAGCCAATTGCCATCAATGGGGCATAAATCCAGACTCTAGATTGCTTCTGAGAAATCCCTGACGGAAAAACTAAATGCCCGACTTGAGAATCGAACTCTGGACCCTGTGCCATGGGAATATCTTTTCCAACTACCAGATCGACGAAGCAGTCAAAGCTATTAATATCCAAATTAAAACATAACGTGTGGGTGTAGCGATCAAAGAGTTAAGTTTGATTGACATTTAATTATAAACTTGCCTCTAAAGTTCTTTGAAATAATAATCAAACTTCATAGACACATTCAATATAGTAGATAGTTGAAGTCAACCAACCGCACTCAGTTGTATCAGTTTCACATTGAAAGCGCCCTTATGACAAAGTAGGAAGGGCGGTTTTCATAGTGAAAGTGTTAGGTATGTACGGTTGACTGTTCCTAATACATACATATTGAATGACCACGAACTTATTATATTGAATGAACGTGTATTACGCACGTCTATCTATTAATAATAATAGAACAAAATTTTATCAAGTTCCTATTTGTCTTCGAAATATATTTTGTCAGACGATACAGGAAGTAAGAAACTCCATAGTTACATAACTTTGTTGAAAGAAGTTATAATAGCCTGATAATGTTCCTTGAGCAAATCTATATTTGTTTTAGGAACCCACTTTGCAAAGTATGAAATGCCGTATATTGAAGGTGATCGGACGCGAGTTTTTTTTTAAGGATAAAATAAGAAACGAAGTTATCCGGAAAAGAAATGGATCTACAGACATAGCTTGCAGAGTAAGCAGGTTGAAGTGGCAGTGGGCTAGCCATGTTTGTCGAAGGACCGACGAGTCCTGGAGTGGAGAACGCGTATCGGCAAGCGTAGAGTGGGATGCCCCCTAGCTAGATGGACCGACGACCACAAAAGTTGAGACAGACTGGATGCGGAAGACGGACGATAGGGTGTTGTGGCGCAGCATAGGAGAGGCCTATGTCCAGCAGTGGACTGTGACAGGCTGAGTTAAGTTGAGCTGAGAGTATTAAAGTAGTTTTCATTAAATACATATGAAAGTATCTACGGAACTTATATTTAATAAAAAATGTCTCTGTATCCGTCTGCCTGTCTGTTTATTCCGGCTTATCTCAGAAACGGTTGGACTGATTTTGACGGCACTTTTACTGGCAGATTGTTGATATTATACAGAGGAATACAATACTACTTTTTGTCCCAGTTCCACGTGGGAATATGTCCTCGCAATTATCCATGCGTGCAAAACCGCGGGTATAGCTAGTTTAAAAATATTATAAAACGCAAACACCACAAAAAACGACTCTTATTTTAGTAGTGATACATTAAATCTAGTCCTTTTATAACGTTGCGTAAGATAATAGCGCATTGTTTAATAAATTGAAATAGAGTAGTCTGGAGAATAATATAAACGATATTAGCAAACAGTGTTATTAGATGAAGTCTACAATAAATAGAGTTTAATTTAAAAAAATATAACGGATGAAAAAAGTTTTAAGAGCAATAAATTATATCTACCTTGCCTGCTATCTTATTGAATTTTACTAGCTTTTGCCAGCGGCTTCGTCCGCGTGGAAGTCGGAAATTATCCCGCGGGAAAATACTACCGGGATAAAAGTACTCTATATGTGCTCTATATGTGCCTCAGCCTTGGTTTTTTTAATTAAAATTTTGTATATCCTGGTTTTGATTCGATTATAAAATGTGAATTTAGTTTAAGCATTAATGTTATACTGTTTTTTTTTCTTTCTATATATTCTTTTTTGGTAACTGTGTTGTAATGTTCACACTCTTTTTTTCTCTTCTTATCTGTTCCTATAAGTGATGACTTGTAATTGGCTGTCAGTTTCACACGCAATTTTTTATTCTGTTTGTTTTAGCTGTAAGTCATCCAAAGTTATTAAATAAATAAATAAATAAATATGTTACTCCAGGTTATAAACTATCTGTGTGCCAAATTTCATCTAAATCGGGTCAGTAGTTTTTGCGTGAAAGAGTAACAAACATCCATACATCCATATACAAACTATTAATAATATTAGTAGGAAGTAGGATTTTAATTATCAACACAATTTTCGTAATATAAGTACCTACTCAGCTAACATATCCAAATTCATCGTAATAAACGAAATAGTTTTTGAAACAGTTAATGAACCTTAATTATGACAATCTTTGAGACGGTCGTGTTTAAACTGAATTCGATATGTTAGCCTAATCATATTTAGTCGAGTTATTTCTCATGTCAGATAAAAATCGATTATTTACATGTGATTCGGGAGAATGAGGAAAGTTTTGCATATGAATATCGATGGCTGGAAGAGTAGAGGAAGACCAAAGAAACGATAGACAGACTGTGTGAAATATGATATAGCTAGAAAGGGGGTGAGTACCCAGATGTAGAAGATGATGATGATGAAGTATGAATATTGGGTGGGCAGGAGAATGATGAGGATTTATATTGCATCTGTATTCAACTAACATGCCGCAACAGTTGCTATCATACTATACTGTGGCAACTGTGTATTTCATTTCGAATTGCTAACTTGATATTCAGGCGTCGAACAGAACTGATTAAATCCAAATATTTCTACGCAATCTGTATTGTACACTATTCCATTCGATAATACAAAACCCATCATCTTCGTTTGCCAAGCCGTTTCTCAACTATGTTGGGGTCGACTCCCAATCTAACCGGATACAGCTGAGTGGTGTGCCACTTTAGCTATAGGAAGCGCTCCACCTTACTCATGATAAGTAGGTATACTTACCATGAGTAAGGTGGAGCGCTTCCTGATTTGCAACTTTGCCGAGGTAATAGCGTTACACATTAACTGAAGAAATGGCTATTATTTCGACAGAACAAAGAAATTAATTGCATTATTGACGTTTTTGAGAACACAAATTTTTCGAATATCAGAAGCAATAGATGGATCTGACTAACAGTGTGTTACGCAATTAGGCGCGCATTGCAGTTTTAGATGTAAATATCGTCCCAGTGTATAATTAATCAAGACAATAATTTGTAATACAACTACTACTTGAAAGCTATTATAATTTAATGAGGGTATTTTCAAGAATACTAGATAGTATTATACCTTCCAGATATATTCATACATGAGGACAAATACAAATTAGCTCTATTTCATGTCCTTTCATGAGGAAATTTCATTTAGGCGTAATAATAACTCACTGCTCTAGATATGTGCTCCACCCTGTTTAGTTCGCAACACACAAATTCTAGTTATGTCTGCTGTGCTCATAAATTCTGAGTAACAATGTTAAGCATTCTCGTTCTGTTTGTTTTGGGCTGGCGGACGTTTAATATGCGGGTATTACTCAACAATTGTGGTCAGCTCCATTTCTACCTGAAATTGTGAAGTGTAGTAGTGTTGCTTTATGGACGAATATAATTTAGTGATTACAACCAATTAAGAACACTACTTACTAGAGAATGGGCAGTAGCGTTCTCTATGCATTTTACCACCATACTGCGGTCGCCAACCCGCCTGCCAAGCGTGGTGATTATGGTAAACCCCCTCCCAAATTGGGGAGGCCGGTGTCCAGCATAGGATGTCTTTCGGCTGAAATGATGATGATGATGAATGAAGATCAAAAGCAGTATTTACTTCTATTGGTAAACGAATAAAGGAATACTACCGTTTTTTCTTAAAAATATTTCATTTAAATACTTAGGTGGGCCTTTATTTATAATAATAACAATAATTTTGTATTTTTTATGTTCAGACTTACGAATAGAAGAATGCAAGTTAGTGATACGAAACGAATATAATTCCATTACGAATTTTTGTTTAAAATTCAACCCTTGCAATAGCACTAGCAATCCTTAAATATTTTTGTTCTAATTAAAAAAATACTGAGAAATTGTCTTATGGTATATAGTGAAACTTTGTGGTACCCTATGAAATTAAAAAAAAAACTCGGGAATAAGAACCACCCTAATGTTTAGGTATAATATGTGCTTTATTAAACTTCTTCAAGAAAACATGATAATCAATCAATAATTGAATTACAATTCTTAGTACCATGTAAACAAGAGGTAAACATGCCCAAAGTTTCCTAAAAAACTAAGATTATTGCAAAAACTGCCTTTTACACAAAATGCCAAAGATCAAACGAAGAGCTTATGCATCAAAATTCCTAGAAATAAGCACTACATAAAAATAAGAGTAAATTCTCAAGTCTCACTCTCATATCACACTTGGTTGAGCGAATATATTCACTAACAATTTTAATTTGAAATTGTCCTCATTAATAACAACTGTACAGTTGAGGTGACGCCAAAGTGGCATTGTCTTTTAGGAGGTTCTTCTTTAAAAGTTTCTGTTGACTGGCAACGTATTGATGTTTGATGGAGGATGGCCAATTATGGTTCTTGTGAGCCTACAAGGCTTGTGGCTTGGTAAAAACAATCATACAGGTCGATCGGTCAGGTTAAGGTCTGTTTGCTGCGGTTGGTTCGTGGATGGGTGACCATCTTGACCTACCAAGACGTCGATGTGCCTCGGAAAGCACGTTAAGTCGTTGGTCCCGGGTGTCATTCTGAGATCTTTACCAGTCATTACAGGTCGCCAGCGGCCTGAGAGTCTGAAAAGGAATCTTATCAAGAGGTCTCGTGTTATTCAGTATCTGGGTTGCAGAGGTAAGAGAGGCAGTTGCTGCATGTAAAATACCGGTATTTAGCTGCATTTGGTACGACTGAAAGCCGTCCCCAATTTAGTTTGAAAAAGGCTCGGCGGGTGAAGGTCAATAAAAGTTCTATTTAGGTGTGTGATGCCCCACAGAAGTTGTAAAGCGAGGAACCACCGTAGCCCACAGTGTGAGCCGTGGTGTATTTTGACCGACACAATCTATAAGCTATAGTTACGCCGTCGAGAGAATACCGTCCTGACACTTGACAGTTTCATAAAAAAACGGAAGGGTTTTATTGTTTAGGGGGTTTTTGAAATTTAACTTTTATGGGTTTTTGTCGCCATAAATATAAGCTTTTGAGCCAAAAATTAAAGCTTATGTAAAGCATTGAAATCTGTTGATTTAGTAAAGGTCCCTATCTACAACTACAGCATATACATTACACATCAATGGAAACAAAGTTAAAAGGTATCAGTTTTAAGTACATACACATAGGTACTTTATCAAAAAATAATTATATTTGTTCAAAATCAGAACCTCACAACATTTACTTTGACCTGACATTATTAAAACTACAAAAAGATCACAATTTTTACCGAAGATAACAGCAGCAGTGAAATCTAGTTAGATTCCAATCAGGATCTGCCTTTAATTAAAACTAGACATAGTCTTCGTCTCTAACCAAAACCTTACGAAACAATTTATCAATATTTCACGGCCGAAAATTCTAAGCTTAGAAGCTTCTCCGCGTCGCCCAACAAACCTCATTGTCAATGTCTAATTTTCTTGCCTTCTGATCCTCTTAACACATTTTCAGACACGAACAATGACTAAATTCCTTAACAAGGTCAGTTGACAAGCGAAATCGTTCATCTAGCCAATATTAATTAATTACAAACAGAAGCGACCTCGTAGCTTCAATTTCAAAAGGAAGTAATATTGAACCATATGACAATATCTGGGATTTTAGACGCAGTAGAATTTTAATCATGATAAGATCACATAAAAATACACATACTTAAATCAGAGAGATGATTCGAAATAGTGGCTGATCATTACAGGTTGACAAGAACTCAACCTGAAGTTATTTTGGAAATGGTAGTATGTAGAAATCTGATATGAAGTGGTAGTACTTGTAAGCAATCGACAATAAATCATCAAATTCATCATCTGCGTAACCTTGTCCCAACTATGTTGTGGTCGGCGTCCAGTATAACCAGATACAGCTGAATACCAGTATTTTTCATAGAACGACTGCCTATCTGACCTCCACAACCCAGTTACTAAGTGATATGACATCCCTTGGTAGTACTAGTGATCAAGATTTCGGACTTCTGACGATCCGAAACGATTGTTAAAGGACAGCCGGGACCACCGGCTTAACGTGCTTTTCGAGGCAAAGAGGAGTGTTGCGGCATGTGTCGTTCATCCTGATTGATTGATCCGTGCGGCTGTTTTTTTAACCGACTTCAAAAAAAGGAGGAGGTTCTCAATTCGACTGTATTTTTATGTTTGTTACCTCAGAACTTTTGACTGGGTGAACCGATTTTGATGATTCTTTTTTATTTGAAAGCTGGTGCTTCCCGCGTGGTCCTGTTTTGGTTCAGTTTTGACAATGCTGCCGTAAGTATAGAGTTGTAATAGACAAAGATTTTTAGGAACATATCCCCCTGAGATAAATGCCGATACATGCGTAACGATAGGTACCTATAGCAGCCGTAAGATGTAGAAATTATGGTAATAACCGCACAGGATTATTTTTACATCGTTACATTACAACCTTTTGCGTTAATATTCTATTGTAATTCCCATTTATTACTTACGTTCCATTTTCACCACAGGTATTAAGATACTCCAACATACATCCACCAAATAAATACATTAAGGTTAAGTAAGTCACGACCCCTTCCGCATACAAATTTTTCAGATTAAGTGATTACTTAAGGAAACCTGCTGGTAGAACATCACGTCGTCATAACACGGAACTCAATTCTTGGTGTTCATAATAAACATGTCTAATTGGAATGTTTTACTACAATTTGAGGACATTTTACTTGCACCTGTAGTAAAACGTAATGGCCATAAAGACGAAAATATACAAAAACAAATGACGTAATGGCAGAACACATGTTAGTATGCGATACAATATTCCAATTTAAAGGAAGTGTGCCTAGGAAACTTAATGCAATAATAGTTCGAGTAGCTTACGGATTTTTGTAAATATGTGAACCTTAATTTAATGATAATAAATAAATATATTTGTTTTAAAGATACCTTATGAGAATGGACGAGAGTTCAGCGAATAGTTTTTATGTTGCATCTGTGTAATATATATGCAACATAAAAAGGATTCAACGTATAGAAAATATTAGTAATTATCTTGGTAATATTTTCTTTACTCCCAGCTTGTTTATGTTGCTCCTTGTTTTATCCGATCACCGTGTGGACAGACTGAGGAGTTTTCATATTTGTTTATCAACTTTGTCAAGAGACGTTTGCGAAAGGGATCTTTTTCAAAAAATATAATCTACATAAAATGTGTTCAAATATTCGATCAACCTTGAAGTGCTCTGAAACTAATTAAATACTCGTCAATCATTCAAAGTTTAGGTTACTTGGATGTATAAAATTATTCGTTGATAGAAGTCTCCATGCAATTGAACCTGAGCTTATCTTCATTTGTTAGTTTGATTCCAATTACAAAGATTATCCTTAAAGAAAAAAATCTCATTACACTTTGCACGACCAGACGCTATATTTGAATTTATAATTGTAGAAAGACTGATGAATCTATTTGCATTACTTGAATAAATTACAAGTCTCTCTTTATAGATTTTCCTTAATTCAATCAAAACGTCTTTTTAACTTGCGATAATGTGTCGTATCAGCATAAAAAAGGAATATAAGGCAGACACAACAGCTCGGGGCTCGGTCATGCATCAGACTGACCACCCAGACTTGGTCGGGGCTGACTACCCAGGTAGTGCCTGGGGCCAGGGCAATTTATTTGTGGTCGGCACAACAAATATTTTTCTTCCATACTTCCCTAACAGTCGTAATCGCGGTAATCACGCCCTTTCTATCCATATCATAATTCACACAGTCCATCCATCGTTTCTTTGGTCCACCCCCCTTCCCTATTCTTATAGCCATCGTAATTTCTTACCCAAAAGTTCCACAAAGTTGCTCCAGGAACGATCTTAATGTTCTAATTCTCATTTTAATCAACGACCGACCAAATTTATGGTGCCAAGTTCCAGGAATTTATCCCAGTATAAGACATTGGACCCCTGTTTGGCAAAATTTATGAACTTAACTTGATAATAATTTACCGTCCTCTTCACCTGGTTTAGTTTACGGATCCAAGCGCTGCCCTGATTCAGACAATACTGTCCTAAACATAGCCAATAGTTAAAGTTTCGTGAGACTAATGGATGGATGGAGTAGTAGGTGATATTTTCGGCAAAATTATTAGTTTTCTTAAAGGTATGCAATAAAGAGATAGAGGTATAGTAGAGATTTCTCCCTACCTCCATGGGAAAACGGCGTGAGTTTATGTATGGAGGTAAAGATATATTAACCCAGATCCGGGCTGTCCCTTGCTGCCCCCTCTACCAGTGACTGCCTGAGCCGAGGTCCGTACCTCACCTGGGGTTGCCCTTAGGTCTTAGTCGTTTTAGTTTTTAAGTATACGAGCCCCGGCTGGAGGCCTTCAATTAACTATTAAGGAATCCGCGGGAAAGTCCGTTTAAGTAGTGACAGCCTTAATAGGCTAACTATGAGATTTTTATAAACAAAAAAAAAAGTATATTTATGCAGTAGCTAATTTCAGCAGAACAGTAGTGGCCTCGTGGTAAAGGCCGTGACTTACGAGTAAGTCGTAGGTCCAAACCCAAACAGGCGCTTTACTTCGTTTACATTATTTCGTCCCCACAGGTCTCAAAATGGTGAACGAAAACATCGTAAGGAAACCAGCCTCTCCTAGAACCAAAATTTCGAATATTTGTGACATCTACTTACCCGCTCTGGACCAGCGTTGTGGAATACGGCCCACTCACTCACACAGAGAGGAGCCCTGTGTCCCTAAATGGAATCATTATAAGCTGGTTATGCTATGCTAAATATGCAATTTCACCACTTGCATGAATTTCGACGGTCAGAAAACAATTCTAAACGTATCTTGAACACAGGGCCTGTCGCGTCATGAAAAGAATTTATATGTCGCACTCTCATAATTATAATATCATCAGGGCCAAGTGAATGCTGTATTGTTTTTCTCATAAAATAAAGCATTTTCAAATGATTAATTAATTTCATTAAAAGTACTAATACCTCAACAAATATACAGTTCAATGAACTGTATCATGTTCACGCCAAAAACAAAAGTTTATAATCAATCAATCCTCCAAAGTTAGTATAAAGTTCCGGCGCTACACTTCGGATTAAAAGCTTCGAATCGGATTATTTTAATTGCTCAGGTTCATCGACATAATACTGATCTCGTAAATACAATAGCCGTGTATAGTAATTCATGGCTTATAATGCACTATCAATTTGCTCTTGAAGGCTTCAAGTTTTTGCTATTAAGATTTCACATTTGTCATGAAGGATAATTTGGCAAAGGCCTGTAACTCGACTACCGTAACGAAATCTACTGTAGATACCGCGTAGCCCGCTACGAGCATGCGCTACGTATATCAACATACATAAGAACTGAAACGTGACTTTTATTGAACTGTAGTAAAGTTAGTTTAGCAGATTAACTAATGATGTTTTTTTTTAAATGAAATCAAGTCTCGTCAAACACATTGAAAAACCTTAAAATCTAACAAACAAGTTCAAACAACCTCGTTAGATGTTTTCTGTGTCTGCGAAATATATTGGCACTATTTTTAGGTTTAGAAAATATATTTTGATTAAAGGCGACTGAAACTTGAAAAGTATTTATGAAAATAAATTTACTCATATATTGATCGTGCCAATACGAAAGAAGCACAAGAACAGTCGCAAACTAGGCTTAAATTAACTTAAAAGTAAACGAGCATCTAGAAAATACATCAAAGTGTACCTAACTCGATGTCTTCATCTGAAAACAAAAAGATTATATTTATTATAGACGAAGATCGTTCGTTTGAGGGGGGTTTTTTTTAGTAAATATTGTAGTCTCGTGCTCTCGACTAACGGAATCCAATTTATTATCAACAGTTTCAGTAAGTTTATTGGCAGCCCTTTTTGTACAATTAAGTTTTACGAACAGGAAGGAATTCTGTCTATTCAACGGGAAAGTAATAAAGTTCTAGTTCAAGTACGGAGTGTTTATATGTTGTATGCCAGACTTGTATTCCTGATTTAATGTAGGTACTTTTTTCAGCTTAAAAATAGTTTTTATGTTCTTACACACACTTACACGTACGAAAATGAACGAGTGAATACGCAAACATAACTTATTTCTAAGTCACCGTATTATTAATGTCACTTTGTGATGAACTGAAATCGCAATAACTCCACTACCCATCATTCTAACCATCATAGTATTTATGATGACAGTAATAACTCTTAATCGGTTCATAATCGAACTGATTTCAATCCGATGACTGCATAATCAGCCTTAATGGGTTCCACTGCTGGGGCACAAGCCTCCTTTCGGTGAGAGAGAGGCTGCCGTAACTCATCACGCGGGCCAGCGCGAGTTAGTAGATGTTACGTGTCTTCGAATTTTTTGAAACGCCGCCGGTTCAAAACGGTGTAGGAAAACATCGTGAGGAAACTGGCATGTCCTTGAATCGAAAAAAATTGAAGATGTGTGACATTTATGCACCTGCACTGACCCAGCGAGGACTGTATCACGGACCACTTCTCCTCACAGAGAGGATGCTTGTGTCCGAGCAGTTGGAACATTATAGGCTGCTGATATTTTTACTATACAAAAAAGAGCATTATATATTTATGCTCATGAATTTATGATCATACACATTTACATTTTTGTACTCAAATGAATGAATAAAATAAAACATACCTGAATCAGTTTACGAATAACATTATATAAAAACTTTTTTGCAAAAAAAAACAACCGACTTCCTTAAAAACACTACAAAGTGAAAAATAACTTTATTTTCGGTAGTCGGTGTCTTAGGATCTGTATTTATGGTTTTTTTGCCACCGACTTCCGAAATTAAAGTTATTTTTCACTTTGTAGTGTTTTTAAGGAAGTCGGTTGTTTTTTTTTGCAAAAAAGTTTTTATTTTTAAATTTTTAGTTGTGGTATTCACCCTGCACTAATTCCAAACAAACAATGCATATTTATGCGATAGCAGAAATCGTGGTTGATTTCCTGTCATTTTTTAAAGAGTTCCGGTGTCTGTCTCCCGAACTCATCATCAGTAGTCCATCTCTAGTGTCTGCTGAGGAATCAATTCTCGATGTCAACGAGTATGTCTATCTAGGACAAGATATCTTCTAACTCCTGATCGATAAGGAGTTGTACCTTCCATCATCAGCTCAACGGAATATAAGAATACAAGTAACGGTCTAAACGTGCCTATAATATTCAAAGAATTATCCCCTAACCTTCTAACCTTTCACTGTAAGTTCCTATATGTACTGTTCACCGATGAGGAGTTCCATGCGGTATCTTCGAAGACTATAATTAGTTCACCACGGATGGATAGATAGAACCAGCAATTATTTTTGATCTTTAGTACAATATCCAAATCACATTACGTGTACTGTTTGTTTTTGAGGAGTTCCTTCGTTTATCTCCCAAAGTATACATCAAATCTTCACAAAATTAATATGGGACCACCTCAGGAGTATACCCTTACGAATAAAAAAAGAATTTTCAAAATCGGTTGACAATTGGCAGAGAAATCGGTGAACATACATAAAAAAAATAAAAAAAATACATACAGTCGAACATATAACCTCCTCCTTTTTTTGAAGTCGGTTAAAAATTAACATTGTATTCTCATTAAAACGCTCGGTTGCACAGTAAACGCACATTCGAAAATAGAATTATTTGCTAAAAAGCAATCAAAATAAGGTGTGCTTCTTAAAATGTGTCAATGACAATGAAACGAACGAAATGCGTCGTGTCCCTGAACCTTTCGAGAAATATTATCACGAATGCGGTTTGGGTTCTGTAAAGAAAAGGAGTATTTACAAATGAGTTATGGGAAAGTTTTTTTTTTTTTTTTTTTGGGTGGAGCGGGAGGGCGTATCCGACTTTTACTGACTAAAACCCACCCGTGTTCCTTCAGTTGCCCATGTGCCAGGGTCTTGGTGTCTCTATCGAACAAATCTTGCGACCCTGGCAGGATGGGAACGATTAAGATAAGATGAAGTAGAGATTACCTAGACCAGAAAGCTTAATAAGTATTACGAACAAAATTGTCGTGTTAAATATGCCGTGATGGGTTTTAGGACACTTAAGTGTTTGGCATTTTGGGAATACGTGTGGAAAAATGTTCATCCTCCCCTTTTTTTTTGTTTTATTTTTTTATGAATACTTACAAAATACGTACTTTAAATGAAACTGTGGAAGTAGAGACTCATCATCTGCCTAGAGCTTTCCCAACTTTGGTGGGGTCGGTTTCCAGTCTAACCAGTTGCCAGTGAAATACTAGTATTTTACATGGAGCGAGTGCCTATCAGACCTCTACAGCCCAGTTACTAGGAATCACATCTTACTCTTTGGAAAGATTGGTTGTAAGACTATCGGGCGTCTGACGACCCGTAACAACTGTTTAACAATCAATGAAAGATAGCCGGGACCAACGGCTTCACGTGCTTTCCACGGCACGGAGGGGGTTGGTGTGTAAAAATCGTCGTCATTTCTCGAACCAGCCGCAGCAAGCGTAGCTGTACCTTATTGTTTTACTTATGTGGCAGTTATTACTTAACCCTAAGCCCTCCCTGTAGAAGTTCAGACTACTTAGTAAAATTGTGTACCACGCAAACAAAATTACAAATACCACAGCAAAGGGGAACCAATCCATAACCTGTAAGGAGGTATGTATTTCATTAACCTAAGGAAAATTGATAGCTGTCAGTACAACTCAATTAAAGTTATAATAACAAAGTGTCTAAGATAATTTAAGTTACATAGAGATATTATTATAAAGGTTATGATAACAAGGGAGTACTGAAGTTTTAGTAAGTAATTAAGTATTAAATCTTCGCGCTTCTAACTTAAACAGAAAGGAGCTTATATGTCATTGAATTTTGTTAGCTGCCGTATGTATATACGTATGTAAATGTGTAAAATAATATTAATAAATCAGATGACCGACCTGATGACTGGCCTGTTAGTCTAGTGGTTAGTGACCCTGACTGCTAAGACTGAGGTTGTGGGTTCGATTCCCACCCAGGACAAATGTTTGTGTGATGAGCATAATCATTTGTTCTGTGTCTGGGTGTAATTTATCTATAATATGTATGTATTTAGAAATATATAAGTATATTTATCAGTTGTCTGGTTACCATAGTACAGGCTCTGCCTAGTTTGGGATTAGATAACAGTGTGTTGGTTGTCCAAAGATATTATTATTTATTATTAGATAATTCCAGATTATGAATTCCAATTTGTTAATAATTTCACAGGTACACAACTTAAACTCTAATGTACTTCAGTAATAAATAGGTTTTAAATACTAAAGACGAAACTTGTTTCCATTAAAATTGATTAGTACACAAATTCATATATGGTCAGGAGTATTATTTGTTTGTGGAATTGCCGTAGTGTGTAAGTCAATTTGCTCTGTTATATCTATGTATTTCATACTGTCAAAGTCAACAGTCAAACTATTACAGTTGTTACTTGAATTGACAATTTGATGACTACCAACTTTACATATTTCATGCACAGGGATCGTTACGAGTATTTTCTATATCCCTAGCATAGTGCCGAGCCTTTCTCAACAACACTTATACTTATACAACAGTAAAATCTTCTTCATTACGCAAATTACACCATATAATAATTTATTAACACCATTCAATATAGGTAGGTAAGTATGCACAGAATTCTTTCTTTATACTGCGAAAATTATTATTATTATAAACATTTATTTTCAGACAATGTCCATAGTGTGTTAGTAACAATATTCTTAAAAACCTAATGTTAGTATTGTGTAACAAAATTAAATGACGACATGAAGTCGCACCCACCTTTGCAGCATAGGGGACTCCCACCGATCAGTAAACACACCCAGAATAGTGTTGGTACTGCCAGGAACGCGAGTGAGTCCGGAGGCGCATCTTTTCCTTATGATAGCGGCAAAGCCATCAACCCGCGCCTCAGCAAACATCCCTGACGCACTGCACCGCCATGGCACGATTTCCTCTATTTATAGGGTTCCGTACCAAAATTGTAAAAAGGAACCCATATGGTAAAACTCAGTCAATCTGCCCCTGTGTCTGTCACAGCTGGATATTACAAGAACTACTAATGCTTTCAACTTAAAATTTGGAATAGTTTTAGATGGCGTTTGTCGTAGTTATGTACGACAGGTGAAACAGACCCTTGATAATTTATGAACAAAACATGACTTTTATTCTCGGTCAACTGTTAAAACGTGCCAATCCTAACAAAAAGCCAGCACTTCATTTTCCTTCAATTTCATACCCTGAAGAGTACACATAAGCACAAACTCACGCCTTCTTCCCATAAGGGTAGGTAGAAGCTACAGAATGCCACTTGCTACGGTCCTTAGAAACTCCTTTCCCTCGTTTACGTTCATACATCTGGGCATAACGCCCTCGTCGGGTACTAAGCATCTGAACTTTCTGAAGAACATCACCAATAAGGTCACTGTAACTATGTCCTTCTAGGGCATTCCTTCCCAGCGTTACCAGTCACTTCTGCCTTTTGTTAATCACCCTTCATCCATATTCCCTCACTCTGAAGAGTAATAAAGGCAAACCGACGTCTTCCTGAGGTATAAACATCATGTACTAAAACTAGGGTAAATATTATGTAATTTACTGACACAGCTGTTTATAATATTCCTGCAAGTATAATATATGACATGACAGGGATGGATTACCGCAATGTTAGGCGGTGAGTTTGCACTTTGTATCTTTTATGATCACACGAAAACTCGTGAGGCTGTTGTTTGGGATTGTTATAAAGTTGATCATGACGTTCTAAAATAGGGATCCTTACTATAGTACTGAAGAGATTTTGTTTCCTGGATGGTTTTGCCTACGAGGAGATAAACACGTATTTGTATTGAAAATAAGGAACGTAGTCACCATCAGCAATGATGTTTGTAAGAGTAATTAATTTTAGGAATTATAATTCAAATTTTTATTTACAACACACATTTTTTAACCGACTTCAAAAAGAAGGAGGTTATCAATTCGGATGTTTATATGTTTTTTTTTTTTTTTTTTTTTATGTATGTTCGGCCATAACTCCGTCATATATAGACGGATTTGCAAAATTCTTTTTTTGTTCGAAAGGTGTTTATTCCGAAATGGTCCCATATAATTTTCATATAGATCTGATGATGAGTTCGGGAGACAGACACCGGAACTCTTTAAAAAATGACAGGAAATCAACCGCGATTTCTGCTATCGCATAAATATGCATTGTTTGTTTGGAATTAGTGCAGGGTGAATACCACAACTAAAAATTTAAAAATAAAAACTTTTTTGCAAAAAAAAAACAACCGACTTCCTTAAAAACACTACAAAGTGAAAAATAACTTTAATTTCGGAAGTCGGTGGAAAAAATCATAAATACAGATCCTAAGACACCGACTACCGAAATTAAAGTTATTTTTCACTTTGTAGTGTTTTTAAGGAAGTCGGTTGTTTTTTTTTTGCAAAAAAGTTTTTATTAATGGCAAGAGTACTGCGCTCGTTTCGAAATATTTTATTTAGTTTTATCTGTCCCTATGTCTGTGTTGAAATTTTGCAAGTTAATTTTGACCCACTTCTCGAGTTCCGATTGAGCTGAAATTTTGCATGCTTATGTAAATCAGATGACAATGCAATATTATAATCGTACATTCCATGGGAACCCTGTAATAAACCAACGCAACCCCATCGAGTTTGGGCTCGTTTGATTCATCTTAACAAGTATCTGGTTCTGTGTAATAAAATAAATATGTATATTATGTATGCAAAGATTTTACAAAAATATTGAACATCACAAATACAAACTAAAAAATAATTAAAACTAAAGAACGATTTTTTTAACAACCTTGATACAAACTGGAACGTACGACATAAAACTTAAGTAAACATTGAACTTCTCATTTTTTCTTACAAGCTTGAAGCTTAAACGTCTTTCTTACACCTAAAGATATGTTTCACGCTTTAAAGAGAAAAGAGTTTATAAAAAGTTTATTTTTTGTAGTACAGACGCTAAAACTTGCACTAAACGCATGTCAATCTCTATAACATCGTACCGTCGTCGTCATAATAACAGCAACTGTATGTTTCCGTCTGACAGGGTGCATTGAGGTATGCTCAGACGCAAGTTGAAAACGTCACAATTACGGCAACTTAACAAGTCTACACGTGCTACGATCTTCGTCTTTTTTTCTTCACACCACACGAGGCAAAATACTTGTAACTCTCAAGTTTACACACGAGAAGATTAATGGGTGTCTCAAATGCGTGGAGAATGAGGTTATTAAGAGCGCTTTGTAAAGAAATGTGACTCACAATCACACAGGAACATTTCACTTTATTTTGTTGATTATTAATGTCTACGGGTAGTAATTGAGCTTTTATTTCATTTTTAGGGCTCCGTACCTCATAGAATCATTTCGTGATCCGTCCGTCTATCACGACGCTTTTTTCGTAATATGTAGTTATACGGTTCCTTGGAGTTCTTGGAGTAAATGCTAACGTGTATAGAAAAGCCCTTAAGAGTGATGTATTTAGATCGGTGGGCGTGGGAGTAATTCAAGGGCAACATAAAGGAAACTGTGGAGTTCATTCATTCGAATCGATCTCAAATCACTTACCTTACATAAAGGATACAGAACTAATAAAAAAATAGCACGCCTGCCTCGTCAAGCAGTGAATTAAAAACTGAAAAAAAAAACAAGCTAAATGATTTTTGTGTTGATTGCGCACAATTGAAGTATAAATTTATTACCAGGCATATGTTACCCGGGATGTCGTAACGCTTCTAACAATACCACATACATTGACATAACACTCCTTTTTGGGCACTCGTGTAATTATACCTACACAAGAATAGAACCTGTCACGACATTTTTCTTATCTTAGTTCTTCCATATACTATATTTCACACATCATCATGTGCATTTAAACACGTTTATAAGAACCATTATGTATATTAAAGAAAGAATAGACAGTCGTGTGGACTGCTGACAGAAGTAAAAATTAAAACTTTGAAACAAAACAACACATCACATTATCGTATCGGTGACGCGGTCACATTCACATGTCAGTGACGCTAACCCACAAATTTTGCCCCTATCAAAAATCGCTCAACGCAGTTAAAGAAGTTTTCACTACAAAGGCATTTTTGATTAAAACCAAAAACAAATATTACGTCAGACACTGTGTAGCATGAATGACAAACTACTAAGAAGTAGTGAACTTCACCTAAAACACAGTTAGGACGATCTCTCGAGTACGTATAAGTTACAAGCAATTTGCGTCGATAACGTCCCAAGCTGTGACCGCGCTAACCCTTTCTTTTCTCACATGTAACTGTATCAGCAAAGTTCGTCTCGAGTTGCCGAACTTTAGGAGTCATAAAAGAAACATCTTTTTTCAAAATCGAATAAAACTTGTTAGACTGTTTTGAACCGACGACATCTAAGAACCAAAGGAAATCGCCTCCTCCATTTAAAACTCCTGGGTTTTTTTTGTATGACACCAAGACCTCGATTAGTCGTCGATTACAGATGAATTTTAGTAAGAAACCGGTGGACGATTTTGAATCAAATTCAGTTTGATAAATGAAATGTTTGTGTTCTATTAATTGAATTTTATTTTATTCATACTATTCAACTAGATCTCACGACCCTAGGTCCCATCAGTAATGGTGACCGCCCACACATTGTGTGTGGACTACGGATATATGACCTAAGACTACGATGATTTCTTAGCCGTAATAAACCCTTTATGTATGATTTCTTACGAAGCTTCCTCAAAATGTGTTATTGCCTAACATTTGTTCATACATTTTTTCACATTGCGTTCTTATCTTTGCCGAAAAGTTAGAAAGAAAATCTTCACGACGGTCATTACTTGTTATCTTAACAATTTCTCGTTTGGCCGGGGTTTGGGTAGCAAAGACCTTATTTTTTTGCAAAAGACGTGAACATTCACCTAATGGCTTTGACTGCTACGTAGAACAATATTAAATCACATCGAAAAATAATCAAGGAACATATTGAAACTCTATTAAGACACAAACATTTATTATTATTCACAGAACAAACATTAGTTTTCCATTTCGTGGCATAAAATAAAGGGTGCTTGTCGCGTACAGCCTAAGTGAAAATATGTTGGACAATGAATTCCCTACTATTGTACATGTAATTTGTCAGTGTGGGACATTCTAACCAGATTTCTGAAATATCTGATCTCATCTGCTTATGTAACATTGACATTTTTTTAGAGCAGTGGTGACCCAGAAGTAACGGCCTTGACTAGCGAGTCGGAGTAACGGTCGTGGGTTCAAAACCAGGCTTTACTTTGTATTCATAATTTCAAAACGACTGCTCTCGAAACAGTAAAGAGGGAAAAAACCATCGTGAAGAAACCGTCATATCCTGGAACCGAAAATCCGAAGGTATCTACTAACCCGTATTGGGCTCACGTGATAGATGACCGCCTACTCTCGCTAGAAGTAAGGAACATATGGGCTGATTATGCTGTACCTATGCTAGATAAACCAATTAATGCTTCACGCTATAACTAGCTAATTTGTACTCATGTGTGTTATTTGAAGTTCGATGAATACTAGATGTGATTGTGATTGGTTTCTCAACGACGTGTGAGAGTTTGTTGCTATCAGTAAGTTTATATTGTAATGTCAAACATTTAATAGATGATATGAGCTGCTGTCCGCAGTTCTACGTCAATCCTGAATCCGTTATGATCTGCGTCTGGTTTAAAAAATAGTGTGACAGAATTACAATTTAGTGGAAAAACTAATCTCACTTTATCACAACCGTCCAGTGCTGAACACAGTCTGTTACTACTAATAGCTAGATGCAAAAAATCTTCGACCCTCGGTTATAATTTGCATGTTAAAACAGGTTTTTTATCATAACGTAGAGTTAACAAACAAATATTGTTTTTCTTATCACTATTTTATGTAGCTAATCATCATCTGCCTAACCTTTTCCCAACTACACTGGGGTCGGATCTAACCGTATACAGATGAATACCAGTATTTTACATGGAGGCTGCCTATATGATCTCCACAACCCAGTTACCGGGTAACTTGGTATCCTTAGTAACTGTCAGACTTTTGGATTTCTGACTACCTGTAACGTTTGTCAAAGATTCACAAATGACAGCCGGGACCAACGGCTTAACGTGCTTTCCGTGTCGTGTCTCCTTATGTAAAGATGGTCACCCGTAGACCAACCGCGGCAAGCGTAGTGTAATCTGAACGATCGGTCCGTGCAGCTGTTAATACTTAGCCACAAGCCTCTCCTCACACGAAATATAACTGACCATCCTCCATCACACATCTGTCTGTTGCATGTCAACAGCTATTTTTAGAAAACAACCTTTAATTATTAGTAAACGAAACAAAAATTTATAGGTAATAACTTTTTTTTTGCTATCTGCAAAACAAATAGACCTCATATAATGATTGTAAAAGATAGGGATCAGTTCCAAAAAAAAAAAAATACAAAAAGATGGATCCAATAAATATTCCCTTTGTTGTAAAACCTTTTAGATACAAAATCGGAAGCTTTTAGTTTACTTGTTTTAAGGTTTATTCAGGTATCGACCTCTACATTGGTGGCCATCAATTATTTTCTACGTTTGTTTTGTAAAAACAGAACTTATATAGGTTGTAATGGCCCAGAGCCCAGGGATTACCCGAGGTTTGAACTTGGCTAGTACCTATCGATATAACTGGAATAAGTATGGTAAACATAAAATTACGTCTGTAGTCCCTGAGTTAGGCAGACGCGCAGTGTTCCAAACGCGCCTCAAAGAGATGTCAGCAGCACTGAAGGGGTCTGCTAGGACCGGTGCCTGCCAGGGTCGCGTGATTGTTCGAAAGAGATACCGTGACCCTGGCACATGGGCAACTGAAGGAACACGAGTGGGTTTTAGTCAGTAAAAGTCTGACACGCCCTCCCGCTCCGCCCAGAGCGGGAGAAGTCATTTGATGATTTCCCATACAAAAAAAAAAGAGTTAGGCAAAGGTGTACCTATGCATATTATACCCACATTTCGTCACCTAAGTTTAAGTCCCCTGTAAGAGGGGCGAGCCTATTGCCATAAACCGAGCACAAATCCTGATTCCGGGTTGCTACTAAGAAATTCGAGATGGAAAACTTAATGAGACAGTTGACATCAGTATCATCAACAGGCAACTATGGTACTTGGACACTCCTTATTCCTTCTCTATATGAGAAGAGAACCCTGCAGTGAGAATATTACAGGCTGGTGTAGTATCATAAAAGCTGGCAAGCTGGCGTAAAGCATTTCGAGACACAGTGGTCATGTGACGTGTCAAAGTCTACGTTATCACTGCTGTGTTAGCAGTAGTGTGTAATAATGACTTCCCAATCACCTTTTTTACATGTGTAAATCCGATAAAACAATGAGGTTAAAAGTATCTTTATAATTAATTGTTTGTTTCATTAGGAAAACTAAATGACTATTTAAATGCTTCGTACATATTTATTTTTAACCGACGAAAAAAAATGGGGGAGGTTATCAATTCGACGCGTATATATATTTATATTTTTTTTATGTATGACCACGCATAACTTTTTACATAGTAGTCCGATTGTGATAATTCTTTTTTAATTGGAAAGGATATACTTCGAGGGTGGTCCCATATAAATTTGAAAAACAAAATCAAACCCTAAGGGTCAGAAAACAGGGGATGATTGATTGTTCACTCACTGATTGTTATGTTTAACCACGCATAACTTTATACAGAGTAGTCCGATTTTGATATTTCTTTATTCATTGGATGCATCTGGAACGCAAATGGCCTATCACACCACTCAGAAGAGTTAAAACTATTTTTAGAACAACAGAATATTGATATAATGCTAATATCTGAAACACATTTCACTTCTAGAAGCCATATGGAACTTCCTGGATATAAACTTTATCATACCACCCACCCTGATGGAAAAGCACATGGTGGATCAGCTATCATTATCAGAAGTAAATTAAAACATTACGAATCAGTATCTTACTGCACAGCACCAATTCAAGCAACAACTGTCATAGTTGAAGATTGGGTAAGCTCCGTTACTGTGTCAGCTCTCTACTGTCCTCCGAAGCACATCAACAAAGAGAAAGAGTTTAGCGAGTTTTTCAACTCGCTTGGCGATCGTTTCATAGTTGGTGGAGATTTCAATGCGAAGCATAGCTATTGGGGATCAAGACTGACCCTCCCCAGGGGCCGCGAGCTACTAAAAACTGTTGAAAAATTAAAAATGGAAATTATATCAACAGGTGAGCCCACATATTGGCCCACTGACAGAAAAAAAATACCTTCCTCGCCGAGCTCTGCCGACCGCCGGCGCCTATAAAACACGACCACCGGCGTGTGCGCAGTCACGACTTAATAGTCCCTCCCGACCCTTGCATGAGCCAGCCCGCGATGCTGCGCCTGTAGCTTTAAATTAGCCCCTAAATAATTTAACCCAGATCCAGCATGTCCCTTGCTGCCCTCCCCCAGTGATTGCCTAAGCCGAGGTGCGAACCCCCCTCGGGGTTACCCTTAGGACTTTCGCTTTAGTTTTAATTTTTACTATGGCCCGGCTGGAGGTCTAAAAAGTTTAACTTTTTAGAAATCGCCGGGCGAAAATCCGTTTAAGTAGTCAGAATCTTTTCAGCTTAACTACGAGATGTCCTTCAAAAAAAAAAAAAAAAATATGTGCGCATTCAGTGTTCACTGCGCTCTCAGTCTGCTTCAACCTTCCTGGTCGGACAGCTCTGAGAACCAGTCTTACGCTAGCACACGCACGGGGTCCCGCTCCCTGTACTGTACTAGACGATTGTTAGTTTACTTTATTGTTATCAATAAACGTTCCGTTTTAAATTGTGTTTGTTCATACAAACCTGCTACAAAATAAAAATTGGATAGGGTATACTTTGCCGAGTATTATAAGTATATTAAAGCCACAAAAAATTATAAAATAAAAACTTTTTACCAAAAAATTTAACCGCCGAAAAAACTGAAAAGCAAAAAATAATAAACCTTAAAATTATGAGTCGGCGCTGGAAAATCAATAAACAAAGATCACTCAAAGCGCCGACTCATAATTTTAAGGTTTATTATTTTTTGCTTTTCAGTTTATTCGGCGGTTAAATTTTTTGGTAAAAAGTTTTTAACAGAATAGTGACTGAAAATATTTCCAGTATTTCGTATTTTGTTGCTGTTAAATAGCAAAAATTATTAATACTTATTGTGTGTTCTGTGTTCAGGACGTAAAGAATAGCACCAGCCCATTCCTTCCCGTGGGTATCGCAGAGCCACTAAAGGACTTACTAGAGAATGGGCAGCAGCATTTTCTATGCATTTTACCACCATACTGCGATCATAACAGCCGCACGGTTTGATCGTTCAGGGTAAGCTACGCTTACCGCGGTTGATCCGTGGATGGGTGACCATCTTTACATACCAAGACCCTTCCGTGCCTCGGAAAGCACGTTAAGCCGTTGGTCCCGGCTGTCTTTCATAGATCTTAGACTGCTACTCGATACCTGGAGTCCATAGCCACTCCCAGTACAATTTCCATGGACTAAATAAATAAATTGAACTGTACAATATTATTGACTATTTTATTGCACAATTTTATGTCAATTTTTTATGTAACTATTTTATTATGAAATTTTATCTAATTGTTATCTAATTTTACCCCTTTTTTTATATACCTATTCATCTTATATTTAATTTTGTATAATCCTTTACTTTTACCAAATTTTATAATTTATTAAATTCTGTTATTGTATGTGTATTCTGTCTATGTTATAAATAGTATTGACCGATAACTTGTATGTGTGGTGCAAACTGTTAGTGTAAGTTGGTTATGAATAATAAATAAATAAAGTCGTTACGGTTCGTCAGAAGCCCGAAAGTCTGACAACCAGTCTAACCAAGGGGTATCGTATTACCCTTTCACTGGGTTGTGGAGGTCTGATAAGCAGTCGCTCCATGGTAAACCTCCCGAAATTGGTGTGGCCTATGTCCAGCAGTGGATGTCTTTCAGCTGAAATTATGATATGGCAATAGAATAATAACGTAAGCATGTGTCACTCCCGGAATGCAAGATCTTATTTAGACCATGAATATTCCTTCCTATCAGACGGAAAAATACCTTTCAGATAGGTAAATCATTTACTATCCTACTCGTAGCTCCTTAATAAGATCGTGTTGAAAGTTTCAACAAAAGTTCTGGTCGGTATTTCCAATATACTTCAAAGTTTCAGCACTTGAAAACTTCAGGCGATTCATTTGAACCGTGACGACAGTGTTACATTCAGCACTGAAGTTTGAAATGTACTAGCAGTACCTACTGAGTATTGTATCGTTGGATTCTATGCATTAATGTATTCTGAATCGATTTTTGAGCAATGATTTTGTTATGAAAAAGTAATTCAATGGGATTATATGACGTAAGAGTAATTTTGATGATGATGTTGACCTCAGAAAGATCTTTTATAAGGAGTGGAGGTTTAGCAGGAATTCCTAAAATAATTCGATAAGCAGAGATTAAAGTAAGTAATTAATAGATTGAATGGAGGTCAGGTTTTAAACTACGTAAACCAATTTTCCAGCTACAAACTCATTCGATATTACACTCGTTATCAAGCGAACTGGATGATTACTACACGATAAAATAATCTCTGTAATCCAATCAGGCACATGAATTTATTACTGTATTTCAAGTAATAAACTGGTAAATACCCGAAGGGAAGCTCGTTGGAATAACGATGAAAGGATTCGTATATTAAGCCTGACTAATCCAGAAAACCACGAGGGGTACTGACGAATCAAAGATAGTTGAGACTTTGGTTGTGGTTTTGTTTCTGGATTCACTATCAAGTACGTAAGTAATTAGAAGGGACAGCGAATACCTTTAAGTAATAACGTGTAAAAGCTAAAGGTTCATCATCAGTTAGCTGTTCACTCGCCTCCTAGGCAGACTACCTGCTAGATACCATGTACAATCTGCCTAGCCTTTTCCCATTTATATTGACGTTGATTTCTATGGTAACCAGATGCAGCTGAATATCAGTATTTTACAAAGAAAGACTGCCTATCAGACTTTCACAATCCTGTTACTTGTAATACCATACACCTTGGTAAGACTTGTTGTCACACTTACGGGCTTCCGAATGACAGCTGCGTCTAATAGTTTGACGTGCTTTCCGAGGCACACATTGGGGTTCCACTATATAATGATAATAATCACCCAGCCACGGACCGACCGAAACAAGCGTAGCTGAACCGGATCTACCAACCCGTGCAGATATTATTACTTAGCATAGAGCACTTTCGGTAGGTACATGCACCCGAATATAAATAAAATTATTGTTAATCCAGTTCATCGTTTACCAGTGAGAGAAATCTCAAATAAATCGGATATAAAGCTATTAAACTGCGTTTTAGTAACAAACATTCAAACTCATAAACTTCCAAACATTCAGCAAGTGAACTTTACTACAGATTTAACTCAACCGTAAAGCAATGACAGGAAAAATCCAGTGAATACTTACAAAAGAGTTACAGATAATTTACTTCAAGAAACAACGGGGACGACAACAGAATTTCTAATTAAACTTTCTTGGACTTGAAATTCGTCACACGGAGAGTGTTTTCCCGCTACTTTAACGTTTGTCACTAAAACCTCGTTAAGGGAGCGGTTAGTAGCTTTATCTAATAGATACAGGCATTATACAAGTCATATCATTGCTAAGACGTGCATATCCGATTTACAAAGTAAAAGGGAAAATTAATAACTTTTTTGCTAATATAGGATGTTGTTTAAGTGTGTCTTTTTAGTGTGATTTTGAGGGTACTAAAGCCGATCGTGGGGTCAACATTAAAATCTAAGATGCATATGCTGGACAAAACTACCGCCACCTGTCTACCTATTCCCCCTACTATCTTGGTAGTTCTTCCCCGGACGAGTGTGCATTGAGTTTCCTGCCCGTTCTGCTCTATAAAGATCTATGTTTTATAACGGGCAACTAGCTTCAACTTTTTGATCAACTGGCCAACTCTGACAGTTTAAAAGTTTCTGTAAATGAATAAAAAGAACAAATAATTAATTATTTTATTTGTGTGAGTAGGTTTTTACAAGCACTTCTACACGTCAATAAAACTTGAGGTGAGTTTTGACTTTGACTTCGAGCCCATTCACAAAGAGTTCTACAACTAAAACGATTACCTTACTACTTTTGATAATGTAGCCTACACAACAGATCACACGACACCAATTCACTTCCAATTTTGGAATAACTGAGTTTGTCTACGTGCTTACGACGCCACTATGGGGCCTAAAAGCATTGGTACATGCTTTTAGGCCCCTTCATCGTGCCGTGCAAATTGGTGGCTCTAAACGGATTGGCCCACTCCAAACGAAATGGCCAAGATGTTACGAGAGTGCTTATGCTTTACTAATCGTCACCATAATTTAGTTAAATTGATCCCTAACGTGGTTCCCATGTACAATTTGTAAATAAGGAACTAAGTTGGTGGGAGTGATGAAATATTAGCAACGCTTGACTTAGGTAACGTTAAGTTATTTAACTTGTGATGGAGGCTAGTACGAAATCTTTTTGTTGGTTTTGGGAGTAAAATATAACTAGATTGAAGTTTAAGTTGTTATGGTTGTAGGGTAGATATGAGTAACTTGATATTTTTATGGATTGACAAATAAAATTATACTTTATAATTTACATCTGGAAGTTACTTGAAGGAGTTTAAAGTTTTTTCGTTTTAATTTTGAAAACTTTGTCTTATTTACTGCTATCGAGAATCTATTAAAATGCTCGAAATAAATTTTACAATTTTTATACTTTCATTACACTGCAACAGCTGCGACGTAAATAAGTTACGTTTATAATTCACAGTAAAAATAAAACAAGAATGGCTAATATAAGTGCTCTACCAAGGTTTGAAAAGTACTATTACACACTGTATAAATTATGATTCACTGCCCTCGTGTAAGAAATATTCCTTCATGCGAATATTCTTCATACTTTAAGCTGGATGTTACAAAGTTCGCTCATAACACTAAAAAATGCTCTCAAATCCTCACTAACATAATACGTTCTCACTGAGTTCTCGTCACGCTAACAGAATCATATTTCAACCTGACAACACCTCCTGAATAATGGACACTGTACAGTCAACAAAACAGAAAAGTATCCAACTACTACTACTTTTCATGTCGAGCTTGAGTAAACTTCGTAAATCCGTGACATTTCTTGAATACGAAAGAAAGAAGGAAATCTATTTACGTGGACACAGTTCGTGAAAAACAAAATACAATAACGTGGAATTAAAAACTACAACAGTGTGTACCTCACAGCTGCGCCAAAAAGGTTGATTTTAGCATAAATGCCAGACGGATGCTGTCTGACGCTGGTTTTCTAATGAACCTTTAGGAACAAGTGACTAGGAGCATAAAAAAATCAACATACCTAATACCTGTTTCATACTCTGAAATCCCACCATTTTCGATGTATTCGATTACAATTCGATGTTCATAGGTCGCGTTAAGCTCTAACTCTAAATCATTTTGAAAGATAGGTCATGATAATCCATGACCTAATTAGTTCGAAAAGATTGTCTGCTCAACAACGTAAATAACGCAATTAATTTTGTTGCACTGTCAAAATAAAAGCCATTCCTACTGTTAGTGTTTTATGCAATTCCGTTTTGTTTTATTACTGTATTCCAAACAGAAACTATATATAAATTATAGTTTAAAAAAACTAAAAACGCGCTTCCATTGAAAACCAAACTAAAAAGTACAAAATAATAGAAAAAAAGCGTGGGGTGCTTTTTAAGGTATTTTTTTATTGATATCAGGCACCCCACGCTTTTTTTCTATTATTTTGTACTTTTTAGTTTGGTTTTCAATGGAAGCGTGTTTTTAGTTTTTTTAAACTATAATTTATTTTCTATTTTTTAGGGTGTTTCGAATTTTGAGACGTATGTCAGCGTAGTTTGTGACAGTTTTTCTGCTGTCCTGGTAACCCTGGTCAAAACCGCGCTATAAGGAGTCGGTTACAAACAAACATACAAATATACAAAAGCGTGTAAAATAGTCTTGACAAACTCACTTATTAGATAGATTTTTACCGCTCGAACGCGTCACAGCCGTACGTCAACTAACTAACTAGCGCCCTCTAGCGTACAACATACAAAAGACGCTCAGGCAAGTGACGCCTGTCCTGGTAATCCTGGCAAGGATAATGGCACAAATTTATGAAATTATTGCATTGTCATCGGTCCTTGACAGGTGTGCAAAGTTTGAATGAAATCTGGTCGTTTAAAGTGGGTCAAAATCGCGCTATAAGGAGTCGGTTACAAACAAACATACAAACATACTAACATACAAACATACAAGTGAAGCTAATATAAAGCGTGTAAAAAAAGTAATAATGGAGTACAAAGTTTATTTCTTGCATATCAAACTGTCCTTTTCACTTACACGTGACTTGCAGTATCTATACTATCTACTATAAGCTTTTATTATTCGGGGTATAATGAAAGTTACAAATTACAGAAACTTTGGTGTCTTGTTTTCTCCTTTCTCCGCCTAATGTAGATTGTTGCTGGCTGACTTTTCTTTATCAACTCAGTTTATATTATAAAGACCATAATTAGGTCAAGGGATCAGCTAGCAATAACACAGATTTTCCTATACAAAGTCTTTTACCATTTTTCATCCGATTTCCCTCTTTGCATTGTAATATTCAACAGCAAGTGTTTTCTTGCTCCATTAACGTCACGCAGATTACCTTTATCAAACATTGTTATCAGTATATCTGCCCGAGACAGAGACGCTTTATCTACAAAGGAATAACAGGGATAAATATCGATACGCTTGAATTTATTTTGTATCATTAGAAGGTAATAACAGCTTTTATTGCCTTCTAACGTCAAATAACCTTTGGAACGAAATTGCTTTTAAAGCACATTCAATCAAATATGCATTACAATTGTTTTTGGAAAACATAATCAAAATTAAATCACATCTGTATTACCCGTTAGGTCAGGCAAAGGTGTACTTGTAATACATTCACAATTCGTCAATATATTTATAGTTAGTTTTCCGGAAGAATTACATTCGCTGTAATGTTGGTAGCCCGGAAATTCATTGTTTTGTCTTTTTTCAACACTGAAAGTCCGTGCTGCAACACTATAAGTCCCATGTAATGTGAGTAAAAATATTCCTTTTGCCACATAGAATAAAATTATATTGAACAACAAAGGATAAATACAAGTCCTTTACTCCATATAAAGGCATTCGATTGAATGATCATTGGACAAAGCTACGTTTACCATAAATATCGAATCGAATACCATTCGACATAGTGAAAATTCCACTCTTTGATGTTTTGTATATTATGAAAAATACTTTTTAGTTTAGTAACATTTATGTTTTAAATGTAAACTATGTGTGTATATTTATTATGATTGTCAATGGGAATTAATGCAATAACCTCGCACTGTACTTTCAACTCTCGGTGTTCAGCCAATAATTGAGAATCCAAGAAAACATCCCAGCGCATCAAACAAACACATCGTTGTTTTTCAACTCTCGGCGATCGGCAATGCTTTAGTGCGTCCAGTGCGTAAGAAAAACCGCAACGTGAAAATATCGCCTGTATGACCTCGGGTTAAGTATAAGCAATAAGAAGCCTCTCCATATGAGCTTCACTTAGTCTTTGTCAGCCGTATCAGTGATAAGGCATTCAGTGAAAATAGGAAGCTTTAAAAGTTTAGATAACCTTGCCAAAACGCAAAGAAAAATGGCAGCTCGCTTCTAACTTTATCTATAAAATGTCGAGTGAAGTTATCTCTAGCATACAATAATAATTGAAAGTTATGAAAAGCTTTCAAGAAAAGAATGATCTTACGTTTTAGTAAACTTTGATGAAATTGTTTTGGCAAAATAATAATCTGGCCCACGCTTTGCCTCTGTTAAATTTACTGTCTCGAAATTGATACAATTGATCGTTAAAGTTGATACGTTAAAGGTGTAATATTTATAAATTATCCTCAAATAAATTTGCTTACATAAATCCAAGCTTGTTATACTGACTTTCAAAAAACCTACAAACCTATCTTTTCACTGTTTTCAAACTCTCATAACAAGTTAGCTATTTTGAAATAAATCGAGTTTACCCGTTTGTAATTCAAACAAATAAATGTCACTAGACAAAATAAGTAGAAATTAGTAGCTTAGCACTTACAGATAGAACTTTGAGCAGAATTATAAAATGTTTAACAATATAAATAAATAGGTCCATATTTATTTCAGAATTTATTTACGATACAATTGTACTATTTCAAACTCATTTGTAGTTTGTTTATTTTTCTCAGAATAAAACAAAATAATGGAATTCTCAGAGCGGTTTTAGTTTACTTATAGTCTATGAAAACAATTTTAGTGAAAATATTAAATCAACAACGTAATATCAAATTATTATGTTACTGGAATTTTATAATTTTGAGTGCGAAGACGATGACAAATAACTAAGATTATTAAAATTTAATCTTTTCCTATTTAGCACAATTATCTGACCGGTTTCTAATAACTCAGTACATCCATATCCTGTATAGTCACCAGACAAGGTAAGAGGGACCCTTCCCGTAATTGTAAGAACATTTGCATTTTATTCCGATCATAGTTATTTTATTTCTCACTACAGCAACCATATTGTAACGAGAATAAAGTTTACTGTGATATTTACAGGCTTGTTAGTGGCAGCAATCCAAATGCAACCTTTTTTACCGAGAATAAAGATCATTTTGAATTTGACGGTGACGCAAAATCAGAGGTAAAATCTCAATCTTTCAAGAATCGTCTATTTAACATTTTTAACACGTTTTGTTGCTGATACGACACTGTGCCTTGAATATCAATGTTTTGTTTTATTTAATGACGAGAATTGACCTTCTTCTCTTAACTGGTCAATAATCCTCTTATTTTCCAAAATGTTTGACATCGATTGTCGCTGAGACAAGATTGTGAAATGGGATTTAACGTATTTTTTTTAAAGAAGAGAATTGGCATTTCAGTAATATCTTATCTACTCTCTAGTATCGCATAGACTGCCCGTGATTTTTTTAAGGCCTGGTTTTATTAGTCTCATTAATTTTAAACAATGTTTAAGCGTTGCGTGTAATGAATCCCTTACAGCCAGAGGACGGGAAAAGTAATGTTTTTCCGGAGTCAGTACCCTCATAATGTTCTAGTTGTTTTAAGACTCTGTTTATTAAGAAAACCCGTGTAATTAGTCGTTCATAAGACCTTTAACTAAAGATAAAACCAATTCTTTCGAAAAAGTCTTCAGAATGAAAACCTGCACACCTAATTCTTTTCATTTTGAAGATCATAACAGGAAATCATATACTAAAATATTTATATTCAAATCAATTTTATTTTGAAATAAGTACTCTTCATTAGTTAAAATAATTAGTACAAACAAATTGAAGTACTTCTGAGAGCAACAAACATCATTTCTGGTTTTCTAAAAAGCGAAAAAGTTGGTAGCTATTCGCTAGCTTTACTTAGGCTTACTGCACTGCAGTAACACATTTCATTCAGTGAATAATCTGTTATGTACAGCTCCCACATCTACGTAATACAACAATTGATTTTAGTCACCTTCAATTATAACAAATCGAATTGTCAAGATTGGATCACTAGACCTACATACAATCACGCCTTTTTCCCATGGGGGTAGGCAGAAACCACGGAACGCCACCTGCTACGATCTCTACACACTCCTTTTGCCTCGTTTAGGTTCATACAATTGGTCATACACACACGCCGGTTGCGAGTACTACGCACCTGACCTTTCTGAAGAACATCACCAATAAGGTCACTATATGTCCTCCTAGGGCGTCCCCTCCCGGATCACTAGACCTTTCCATGTTTAATCAAACATTGAAGACAAATTACTTTCCCCACCTCACAGAGAGGGACCATTGATACAAGTGGCTTCACATTAATTCGACACACGCGTATTGATGGTGTATTTACTCTGTCGGACTCATTGTCAAGCATCAGCCTTTCGCTAAAATGAAAATTATGTTTGCAGCCACAAAGATACGGAAAAAGACCAGCGACCATTTTTATTGTACTCTAAGCAATAAAATTAACCTTCAAGACACATTTCCAATAGTATTTTCTAAAGGATAATTGCAGCTACGAACTTTCTGAAGGGGTCTGCTAGGACCGATGCCTACCAGGGTCGCGAGATTTGTTCGAAAGAGATACCATGGCCCTGTCATATGGGTAACTGAAGGAACACGGGTGGGTTTTAGTCAGTAAAAGTCTGACACGCCCTTTCGCTTCATCCTAGAGCGGGAGACATCAAATGACTTCTCCCGCTCTGGGCGGAGCGGGAGGGCGTGTCAGACTTTTACTGACTAAAACCCACCCGTGTTCCTTCAGTTGCCCATATGCCAGGGCCACGGTAACTTTTTCGAACGAATCTCGCGACCCTGGCAGGAACATAGTTGGCTTACGTCCCAATTTCTGAAAATGTCCGTTACTTCCAAGTTACAGTAAGACATACCCATAGTGAACGTTAAACAACAATACGAGAATAACTCAGTGGATTTTGCTGAGTTAGTCTCTTCAGAACGATACTCAGTAAAACAATGTACAGTTTCTGCTGGTACGTATATGGATATAAAAACTTTTTAATAAAAACTTTAACCGCCGAAAAATCTGGAAAGCAAAAATAAAAAACCTTAAAGTTATGAGTCGGCGCTTTGAGTGATCGTTGTTCATTGATTTTACGGCGCCGACTCATAATTTTAAGGTTTTTTATTTTTTGTTAAAAAGTTTTTATTTATATTTTTTGTGGCTTTAATGTACTAATAATACTTGGCAAGGTATACCCTATCCAATGAAAAAAGAATTATCAAAATCGGACTACGCTGTATAAAGTTATGCGTGGTTATACATTACAATCAGTGAGAGAGCAATCAATCATCCCCTGTTTTCCGACCCTTAGGGTTCGATTTTGTTTTACAAATTTATATGGGACCACCTTCGGAGTATACCCTTTCCAATATAAGAATTATCACAATCGGACTACTATGTAAAAAGTTATGCGTGGTCATACATTAAACGAAAAAAAAAACAAAAAAATATATACGCGTCGAATTGAAAACCTCCTCCGTTTTTTTCGTCGGTTAAAAATACTCTCCTACTTTATTTCACTCTATACAGAGCAGTGGTGGCCCTGTGGTATCGGCCCGGACTTACGAGTTCGTAAGGTCGATTTTAGGCAGAATTTTATTTTGTGTAATTAATTTCATTACTGCTCTCAAAACGATGAAAGAAATTATCGTGAGGAAACTCGAACGACATCCACCAATCGGCCCTGAGCCCACGTGGTGGATTACAGCTCAGTCCCACGCACAGAGAGGAGGCATGGTACGTCCTAGTAGTGGGAACATTATGATTATGATGATTATGCTACCCTCATACTAATAAATCACGTATAATTTGGAGGATTTGCGAGACACATATACAAAAACCTGTTTACGATAAACTGACATGATCCTCACTGATAAGCTGCTTAGGTGGAAAATATTAGACCTTCAAAACAATTGAAAGACATTGTATCGTATTACCCGTGTTTTTTATTTAACATCGTGAATGGATGACCTATAAAAAGATCTGAAATAAAGGCAATCACCGAATGATCAACTCTAAAATGTAAGAAATGATGCAAAATATGTACCTATTTTTGGAGTTCTTTATTGTAACTTTTTTATCTACTTTTAGTTTTGTTTCCTTTGTGGTTTGTGCCTTTGCTTTGGTAACAAAAATCAATAAGAGCGTACTGATATTCGCTCGAAAAATAATGTATTATTCATTCTACATTACTCAGTGCTAATTGTCATGTTTAAATTTATGAATCTCTATCTGACATTGAAGTATAGTCGAATTGTTACATTCGTAATGAGATATTTATTGCTGAATGGGCTTGCTTTTGGCCTTGGACACGCCTCATTGAAAGCGATGGATAAGGTCTATGATCCTTTTTCGTCAGGAACGCGTGGAGGTATCAAGTTGCATTTAACATCAAATATGGGCTATGGTCTCTTGGACCTCTAACAAATATAAAGCATCTAACTCGACGCAAAAAAAATCGACAATTTATGCGAGATGTTTGAGATTTGCAAGTAAATCGAAAAGTTAAGTTTGTTCTCGGGATAGTCAAATCATCCCAATGACGGAGCCGAATTTTTATCAGGTCTAACTGACAAATGTGTTTGTTTATACTAATGCCTGGTTATTGAGGTCCTTAGATGAACTGTCGGGTGTTTCGAAACACTACGTATCAAGAAATCGAACCAATAAAAGCAGTATTGAATAGATTGGATGCAGTAAAGAATACCTCAGAAATAGATTATATAGTTAAACACGTCAGCAACAAAAACAAGCATAGACGATAATAAATTCAAGTCCAAAGAAAACTAGCCTATCTCTAAAGCAAAAAATAACGACAATTAATCAACTCGACTTATCAAAATCTCTAGAAATCTAGACTGATGTCCCTCTCAGGATGCGCTGTCCACTCGCCAGCCTACCGCCATTCGTCTCCGAGCAACTTGATTAGAAACTACGTGGCTAGTATTGGGTCTGAGGGCTAAAATTACGTGTGAATAGGTACAGGTCATAGGTCTACTCTCCTTGTATAGATAAATTGTGTGAAATCTTTTATACCTAGGTCAAATTTCAAATTCTTTCTTTTATCTGGTTAAGACGGATTTGAAAAATATTTCATTTGCATTGTAAAGCCTAATTCTTGAGGAACGTTATAGGCTGTTTATAGTATAGTTATACTATAAATATATTATACTATTTTTTGTAGTATATATACTACATCACGCTACGACCCTTAGGAACTGACCAAAAAAGCTAAAAAGTACGCTAAGTGGAAACGAAGTTTTAGCGAACCGGCGGGCGATGGGACTTGGGAAACGACGCGGTGGCTGCGGGATGGGGGCCAAAATAACATACAACGGGCTAGTAATATTTAATAACCTGATTATAAAGATCAAAATAACATACAAAAAAACAAAAAGCAGTCTGTCACTGTAACAATTTTAATTCGGGCTGACCAGGTTGGACACTACGGTCTGACATGTAAACGCATGTAAGAAAGATAGCTGAAAATCATTTAGTGATATATTGACATTGAGACACACAATATATAATGCCAATAATCGTATTACCCAGTAACTGGGTTGTGGAGATCAGATAGACAGTCGCCCCATGTAAAATACTGGTATTCTGTTGAATCCGGTTAGACTGGATGTCGACCCAGACATAGTTGGAAACGGCTAGGCGGATTATGATGATGATATAATTCTATAATAATAATGCCCGATAATATTTGTTTACTTGAGTTCTTAGTAAAGCTTTTCTATCAATACTTCTCTTACAAAACTTTAAAAGGTTTAAATCCTTATTTAATCCGGTTAGGTAGATATTAGTCTCGCTTGGCCAAATTGATAAACGATTTTGACTTCAAAACCTCGGAAAGATTCTGTTTATCGGTTTACCGGCTAGCGTGGAAAGTTTTTTTTTTTAATTCGAACCATTCTATTCCATCATTTTTTAAACCACCAACCAGTCCACAGAAAATGCATTATAACTTTTTTCATTTCAGTGCGCCAACCTCAGTTTTAGAACAATCGCACTGGCCAGCACGACCACTATATGAAAAATAAAACTTTTAAAATTTTCTTCTCTATTCAATACATTTTCCATCATTTTGGTTTGTTTATGATAATATCGTTAGAAATTATAAAATATGAGTGAGTCTAGCAGCGACGAAGATATTAAATTTAACACCTGAGTTAGTGCAAGCGATACATAATGCCGAATTAAGTTTTCTTCGGGGAAAATAACGCGGTAAGTACAGAAAGCGTACAATTTATTTAACGCATGGAGAAATTCTTAAATATACAGACATACTTTGAGTCTTCGAATCCCTAAAGCTTTAAATATTTTTACAAATTCAACATGACCTACTTTTAAATTACAGCAAGACCATTAAAAAATGAGGCAACGCTTGTCTCGACACAAAATGGCGTAGAAAATGAGCCGTTAACAAGGTTTCAACAATGAGTGATGCGGTTTTTTTTTGACACTCCTCATGAAACTTAATGCCTAGATGCTTTTAGCGGCGACTGAATAGTTATCACTAAGTATACCACTCTGTACAGTTGCGCTAGACATAAGTTTGTTTCATGATGTTCAGAATTGCCCGCCTGAATACTCAAAATAGTGCTTGTCTGCTAACCGGCAGACTATTTAGCCGAGACACTTGGTGGTACCTAATGTTTATATGTAGTCTAAGCAAGAAATTCTCATATATCCCATAGGTACATGATCATTTTAGTAAGTAGGATTCTTCCTTGACAATTTACTGGTACTCGCAAGTTCTTTATGGTTATTACATATTGCAACGCCTTTAAACGTTGTAGGTATAGGACCGTAAAGTCATCACGAACGAAAGAGGATTTGGCTTTAACTATAAAGAATATTTGAAAAATAATTCGACTATTGAGAATTCATCATCAATTATTTCAGCTGTAAGACGTCCACTGCTGGACTTAGGCCTCCCCCAGTTTGGGGGGCTTTGCCATAATCGCTACGCTTGGCAGGCGGGTTGGCGATCGCAGAGTGGTGGTAAAATGCATAGAGAACGCTGCTGCCCATTCTCTATACTCCATTTGTTTAGGTAGTTAACTAAAGGTAAACAATCTTGATATGTCTTTTATATAAAATAAATCGTATAAAAGACTAACAAATATTATTTAAATTAAGTTACTTACCTAACATCGGTTTAAGTAAATACCTAATTGTAAACATTTTTAGATTCAATTTTTAGACAGTTTTTTAGATAAAAGACATGTTAAGATTGTTTACATTTAGTTAACTACCTAAACAAATGGAGTATAGTAAGTCCCTTAGTCGCCTTTTACGACACTCACGGGAAAAAATGGGGTGATGTTATTCTTTACGTCCGGCACCACACGGTACAATTTCACTATATTCTGGGTGTAATATTATACTTTTTGCTTTTTTCAGTGACTAGTCAATAAAGAATACAGTAAATATTAAATTGGGTTCCATACCTCAAAAGGAAAAAAATGGAACTCTTACAAGATCATTGCGTTGTCCGTCTGTCAGTCTGTCTTTCTGTATGTCAGTCTGTCAAGACTCTGTTTCTCAGGAACGCGTTGAGGTATCAAGTTGAAATGAAAATCCAATAGTCGATGGTCCCTTGGAGCTCTTAAAAAAATAAAGCTTCTAAATCAACGTAATAAAAAGATCACTCTTGTGGCGAGGTTCAAAATATTTGAACCTCGCAAATAAAATAAAACCCTCGATACTTCTCCTTGGCCTAAAATCATGAAATTTTGCAAGATGTAAGGTTTGCAACAAGTCAAGGAAAAAGTTCGAAAATCGTTTATTTGTAGTTTTATCTGTTGTAAAAATATTTGTTTTTGTATGCGATTACAAACTAACATTTGCAGTTGTAGAATTGACCGAAACGTATATCGATGTATGGGAGAGCATTTTTTTCAACTGCATTGTTGTTTGTTTTTGGAATAAATTTATCCCAACTACAGCATCCTTCATTGCGCGTGGTCCGACACGCAATTGTCCGGTTTTTATCCAATGACGAAACGAATTTCTCTAGAAATCCTCAGTTTTAGGCAGGATCTGCTTTTTACTAAAGGTCAATGAGCAATTGAGTAGATATAAGGTATTTGAATTGGATCGTGGTGAAAATATCTACTAAGTCTGTTTATGACTAGCGTTAATAGGAAAGAATTACGTGAAAAAGAGATGAACAGATCACTACGGTTTTAAAAATACATGCCAACGCGGACGGTACTAAAAAACGGCGGCAAACCCTCTGGAACGACAGACAGAAAAGCAAAAGCTTGCGAATTTGTACCATAACTTTTGTAAATGTAAGACAAAGCGTTGTGTCAACCACAATGCTATTTGTAGTAGCAACCTGTATTTCCAATAACACGAATGAGATGATCCATTAGAGTAGGCAATTATTCATTTTTTCTTCCATTTTCGATGCTAATATCGTTCATGTTACCTAATTTTTTTCGAATTAGTTCTCAGGACTGCTTTTTTGTGTTGTTTCCGAAACCAAAAATTATTTCTTGATTTTGCATTACAAAGTTGTGGAAGTTGTTGATAAAGGCTCGGTACTATGACAGGGAGATAGATAACAACGATCCTTGTGCATGAAATATATAAACTTGGTAGTCACCAACTTAATCACTAAATTGTCCATTCAAGTCACAACTGTATTACTTTGACAGTTGACTTTGATCGTATGAAATAGATATAAGATAGCAAATTGACGTACACACTACGGCAATTCCATAAACAAATAATACTCCTAACTGTATATTAATGTTTGTGAACTAATCAATTTTAATAAAACAATTTTCATTTTTAGTATTTAAAACCTATTATTACTGTAGTTCACTAGTAGTACACCCACATTTCGCCTATAGTCTTATGTAATAGGGGGCGAGTCTATTGCCATCAACCGGGCACAAATCCAGACTCCGGGCTGCTACAGAGAAATTCCAGATGGAAAAACCCAATAACACTTTGCCCGACCCGGCAATCGAACCCAGGACCTCATGCTTAGCAGTAGCGCTTGCTACAACTAGACCGATTGGAATTTATAATCTGGAAAATCAATGATTTAATAATATTATTTTACACATTTACATACATACGACAGGTAACAAAGGTTAACGACATATAAGCTCCTTTCTGTTTAAGTTAGAAGCGCGAAGCTTTAATACTCATTTACTTTATAGGCCAATATCCTTACTACCGTCGATTTCAAAAATACTAGAGATCATAAACACTAGACTAGTTAATTACCTAGAAAAAAATAACATCTATTCCCCTGCACAATTTGGTTTTAGAGCGAAATTGTCGACAGCCGATGCGGTGCATAGCCTGACTGATTATATTTCACGAGAACTTGGCAAAGGACACCAGACCCTGAGAGTCTTCCTCGATGTAGCCAAGGCATTCGACACGGTATCTGTTTCTCTTCTTCCGAACAAATTAGAAACCATAGGAATAAGAGGAACGCCGCTGAAACTTTTTACTGACTATTTAGACGGCCGGTACCAATGTGTTAAAATAGATAATATTATGAGTAATGAACAGAAAAATACTAGTTTCGGTGTACCCCAGGGGAGTATTCTGGGCCCCACACTATTCCTAATTTATATGAATGAGTTGTGTAATCTAAATATTAAACACGGTAAAATAATATCATATGCCGACGACACGGCGTTAATATTTACCGCAAAAAGCAGAAGCGAAATATTCGAAGTCGCTCAATTAGGATTAAATTCTGTGACTAACTGGCTTCAAAGCAATTTATTAACATTAAATGCCGACAAGACAAAATATATTCACTTCTCCATGCGCAAACCTCAACCTAACAGTACTAACCCTCATCTATATGCCCATAAATGCGGAAACTGTGCAGTTAGTACGTGTAATTGTCCTTCTATCATCAAAACGATCAACATTAAATACCTGGGGGTCATAATGGACGAAACACTCTCTTTTAAAATACATATTGAAAGCCTAAGTAAAAGAGTGCGTAAACTTATATATGTTTTTAAGAAATTACGAACATTAGCAGACAAAAAATTAATCACACAAGTTTATTTGGCCCTATGTCAATCTATTATTCAATACTGTATCACTTCTTGGGGCGGTGCACCAAAAACGAATTTGCTTCCTCTTGAAAGAGCTCAGAGAGCAATTTTGAAGGTAGCAAACTTCCATCCCTTCTTTTTTCCCACAGATCTACTTTATAAAACTTGCAACGTGCTGACTGTTCGGCAGCTTTTCATTATGCAGTTAGTATTAAAACAGCACACCATGCTTACCTACACTGCTGACAATACTAACAAGAGACGGAATGATATAGTATGTATAACAAATGAGACCTCAAAACATGTCTTTGTAGAAAGATTCTATACATTTTTAGGCCCATTTCTGTACAATAGATTAAATAGAAAACTAAGTATCTTTAAATTAAACTACTATAGCTGTAAAAAAAATATACTTCAATATTTACTAACCATAGATTATGCACAGACAGAAGATTTACTAGTTGTCTGCAAATAAAACCGCTAACACGCTATTTTACTTTTGTTACCTAAGTTTTAATTTTAGTTATTACTACACATTGTTAATTTATTACATTATAAGAATTTGTGCATTTGTAGCCTGAAACACAGGTTCTACCTAGTTCAGGCAAATTAGCAAATCTGCTCTATTTTAATTGTTTAACGTATTTATTGTAAATGTGACCCCTTTTTATTAATAAACAATTTATTATTATTATTATTATTACTTAACTAAAACTTCAGTACTTCCTTGTTATCGTAACCATTATAATAATATCTCTATGTAACTTAGATTATCTTAGACACTTTGTTATTATAACTTTAATTGAGTTGTACTGACAGCTATCAATCTTCCTAAGGTTAATGAACTACATACCTCCTTACAGGTTATGGATTGGTTCCACTTTGCTGTGGTATTTGTAATTTTGTTTGCGTGGTACACAGTTTTATTAAGTAGTCTGTACTTTTACAGGGCTTAGGGTTAAGTAATAACTGCCGCACAAGTCAAACAATAAGGTACAGTTACACTTGCCGCGGTTGATTCAAGACTTGAAGACCATCTTTACACTCCAAGCCCCTTCGTGCCATGGAAAGCACGTGAAGTCGTTGGTCCCGGCTATCATTAATTGATTATTTGACAGTCGTCGCTCGAAAGACTTAGAACCAATTTTACCAAAGAGTAAGGAGTGTTGCCCAGGAACTAGGTTGTAGGGATCAGATAGGCAGTCGCTCCGTGTAAAACACGAGAATTAAACTGCATCTGGCTAAACTGGAAGCCGACCTCAACGAAGTTGGAAAATTCTAAGCAGATGGCTCTCTACTTCCGCAGTTTCATTTAAGGTATGCATTATGAAGGAATTTATTCAAAAAATCCAAGAAAAATTGTGTAGTGACATTTTTCCACACGCTTACCTAAATGCCAAATACTTGAGTGTCCTGAAACTAATTACAGCAGATATAACACAACCATTTTGTTCGTAATACCTATTCAGCTTTCTGGTCTCGGTAATCTCTACTTAATCTAATCTTAATCGTTGCCATAACTCATTTGTAAGTACTCCTTTTCTTTATAGAACCCAAACCTCATTCGTGATTAGTTACCAATTTTCGAAATGTTCATTAACACGATGCATTTCGTCCGTTTCATTATCATTGAGACATTTTTAGAAGCACACTTTATTTTGAATGCTTCTGATAAAAGCAAATAATTAAATTGTCTAACGCTGCTTTTATTGTGCAACCGAGCATTTTAATGAAAATACAATGCTAATTTTATATAACGTTATTCGAAAACTGATTTCGGAATGTTTTATATTATTCATTCAATTGAGTAGTATAACGTAAATGTGTATGATCATGAATTCATGAGCATAAATATGTAATGAAATTTTTGTATAGCAAAAGTGCTGGGACATAAGCCGAGGAGGCTTAGGTACGTCCCAGCAGTCTGTGAGGGGAACTGACCCGTATTCACCACGCGGGCCCAGTGCGGGCAGGTATATGTCACATATTTTCGGTTCTAGGCCAACCCGGTATCATACTCCGCTAGAGTGTGCTTGGACAACTCCGTTATTTTAATTTCTCCTATGTGGAATTACAAATCTGGGGCGTGCGACAACACAGCATAGAACTTTGCACCCAAACACTCCTGTCAGCATTTCGCGCCTCTGAAGGCAGATTATGTCAGAGACCGCTGTCGTAACACGTTCACGACCAACTTGTTTATTCCAGCACAATCCTGAGATGCAATCCTTATAATTTAAAGCAGATGTACAATCTGATCTCGGTCTCAATCTGTCAAAAATACCTCGAAATTCCATACACATTTGACATTTTTATATTTGATTGTCGCCGAGATGATACTGCGATTAGATTTTGAACGTTTTTAGTTACGAAAGTTGACCTTCTGATTATACTAAAGCTACTGAAACAGTAATATGATGAACAATTCTAGTAAAAGCTGCCCTGAGCCGATCAGTATGTATTACAACTGAGTACCTATTTATTATGTTTGCCAGATTTTTATGATAAGATGGCCATTTACTAGGACAGATAGAGTATCCGCAATACTCATCGATAGAACGAGTTTCTTCAACTGCCATTTGTTATTTTGCGTCGTAAAACGGTCCTATCGCAACACAATCTGTAATAAATTGTACGAATAACTGTATGTACTCAAAGAAAACATACTTGTGACCACACGTCTTTTACTGTTTTTTCAATTTCAAGCGAATTGAAGTCGCGTTTACTCAAGGTGAGTTCCCGACCATCGAGACGCGAGGATGATTTTCTGATTTATCGTTCTCTGTGTTCAAGATCCCTTGGGATCTAGAAGTATAGTCGATATTCTTGAGTTTTACAATTTCAATAGGAAGTTTGAAAGAAAATATCTTTTGAATTCCACAGTGTCTGTGCGAAACTGTAAAGCGTTTGCAAGCTTAGCCTGACAATAGAATTGATAGTTGGATGGTTCTTTAGTGGAAGATACGTAATCTTCTTATCTGGAATCGGCGCTTGAATAGTTCATAGGTACTCATCAGTTCGGTAATAAACTGATCCGTCATCTGCCTAGCCATAAGGCTAAGTCTATAGTTGGGATAGCCCAACTTTTTTTGTCCCCTTCCACTCTAATTGGATGCAGCGATTAGTATTTTCTGTGGAGCGACTGCCTATGTGACTTCCACAAGCTAGACACTAGGTAACACTATTATCCGTCGATAACACTGGTTGTCAGACTTTTGGGCTTCTAACTACCCGACACGACTGTCAAAGATCAATCGAATAACAGCCGGTGTTATGGTTATTACATAGCCACGAGACTCCTAATATCGATACTGACATTAAGAGTTACGAGTATTATTGTCAGCATCAAATATTCATACTTGATTGCTCATTTTACGTTTCTCCATTTTATATTTTAGACAGCGTCATTCATAGTAAAATATAATATAATATTCAGCGGCATCGAGAAGGCTGGTGCCCAAAACCACTACAGTTGGCATCAGGCTTGGTAGAAGAGTTATCTGCACTTCACGACTTCATAAAGTGATATCAATAATACGGTAACTTAGAAATAAGTTATGTTTGCGTATTCACTCGTTAACTTACGTATGTATAAGTTGGTGTAACTACATAAAAATATTTTATGTTTGGGATTTTATACACCCGAAAAGACATTTTAAAGTTGGGCTTCGCTACTTCCCTTTGAATAGACTGAATTTGGTTCAGGTGCATAAAATTTTACTATACAGAAAGGACCGCCAAGAAACTTAGTTTCAAACTGTTGATAATAAATTGGATTCTGTTAGTTGTGAGCACGAGAATCCAATATTTATTAACAAACGTCTCTCAAATTAACGATCTTCGTCTATCATAATATAAACCACTAGCTTCTGCCCGCAACTTCGTCCGCGTCAAATTTTTGCTCCCCTGCCCCTTCCCATCGCATCAAATTGCCTGCCAGTTTTGGTCCTCCTTTTAATTGTAGCTTGATATTGTATAGCCTATAGCCTTCCTCAGTAAATAGGCTACCCAAGACCGATTTTTTCAATTCGGACCAGACAAACAAACAAACTTTTCAGCTTTATAATATTAGTATTGATTTGGTTTTTAGATGAAGGCGTCGAGTTACGTACTTTCGTCGACTTTGATGTATTATCTAGATTATAGTTTGCCTTTAAGTTAATTTAAGCCTAGTCTGCGTTGATTTTTTGCTTCGTTCGTATCGGCACGATCAATATGTGAGTAGGTCTTGTTAGTGAGACAGCTAGGGGCGCCGAATGTGCATAATTTTCGGGGAAGCGTCGGGTAGTCCGTGAAATTCATTTTTTACGTTTTATGCAATTTGCAGGTTAGTGTCAGGATGTATGATGAACGAAATCTTTGACTGGCCTGTTAGTCTAGTGGTTAGTGACCCTGACTGCTAAGACTGAGGTCGTGGGTTCGATTCCCACTCAGGACAAATCTTTGTGTGATGAGCACAATCATTTGTTCTGTGTCTGGGTGTAATTTATCTATAATATGTATGTATTTAGAAAATATATAAGTATATTTATCAGTTGTCTGGTTACCATAGTACAGGCTCTGCCTAGTTTGGGATCAGATAACGTTGTGTTGGTTGTCCTAAGATATTATTATATTATTAAATATGATTCGAGACCGTAACACGTCTATATATTTACAGAATTGTAATTATTATTAAAAAACTGAAAAAGATAAAGCCAAAATCCTTAATTTAGAATTTTATAATTAATTCTAGGCTGTATGATCCTTGTCCTTTGCCTGTTTACTTTTATGTTGTAACGCCAGATGGCGCCACTATGTATGCAGTTTCCTTTTCCTGTTACATCGTTGTAAAACTCTTACTTTGCAATGTGTGGAGTACCTAATAAAAACATTTATTAAGTTTAAACTCAAAGAAGTCTTGTTTATTAGACTAATCTCAATAAAATTTTATAAGAATAAGAAATTTTGTAATAAAATAAAAATACAATTGTTAAAGATCCATCAATGACAGCCGGGAACACCGGCTAATCTTGCATTAGAGATATATACAGCTGAAGAGTTTGTTTACTCTTTTGTTTGTTTCTTTAAACGCGCTAATCTCTGGAACCAATTGGTTTGCAAAAAAAATATTTAACATTTAATAAGCGATTCTTGAGCTAGCTAAGCTCTTTAACATCACGCATCATCACTTAGGAACCGAGCGGAAATAAAAGAGACAGAACGCTTAGCGAAAACAAAAATCATCAATGTCATTGTGAACATAACATTATTCTTGACATCGAATGCATCCAATCCAAAATATTGGATAGCTTTGCGCACACTTGAGCAGGTCACGCCATTGCATTGAATAAATCCAGTAACGTTCGTGCCTGACTTTTCTTAAGTGCAGCGCAGTTCGCAGTGCGGCCCGCTATACTCTGTGCTCACCTGTGGAGTGATGTTAGGATATCAACGTTAACAAGATAGAATAAAATGTATAAAACTTTATTTGTAATTTTGTAATATATAACCGTTTTTCTGTTTTATGTAAGTAGGTATAAGGTTAGGTAAGATAAATTTATAAATGTTTCCAAGAGAACAAAGTTAATAAAAGGCTAGTTAAGGCTATTTATTTATATTCTAAGGATATTACGAGGACAAAGAAAAGCTCCCCCACCAAACCTAATTAAGATTATCAACGAAGAAGCAAATTGAATTTTAATCAAGCAGGCCAATGTTTCTTGTAAATTCTGTTGTTTAAATACTTTTCATGATGACACTTTTTTCGATTATCTTGTTCATTAAAAGTTTCAATTCTTGTACATACATTATTAAAATTCAATTAAAAGGACTTTAGAGAATGTTGTTCTTGGAAATTTTATTCCAGCTTAAAATGTTTTACAGTTCTAACTGCGTGCTTGAAAAGGTAAATGTACCACGAGCAAAAAATATAAGCCTGCAGGCAAGCACGAGCGACAAATACAAACTGACTTTTTGTTTGAAGCATGACGAAATTTGAGCACTTCGGTATTCAGTGTGTAAAGTCTAGAGATTGTTAAGTGTATTAGGTTTGAAACGACAAATTCGAAAAATATTTATAAAGTAAAATTGATAAAGAACACTTGAATAAATCCTACTTACAATGCGAAGCTTGCATTTTTTGATATTTAGACGTTTGAATGTTTATTACTCAAATACGACAAACGGCTGAAGATTTGGATGAAATTAGGCACACAGATAGGATTAACACAAAGGATTTTTTTTATCCTGGTAGCTAGGACGTTATCTTGGTACAATTATCGATATCCACGTAGGTGAAGTCGCTGGCAAAAAGTAGTAGTTAAATAAGTCGTATAAGATTTTCATATATCTATATTTCCGTTATATTATTTATGAGTCGTTACAAGCTACCTTAGATACTAATTTTAATTTAAATGTAAATTGTCCACAAAATACACTGTAAATGCCTCCACCGTTTAATTTATTTACCGTGAACTGGATTACCCTATTAATACGCCAGAACTTATGTTAGATCCAAAAAGTTTTCGAAGTAAGGCAAATGGAATCCCAGCGCTGGGCACGCCACAATTGCGGCGGCTCTTTGAGGAGTGGATAGAGAGGCGCCACGGCGTCTTCACCTTCCTCCTGACGCAGGTTCTCACCGGGCATGGGTGCTTCGGGGGGTTCCTGTTCAGAATAAAACGGGAGTAAACGCCTGGGTGTTTCCATTACGAGAATCGTCTGGAGGACACGGTGGAGCATACGGTGGAGGTGTGCCCTGCCTGGGCGGAGGATCGCCGTGTCCTCGTGGAGGCGATCGGCGGCGGCGCCCGCTCGCGTTCGGTCCTGGTCACCTCCTTCTACGAAGCAGTAATGCTCGCAAAGGAGGAGGTGGGGCGCATGAGGGAGTGGCAGTCTCTGTGCCCTCACGTCCCTAGCCACCGCAGGAGGAGACGCCCCGGGCGTCGGGAGTCGATTGCAGACTTCCGGCCACCGTAGGCGCGGGCTTGCGGGCAGCGAGCAATAGGTAGCTCGCCGCCCGGTAAGGACCAGGCCCGTGTCAACGGCGCGTAGTGTTCCACGCGCGCCTCAAAGAGATATCAGCAGAACTGAAGAGGTCTGCTAGGACCGATGCCTGCCAGGGTCGCGAGATTGTTCATACGAGATACCGTGGCTCTGGCATATGGGTAACTGAAGGAACACGGGTGAGTTTTAGTCAGTAAAAGTCTGATACGCCCTCCCGCTCCGCCCAGAGCGGGAGAAGTCATTTGATGATTTACAATCCAAAAAAAATATTGGCAAAAGGAATTTGAACAAAATCAAAAGTCATTTATTCAAACTAGGCTGTTTAAATGTTAAAATTATATAAGACAGTCCCCCAAAACGCCCGCTCTTCATCAATCTATACTAATATTATAAGGCTGAAGAGCTGAACTACTGTTCCAAATTGAAATATTCTTGTTGTGTTGGATAGCCTATTTATTGAGAAAGACTAAAGGCTATTTAACATCACGCTAAGATCAAAAGGAGCGGAGTAGCAACGAAAAAAACCGGCCAAGTGCGAGTCGGACTCGCGTACCGAGAGTTCCGTACAAACCTGCAGGTATTCACGGTTTATGCATAAGGTTTATGAAATTAAATGTTTTTAGGGTTCCGTTGCCAAATGGCAAAAAACGGAACCCTTATAAATTCGTCATGTCTGTCTGTCCGTCTGTCTGTCTGTCTGTCCGAGTATGTCACAGCCACTTTTTTCTGAAACTATAAGAGCAATGCAGTTGAAACTTGGTAAGTAGATGTATTCTGTAGGGTCCACCCGTTTTGGCAGAATTTTTTTCGTCATAATATTATTTTGCATATCAGCGGATAGCATAAACTTCATTTCGAGACGTCTATAGACTAAAATCGAAAGACGCATCTAATCCTGTTGTCGTGGACTTAACTTCCGTTTTGCTGAAAGATAAAATTCTCAAGGCTGTCAAGAGCTTTAACAAAACACGAACAAAGGGAGAAAAGTTAAACACTACCCATTTAAACAACTCTTACCAATCAAAACCACTTTACATAAGTGAAACGTTAACTCACAAGACTCAGAGATTGTATTTTCTGGCCAGGCAGTTTAAAAAAAGCCACGGGTATGACTTTTGCTGGACAACAAACGGGTTTGTTTATATTAAAAAAACCGAAGACTCATCTCACATACGCATAAATCATGACACCGATCTGGATAAGTTAAGAAACTCAATATGACTACTCCAAGTTGTAATTCTCATCTTCAAATTGTTATTGATTTATATTATATTGCATGTTTTTTTCTCATTTCAATTTGTAAGTTACTTTTGTTTACATCTTACCACACTATACAGAAACTATACACTACACGTTAAAAACAAATCATTTTTTTCTAAATTAAAACACTACTATACTCAAAGTACATACAATATGATTATGTACACTACACAACTATACTCAAAGTACATACTATTTGATTTCCCATCACACAATCATTTAGCCGCTTTCGAAACTATTACTTTAATACTTATGTATGATATGCTTTCAACAACACGATTACTTTATATATATACATACATCACAAACATAGCGCACGCAAATAGTTTAAAATTATTCAGTTACCATACTGCATTCCAAATACTTCTCTGTAACCGTGACTACCATTTCTTACCATACTTTTTACTGACGTCAAATTCAATGATATAATTAGCTTAACCGAAAATATCGATAAATTGTCTGTAGCGCAATCGCAAGAAACAAACATTGAAAACTGTCACAAATTAATATCAGCGCATCCTAATAATTTACTAATCTTCACGCTAAATATACGCAGCATAAGCTGTAACATGCCAGGACTTGAAGTTTTATTAACAAGAATGAAGCTGAAATGCGATATAATTATACTGACCGAATGCTGGCTCTCAAGTTCTTCAGTTATACCAATTCTTGCAGGTTATTCTCATGTCGGAACTAAATTAAATTCCAAACAAAATGATGGTGTAGTTATCTACTATCATGAAAACCTTAGTTTAACAATAGAGGAGCCTCACGTGCAAGAATGTAACTGTTTGGTCGCAAAATTAGACAATCGCATCGCGATATTAGCTTTCTATAGGTCCCCATCTTACAAAAACATTGACCAATTTCTTTCATCCTTAGACTCATTACTCAACACAGTGTCAACCTATAAACAGATCTTTGTAATAGGTGACATTAACATTGATATTAATCCTAGCAAAATTAACCTAAAGGGGGAACACTACCTGACTTTAGCGGCTTCTCATGGCCTCTTACCGGCTCACACTCTGATAACACGCTATGAAAGCAATTCTTGTTTGGATCATGCGCTCATAAAAACAAACTATCCAGTTACTACTCTAGTTCCACAAACTACCCTAACGGATCACTACCCTGTTTTATTGTCTGTCACTGCCAAGAAAACGCGTCAATATGCAGTAACAACAATAACCAAAGTTGACTTTACAAACCTAGAGCAAGATCTTATAAAAATTAACTTTGACCCAATTTATGAGTTACCAAACCCAACCTTATGTTTAAATTACTTTACAAATTATCTTCAGCACGCAATCATAAAAAATACTAAATATTTTAATCTATCTAAACGTTACAAAATTATAAAACCATGGATGACACAGGGGTTGCTACGATGCACAAGAAATAGGGACGAGTTGCATTCAAAATCAAAGCTTGCACCAGATAATTACATTTTAAAAGTAACATACACGCGATACAGAAATTTCTGCAATGCACTGCTAAGAAAAGTTAGAATAGAATATGAAAAAAATCAACTTCAAAATGCACAACAAAATAATAAAAAATTGTGGAAAGCAATTAAAGAGATCACGAGTACATCAAAAGTAATAAATCATCCGAAAGAACTACTAACGCTATCAACCTCTCCTGAAAATTCATTAAACGAAGTAAACAGTCACTTTGTAAATGTAGGAAATTCACTTGCAAACAAAATACACCAGAAAAACACCCATTCTGTAAACAACAGACAAACCAATACAGCCACAGCTAACATTTGTCCGAATTCATTCGCTCTTATAGACACAACTGAAGATGAGATAGAACGTCTCATCCTCGACTCAAAATCAGACTGTGCCATTGGTGGAGATAATATTAGTAATACGTTTCTGAAAACCCATAGAAAAATCCTAGTACCTCCACTTACAAAGATCTTCAATGATTGTCTGCAAAACGGAGTTTTTCCCGACATCCTTAAAAAAGCGGAAGTTTGTCCAATATATAAGAGTGGGGACAAAAATCGTATCAACAACTATCGACCTATATCTATTCTACCAGCGATATCTAAAATCTTAGAAAAAATCATAAATTTACGACTAGTTAAATATTTGGAAAAAAATAAATTACTTTCAGTCAACCAGTATGGTTTTCGACAAGGAAAATCAACGGAGCAAGCCGTAAATAAACTAATAAATTTTGTTACCTCAAACTTAGATGAAAAGAAAAAATGTGTCACTATCTTTTTAGATCTCGCAAAGGCGTTTGATACGATTTCTGTTCCCCTCTTACTGGAAAAACTCGAAAGATTGGGGATTAGAGGTACACAGTTGAAACTTTTTACTAGTTACCTGACTGGCCGGTCTCAGTGCGTTCGTGTTGGAAAATGCAAAAGTTCCCACCTTCAGGTTACACACGGTGTACCACAAGGTAGCATACTGGGACCCACCTTATTCCTCGTGTATATGAATGATCTCACGAGTCTTGAACTTGCCCATGGGGAAATCATATCTTTTGCGGACGATACTGCCCTTTCTTTTGCTGCCAATACATGGGATGAGGTTTACAGTGCTGCACAGCAGGGCTTCGATATCGTGGGAAAGTGGCTTCAGAGTAATATTCTTACACTAAATGTAGACAAAACGAAGTATATCTGCTTTAGCATAAAAAATGTAACTCGAGAAGGCATCATGCGAAATATCATATCGCACGAGTGTAACTCCGATGAAAATTGCAAGTGTCCTTCACTGGAATGCGTGAATACCATGAAATATCTAGGAGTTAACATAGATAGCAACCTCAATTTTAAGGAACATGTTAGGTTGCTAAGCTGTAGATTACGAAAGCTCATATATGTTTTTAAAAACCTGAGGCACATTGCTGACTTTAAGTTGTTAAAGCAGATATACTACGCTCTCTGTCAGTCGCTACTTACATATTGTCTATCATCTTGGGGTGGGACATCAAAAACAACTCTGAAGTCTATCGAGGTCGCCCAGCGTGCAATACTGAAAGTCGCGATGTTCAAGCCAATCAGATTCTCTACAACAACACTGTACAAAACATGGGAAGTCATGACCGTGAGACAATTATATATACAGAGCGTTGTCCTCCTACAACACGGTAAACTAACCTACAACCCACTAATCCTCGAAAAACGAAGAAAAGATATTGTATGCAAAAGAACTAAGCTGTTTAAAACCAAATTTTGTCAACGTTTTGCCAACAACATAGGTCCATTAATTTACAATAGGTTAAACAGAATCCTCAACATGTACCCGCTAACTAAACTGCAATGCAAGAAGAAACTTACGGAATACCTAAAAAGTCTTACCTATGAACAGACTGAACTTCTCCTGTACATAGCATCCTAATAAAAACCAATTTAATACAATATTACATCCTTTTCTCATAACATACATAAACGCGCGCAAGCTCACTCACACCACAACACACAATAGAGCACTATACAACACCACACACACCCTCTTACACATCAGACACGTACACTCCCATGTACACAAATAAGAGGACCTGCATGTAAACACTACACAAACTTTTAATTATTTTATTTTATTTTTGTATACACCCTTTTTTTACCGATTATGTACACGTTACGAATGAAATCATTTGAAATTAATTAAGGCTATTGAAATGTATAATACTCCAGGGGCCTGGCGCTGATAGCCGAAATACAGGCTCTGCCTAGTTCGGCTACAGATGACTACACCACTTTACAGCCGCAAAAACAGCCTGTTAAAATATTTTGTAATTTATGTCTAAGTTTCTTTAAAATAAACTATTATTATTATTATTATTATTATTATTCTGTAGGGTCCACCCGTTTTGGCAGAATTTTTTTCGTCATAATATTATTTTGCATATCAGCGGATAGCATAAACTTCATTTCGCAGAAAATCGTTTGGCATACACTCATTTATCATACATTCACAACGCATAATTTTAGAAGTCAGAATCATCTTTAGGCATAAATTTTATATCCATAATAATGAAAAAGGAGAACCATCATATCGCAGAAAGTTGGCAGTCAGAATCGTCTCTTGGCATTATTTCATATCGATAGTCATTAAAAGGCAGAACTATCATATCTCAAAAACTTTACAGTTAGAATCATCTTTTGGAATACATTTCATATCCATAATAATAATTGAAACGCTCATCTATTACATGACAGAAAAATCATAGTTAGTACACTGCATGCAGACATGCAAACCAGCATACACCATGCATGCAGCATGCAAGCAAGCATGCAAGTAACATGCAGCATGCAAGCAAGCATGCAAGTAAGCATGCAGCATGCAAGCAAGCATGCAGCATGCAAGCAAGCATGCAAGCAAGCTCACAGCATGCAGGCGAGCATGCAACATGCAGCATGCATGCTTTCTGTCACGGCTCCAGCGCTGCGTGGCTCCGGCGGTCCCACGCGAGCTCATCGTCGCAGATGGTTTTACGCTCTCCGCGCCTACGCGGGCTTAAATTACACTCTAGGGGTAGGGCAGACAAGACTACGTGGAGTCGGTTCTGCAGCGATTCGTTTCTGTCAATTACTTTTGTAGCACAACATATATTGACTTTTTGAGACACTATTTTAATTTAAATTTAAGGTTAAAATACAATTTTATAGAAATAACAATATGCCTAACAAAATTATTCTAAATGACATTCTACCATCTTCATAGTATGCCAAGTGAAATTGTACCAAATAATCGTCGCTCTAAATAAATGTTATGCTAAACGAAATTCTGCGGAATTTTAAGTCTGCCAAAGGTAATTATGTAGTAAAATTCTGCTATCTTAAAAGTATGCCAGCGTAAAGTCGGACATATAATATAAACATTCGGCCAAACAATGATTATGCTAAACATTTTTTATGCCTAACAAATATTCGTTTATAGAAGATTATGCCAAGTGTGTTATGCCAAATAAAATTCGGAGCATCAAGTTTCTGCCAGATAGCCCGCTGTAAAACATTTTAATAAACACAATAATTTGTTCTGTGTCTGGGTGTAATTTATCTATAATATGTATGTATTTAGAAATATATAAGTATGTTTATCAGTTGTCTGGTTGCCATAATACAGGCTCTGCCTAGTTTGGGATCAGATAACGGTGTGTTGGTTGTCCTAAGATATTATTATTTTAAGTAATCTTGTCGTGAAAGTTCTTCTTATTAAATTAATTTCTAATTAACAGGATAATCTAAAAAGTATCTTCCTGAAAAGTTTCAAAATAACAAAAGTTACAAAAAATATTTACGCAGTTAAAATTCAACGTTGATAACCTTAATTAGATTAAAAGAAAAGTTTTTCATCGTTCTTAAAATAACTTAACAATATAAAAAGCATAAATTAACCATTTATTTAGGTCTAACCTTTCCTTAACCTACTTAAAATCGAAATTTACAGAGCTCTGGTTAGTTTTGTTTTATTTACATTTATATTATATTGTTAAACTTGACACCTCAAAAGCTAGCTAAAAGCGGATTCTGCCTAAAGCTGAAAACTTTAGTAGAATTATGTTCTATTTCTGTTCTATTAGGTTGGGGAAAAAGTCTTTTCGCATTATAGTATGTATGAACTTGTAATAAAATCTCTTTGGCTATACTATTTGTATCTGGCTGGTTTTGGTATCATTGAAAGTTTAAATTTTAAAGAACATAATTCCAAATTCAAATTAGGAAAATGTGTGATTTTCATTTGTTTTTGGTACCGTCAAGATGAGTAAATCGAATGAAGAAATTCGATACATTTTAAAATTTTACTACAAAAAAGGTAAAAATGCAACGCAAGCCGCGAAAAAAATTTGCGATGTTTATGGACCTAGTGTAGTGTCTGTGAGAGTAGCACAAATTTGGTTTAAGCGTTTTCAATCCGGAAATTTTGATGTCAAAGATGCACGTCGCTCTGGTCGCCCTATTACGGATAAAATGGATGCCATTTTTGAAAAAGTGGAGCAAGATCGGCATACCAGTAGTTACGACGTAGCTGAAGAACTGGAAATTGACCACAAAACAGTTTTGGCGCATTTGAAAAAAACTGGGTACACAAAAAAGCTCGACATTTGGGTACCTCACGAGCTCACCGAAAGAAACCTAATGAACCGTGTACTCATTTGTGATTCTTTATTACGACGTAATGAAACCGAACCATTTTTGAAGAAGCTGATAACTGGTGATGAAAAGTGGATCACGTATGACAAGAACGTGCGAAAAAGGTCGTGGTTAAAGGCCGGTCAGGCTTCACAGGCTGTGGCGAAACCCGGGTTAACTCGCAACAAGGTGATGCTGTGTATGTGGTGGGATTGGAAGGGCATTATTCATTATGAGCTGTTACCACCAGGCAGGACCATCGATTCTGAACTCTACTGTGAACAACTGATGAGATTAAAGCAAGAAGTTGAGAGAAAGCGGCCGGAATTAATCAATAGAAGGGGTGTGGTTTTTCATCATGATAACGCTAGACCTCACACATCTTTAGCCACCCAACAAAAATTAAGAGAGTTTGGCTGGGATGTGTTATTGCATCCGCCGTATAGTCCTGACCTTGCACCTTCAGATTTCCACCTGTTTCGGTTTCTTCAGAATTCTTTAGGCAGTGTCAGGTTAACATCACGAGAGGACTGCCAAAACCACTTGTCGCGGTATTTTGACCAGAAGTCCCAAAATTTCTATAGCAATGGGATCATGTTCCTACCTACAAGATGGCAAAAAGTTTTCGAACAAAATGGTACCTACATACTTTAGTTAAATGTAAATAAACTTTATTAAAAAATGTTTTGAATTTTCTTAAAAAATACGAAGAAACTTTTTCCCCAACCTATTATATAATAAAGCATTTAATCATTTCAGCGAGGCAATAAGCAATTTTTTGTAGGTGAAAACTTTGCTTTTTACTAGTAAAATAAATCAAAGGCATTTTTTTTTATTACTATTCGCAACGAGTAGGTCTCTCTAAAAGTGTTATTAAAATAATACAAAGTGAATATGTGTGTGAACATGTGTGTATGTGTGTGACCAAAATCAAAGATAAAACAATATCGACATCATTGCAGATATTTCTCCACCATAGCCTGTCACAGTGAGTTTTTATAAAAATATTGACAAATGCGTGTTGGACAGGTCCACTCAAACATGTCGTTCTTTCCTCAAAACAACATTTCAGACACCAATCTACATGGTCTCCACATGACGGGTACAAGACTGTGATGTCTGGACTTTAAAAGAGACTGTGACCTCTGAGTTTGTTTCGGCCTTTCTTGACAGAGTAGTCAGATAGGAAACTTCGACCACATCACATACCTATAATTTTAAAAATGTCATTGACGTGTAAAAGTGTTTGTAGAAACCTACTTACAGAAATAAAATCATTTAATCATTTGTCGACATTGCCATCACGGGTTTCTACAGCTAAAATGACGCAAACCTTACTGCTAAAGCCGTTGGGCACTATGTTTTTTTTTTATTTTTACGTAAGAAAACAGAGTCAAGTTAATATGGGCAATACCAGATTTTTTCGTACTCATTTCGAATTCAACTATGCAGGTTGGTCCTGGCGCGCAACCTATAACCATAAATTCAGCACAAGGATCTAGACCCCCACGTTTTTCGTCGGTTATCAAAAAAAAACTCATGTTTTAAAGAAAAGTGCAATTACCTACATGGTTAAAATGTACGGAACAGCATTTTTTTTAAATTACCGATGAAAAATTACAGGATAATGTACTGAATCTATGGTCTTATGTTGTGCGTAGATGTCGTGCAAACCTGTATATGGCGCGAGTATACAACGGGGAAACTATGTAAAAAGTATTCACTCGTATCAGAAAGCATCTAGCTACGTCTCATTAGGAGTGTCAAAAGAAACCGCACCACTCATTGTTGAAACCTTGTTAACCGCAGCACTTTCTTTCCACTCAGCTCATTGTCTTCCCCATTTTGTTTCGGGACACGCTATGCTCTACATTTTAATGGGGTTGATGTAATTTAAAAGTGGTTATGTTGAATTGAGTACAATTAAGATACCTTTAGAAATTCAAAGAATCAAGGTATGTTTGCAAGTTTAATGATGACTTACAACAAAACTACATTACCTGCTTCTAATACAGAAGTAGGTAATGTAGTTTTGTTGTGAGTTAATGTTAGACTAAATATAGTCCCAAACGCTAAGCACTTTTAAAGATTTAAACTTTTAAAATAGTCCAAAGAGACAAAAGTTACAGCGGCTAGACTTTTTAATACATATTTTGCGTGTGTTGGTAAGAGCAGTGGTCATCAGCAGCCTATAAGGTTCAAAAAGCACTGGTGGCCTAGAGGAAACGACTTCGATTTACGAATTTTATGTCGTAGGTTCGAACTCAGACAGGGGCTATATTTTGTTCCAATTATATTTCAGCACGTTCTTTCAACCAACTTATGGAAATACTAGGCTAGGCTACCTTCAATGGTTACTTATGAAGACACCACTTCTGAATCGCAAAATGTAGACCTGTTCACACGAGATTTTAGCCCACTGACCCAATTCTAGCCACGCCGCCCACGTATTACATAATTAAGTTAGTCAAAGACTCATTGTTCAAGGCGGCTAGCTGCGATGGCGAAACCTGTGGAAACATTAATCACGAGATTATGATAAGCAGACTTGATTGATTGTCGTTGTCTAAGTTATGGCTGATTGTGTGGCAAGGCCAGCGGTCTTCAGACTTGGATTTACTATCGTCTAGGCTGGGTATAGTTGCTGACGTATTAAACTATCTCATCTATGTCTGAGGTATTCCTAACCGTACTCAATCTATTCAATGTTGATTTTAATTGGTTCGATAACTTGATACACTATGTTTTTGAATATATTTCAATAAATAACTTCGCTAGAACAGATATTATTATTAAATCAATTGCTAAAGAGAAGTTTTTAAGGTTCTCTGAGGAATAAATTGCGGACCTCAAACGATGGACATAAGAATAACTAAAGAGATCGTCAGTTATATCCGTTAATAAAATTAAAGTTTCTACCTAAGAGTAACTCTTTATAGCTAAACTTCATACCACCACCATGTATCTTTTTCTATCATACCTTTACCTTTCGATTCTCTAAACACATCTTTTGCTACTTTCCTTATATAATCTGCCAACTGCTCTTTCCAACATTCATTCACGTATTTTCTTTCCATATTTTTCATTGCAATCATTTTATCTACCACTTGACTCTGAAACTCACTGGCACATTCCTCTTTTCTTTTTCTATAATACGCCATCTGGTTTTGGGTGGGGGTCGTCCCTTGTTTTTACTGGACGAAACATTGACGTTTTTTTGTTACTCCGTGTTAACTTATTGCTGGTACTTCATATCAAACAAAGTGTAGATTAATATTTCCCGGAAACCATGTTAACTTTTCATTGTAAACTACTTTAAACAGTATCCATACCGCATGTTATTCTGCTGCTATTATAAATTCCGACAAAAGTTCTAGCAACTATAATCTGGTTAATAAACGGGAACCAACTCGTGGACGTAATGCTATTGTTTATTAGACACAATCTACTAGAACTATGATATGCGGTAATGTCAGTGGATACATTTAGTAAATACTGTTAGAACATTTATTCATTTGTTACCGCAAACTAATAGTACCTATGTCTTTCAGCATATACAAATTATTATATGTTACAGTAATCATGTACCTCATATGACAGTTTATATGGGTAGTTCATATAATTGTTTTTTTTATTTAACTGCTTTTGTTAATTTATTTTTATTTTCTTTTAATTTCATTTTTTGTGTCTATGTATCATTTGCATCGTTGTATATGTAAGCGGGCACGCCCTTTATGCCTGGAGGCTTTAGTAAGATTTTAAGTTCTGTTTACGATTTTTGTTTCATTATTCATTTCAGCTTGAGTTTAGTTTTCAATGTTTTGTTGGTATAATGGCGTGTGCTAGCTGACATATGGCGAATAATGTATGTTTTGTTTTATTATATTAATAACTTATACAATATTGTATAGAATCAAGTTCTTCTAACTTAACAGACAGCAGTGCTGCTGGGGAGTTTGTTCCGCCACTTCTTCTTCCCAGCCAAAGCACTAGGAAGTGTCGAAGGGCGGGCGTTTTGGGGGGACTGTCTTATGTGACTTTGACGTTCAAAAAGTGCTGACTCTCAGCCTAGTTTGAATAAATGACTTTTGATTTTGATTTTGAATTCAGACCTTAAGGAGCTCAACTATGATGGTAAAACATATACCTACTATAGAAATCCAAAAATATAAACCTATTGAATAGCATAGCATAATCAGCCTATAACATTCCCAATGCTGGGACACAGAGCTCCTCTCTGTGAGACGGAGTAGGCCGTAATCCACCACGCGGGACTTGCAGGTTGGTAGAAATGTCATGCCAGTTTCCTCACAATGTTTGTCTTCACCGTTTTGAGAGGATGAGTGTTCAATAAAAAAGTGTAAAGTGTCTGATTGGGTTCGAACACACGGCACATAGATCATAAGTCGGGGCCGATACACTTGCCAAATGCTTATTTTAGAGTTAGTAATTCAGTTATTTCCTTTATTTCAGAACTTTTAACTATTGATAAGTAACTAGCCATAAGCCATTTAACGATGTTAGACTACAAAAGACATAGGTAATATGAAACAATGTTTTTGAATTGTTTTGAGTTTCCAATATTTTCCACACACTCAAAATTATAAGAGAGGGCCATTTTTGTCTAAAAAAGTACATCGTAAACAGTTCTTCGTATGTTTCTTGTAAATCCTCATGAAATAAACATGTTTTATTAGCATGAGCGCGTTTTTTGAAAAACAAACTGAAAGGTTCATACTTTTATTAAGTATCGTTCTGACAGATGTTGCTGAGTTATTCGTGTATAAATTGTATTTATTGTTCACATTCAGTAAGGTATATTTCACCGTAACTTGGAAATAATTGACATTTGTAGACGTTTAAAACAGCAATAAATGTCCAGTTTTTTCTTGTTTGGAGAAAACAGATAAAAGATGAAGTATTTACAAAGTGAAGCTAATTTAACAGTTCGTAACTGCACTTTTCCTATTGAAAATATTAGTGGAAAACGACTTTGAAGGTTAAATAGGGATAGGTTCATCCCTAAACTACGAAACTCTTCATTGTTTGTGGTTCAACAAGTAGTTGGTCGTGTTTTTCTTTTTGTTGTAGGTACAAACACGAATTTTCATAGCTCATATGAAGTAAATACATGGTGTATTTGCGTGGGTGTCAAATTAATGGAATGGCATTTGTTTCAATGTTGTTGTTCTATGAAGTGAGGAAGGCTTTTGTGCTTAATGTTTGATTAGACTTGGAAAGGTCTAGTGATGTAATCTATTCGATTTGCTATGATTGAAGGTGACAACATCAATTCTTACCAACACGATGGGAATGTCAAACTAATTATTGCATTACTGAAGAAAGGAAAGCCAAAGCTGTATTGCTTATTTTTCCACTATTTAGAAAACCAGGAAAAATGAAGGCTGACACTATAAAAGTACACCATATCGAGTCTTTTCTTGCATGTTACGAGCACCCGGAGTACTACCGCATTGTCTGTTTCTGAAATCGAACAGTATTGCTGATCCCCTAACCCTCTACAGAGAGAGGACACAGTACTGGTTTAATCTAACTAAATTAATCAATAAAAAGCCGACTGCAATAAAAGTTTAAAAATAAGCTCACTTTGATTTTTAATTTAAATGAATTCCAAGTTTTTAGTTCTAACTAATATTTTAATTGCGAAAGTAAGTTTGTTTTTTACGCTTTCGCCTTAAAACGGCTAAACAGGTTGGAATAAAATTTGGCACACAGATAAACCAAACCCTGGGCAAGAACATAGCCATTTATTTGGACCAGGATTGCAGAAGACGTCGCTGGAAACAGTGTGATATATTTTATTCAACTCCTCACGTTTCTTGTTCAATGCAGAAAATGTTTTAAAAGAAAATATGTCTTAAATCCACCATTTTCATTCTAGAAAAACAAAACCAATGACCACTGCGCGACGAGTCGATAAACAAGTAATATATTGAAAAACTTCCAGCCATTAGGATGCTTCAAAAGTAGTCCCACATAACACATACTTAACCCTTGTCTTTGCTGTCGCGCAACCGTTTGAATAAAAACATAAAATACAAAGTGTATCTCACCTGCCGCTCATAACACAGTATGGGGTTGACAGTGGCCAACACGTAGTGCAGCGCTCCAGCGACGTTGAAGAGGTGCTCGTTGATGGCGTGGAACTGCGGCAGGTTGTACCCGTAGTTGAAGAATAGGCGCTGCACGTGGAACGGAGTCCAGCACACGAAGATTGCTATCACTACTACCGCCGTGAACAAAATTATGAAATGAAGATCCAATTTACACATATTATAAATTATAGAGGCAGCAAAAGGGAGGGGCAGTTTAAGTTTCAATGGTGTGGCCAAACTAAAATTCCAGGCAGAAACTATTTTTTTTTTACTTAGAAATTACTATTTAGTAAACCTTAGTGGTTAAATACAGACGCCAGCACATCAAGGTACCCAAAACTGTCAAATTCTCCCAAACATTATAACAAAACTTGTTCAATAGTAAAAGATTAAACGAGCGAAGTTGTGATAATACCGCACCGCTACGCCAAACTAAAAATATTGATATCGCTACGTGGTTGCTACGCCGTAGCAGCGTAGCAATGCACACATTTGTTTTAAAATTATGGCTTATAAATCTTGAAATATGTTTAATTGTACAAAACTTGGTGTGTGAAATACCTGGGCATATGTTAAAAAAAAAAAACAAACATAATTATGAGTATCATATTAATACCTTTTAACAATATTAATATCTACCATCAGTTCACCATGCTGTCAATAAGAACAGCTATTGAAAAATGTTTCCAAAAAACCGTATATTCTGATTAGTTGTAGCAGGTTCATTTTTTATTCCGCCCCGGTGGGTTGCCGCATTGTCGAGGCTTGAGGGCTCAGGAGCCGTGGCTTGGACACCCATGGTGCAGCGAAGAGGAACCCGAGGAGGGGCCACTCGTCTGGGCTTTTACCGACAAGCCGACGACGTAATGGACAACAAGTAGGCTGCGGTGCCGCTTGGGTGACATCACAACTGAGGTGGGCCGTGATGTCATATGGGAGACATCGCGGCTGAGGGTTGGAGGTCGCGGCAGGAGAGGAGTGCCGGGATCGAGGTGCGGTGCTCTCCCTACCCGGACTGAACGGGGTCGCCACCATCCGATGCGGACGCGGTTGGTCCGCAGGGGAGGAGGAGTGTTGCTATAGCGTTGGCGTTCTTCTTGTCCCCTGCGGCCGAAAAGTGGTAGGCTGCGGGGCCACTGTCCTGACCCGTCGCAGGACTAAGGAGACCGTGTATACAGGGTCATCTAGCGCTCAAGTGTTAATTGGTTCCTGGGGTGGTCAAGGCGTGCTATGTATTCTGGTGCACTGGTGATAGGGGGCCTCCCCAAGAGGAGGGTCCGATGACTGACACCCGGGGCTGGTTCGCGTAAGAGTGCTTCCATATACCCGAGTTCCCGCCATAAGCGGCACAAGAGGACACCGTAGAGTTATAGTGGGTTGGAGTAACACATAACTGCGCTATCTCCCCGTGGGAGCGCAGTATGCATGAGCATTTCTCCACGTTAAAAAAAGGGTTATCGTAGATTAGCGGATTATCTCATTTAGCAATGTTTTATCGACTGGGACATTATGTGGTTGCCGATCCCCGGAAAACATAACTTTCCTAATTTTCCGGCTACATGGATTCGTTATACGCAACGCTGCCTAAAATTAATGAGAATAATTAAACCAAGCCGAAAACTTGTTACTGAATTCTCTGGAAGGGATCCAAAAAAGTGTCCAAATGATGAATGGATATTTCAAACCACAAATGAAGTCAGGCGTGGCTTGAAGAAATTGATCAGATGTAAATTGGAAGTCTAGTCTAACACGTTTAAAAATACCCTTAGCGAAGTCGATGGTTACTCTCTTTCCATTTTTTTTTTGTGCTGAATCATTTCTGGGAAATATTTGGTAACGAAAATATTAAAGATTTGACATGGATGAATTATGAACTATCGAAAATGAATACGTTATAATGTAATTTAATGTAATGTAATGTAATGTATTTTGGTACAGGCCACAATTTATCGACAGCTAACATTCTCGCAAGATAGGTAATAAACTAACGTTGTCCACAATCATACGGTGACATATAAATAAGGGGCGCAAGCTGATGTATTACTGTTTCGTTTCGCACAATAAGTACGCTTCGTGAAGGAATGTCCAAATACTTTTATAATAAATGCCAGTCTTCATCGAATTTCAGTGTTTCATTGTCACGAAAATAGCAAGATGAGCTGTATTATGACAAGTCGGTCTGGTAATTGGACTCTTCAGGAAAATGTTACAATGTTTGACATTTAAATATAGTGGTGAAGAGTACTAGATGAATCTAACTTAGTTATTCACATTGTTCTCGCGCCTAATATGGTAACAATAACGTCAATTAATAATAATATTTGACAATCAGCTGTTCATTTAAAGTATTAATTAAAATTGTTTTCGTAGACATTAATTAAACGAAGGTCGGTCTGGGAATTCTAATTCCATTATTTTGTTTTATTCTAATAAAAATAAGCTAAGTGTTAAGCTAAGCTTTGAACCAGTGCAAATGTGAATGAATCCCGTTCTAAAATAAAGAAGGCCCAATGTATGCCATTTTATATTGTTAAACATTTCATATTTCGGCTACAGTTGCTAGTTTTAAGTGGTAAACTACTTAATTCTAGAGATTTTAACTAGTAACTTTCATCTGTTCAAAACACAAACTAGTAAGGCTCGATTTATTTGAAATTAGCTAGTTTATGAGAGTTTGAAAATAGTTGAAAGGTTTATCTGTATAACCAAGTTTTGATTTGGGTAAAGGTAAGTCCCAGGATAATTTATAATTAACACATAGCTCCTTTAGCGTACTTTTGCGTTAAATTGTTCAAATATGGCGACAGTGAATTTATTACTGTGATATAAGCTTGGACAAAATAATTTATTTACCAAAACGTTGGTTGCATTAAAGTTTACTAAAATGTCTTTTTTTTTCTTCTAACCTTTGCATCAAAAACACGCGCGGCACATTGTCGACGGGTGTCGAGAACAGCTGACACTCGTCGACGCCTGCCAGTGTGTATGCACACTAAATAGAAATCTTTCAACATTTCCTACTTCCATTGAACACTTTATTGTAGATACTACAGACAGACATAAAGTGAAGCACAAATGGAACGCTTTTGGTCGCTTTTCCAATCAATTCACCGCCGTCAATTTCACGCTATCTAGTTAGACACAATTTTAATTTGCTGACGAAAAAAGTACGAATATGTAAAACAAGGTGCTATAAATTAACGTGGTACTTACTATCAAACAAACATGAATTTAATAGCATGTGAACTTGCAAGAAAGTGGAATTTATTTCTACATTTGTAGCATTCATAATAAAATAATGATTCCCACAAGTTCGTGTCTGGGTCATTTTAAAACCAAAAAATAATACATGCACTACACTTTTTGCGCAATTCGTTTGATCATGATCATAAAACAAACAGAGCGAATATAAATACACATAGCATTGGAATACATTTAAATGAAAAACGAACTCCTAAAAAACAAAATATCAAACATCAAAAAATGGAATGTTCATTATATCGAATGGTAATCGAATCGATACTATGATAATTGCAGGTTTGTCCAATGACCATTCAATCGAATGTCGTTTTAACCGATTTCAAAAAAAGGAGGAGGTTATCAATTCGACTGTTTGTTTTTTTTTATGTTTGTTACCTCATAACTTTTGGTTGGATGAACCGATTTTGATGATTTTTTTTTATTTGATAGCTAGTGCTTCTCACTTGGTTCCATTTGGACAATGGGATCCATGTGAAAACCATATAAGTCTTAAATTTGCATTAAGTATTTGCGCGACAACTTAACGAATAACGCGATTAGATTAGTGCGAGGTATCTACCATATACTAAAAAGTTAAAAATAAAAACTTTTTTCAAACAAAAAACAACCGACTTCCTTAAAAAAACACTACAAAGTCTAAAATAAATTTAATTTCGGAATTCGGTGTCTTAGGATCTGTATTTAAGGATTTTTGCCACCGACGCGCGTGCGAAATTAAAGTTATTTTTGACTTTATTGTGTTTTTTTAAGGAAGTCGGTTGTTATTTTTTAGTTAGAGTAAACGATTTGCGAGCGATCTTTTGTAATTTGATTTGATGTTTATTCTACATGGCGTAAGGGATTCTTTTACTTGCACTTCTATTACATGGTACTTGAATATAACTGGCGAAATGTTTGGGGTATTATAGTTAAGTTAGTTAAGTTTTGCATGTAATGTTTTCCGAAACAATTGTAATGCGCATTCAATTATTATTTCTAACCTCCCCGCCACCGCCGCTGCGCCGCCCCGCTCTGTAATACGTGCTTGCGGCTAGGACTAACCCGCTCAAGTTTGCCTCTATGTCTCAAGCCGTATGATTAACGTTATTACGGAATTAGGGGATATATTTGGACAAAATTGATTAAAATGGAACGAAATGTTTATTGAGGAAAGTCAGAGTAATTCTTTGTAATTTTGTTCATAGTATATTTTATGTGTTTTGTATATTAGTGTACTTAGTTAGATATTGTGCAACGCTTTAGATAATTCTGTAAAAGAGTTATAATTGTTATTTAAACAAATTAATACTGAAAAAAGTTATTTACCTCTAAAGCTGATGCTGTAATTTCCTCCTAATGATACAAAAGTCGTTCAAGCGTATCGTTAAATATCTACCATCGTTATTTTTTTAATAAAAAGCTAAACCGTATCGGACAGATATACTGATAACAATATTTGATGATGGTAATCTGTGCCACCTTAATGGAGCAAGAAAACACTTCAATCGTTCATAATATTACAGCGCAAAGAGGGAAAATGCAAATACAATCTGTAAAAGTTTAGGCAGCTGATCCCTTGACCCAATTATGAGGACATCTGTGTAATATAAACTGGATTCATAAGAAAATTACTACTACCTTTTAAACTGAACACAGGATAATGTAATTAGAGAGAATATTATTTATATTGCGACTGCCTCGTTTGTCTAGTGGTAACAAGCGCTACTGCTGAGCTCGAGGTCCTGCGTTCAATTCCCAGTTCGGGCAAAGTGTTATTGGGTTTTTACATCTGGAATTTTTCAGTAGCAGCCCGGAGTCTGGATCTGTGCCCGGTTGATGGCAATAGGCTCGCCCCCTATTACATGGGACTTAAATATACATAACAGGCGAAATGTGGGTGTACTATAGGTACACCTCTGTCCAACCCTTCGGAAAACAAGACGTGATGTTATGTTATTATTATTAATTTTTTTTACTAGCCTGCACTGTCCCACTCCTGGGCAATAAGTTCACCTATTTTCAGTGACTCTGTGCTAATGTCATCTTCGCCACATGATCTATTGTTTTTCATTTTAGTGAGGGCTACATGAAACTCGTATCCAGTTATAGGTTGGATATTATCTGGGCAGAAGTAATCGGGTGTTAGGGGTACTTGAGTGTCGTCGGAGTAAAGGGACAGGGGTTGTACATATATCTAATATTTTTGTTCTATTAATTTTTTTCTTACCATAGCCATCTTTTAAACATGTGATCCATGACTTGTGATGCGAAATGCCTTGTTTTGCTATTTTCTGGGAGCATTTTTGTTATGTTATGTGTGTTATTATTTATATTATGTAATGAAGAAGCGAAAAGGGAGACCCGACACCATCGTCTTTTCGTTTGTAACTTTCACTAATTAGGATAGGATAATGCAAACTTATACTGCAAATCTTTTGTGCAGTAAACAAAAGAGTTTGATACGCAGGAGAGCAATAAACAGCGTTGGCAAATAATAGCATTATTATTGTTTAGACACAAGCCCCTCGAGAAATATAGAATGAAATTACAATTGTTGTATTGTTATACTAGTCATAAAAGGTCGTTAAAGGTGATCCATGCAATATGATAATGGAAAAAAAGAGAAAAATATTTTACATTTAAAAATAATTTACTACTATTGCAACGTTCACGAAAAGCCAATTTATTTAGACCTTACTCTTTAAAAATATAAACGATACTTACCACACAACCGATCGAACTAAATAAGTGTGAATTTTTTAACAAAATTTAATTTTCTTTCGCGCTATAAAAATAATATAATGATGCCTATATTTTACTTACAACAAAAACGAGAAGATCCCAAATATGCTTAGTTAATGTATCTTAATATTTGTTTGGAAAATTTTGCGAGCTACTGATGAAATCTTTTATGCAAAGGTATTATGGTCATAGCTCTATCAAAGGGTATTTTATTGGAAGTTCATATATGTATATGTATTTCGACGTGAAATATATTCGAGGTCTAAAAATATGTTAATGACGTACATATTTTTATTGCTATTTTAAGACTTTAAGATTCTAATTTTTTATAAGTATTTTATTTTTATACAATTTTACATTTCTTCGTGTTGCTATACATGTTAAAATAAACCCTTTGCATAGAGTTGATAGCATTTGACTTTCAAAAAGTGCTGCTCTCAGCGTTGTTTGAATAAATGACTTTTGATTTTGATTTGGAGGATGAAAATGTCGCGTGTCCTTTTGTTCTATACGTATTCAGTAATCATATTATTAAATAAGCAACAGTGATGAAAAGGAGCAGATGTGGGTCAGTTGCGACGGCCGCAACTTACGAGTTTTATGTTGTAGGTTCAACCCCGACTATCTCGCCGCCCGGTAAGGACCAGGCTCGGGTCAACGGCGTGTTGTATTCCACGTGCGCCTCAAAGAGATGTCAGCAACAATTGGAGGGGTCCGCTAGGACCGATGCCTGCTAGGGTCACGTGATTTACTCAAAAGAGTTTCTTTGGCCCTGGCATAGGCAAGTGAAAGAACACGGATGGGTTTTAGTCAGTAAAAGTCTGACACACCCTTCTGCTCCACCCAGAACGGGAGACGTCATTTAATGATTTCCCACCCACAAAAAAAAAGACCAATTACAGCTACCAACCCGCACTGGGCCCGCGTGGTACGCTGCAGTGCACTCCCTTTCTTCGTGAAGAGGCCTGTGTCTCAGCAGTGGGAACATTATAGGCTGATTGCTATGTGCAGATAAGCGACTAAGCCAGTTGACTCCTGCCAGGGTCGCGAGACTTTCAAACAAGATACCGTGGCCCTGGCATATGGGCAACTGAAGGAACACGGGTGAGTTTTAGTCAGTAAAAGTCTGACACACCCTCCCGCTCCGCCTAGAGTGGCAGAAGTCATTCATGATGATTTTCCATCCAAAACAAGCCAGTTGACCACAGTAATTATTGCACTGTAACGTTATTAAAAGTTTAAGTGAAAATTGATTTAGTACCAGTTTTCCGTGCTTAAACACTATTTGTCCTGCCGGGGTCACGTGATTGTTCGAAAGAGATACCGTGACCCTGGCACATGGGCAACTGAAGGAACACGGGTGGGTTTTAGTCAGTAAAAGTCTGACACGCCCTCCCGCTCCGCCCAGAGCGGGAGAAGTCATTTGATGATTTCCCATCCAAAAAAAAAAAAAAAAAACCACTATTTGTAATTTATGTGTTCAATGCTATTTACAAATGTTAAAACTTTGAAAACAAGTCTCCAGACCATTTAGTATGAAGGTAATACAATATAACGTAAAAACAGATAAATCAAAGTTCTGAAAGAATAACGACACTGTTTACGAATACCCGCAATTTGAAGAAATGTCGCGCGTGTCTGGTTTGTGGCGGCACAACAAACAACGCGCGTTTTCTATTGACAATAGACATGATTTACGTATATCCACACAATATTCTCGCTTCTGCGTCTGTCTGTTCCAGAATTCGTTTATTTAAAAGAAACATTCTTATCTTGCGTGACACACATTTATGTACAGCTTTGGTTTTTGTTTAGGAAACGCAGTAAACGCAAGAATCTTGAAATAAAGTGAAAAATTTAAGCAACAGTAAACCAAGAAAGCCTAGGATAAAAATTAATCGTATCATTTATATTATTAATTATATGTAGTCATCAAAACAAAGACGATCATTTTACAATCTGCAATTTATAATACATTACCGTGTTCTCAATATCATCATCAGCCTTAGCAGTCGACTGCTGAACCTATGACTTTAAAATTGCACGCTATTTCAAAGCTCCCGCAAACAGGCACGATGCGAATTACACGAACTATTACATTTACTATGAAAACTTCATGGAAACTGTTCTACAAGAGTCGTGGCACGACCGTCCTGCTGAGCCGTCATTTGATCAGGCTGCTCCCAGTCGACCCAATAAGAGCGTCGATTGTCTGAACAGGAAACCGATTTATTTAAATGAAGCTTTAATCATGATTTCCTCAGAGTTTTATTTTACTTACTGCCTGCAGATACCAGCAGTAAGTCTTTTTTATTTATCCGCGTCATTAACGTTAGGTTCCATCAATAATCCGCATAAATAAAAAGATTTCAGCCAGATCTAAGTACAGCACTTAACCCATTTTTTTTGTTGTGAATTACAAACATAACTTTATTACGTAGCAGCTGCTGCACTGTCATCAATTCTAATGATATTTATTTCAAGCTTTTTGAAAGCACTGAATAAGAAGGAAGGATAAAAAAATAAAAACGTCGCCTTCATGTAACTTCCAGTCATAAATGTTAAGTTAGATACGAATTTTATTTTCCATTCCTCAAAACCATGAAGTTACTCCTATCCTACCTTGCAAGTTTAACAACTGAAACATCACACAAGTTTTGTATTATTCCCAAATCCGAAATAGATTTTCGCGAGTCTACAATATAGTAAACTAAGTACCAACGTTTAACACGTTAAACAACTTAACATAACTTCAGTAAGGCGTTGCTCATATTTCATCACTCCTCCAACTTAGTTCTCTACACGCAAATTTTACATGCAAACCCAGTTCGGGATCAATTTAAATAAATTATGGCGACGATTACTAAAGCATTAGCTCCCTAGATGTAACATCTTGGCCATTTCGTTTGGCGTCGGCTAATTCGTTTTGAGCCGCCAATTTGCACAGCGCGTTGAAGTAGGCTGTATTGGGACAACATTTTAGGCCTCACAATTGCTTCGTTAATTCTTAGACCAACTCAATTTTTTCAAAATCGGAAAGTTAAATGGCGCGTCTGTGGTAACGGCTACACTATCAAATATAGTAAGTAAACAGTAGAGTTGTGTGTGTAATAGCTCGAAATAAAGTATTTATTTCATTTAAACCAATAACAGACAGTTTTGAACCTTCATTGAGTCGGTCAGTTCGAAAGTTGAGGCAGACCAACACTAATTTAGTAAAATTTTTCCTCATTTTTCAAATTATGATAAAACTCATTTATGCATATACATTTACCTACAATCCTACATACCTACATACATTCCGGTCAAAATCATAACCCTCCTAGAATTGAAGCAACATAAGACTTCTATTGTTACTACGACTTATGTTATGAGTGTTATGAGTATGATACAGGCAAACAACACGCACTGTGTAGGTCAGGCTTAATAATACTTAGAGACAATGAGTACTCAAAGGTTAAGCTTTCCAATCGGCTGATCAATATTAGTATTTATTTGAAATAAACATTTATTTTAGATCGGAGTACACATCATGTGCTGAGAATACCTGTGTCTGACAGGTTTCAGAACTAATGGTTTTAATTGGATTTACGCACGGCAAGGTGCCATACAGTTATTGATGACATTTCTCGTAATTAGGGCACTATAATATTTTATGTACCATTGATCTGGAGCGTAACAGACTGCACTTAAAAAAGTGTTATTTATTTGGCATGTGCTGTGTAGGTAATAACAAATTACGTAACAAGATTGGAGACCAACAATAACATTATTTAAAAAAAAAACTTGCAATATTACTATTGACCATTGTTACTTCTCTGTAGCAGATTTTTGGCAATAATTAACTATAATCTGAAATTTATTTAGATTGACACCTCATAAATAACTTTATGTTACATTTGTGTAACTATAATTCTCATTTATTTTTGCATTCCTAAAAGGTAAAATGGACAAGGACTCAAAAATGATTTAAAACATTAAATTTGTAACATCTACATTCTTTGCAAATAAATATATTCTATTCTATTCTGCCTCACCTGCTTCGCCTTTTCCCGACTATTTTTAGGGTCAGCTTTCATTCTAATTAATTGCAGCTAATTACCAGTATTTTACATGGAGCGACTGGTTATTTGACCTCCTCCTCCTCCTTTACTTACACAATACATGGGTAATACTACACCACTTGCCAAGACTGGTTGTCAGACTTTTGGGCTTCTGACGACCTGTGATGACTGTGAAAGATCCATGAATGACTACCAGGACCAAGAGCTCACCGTATTTTCTGAGACATGGAGAAAGCTCGGTGTGTAGAGATGGTCACCCATCCACAGATCGACCGCAGCTAGTGTGGCTTAACCTGATCGCACCCATGCACCAGGACCACCTCTCTTCTTTGAAATATTATAATAAATCTTGAATGATAGATTTCGTCGAAAATGAGAACGTTCTACCATGTCCTGTAATGTTCGCATTACTGCATAAAAGTCACAAGCTATAAAGAAACACAATTTCCGAAGATGTAATGAAAAAAAAGTTATATTACCTTATCCAATACTTTTTCGTTTAGTACATTACCCGGGCTAAAACTGACGAGCAAAGATTTAAGGGTAACCCTTTCAATAGTTCCAATAGAACTTTAACCAATAAAACTAGAAATTACAGCAAATACTACGCTCCATTATTTAAAAAACAAATGAAGATCGCTTATAAAACTGCAGATTTATATGTACTTCATTTTTAGTACGTGAAAGGAAACATAAAACAGTAAGTACACGGTAAGACATATAATGTACGTTGTTGGTCATGATCTTCAGAAAGGTTAGGTGCGTAGTACCGGCGCGCGTGTAACCAGATATATATGATACGGGTTATTTGAGAAGTGCGGTCACTATGAATAATGACCAGTCTGTATATATAACGCCCGTATTAAGAGGGCGATATAAGTAAAACTGCTTGACTAATCACTTCCCATACAGTAGGAATAATGACTACCCTATATCGGCCAAAATAATAACATAATAATAAAAGCAAAGCTGAACTGTTTTTGTTCAAAATTATACATACATATTTTTTATTGCTACGTACAAAAAAAAAACAATTCAGCATAATACTTCCAAATAACGTCAACAATTAAACGTCATCAGAATAATATCACATTACTTTTATTTCGATTAAAATATTACCAGTAATGAGGAAAAAACTAACTGAAATATATAAAAAAATAAGCTTGTATAAGAATTTCATTACTATTAAAATTATTATCTCCTTTTTTCAAATCTCTCTTTACTTTGCAAATCGATAATTCACCTCTTAACAATAACAATACTTTAACAACACCGATATCTTTTTGATAAAGACCAAAGTGAGAGACCGCCGCCGCCGCCGTCTTAATGAGGTTTTGGATACAAACGCTCAAGTCGCGGGAAAACGCTTTCTGTTTCGATTCTCAAGTCCAAGAAGAAAGTTTAATTCGATATTCTGTTGTCGTACCGGTTGTTTCTACAAGTAATTAATCTCAACTTTTTTTAGCATTATCTTGAATTAACCTGTAGATGATTTACGGAAGAGGTTAATTGTGTGTGCTGAATTAATCGAACTTTGTAAGTTTGTTACTCAATCACGTTTTAACAGCTTTATAAGCGATTTTGATTTGGCTCACTGGTGTACCTAGATTGACAATGGTATTATCTATATCCTTATAAATGTACCTACCAAGTAGTCTGCCTAGGAGGTGAGTGCAAGGCTAGCTAATGATGAATCCTTAGCGTTTACACATCATTACTTAAAAGTATTATTCGCTGTCGCCTCTAATTTATTACCTGCGTGATAGATTAGTAAATTTAGAAACAAAACATTTTAAGATTCGTATTACAACTAAAACTTCAGCCATCCTTGGTCGTCCTTCTACACGTTAAGTGATTTTCTGGATTAATCAGGCTTAATATACGAATCCTTTTATCGTTATTCCAAAGAGCTTTCCTTCGGTATCGAGTTTAATATTTACCAGTTTATTACTTTAAATGGAGTAGTAAATTCTGAATTGCTTAATTGGATTACCGAAATTATTGAATTTCGTTGGAATAATCCAGTTCACTGGTTTTAATTTTCATTATTTAATAACCAAACGAAGAATTTGTAACTTGGGGATCGGTATTTAATAAGTTGTTTAGAATTTTGCTCTCCAGTTGATGTTTTAATTAAATCTGCTAACGGAATTATTTCATATATTCATGATAAGCCCTGCCTTATCTTTCTGAGGGAAGTATGACTTGTGGTAGAAATCAGTTCCAAGTCAAAAACAGAAAGATTTTAATTTATCTGCTAACAGCATATTATGAGCATAGGATTTTTTACAAGCTTTTATTTAACTTAACCTAACCCAACACAACTGATTGAGTATGATTTAATATACAAAAACAACATTGACGATTTCTAAAGGGAACACCAGAATAGATTCTGACCTATACAAATACTAGCTGTTTGTGATTCAAATAGGAACTTCCACAATACTATAAATTGGCAATTGTTGAAAGCTTGTGCCAACAATTGGTAAATTGTGTGAGTGTGTTTAAATACCACTGTAGGAATGTTTGTGAATAAACAAGAATTTGGATCAGTTGGTTTGTTTGTTGGTCGACGTTCAAAAGTGGAGTGCATTTGCCTCTACTTACAATCTTATAAATACATACATAATGTGGATAACAGAGTTGAGATCAGCTTAAAAAATTCTGTCGTATAATAAAATTACAAAGAAAAGGATTCCACAGACATTTTCCAGATCAATCTGGTTAACCTTACCTAGCATTCTTATGATGGCTTTCCTAGATTTCGCCTGTCGTGTCTCGCCATGCACGTGACTGTTTAGCAGACCGATCTTCGTCTTTTCCATGACACGAGTCGATCTGGGAACAAGAAGGATATTAAGTTACTTATTTCAGTTTAACGTTATATATCGGTTATTCATAGGCTTATTTCGATTATACAAAAGGACCTTGTTATTATTTTCATTGTAGGGCCTGTTTCACAAGATTACTAATTTATAAAGCTGAAGAGTTTGCTTGTTTGTTTGTTTGATTGAACGCGGTAATCTCAGGAACTACTGGTTTAAATTAAAAATTCTTTTTGTGTTGGGTAGCCTATTTATTGATAAAGGCTATATAACATCACGCTACTATCAAAAGGAGTGGAGCAGCAACGAAAAATGTACGCAAACTGGCAGGCAATTCGATGCGACGGGGAGGGTCAAGGGAGCAAAAATTTGACGCGGACGAAGTCGCAGGCAGAAGATAGTATACTATACATGGTAAAAATATTAAATAAAGCCAGATTTGGATGAAAAAGTTAAACTGATCGTACCTGGAACCGATTAAACCAATCCTTAACACAACTCCATCTTATTCAATCTGCCTAACCTGGTGAAGGTTAGGTAGATGAGCTATGCTGGGGTCGGGTTCCAGTCTAACCAGATGCAGCTAAATAACAGTATTTAACATGAAGCGACTACCTATACGACCTCCACAACCCAGCTTCTGAGTAATACGATACCCCTTGGACTGGTTGTCAGACTTTCAGGCTTCTGACTACCAGTAACGATTGGCAAAGATCCACGAATAAGGGCAGGCTTCCCATGCTCTCCGAGGCACGGCAGGAGTCTTGGTATGTAAAGAAACCCATCCACGGACCAGCCGCGGCAAGCGTAACTTATCCTCATCGTTCGCCCGAGAGGCTGTTATTACTTACTTAGGCACAAGCCCATTACAATTCAGTATGGTTATTTTTAGAATCATGGTAATTTTCATGAAAGTTTTCACAAAATATAAAACTCTACACAGTCTGACCGACACACTTTTTTTTTCTTGTGTGGGATATCATCAAATGACGTCTCGCGCTCTGGGTGGAGCAGGAGGGTGCGTTAGACTTTTGCTGACTAAAACTCACCCTTGTACCTTCAGTTGCCGGTGTCAGAACCACAGAAACTCTTTCGAACAGATCCGCAACCCTGGCAGGCATCGGCTGTAGCAGACCCCTTAAATTCGTGCTGCCATCCCTTTGACGTGCACCTGGAATACAACGCGCCGTTTACCCAGGCCTGTTTCTTACCGGGCGACCACCTACCCATTGCTCACCGCCCGCAAGTCCGCAGCTACGCTGGCCGAGAGTCCGCTTTGGACTCCCGACGCCCGGGGCGTCTCATGCAGTGGCTAGGGACGTGATTGCACAGAGACTGCCTCTCTCTTACGCGCTCCACTGCCTTTTTCGCGAGCATTACTGCTTTGCAGAAGGAGTTGACGGATTCCCATGCCCTCTCGCTCCGTACCAAGGCCTAGACCAAGCCGAACGCGAGCGATCGCCGCCAGTGATCGCCTCCACGCGGACACGGTGGTGCTCCGCCCAGGCAGAGCAGTGACCTCCAGGTGATCTACACAATGGTAACACCCGGGCGATTTCTCCCGCCCTGTCTGGAATAGGAACCTCCCTTAGCAGCCGTGTTCGGTGAGGAACTGCGTAAGGCGGAAGGTGAAGACACCGTGGTTCTTCTCCATCCACGTTTCAAAGAGAGGACGTACCGCCAAAATTGTGGCATGCCCAGCACGGGTTTCCGTCAATCGCACTTGCCATGTCGCCATGAGATCCTACCAGAGTTCTGTCCGCCGTGCCGAGATTTCTCGCGGCAGCGGAATTACGCTTCCCAGCGGCATTCCTACATATGCGCAAGGAATTTTTCCTCCAGATTACATGGCGGCAATCCGGCAAGGAGGCTCGTCGCCTCACAAAAGACCGTGTCTTAAACCCGGACTAGCCGGATGGTCATGACCCTCTGGGACGTGCTCAATTGGTGGGCTGAGCGCAGCCTCAATGAAGGCGTCCACACCCGCAAAAGGCCATGGACTGTACGACCCCCGCGTAGAGCTTCCTTCAAGAGGCGTTTGGCCCCCTAAATCAGGCAGGAGCCGATTTAAGATAGCCCCGCCCCCCTCCAGTCTGGGAGCCAAACTGACCTACTTAACTAAACCCTTTCCAGACAGGTTCTATATTTAGGAAACGTAACGTTAAGATGATTGATGTGTTAAAAGAAACCACCGCAGCCGTTTATACTAAGGTATGAAATAAAAGTAGCGTACCTTGAAATAACCTACATAACTAACCAGTTGAATAGTTTCCAATAGCGTTGCTTCAGCGATATTTCAGTAACTATGTAGGTATTAAACATCGTAAGTTCGTGTTGAGTACAAGGCGATGCAGATGGTTAGCTAGTCTTTAAACGGGTTAGGTAACTAACTTCAGGAAACTTCAACTAAGAGTGGAGTAAAAAATATACCCCAAAGTCTTATTAGGTTTTTCGCTAAGAAATTCTGATTTATAAAATCGATTAAAGCAAGACTTGCCAGATTGGAACAAAGTGGGTTGCTATAGGTACACCTACATATACTAGGTATATATTTTTTTGTTCAAATTCAAATTCATTTTTATTAAACTTTCACATAGTTTACAGTTTACAAGTAGCATGCAAGATGAGATTCTAAGCAGCAGAAGACTTAATTTAGATTTAACAGCGGGCCTCAAACTAAGCACAGCCTGTATCTTGGTCACCCAAACAATACACCGAGTTAATAATTTAAGAAGTTCTGCTAGCGCAAGATGGTAATTGATAATTTCGTAGTAACAATCATATTAAAATTAAATTAAATTAAAATTAAATTTAACTCATAAAAATAAAAATAAAATAAAAGCCTGAGTAAAAAGAAACTACATAGAATAAGCAATACAAAAAAACAGTTAGGTGAGTGAAATGTGTGTATTTATGAGTGTTGAGAGTGTGGTGAGAATTAGCGTAAGATACAAAGTAGATTCTCAGTTTCGTCATATGTCCGGCTCAGCAACCAAGGTTTAAGTTTGGTTTTGGCCTCAGTGTAGTTTTTTGGTATGGTGAAATTTTTGCTTATAGCATTGAAGACCAGAATGGGTAAAGACGACAAAAGCCGGGCCGCGAAGAGGGTTTTTGTTTTTGGAAGTGGGATTCTTTCAGTTGTTTTCCTACCCTTTTTACTGCAACTGGATCGATTATTGTTGAGTTTTATTGAACACATTTTCAAAACCATAGACAGCAAAAAGAAATGCCTCACTATATTTCTCGATCTGGCGAAGGTTTTTGACACGGTTTCTATTCCCACCCTAGTAAACAAGCTCCATCGGCTCGGTATCCGTGGAAATCAACTCAAATTAATGTCTGATTATTTATCTGGAAGAGAGCAAAGAGTAAAAATTGGCAATTATACAAGTGAGGGCTTACGTGTTACACATGGAGTGCCCCAGGGTAGTATCCTAGGTCCAACGTTGTTCCTAGTTTATATTAATGACCTAACACTACTAAATATTGAACACTGCAAAATAATTTCGTATGCTGATGATACTACCTTGACATTCCATGGAGATACTTGGAGAGAAACTTTCCAAAAAGCCCAACACGGTTTTAACATAGTTACAAGATGGCTTGCTCAAAATGACCTTTCTCTTAATACCGAAAAAACAAAATATATAACTTTCTCTATTCGCAACCCTGGTGACGCGCTACAGTCAAAACATCGTTTAACCTCACACTTTTGCCATAATGAATCTATTAATTGTTTGTGTCCCTCCCTTTCTGCCGCTGAATGTATTAAATATTTAGGACTCATAATTGACAAAAATCTTAATTTCAAAAATCACTTAATTAATATTTCAAACAGAATAAGAAAACTCATTTATGTATTTAAACAAATAAGGCACTCGGCCAACTCCAATATTATGAAAATGATTTATTATTCCTTGTGTCAGTCGGTTATAGCCTATTGTATTACATGTTGGGGAGGTGCCGCTAAAACGCATAATTTAATTGCTGAAAGAGCTCAAAGAGCCTTACTGAAAGTTAGCTACTTTAAGCCCAGGTATTTTTCTACTACTGAGCTATACAAGGAATGTGGGGTACTAACTGTACGTAAATTGTATGTACTAGCCTCAATTATGAGACAGCATTCCTGTGTCCAGCTCAGTGCACTGACTGAAAAGGAAATGTTAGGGAGAAGACGTTTCGATCTATTTAAATCTGTTCCATGTAGAACATCATTTGCTCAAAAGTTTAACATGTTCTTGGGCCCAAAACTGTTCAACATTGCCAATAAACAGTTGCAAATTTTCTCTATGAATAAAAGAGAGTGCAAACAGAGTGTGATCACTTGGCTTCTATCCAAAACCTATGAAGAAACTGAAAAGCTGTTTAAAGTACTTGCTTAATATTATTATTTTTTTAAATTTAATTATTGCATACTACGTAAATAGAATATTATTTATACCTTTATATGTTGGTGATGTACATTATTGTAAGAAATCTATATCCTAAGTTTTCCTTTAGCACACACACACAATACTCACAACCCCGACACACAACCCCACAAACACACACACATACACACACACACACACACACTCATCCACGTATACACACACACACACACATCCACGAATACACACTTACCCCTACACTCACCTATGCACACCGTTTATTCTGTTTTAATTGTTTTAATTTTATTTTATTTTTCTTTGTTAATTTTAATTCCAGTTTCTCACATTTTACACCTTATTGATCATCGGCTATAATAATAACGAGGGTGGGCGCTGATACCTATAATTACAAGATATTAAGTTATCTTAGCTTAGGTATTGGCTGCAACTCCAATATTCAATCTTAATAACCTTAAGCCTATGTGTGTTGCTAATTGTGTATATTTTGTTTTACTTGAAGGTGCAAAATAAACTATTTTATTTTATTTATAAGGTTCATAAGTACCCCTAGGATGAACAGTTTACGTACGCGTAAAACTCCAGATTCCTAATACAGTTCGTCCGTAGAAAAACGCCGGGGCCTTCCCAGAAGTACCTTGAGAACGGCCCGCTGGGCCCGTTCCAGTTCAAGCATGTAGGTCTTGGCGGCGCTGCCCCAGACACTAACACAGTATTGCAGAGCAGATTGGCATAGGCAGCTGTAAGCCTGAATATGTATATTTTTGGGAGCACTGCCTTTTAGGAGTTTCGCAACGTAAATGAATTTCCGAGTCTTTTTTGAGAGCGCATGAATTTGTGCTTTGAAGGACGGGTACTGATCAATTATGACACCTAGGTATTTTGTATTTTCTACTCTGTCAATGGCATTACAGTTGCAGTTAGTAGCGTAGACGGGTACTGCTGTTAAGACATGGCATTTGTTGTTATGTATTTTTAAGGAGTTTATGTTTGGTCTGCTAGATCATCATCATCAGCCTATAATGTTCCCACTGCTGGGACACAGGCCTCCTCTCGGTGAGAGGGAGTGGGCCATAATCCACCACGCGGACCCAGTGCGGGTTGGCAGATGTCACATGTCTTCGAATTTTTGGTTCTAAGATATGCCCGGTTTCCTCACGATGTTTTTCTTCACCGTTTTGAGAGCAGTGGCGATGAAATAATTTACACAATGTAATGCGCCTGCTTGGGTTTGAACTCACGACTTACTACTCGTAAGTCGCGGCCGTTACCACTGGGCCACCACTGCGCTATCGAGTACGTGAAATGTCAAGAAGTTAGTTTTTTTTTTTTAAGTTTAATGATAAAAGATTATGTTCCAGCCAAGTTGAAATGATGCTCATCCCTTTTTCAGCTGTTTGAAGAGTCTCTTTCTAAGTAGATCCATGAAATTTACAGCTGTATCATCAGCGTAGCAGATTACTTCCGAGTGATCAATATTAAGACTCAGAATGTCGTTCATGTACATAATGAAGAGGGTGGGACCCAAAATACTTCCCTGTGGCATCCCGAAGGAGACCGGAAGACTCCCGCTAACACTATCCCCAATTTTAACAAGTTGATGTCGACCAGATAAATAACTTCTGAACCATTCTAAGGACAGGCCTCGGACACCAAAGGATTCGAGTTTTTTAAGCAGTGTGGGAATTGACACAAACAGTACTCAAATTAAGCTCGTCTAGTGCGTCTGAACAAAGACACTTGGTACATCAAAACTTCACAACATCTATCCAGATGATTGATGGTCCCATTCATATTGGACGCTAGCTCACTTTCATAGACTATTCGACCTTTATAATAACTTAGGCCTTTAGACAGTGCCTAGTGTTGAAACTTGAAACTGACATTTATAATGCTGTACGTCGGTGGTTGTCTCTAATCAAAAAACATACAAACAAACAACAAAACAAAAAAAAACACACAAAAAAACAAAAAAAAAAAACAAATAAAACATACAAATAAATAAAATTGAAGTGTGTGTTTGTGATGTAAAAATAACAGTTTTTGACTAAATGCATTTGAACGTATTTAAGTTAGTTATTAAAAAAAAAAACAATTTTTAACTGACTGATGACTTGACTGCCACGCTGATCAAGTGGTAGCAAGCACTACTGCTGAGTATGAGGTCCTGGGTTCGATTCCAGGTCGGGCAGAGTGTTATTGGGTTTTTCTATCCGGAGTTTCTCAGTCGCAGCTCGGAGTCTGGAATTGTGCCCGGATGATGTCAATGGGCTCGCCCCCTATTACATTCATTCGTTTCGTTTCGTTACAACAAGATCTATTGTATAACAGAAAGTAATGAACAGTGAATAAATTTCACCTTACGCTGATGTGATGGTAGCGAAACGGCCAGGCTACATATTTTGACTAAGGTGTAAAATTTGTGATGTTAGGGCGTGTAGAGTTAGAAACTTTGTTCTATAGAGCTCTCTTGAGATCTGATAACTTTTGGACAGTGCAAGCCATATGGTGTGTTTATGGTGGGATTTCACTTGTTTTTGTAATTTGCTTCATAAGCAAACATTTTGTTCGTTTTTTGGGGTGTACTTCTTGCTTTTATTCATAAGAAGGAGTCCCTATATAAATTTTCAGACCTCTAGCATCAAAATTTGCGGAAGTCTCATACAAACTTCCATCCCCTAGTTTAAGGGTCTGGGGGGTAAAAGATTAAGTTTTCAAGTGTTTTGTTGCTTTTGTACAAATAATAGTTTACATACCAAATTTCAGTTTTCTAGCACTTCAGGAAATACCCTAAGAATTTTGATGAAAATCAGTGAGTGAGTCAGTCACGAAATCAGCGTTATTTAGATTTCAATTAAATCTAAAGTATAAGAGCTATGTAATTGAAACTTTAAATGTTTAATAAGTCTGCTAATGACATTATTTCCGGAGAATTTTGTTTGTCTGGTATAATCCAAACCTTAGTCAAGACTCATGAGGGTTAAAAAAAAACGACGAAGCGCTTCGAGAAAAGGTTGCGCTTGTCCTTGCACTTCGCTTGTTTTGTCTTGTCAGGGTCACTACCGTGCCCCCAGATTCCAGAAAATAATAATGTTTTAAAACGAAAAATAACTAATTACAAGTATAATCTCCTTTCAGTCCAATTATAATTTGTGGCTAGTCGTTATTACCTATTAATATAATTCAGAATTACAGAAAAATATCGGGAAAGGAAACTCTCTTTAACGCAAATGAATGTCCCTACAATAATTTACGTTAGGGAGAATTTCCTTTTCAAAGAACGACTCGTAGACGATCCTCATTAGGGAAACACGAAGGTATGTAATTAAAAACAAGTGAGGAGTGATCAATTTGCAACAAAGTGTGGTTTTTCAGCGTCTCAGTAAAAGCAAACTTTGATGAGAAACCTCAGTTGAAGTTCAATTGATTCTAAGTTATATTTGGAAGTTAGGCCGGTACTACTTATTAGGAATTTTACATACATACATACATACAATCACGCCTTCTTCCCATGGGGGTAGGCAGAAACCACGGAACGCCGCCTGCTACGATCTCTAAAAACTCCTTCTGCCACACACGCCGGTTGCGAGTACTACGCACCTGACCTTTCTGAAGAATATCACCAATAAGGTTACTATATGTCCTCCTAGGGCGTCCCCTCCTGGTGTTTCCACTCATATCTGCCTTGTAAGTACCTTTTGTGAAGGAATTTTAAAGTCTAGAAATAAAATGCTAAGCACAAGGTGTGCTGGCTGGAAAAAAGACACTGACTTCTTTACCACAGATGTTTTTACCTAGAGTAGGAGTCAGAGTTTCACTTTGTATGCACACATTTTTTATGCCAATAAAGAATTTATTATTATAATCTGGGGAAGTTGTTTCCCACGTCAGTTTGATGTCTATTGTTGTGCAATATAAAGCCATTTCATACAACTGTCAACGAATGACAGTTGTGATATAAATAAACAGACAATTATAATTGGTAGTTTTGCTCAACAGTTTATTTCTCTGACCTATGAGGACTAACTTAGGTATTATTATTACTGATAAACCATATGCATAGGCTATATTGCCACCAACAAAATAACTAGCCCATCCGCTTCATCCCACTTAACACACATAACATCACGCCTTGTTTTCCCGAAGGGTTGGTTAGAACTTTTGACTTAAAAGTACCATCTATTCTCGAAACATTCTTTTAGTGTTGGGTAGCACGCTCACCGATCGCCAGTTATGTTTAAGTCCTGAAAATAGGAGACGAGGATAAATCCAGACTCTGGGCTTCTATTGAGAAATTCCAGATAGAAAAACCTAATAGCACTTTACCCGACCCGGGTATCGAACCGAAAACCTCACGCACACCGGTAACGCTTGCGCCCACTAGAAAAACGAGGCCGTCAATATAATATTTACTTACATTGAAAACGAAAATAATGGAAAGTACATGACAATATAATTTTCCGCATCTCTGCAGTCTCAGATGTACTTCACAAACTTCTAAAGTCGTTCCTGTAATGTGATATCAAATAAGGATTCCTAAAGTACCCATTTATAAAAGTAATTTGTAAGTACAACTGTACACATTTAAGTTTTTGTATTCTGCAAAAGTTCTGGGAATGTTTTATTGTTTAATTTAATTACAGAAGCTTCAAAAAATACCAAAATAAAGTTTGATAAATCTGTTTCCATGGTCAGTACAGTTAGTCAGATATTATTTTAAATTATTATTTTTATTTTTTTAAATTATTATCTATTACAAATATTATTTAAACTAAGAGGGAAAAAAAATTGTTTGGTAACTCTAAGTAATGCACAAAAATCGTTTCAAAATGCAAAAGGGAACCGAGGGAGGAGAGTTTTATGTGTGGTTTCTGCCCGCGACTTTATCTACGTGATTTTTTTGTTTTAACCTAAAATATATCCTATAGCATTCCATCGCCCGCCCGTGATATTACCTCGTTTTGTCTTAGTGTCCTTTTTCGCTGGTGTTTATTTCTACTCGGGTTTTTAGAGTCGTAGCTTGATGTTAAATTACCTATAACCTTTCTCAAGAATTGGGCTATCATATATAAATATTATTCCAAATTCGACTAGTGGTTCCAGAAATTACCCCCTAAAGACAAACTTACAAACAAAAAAATTGTTCTTCTTTGTAATATATGACTATTCATTGTAACAGACTGTGTTCAGCGGTGGTGGGTTGCGATATGAGAGATTTATTTATGCAAATGACTGTCATATACTATTTTGTGAAACTAGACACGGACTAAAACATACTCAAATAAATTTGTTTAATACCTTAAGCACATAAATGTACAAAGGTGGACTTTTTACCATAGATATTTACTCTACATCTTCTATTCCAACAGATTCCACTTTATCCTTTGAATTTAATAAAATACGTACTATATGACCTAGTTATTGGCGAATATAATACCTTTGGTGCGACAGATTGCTAATTTTCAGCCTTCTGACTGCCCGTATTGATGGCCAAAGGTCCACAAATAACAGCCAGGACTAACTGCTTAGCGGGCTTTCTGAGGTACGGAGGGTTCTTGATATACAAAGATAGCCTCGCGTCTACTGACCAAACACGGCAAGCATTGGTCAACTTCATCGATCATCCCGTGCGGCTATTTTATTTAACCACAAGCTCTATTTCATACCATTCGAATCACAACGCCAAGCTTCCTAACAAAAATCACATTTACTATTAATAAGTACTCTCCCAAATAACATACCCGATTTAAAACATGATCAGTAATCAATTCCCTTTATAACGTAAAAACTACATAATTATTGATTTCTCTACGTTGTTTTACCAGAAAAATAATGAATGTACCTACCTTAAACAGATGCGAACAGACAATTCGGGAATCTTGTTAGAATGCCCGACACTGACAAATTACATGTACAAAAAAGTGGAGGAATTCATGGTCCAACGAACTTTCACTCAGGCGGAAGGCGACAAGTGCCCTTTTTGCTACATAATGGAAAAGTGATGTTTGCTCTCTGAATATATATTATATGTATAAGTTTGTATGATGAAATAGTTTTCCAACATGTTCGGGAATTCTTTTTTCGATATGATTAACTATCGTGCTACGTAATTGCCAAGGTTATTAGGTGAACGGTCACGTCTTTAGCATACGTAATTGCCAAGGTTATTAGGTGAACGGTCACGTCTTTAGCAAAAGTTTGGACGTTGCTATCCGAACCCAAGCTGACAAAAAACTTGTTTGGGTAAGAAGTAATGACCAACCGTGATGTGTTTCTTCCTAAATTTTTGGCAAAGATAAGAAAGCAGTGTGAAGGAACCTATAGATAAATGTTACGTTAGATACGTAACATTTGTGTTGTTCATAAGACACGATTATTACATAGCTCTGCAGAAAAACGTACTTACAGGGTTTATTAGGTATGGTTCGGAAATCAGCCGAGAATTTTAAGCTACTTAATCGTAAATCAAACCACTACTACTAATGTTCTCTAAAGAACTTAAATATCCAACTAACTATTGTCTAACACATAGAATTAAAATGAAAATATGAAAGATAGTTTAGCTCGGGGCTATGTAGACCTATCCCTGTCGTTCTTAGATACTTAAAAAAGGTGTTTATTATGAGTTAGGGACCAATATACTGCTAAGTTAAAACTTTTAGTAAAAAGAAATACTAACAATGTGTACCTTATATGATACCCCATTCTCGCGTATAGGCAGAGAACAAGAATAGCAGGCACGAAGAAGAAGAATATGCTGCTCAGTTCTAGAAGTGGAGACGGCACCGTCTCCACTTCTAGAACAGCGCACAGAATGGAGGGTTCAACAATATGTTACCGGAATCTGAAACAGAAACGTTTTCAATAAAAATAATTCATGTTGGCAGGTCCCAAAATTGGAAGTAAGGAAGTAGTAAACTTAGATGAGTAGGTAGTACTCTTGTAGAGTAGATGATTGATGTTCAATCAACAGATTGATATACAAGTAGATAACAACAGCAACTTTTTAATCCATGATGTGCGTGTGCTGAGTAGTCAATTCTTGTAACGATAACATTCTTGGTCTCGTCTGCATACTAAAGTTTTCTGTAGACTAGAGACTATTAAGATTATGGCACTTGTGAAAAATGAGATTTCAAGATGAACCTATTAAATTCCTAAGTTTATTTATTACCCAAGCCATCGGCGGGAGCCCCAAAAATTTTTTTACAAAAATATATGCACACACTGAGGAGGCAGTTTCCTTCGGCTCTCAAAAGTTGTCGGTCAGTTTAGAATAAGGCCACTCCCTAAGAGCTACCTTTAAGGAGTGTCTAAGCGTGTAGTCGCTTTGATTAATAATAATAATAAAATATCTTAGGACAACCAATACATCGCTATCTGATCCCAAACTAGGCAGAACCTGTACTATGGCAACCAGAGAACTGATAAACATACTTATATATTTCTAAAAACATACATATTACAGATACATTACACCCAGACACAGAACAAATAATTGTGCTCATCACACAATCATTTGTCCTGGGTGGGAATCGAACCCACGACCTCAGTCCCGGCAGTCAGGGTTACTAACCACTAGACTAACAGGTCAGTCAAATTAAGTTTCATAGCTATGGCAAGTCAAGTCCGGTTAAGCACCCGACAACCTCCTAGGTTGAACTGCGAGATGTAGTGAACAATAAAATAACGCGGATTATTCTTGTTAGATTGTGAATCATATTTTCTAACGCTATTTACATCTGCATACATCTCGCATCTGAGACACGCATTAATCTTGTTGTGTGTAAGCTTGAGATTCACAAGTATGTTGCCTCGTGTTGTGAAAAGTAAATAAACACGAAGAACGTACCACGTGTTCGAGTTTTAAATGTTTAGCTACATGATTGATGTCGGAAAATTCAACATCAAATTAGATTAAAGCACCCAAGTCTGTATAGTTTCGCTACCTAATTTAAGTATACCCTTTATAAACTGTACTTTCGACTTAGTTTCCATCCCTAAATTCGCTGGACGCTTGCTATTCTGTATTTGAACTTAAAATACAATTGTATTTTAAGTTACGTTGACACGGTCTCCCACAACGGCATGTCCTACGGTCCTACCGCATGCTATAGGTACCGTAGTTGCATGGTGTAATCGAATTATGATAGTTCATGAATGTGATTAACAGATTGCATACTCTTCTCACTTGCATAGGGCGTCGCAAAAACACACTATTCGATGTTTAACTCTCAGCGCTGAGCAGTGTGTTGTAGATACAATGCGCGGAACGATTCAAAATAATGTGTGCGCTTTAGGGTATGGACTAAAAAACGGGCAAAAGCGTGGCAGACCAAGAACAATGAAAGGTATTTGGGATGACTTTGTCTTTAAAACAACCTTAACATTGTAAATGGAAAACATATTCTTCTATAGATCGATATAATTATGTTACGGTCAATTTTGAACCTGAAAATATACACGTTGGCCTACGTGGTGAATTACGGAAAACATTATAGACTGCTTATGTATGTAAGGAACTCAAAACCTATAGAGTACTTCCTGTTGTCCTAAAATCATGAAACTTGGTAAGAAGCAAGGTCTCACAACACGAATAAAGGAAAATTGATAATACGTAGTTTTATCACATTTTTCCAGCCATTACCAACTAAAAAGTCAACTAGTAAAGCTTTCTAGCTTAGAAATACCATGGCCCTGGCATATGGGCAACAGAAGGAACACGGGTGGGTTTTAGTCAGTAAAAGTCTGACACGCTCTTCCGCTCCGCCCAGAGCGGGAGACGTCTTTTGATGATTACCCACCCACAAAAAAAAAGAAAAGGAGCCAAGCATAAAGAAATAAAGTAGGAAAGATTGCTAAGTGAAAACTAAGTAATAGCGTGGGCGGTCAAAACTTTACGCAGACGAAGTCCCAGGCGAAAAGGTACATTATCATTTTTAAATCACATTACTAAAATGTCTGTAACTAAATGGTTTATTATTATGCAGAATTTTCATCTATGGGTTTTTTGCTAATCCAAGAGCACAACAGTTGAACGCTGGACCATATATCGTTATCCAAGTTTCAAACCATTTGGATAGAGTAGCTTATACCCGTTTGGGCAGAGGCATTAATCTTATCTGGTTTTCGCAGGTTTCCATTAGAGACTAGAGCTAGGACCCAGGGGCGATCAAGTTTATATTTATATGAGCGATAACATATTAAAGTAATTCATACTATATACCAACTTAATCACATCCGAAAGTAAACCCTTGCGAAACAAGCTCTCTGGGGTGGTCAATAATTCTGAAATGTCTAACCTTTTGAATTATTGCCTATGGAACTGTATGGACTTAGAAACTTAATCAAATTTGTCTTATTACAGCATATATATTTAATAATCAGCTTATAATGTTCCCACTGCTGAGATACGGACCTCCTCTATCAGAGGAAATGGGTCACAGTCCATCACACGGGCGCATTGCGATTTGAAAGATGTCAGATGTCTTCGAATCATTGATTCTAGGACATGACGGTTTCTTCACGATGTTTTCTTTAACAGTTTTGAGATGTGAGAGTGTGTGTGGGTGATGAAATGAAATACGCAAAGAAAAATGCCCGTCTAGGAGTACTAAGCCTTACAAGTCAGGACAGATACCAATGGGTCACCACTACTCTCAAGTATATTTAGCACATAACTGTAAGCTGTAGTCTAAAGGTTAAATTTGTGTGATATTCACTATTAAGATAACAAACATGATGTTTTGGAGGTATAAGGAACAGGTCGTAAAGTAAACTCAACCTCCGTAGAAAAGGGAGGATCCTTCGGACAAGTAGGTGTCGTGTCTGGTGGGCAATTGCAAAACGATTAATGTGGAGACATTGTATTTATGCTAGTTGCGTGGTAAACTCTGCTTGCGCGATACAGTGATGCAGTTTTTGCGTGACGTGAGTGTGATGCGTAGTTTGCATGTGGTGGTGTTGACGTCGCTACCATAATGATAAAAAATTAACTTTGAGCTTACTACAGCTGCCATAATTTGTACTGGTCTCAATGGCAGACTGTCAATCTTTGTAACGATGGAAACACTAAGCGATAGAGACCACCACTTAGGACTAATCTACATATGATTGCACGTCGACTGTTGTCTAGACGTTGGAAAATTAAAACTGTATTCGTACGACGTGGATTTAAATAAGTCTCTCGAGTCTTGAGATGTTGTTTTTGGACATGATGCTTAGAAGTTCCTGATTAAAATATACAACCAGGGGATCGTAGAAAGTAAATCTGTTTGGTTAAGAGTAGGAATCACAGGTATAGCATTAGTATAATTAGTATTTTTTTTAGTAAAATAAAAAATCCTAATAACCTTTTGAATGTTTAAGACGTGTTTGGTCTTCGTTAGCACCTTTGAAAGTGCAACCTTTTTAACAAAGAGAAGCCTTTGATCGTTCAATTAAACCCGATAATTACTACCATGAACCTGTTGTATTTATGAGCTCAGTATAAAAGTCGATGAACTTGAAGATTAAGCAATTAAAATAATACGACTCAAAGCTTTTAACCCGGAGTCTGCCGAAATTGTATACCACCAAAGTTAGTTAACTTTAGTGGATTGACTGATTATAAACTTTACTTTTGTATTTAACGTGAACAATTACTTAATACCGTACAGTGAGCGGTTCTTATGTTTAAATACATTTATTTTATTACCAAGTCAAGACTGGTCAAACACTGAGTCCGCTACCACGCGGCGAATTATGCGAATGGAAATTGCTAATCTATTGCTTCATGGGTTTGGCAAAATTCGTCTGATCAACAACTCAAACACGCAATGATTGTAGCTGAACTGTCAAAATGAACGACATTGCGATCATTTGTCATTGTAAGTGTTACGCAATTACTCCACAGGTGTGTTAGACAGTAAATTATTGTCAGATTGGGTTAATAAATTTCGCTAAAAGTGGGTACAATATCCTGAATAGGATGGAACCAACATTGTTGAGGAGCCCTTGATAAATTCCCGCAACCTGGAACGATCAATTTGGTCGTTATTTAAAACGAGAATTGGGGTCACAACTTGGTTTGAACTTCTTGAACATGACGGAGTGAGACCTGAGTCGATATGTAAATACCAGTTAATATAATATAAGCGGTTGATGGTTGATAGAAATATCACGCGCTCCACGATTGTATTTTTTATAACAGTACCTAGGACCTAACTAATTATTTTCTAGCTTTTAGTTACATTATCTACACCGTTATTAACCGATTCCAAAAAGGAGGAGGTTTACAATTCTTGTACTGTTTGATTTTTAGTGGAAAATAACTTTAATTGTGGAACTCGGAATTGAAAACTTCCTTATTTTTTAACTCGTTTAAAAAAATAGACGTAAAGTATTTCAAATATTGTCACTGCTGCAATGATCGTTACGTTTACTTCTTACAGAGTAGACTACATAAAGGTCCATTATTTATTATGTCAAGAAACAACATTTATGAATTGTAATTAAGGCTTAACTTCACAATATTATGACGCTAAAACAAACACTTCATAAAATTTTCACTGTCGCAAAATCTTCAAGGTAACCGAAATAACGTCAGTACTTTGAATTTAATCAAAATCTTTAAACAATTTTCTAATAATATCATTTTGGTTTTCAAGTAACTTGTAAACGAGATTGCCCCCTTTTGATATTATCCCTTTTGATAGTCACTAGATGTAGGTCTATGGTTATTACAAGGGTATTGACATAAAACGTTATGTATGTAACACAATTATTCAAGAAAAGAAGCTGGCAACATTGTCTGTTTAAATCCTTCTCATGAAATATGAAACGTATTACAACTGACGAGCTTTTTATCAGGCTTTCAAGAAAATACCGTTACATTTATGAAGTTCTAGATACTATTATGTTACAATAAAGTGCTCGATTTTTATTTGTATTTGTATTACGACAATCCTTTTAGCAAATAATGCTTTTGTTATTTGTGGAAAGTAATGTCCAGTGTCTTTTACTATAAAAATGTTGAACATTATATCGTAAATAAAGTAGAAATATTTATTTATTTATTTATTTATTTAATACTTCACGCACACAAATGTACAGAGGCGGACTTAATGCCATAGGCATTTTCTACCAGTCAACCTTTGGGTGGTGTAGAGACAAACAGTGCAGTGCAGTTGCTTTTCAGATATTAAGGTAAGCCCATATTTTTATATTTAAGTTGAAATGTATATGAAATCTACCTTTGACTTTGAGTTTCACTCACTAACAGCTCACTTCACACTGATTGACCTATTGATATCTCACTTCAATATGATTGATACTATTAAGAACACCCTTCACAGTACAGCATGCTTGCCGCAGTCAGTCGTTAAGCTGATGGTCCCAGCTGTTATTCGTGGATATTTAACAGTTGTCTCAAGTAGTCAGAAGTCTAAAAGTCTGACAACCATTCTTACCAATGGGTTTCGTAATACTCTCTTTACTGGGTTGTGGAGCTCAGAAAGGCAATCACTCCGTGTAAAATGACATTCAGCTGCATCCGGTTAGACTGATAGTGACCGACCCCAGAATTTATGGGAAAAGGCTAGGCATGTGATGATGATAGCCCCCATATATCCCTGTATCGTTGCATGCACCCATAAGCACTTGCTTCGTTTACGAAAATTGCATTTTGTTCCTAAGAGAAATATAAGAGTCTGAAAGTTTCGCTTGAGCTCCAGACATGGGTGATCCAATATAAATTGTGTGCACTTATGATATCGGACAAACAAATTTTGCACCCGTATTGTTGAAATTTTAGGTCCCACAATCGAGAGATTCGATAAGTACGTAAATTACTCTCTTTTACTTACTAAGTCTTGAAAGAAAGAAAATATAATTCCACGGCTTACATTTTGTCCACATTCTAATAAATTCCCACACCGTTTGTGTATTTACTTGGTCCAAATACCCAGAGTTTGCTATCTTATGTGTGCAACGCTATTACCCAGTGGACCGCGATTAGGCTGAGTGGTTTGGTTGACTCAATTACCCCGCTGATATAATATAATCTGAGCTAATAGAGTATACTTTGAGCCAACATGAGAAAATCAAGACTAGTAAAAGACAAAAGCTCTCAAATTATCTTCCTAAGAAATTCTGCCCTCACATCATTCAAAATCATTTTCGTTTTCCCCAATGTCATATGCCAATATTTATCTGGAATTCATGAGCGGCAAAATTTGCATACTGTTTGATAATACCGAATATTTACGAAGTCCCTGTGTCAATTTGACTTTGCTCCATTTGACTGGCCTGTTAGTCTAGTGGTTAGTGACCCTGACTGCTAAGACTGAGGTCGTGGGTTCGATTCCCACCCAGGACAAATGTTTGTGTGATGAGCACAATCATTTGTTCTGTGTCTGGGTGTAAATTATCTATTATATGTATGTATTTAGAAATATATAAGTATGTTTATCAGTTGTCTGGTTGCCATAGTACAGGCTCTGCCTAGTTTGGGATCAGATAACGTTGTGTTGGTTGTCCTAAAATATTTATTTATTTATTTAATTAAAACCAAACCACACAGTAACGTGCCGGTAATATACAGTTTGTATTTAGGCCGTAACTGGCCGATTTCTGCGTCATTAAAATGGGCCATGATATTGAGATTTAATTCAATTAACATAAATATCATCACGTCATCGTTGGTCTAGTGGCCGCAAGGCTACTGCTATATGCTGATCTCGGGTCGGGCAAAGTGTCTTTTCGAAGTAGTTTTTCCATCTGGAATCAGCAGCCCGGAGTTTAGATTTGTGTCTGTATGATGGCAATAGGCTTGCTCCGCTTTAATTTGTGTAAATAATTTCATCACCGCTGCTCTCAAAACGGTGAATAAATACATCGCGAGAAAACCGGCATGCCCTAGAATCAACAATTCGAAGATATGTGACATCTACCAACGTGTACTGGACCCGCGTGGTAGATTACAGCCCACTCCCTCTCAAATAGAGGTCTGTGTCCCTGCAGTGGGAAAATTATGGGCTGATTATGCTTGTGCTAAATAGGTACGAACTTAACTATTTGCTATTCTAATAATACTTATTCAGAAATATTAAGTACAATCTAATAGCTAAATATAATATAATAAATAATATGTACAAGTATAAAAAGGGAAGAGCTCATTGGGCATCAAAAAATCCGTCCGCATCGCTGTCAGTTGGAAATTTGCCCAAACGGGCATCTAAATAGTTGACCACAGTATAACCAAGTTGGCAGTAGGCATGTGTTAAATATAGTACTTTAAAGATTTTGCAGCAACTTCACCTCATTCTAGGGATAATTATGGAGAGTAACGAAAATTGGGAATTTACTTTACCACACTGATGCGACTCCATCAAATGGTCAAAGTGTGACCTACTTAAAAGTGACAAAGTACATACGCTTCAGAGATTAGGGCCCTCAGCTTGCAGAAGATGATATCCATGCTGTATGGGTACTGGTGCCAATAGACCAACAGATCATTTGGACGATCTAAAACAAAATGTGGTCGTTATATTTAAAAGGAAAGAGACAATGCACAGTAAAATTTTACTTACACGGAGTTTGCCAAGATTGTCCGCCTCCGATTTCAATGATTTTTATATATGTTGTTATGTTTGAGTAAGTAAAAGGAATTCATGCAACGCTCAATAGTTTCAGAGTTGCTTCTACCGAGCAACTTAAATATAAGTTCAGTATACATACGAATTGCATAGCGGTGCGTAGCCTAGTACCTAGGCAGCATGATCTGGCTTGCTTAAAATTAGAAAATATATTCATCAATTTTATAAATGAGGTACATGTCATATTTATTTACAAAAAAAGATATCGACATTTTTATTGATATTTTTCTCTTATTATATTAATTGGAAAATTTTGAAGCACAGAAATGTAGCTAAAAAAATTAAAAATTAGAATAAATAACACAGCCCAACGTGACTCTTGTGAACCGTAATAAGTAGACAGTTATTTTTTTACAAAGTGTGTGTTTCTATTCGCCTTTTTTTTTACTAGTTTCTTACCATCATCATCAGCCTTGTATATTTCCAACAATGTTGGCGTCGGCGTATAGTCTAACCGGAAGCAATTGAACAGGAGTACCAGTATTTTACATTGAACGCCGGCCTCTCTGACTTCCCAGTTACTGGGTATCGTGTTACCCCTCTCAACCAGCGTCTTACTACTCCTTATTAAGACGATGGTTGTGAGACGTAACGACTGTCTCATTTCTATTTCACTGAATTTGCCGTATAGATAACAGGCTTATAAATTATAATGACAAATTAAGTAAGCAGTTAGGTAATAACTATTTTCTATCTTTTATTTATTTAAACTCGAGCCTCGCTCCTCGCAAAAACGAGCGTAACGGACACTGGCTCAACAAGTTAGAAAACTAGATTAAAGAAACAACTTTATCCAGTTCTTATCAACTTTGCCATGTTCTGTCCAAACAACTTGAAACGACAACACGGTGAAAAGAAAACTTGAACGGAAAAAAATAAGTTGAAAAAAATTAAACTGGTTTAACTCACAAAAAAATCTTTTGCAAAATAGCCTATGGAATGAACAAAACAAAAAACATACTATAATATCACGTCTGTATTCCCCGAAGGGTGAGACTAAGATATAATAAGGTATATAAGTATCTAATTTAAAACCTACTGGGACTGGATAAGACCATGGAGGCTTTTTTTTTTCTTTTGGATGGGAAATCATCAAATGACTTCTCCCGCTCTGGGCGGAGCGGGAGGGCGTATCAGACTTTTACGGTTAAATATCATTTATTTCTCAAAGATTTAAATAGTCACTTAATGAGAAACAAAGTTTTAATAATAACATATAGGTAAACATTAAGAAAGTGCAGAGTGCTCGTCATGCAGTTAGCCAGTAATACAATTGGTTGTTTTAATAAATCTGATAAGTCTTGTGGGTACATCGAAAATTCTCATTAGGCGCGCATCGTTCTACCCATCGAGCGCGCTATCCTTATCAGTTACTGTTATAAAGAACCGTGCACACTATGCAATACTAGACAATAATAATTTAATATTTTATTTATTTACGTTGGAGCCGTTGAAGATGTGTTTCTTTAACATTTTTTAAAATATAAGTTAGTTTTAGCTTCTTTAATATAAATAAATAAATCACTCCTTCGTATTTAATATTTCTCTTTCCATGCTTTGTTCTAGGTTTTTGTAAGAGTACTAGGTCATTTGCCCGACGTGATGATCGTGTTTGCACTTCGTTATTTCTTTTATATGTAATTTCTGTGTGTATTTCTTTTGTTAGGATTTTTCTTATTAATATACAGGTGTTATATTGATGTGTTTTGGTGATGTTAAATAGTTTAGTGTCGTTATAGATTTTATTTATGGATGTTAAGTAGGGATATTGAAACAGGTCTTTGATAATTTTATTTTGGGCGATTTGAAGTTTGTGTATGTTTGTTTTTATTGTCGATCCCCAGACCTCAATAAGGTATTCAATGTGTGGCTTTACTGGTGAATTGTACAAAGTATACCGAATTTTTGATGGAAGACATCTAGCTATTCCTCGCAACGCACCCGTGAGGCTTGACAACTTAGAACAAATCCTTTTAATGTGTGGCTGCCACGTTAAGTGACTGTCAAGTGTAAGACCCAAATACTTCTCTGTGTTCACTTTGTTTAGGACATCTCCATTTATCAACAAAGGCTTGTGGTTGTGAATTTTTTTGTTCTTGGCCGAGAAAATTATGTAGTTTGTTTTGGATGTGTTAATTGTCAATAGGTTATCCAAGAACCACCTTTCCAAAATAACTAGGTCATCCTGTGCATCTTGTATGATTGCTTCAATGAAGCGCTTCAATGGATTGCTTCAGGATAAAGCGGGAGGAAACGCCCGGGTGTTTCCATTGTGAGGATCGTCTAGAAGACACGGTGGAGCATACGGTGGAAGTGTGCCCTGCCTGGGCGGAGCACCGCCGTGTCCTCGTGGAGGCGATCGGCGGCGGCGACCTCTCGCGTCCGGCCCTGGTGCGAGCCATGGTACGGAGCGAGAGGGCATGGGAAGCCGTCACCTCCTTCTGCGAAGCAGTAATGCTCGCGAAGGAGGAGGCGGGGCGCGTGAGGGAGTGGCAGTCTCTGCGCCCTCACGTCCCTAGCCGCCGCAGGAGGAGACACCCCGGGCGCCGGGAGTCGATTGCGGACTCCCGGCCACCGTAGGCGCGAGCTTGCGGGTGGCGAGCAATGGGTAGCTCGCCGCCCGGTAAGGACCAAGCTCGGGTCGACGGCGCGTAGTGTTCCACGCGCGCCTCAAAGAGATGTCAGCAGTACTGAAGGGGTCTGCTAGGACCGATGCCCGCCGGGGTCACGTGATTGTTCGAAAGAGATACCGTGACCCTGGCACATGGGCAACTGAAGGAACACGGGTGGGTTTTAGTCAGTAAAAGTCTGACACGCCCTCCCGCTCCGCCCAGAGCGGGAGAAGTCATTTGATGATTTCCCATCCAAAAAAAAAAAAAAAAGGCTTGTGGTTGTGAATTTTTTTGTTCTTGGCCGAGAAAATTATGTAGTTTGTTTTGGATGTGTTAATTGTCAATAGGTTATCCAAGAACCACCTTTCCAAAATAACTAGGTCATCCTGTGCATCTTGTATGATTGCTTCAATGGAGCTTCCGAAGTAAAATAGACAAGTGTCATCAGCATAGAGTGTAATATGTCCTTTTAATCCTAGTTCGTGTACATTGTTGATATAGATAAGGAACAGGAGTGGCCCCAATATTGATCCTTGAGGCACACCACATTTGATAAATTTGTAGCTACTGGTGTTGTTTCCTATTTTAACGACTTGCAAACGATTTTCTAGGTAAGACTTGAACATTTTATAAAAACTTCCCGTTATTTTTATAGACGCTAATTTTTGCAAGAGTACATTATGGCTAACGGTATCGAAAGCCTTTTTTAAATCTATAAAGACCCCTAGAGCTATTTGCTTTTGATCAACTTTAGTCCTGAGTTTCGTGACCAAATCAGTCACAGCAGCTAGTGCATTAGACTTAGGTCTAAAACCATATTGACGTTCAAAGAGAAAACCGAAAGAATTTAGACATTCCATAAGTCTTGTATGAATTAATTTCTCCAGTATTTTCGACATCACTGGCAATACTGAAATAGATCTGTAATTGCCCGGGTCTTATTTTGAGCCTGATTTGAAAATAGGACTTACTTTCGCGATTTTAAGTGTATCTGGAAAGTAGCCTTCGATCAAACATTTGTTTATGCATTGCACTACATAGGGTAGTATTAGTTTTTTTTATATGTTTAATGGCTTTGACGGTGATGCCGTCTACACCAGCGCTGGTGTTTGGTTTTAGACTATCAATAATTTTTTACTGACTAAAACCCACCTGTGTTCCTTCAGTTGCCCATGTGCCAGGGTCACGGTATCTCTTTCGAACAATCTCGCGACCCTGACTATTGCTTGAGGACCCTATTGCTTGGCTTATCATTCATGTTTCCTCCACATGTGAAGGCCGCAAGAATTCGATGGAAGCGGGAAGCACAAAACCGGTTGAAGTGGCGGAGCTTGAGGGAGGCCTATGTCCGGCACTGGACGTCTTTCGACTGAAATAATGATGATACACCACACATACTACACAAGGAACACGAAAAAATACATCTTTGCCTACATAAAATTATTTTCAGACTACTGGTTTCATTATTGTATATGATCTACTAATTACCAAGATATAATTAGAGGCAATTTACAGAAGAACGTTACACAATGTAGGATTTAATTATAAAGTTAAACAAATAAAACAGACTTTTAGAGACTTTTTTCTTCTTTAGTAAATAGGCACCTATCACAGTAAAGTTAAATGATGTACGAAAAACGTTTAAAGTTAAATCAAAGCGGCCATATTATTTAGATCCTAAACAAATTTTGTGATGGCGTGGAAGAAGGCAAAACGATTTTCGCTCCACCGTAACAACATTATTGGCTACAGTAGGTCACTAGGTTATTCGATGTTGTGGATTTCATCCTAAACTAATTATAGGTACCTAGCCTAGCTAGTAACCTACAACCTAAAGAAGTAAAAGTGAACCATTTAAAGACTGAAATTTATTTAAAGTCAATGAAACAATCGTCTCTTCATTTGGTCTACAATATTTTTCGTAAAAAAATCTTTCAAAATTAATAATCGCGTCACGTAGGTTATGTAAATGAAATACAAACTGGAACTTTTAATTGGACCGTAAATATTTAATAACTATAAAGTATAAAGTGTTCATTTCATATTCCCTTTTATACTTACCTTACTTTAAATCAAGTTCAACAATCTTGTTCCGAAAATTGTCCTTTAATATAAAATAGTTTAGTATTCATAATTCAAATTGTGGATTCTAAATTATTTCATATTAGCTCGAGTATTCCTAGAATCAAAACGGGACGGTATTATCAAATTACAAATTGACGCCTGATTTTCCCCCAAATCGTTAGGCTGACGTTACATATTTATAGTACACTCACATTTCACCCAACAAAACCTTTTTTAAGCCCAATGTAATAGTGGGCAAGCTGTTGCCATCTACCGGGCACTAATCAAGACTCTGGAGCTATGCTATACTCTAAGAGACAATGTCCTAGAGAATTAGTCCTTGTAACAAATTTCTTTAAATTATAATCGGCCAATCTCGAATGGGTTTAAAATTGGAATATTTGAGTTTATTAGTTCTAACTCACAGCTGTCGTAACCATGTAGCTACTCGAAACTTTGTGAATACCCCACTATCATGGTTTTTCGCCACTGCACCAGCGTTGCGCGTAAGGCTGCATGGTGTATCCTTAGAGAATAGTACTACTGAGTAATTACTGAGTAATTCCTAATGGGAAAGCTCACTTGCCCGACCTCGAACCGAGGACTTCACGGTCAGCAGTGATCTCCGGTAGAACGACGCAAGAAAATTACTTTAATGTATCAATAAAACGAAAAAACTAAGTATTACAATAAGCAGTCTGTTTACTAAAAACGAGTGGGCATTATCATCAAATCCAATCATAATAATCCTCCCGTAGACAGGACCGACACAACTCTAGTAGAACAATTTTTATGAAGTGTTTGGAAATTGTTACAAAAGAATCACGTTGCACCATCGAGTTGCGCTTGGATGCGGGAGCCGTTATAACAGACATGACGACCAATGCTCTACAATTAAAAATCGACGGGAAATTAAAAATACCACATACGTTAAGTTATGGTTATGACCCATGTGGTGCTGTCATTTGCCCGTTGATTAAGGCGCCGTCAAAAGGCGCTATAGAAATCCAATTAAATTCATGGACTCGTGTGACTGGCAGGAACAACACAGAAAGCAAAACATATTGCCATCGATCGCGGTCACTCGTGTGTTCTCTACGAATCAACCGATATTACCTACTTTGGTGCAATGACGGCACTGTGTGTTGGCTTGTGACGTTTGCATATTTTTATATGTTGCTAAATGTGAGGAAGCAGATACAGAATAAAAACTTTTTGACAAAAAAAAAACAACCGACTTCCTTAAAAACACTACAAAGTGAAAAATAACTTTAATTTCGGAAGTCGGTGTCTTAGGATCTGTATTTATGGTTATTTTGCCACCGACTTCCGAAATTAAAGTTATTTTTCACTTTGTAGTGTTTTTAAGGAAGTCGGTTGTTTTTTTTTTTTTGTAAAAAAGTTTTTATTTTTAAATTTTTTGTTGTGGTATTCACCCCGCACTAATTCCAAACAAATAATGCATATTTATGCGATAGCAGAAGTCGCGGTTGATTTGCTGTCATTTTTTAAAGAGTTCCGGTGTCTGTCTCCCGAACTCATCATCAGATCTATATGAAATTTACATGGGACCATTTCGAAATAAACTTCTTTCGAACAAAAAAAGAATTTTGCAAATCCGTCTATATGTGTCTATGTATGTTCGGCCATAACTCCGTCAGAGTTATGGCCGAACATACATAAATAAAAAAAACATATAAACATCCGAATTGAGAACCTCCTCCAATTTGAAGTCGGTTAAAAAAGCGTAGTACCGCTATATGTCTATTATGTGGGCAAGTAGGTATTATTTAATTGAAATGGTTTAAACAGGGCCAAAATAAATTAGCGGGCTTTTCCCACGACCGTGTCGGGTATCGATATCAGTAGAAACAAATGGGACAAAAAAAAAACTTTTTTGCAAAAAAAAAACAACCGACTTCCTTAAAATCACTACAAAGTGAAAAATAACTTTAATTTCGGAAGTCGGTGTCTTAGGATCTGTATTTATGGTTTTTTTGCCACCGACTTCCGAAATTAAAGTTATTTTTCACTTTGTAGTGTTTTTAAGGAAGTCGGTTGTTTTTTTTTTGTAAAAAAAATTTTATTTTTAAATTTTTTGTTGTGGTATTCACCCCGCACTAATTCCAAACAAATAATGCATATTTATGCGATAGCAGAAGTCGTGGTTGATTTGCTGTCATTTTTTAAAGAGTTCCGGTGTCTGTCTCCCGAACTCATCATCAGATCTATATGAAATTTACATGGGACCATTTCGAAATAAACCTCTTTCGAACAAAAAAAGAATTTTGCAAATCCGTCTATATATGACGGAGTTATGGCCGAACATACATAAATTAAAAAAAACATATAAACATCCGAATTGAGAACCTCCTCCAATTTGAAGTCGGTTAAAAAAGCGTAGTACCGCTATATGTCTATTATGTGGGCAAGTAGGTATTATTTAATTGAAATGGTTTAAACAGGGCCAAAATAAATTAGCGGGCTTTTCCCACGACCGTGTCGGGTATCGATATCAGTAGAAACAAATGGGACAAAAAAAAACTTTTTTGCAAAAAATAAACAACCGACTTCCTTAAAATCACTACAAAGTGAAAAATAACTTTGATTTCGGAAGTCGGTGTCTTAGGATCTGTATTTATGGTTTTTTTGCCACCGACTTCCGAAATTAAAGTTATTTTTCACTTTGTAGTGATTTTAAGGAAGTCGGTTGTTTTTTTTTTTTGCAAAAAAGTTTTTATTTTTAAAGGAGACGGGCATTTCTGGGCCAAAATGTAATAAGTGGAGAAATGGTTTAAAAAAAAGCTTATATTTTTCTATATGAAAATCTGAAAAATCAACTCAATTTACAATCTGGAAAATGAGAAATCCTAAAATTAAGTTAAGTTTCCCAGTAAATGGAATATCGATTAAATTATAATCGATTAACGTTCATACTATTTAAGAAGATACCGTCACCAGATGATTAATTCAATTAAAATAATTAAATCTATTAGAAATTACATACTGCACAGCTTAAACCAATTAAATATTAATATAATTAACATAAATTGATCCACGTTTGTTAATCGATTAATGTATGTTTAGTCTGTGCTAACTCTGACATGACATGCATGACATAACGCTGACACTCACTCGTTTCATATTGTTTATTGCATGTGCGTATCGTGTTTCCACCCATAGTTTTATTGATGTTTCCTCAACCCCTGCTTTCATTCTACGGACTTCGGAGCTACCTTCTTCTATGACCCTTGCCTTGCTACCATACCCGACACGGAGAACTCCGCTTAAACGTTGGACTTGGACTTATCATTTTGGATTCTACGAACAGCCTACCGATTGGAAAGCGACACCATGGATCGTTGTGTAAATTGTCGCATAGTGACTAATCGCTGTAATACAACAGATCGTCGAGATTTGGATGACGAAATGATATTAGCAGTAATTCGTCAATGGCGTACACCACAATCTGTAAGTACATACTCACTTCTTGTTTACCTCACCAACGTCTACCACGCTGGCTTGCAATCTTTACAATATTTTTTCCTTCACCATTATACTAACAAAATAATAATAAAAGGTCAGTGGGTCGTTTTAGGGGCAACATTCTTATTTCTAGTAGCACAATAACAACCTTAGGTACAATGAGTTATATGTACGTATAAAAAACAAACAAATAAGATCTCATATCAAACGTAAATAGTGGTTTGGTAGTTAGAGAGTAATTCACACTGACCTCAGTACTACATAGTATAAACTGTATCACGGTAGGACAGTATTCCTCGCTCTCCAATAATCACACATGTTATCGGTGAACATAATATTTGAGTTATTTAGTAGGTAGTTCGGTATTAATTAATATAATAAAGTATAGGTAAACATTTAAAAGGCCCATGTAGATACATTATATAGAACTAAGTAACTATCGGACCAAGATTTTTTAAAAGTAGGTACTTAATCATGTTATCTGTTATTAACCACTTTTTACATCTTTCAGGTAAAATGCAGTGACCATGTTTGCCAAGCTTGCTGGTAGTTGGATCAAAGACCACCTCTTGTTATGAAAATAATATGGTACCTTAGTTGGGCTAGGTACCAAGATAATATAGTACCACCTGCACAGTTTCTAGATGACAATTTAATCATAATTGAAGATAAATAAAAAATATTACTAAAGAACATTTTTATTTTCTCTCCCTCACTCTAGAAATACCTATATAAATTATCATCTGCTTAGCCTTTCCCCAATTATATTGAGGTCGGCGTCCTGTCTAATCGGATGCAGCTGGGTACCAGTATTTTACACGGAGTGACTGCCTATCTGAGTTCCACAATCCAGTTAATGGGTAATATGATATCCCTTTGTAAGACTGGATGTCAGACTGGGCTTCTGATGACCCGTAACGACTGTCTAAGATCTACGAAAGATAGCTGGGACTAACGGTTTAACATGCTTTCCGAGGCACGGAAGGGTCTTGGTATGTAAAGATGGTCACCCATCCACGGACCAACCGCGGCAAGCGTAGCTTAACCTGAGCGGTTAACCCGTGCGGCTGTTATTACTTAGCCACCAGCCCTTCTACAAATACTTATATAATGATTGAAAATAGAGAGAATAGTAAAGAATAGCACCACCCTATTTCTTCCTGTGGATGTCGTAAGAGGCGACTTAAACTTAGAATTGGCAACAGCGTTCTCTATGCATTATGCAACCACACTGCGATCGCCAACCCGCCTGCTAAGCGTTGCGATTATGGCAAACCCCCCCGAATCGGGGAAGACTTATGACCAACAGTGAACGTCTTTCGGTTGAAATGATGATGATGGTGATGATGAATTATGATTATATTCTTTATATTTAACACCCCAACTGTATTTTAAAGAATGAGAATCGCACTTCAAAAATCAGCTGTTAAGTGTAGATTGTTACGTAACCTCACTTTTCCTAAATCTTATTTAACTCGGTTCTCAGATTGCCAAAACCTGCAAAATTTTTAGTGATTGTTTAATAACATAGTACCTATCAATAGACACCAATTTCATCTTTTTACATCCAGGCCCAAGATTGTATGAAAGCGTATCCGTCTCCTTTTTAGTTGTGGTATTCACCCTGCACTAATTCCAAACAAACAATGCATATTTATGCGATAGCAGAAATCGCGGCTGATTTGCTGTCATTTTTTAAAGAGTTCCGGTGTCTGTCTCCCGAACTCATCATCAGATCTATATGAAAATTATATGGGACCATTTCGAAATAAACCCCTTTCGAACAAAAAAATAATTTTGCAAATCCGTCTATATATGACGGAGATATGGCCGAACATACATAAAAAAATAAAAAATAAATAAACATCCGAATTGAGAACCTCCTCCTTTTTGAAGTCGGTTAAAAAGACCATTGATAGGCGAATGTCAATTGACCGTAATCAATCAGCTGTTTTGTAATTTTTCGTGAGACGTAGATATTTTTTTACAAATTACCGAAAGCCCAAAAACAGTCGTTTGGTTGCCTCAATGTACACGTCAGTGCGATTCAGAGTTTTGACCAAAACTGGAATGATGATTAAAAAAATGTTTCTTGTCATTCGTTTTAGATACACATGTAAGTAAAGCATTGCAAGCTATTTTAATTGAATATAATATAATACCCATAAGCAGTATTTTTAACTCCGCGACAGCAAAAACAGGGTTATGTTTTTCATGCGTATAAAATTTATTTAGGGTCGGCGCAACATTTTCATATCTTTGTATTTACATATAAATCATTGGATGAATTTTAATACATGAGGTGATAATAGACTAGTCTGGGTGACGCGACGGTCTTATAAAATGGCGGATTTTAGACGTCAATCATTATAATTTGTATTCTGTCCCATGTACTACCTATTTAGGTACAATGACGACACTGTATGATGAATTGCGACGTTTGTTTTTATGCTGTAAAATGTGAGAAAACAAATTCCATAATAGTTATACGTGCCGCAATAAAGTCGTATCGCTGGATATGTCATTTTATGGAATCGACAAGCTGTATTTTCACTCAACTTCGCGACAGCAAAGACGGGGTTATGTGTTTTATTCGTCATTACCATAATTTTCCGGCCTTTTTTCCAATTTATTAGGGATCGGCGCAAAATCTACTGACATGTCTTTGTATGTTGGATTCTTATACCCACATTGCATAGTAACGGCTAAATGGATCTTAATAAATGAGGTGTCTGGGTCGTGCGATGGTAAAATTGCGAATTTTAGATGTCAATAATAATAATCGACGTAGATTGGATTCTGAAATGATTTTTGAGGATAGAACCAGAAAGGTTGCGTGCACCTGTCCAGTCAGTGAACGCATTTGTCAGTACTTGTGTAGTTCGTCTCAGAACGTAAGGAGTTCAACGAGCTCAATATTAAGTGCTTTTTAGGGTTGGCCTGTTAGTCTAGTGGTTAGTGACCCTGACTGCTAAGACTGAGGTCGTGGGTTCGATTCCCACCCAAGACAAATCTTTGTGTGATGAGCACAATCATTTGTTCTGTGTCTGGGTGTAATTTATCTATAATATGTATGTATTTAGAAATATATAAGTATGTTTATGAGTTGTCTGGTTACCATAGTACAGGCTCTGCCTAGTTTGGGATCAGATAACGTTGTGTTGGTTGTCCTAAGATATTATTATTATTATTAGCTAGGGTTTGGCCTAGTGGTGAATGGATGCAAAGTTATCTTTAAATGGTCTAAGGTTACTCTCCAAGAAGGCATGTGGTCTGCTTTTCAAAGTTTATGAGGTTTTAATAGAGTCTGTGACTACAAAAATAATACAAACGCGAGTGTCAGAAACAATGCTCCATCTTACAAAAGTATCCGTAACCATACTAAACCTGACCAAATCAGTAACAAATAAGCAAATATAGCTACTTATATAATATTGCGAAGTAAATGAATAATCTTCATTTAACAAACCAAGTTTTTTGAAGTCTCTGAAATAAGATGAGATCTCTACTTAAATATGCTTTAAGTTAAACATACCTTATAATAGTATCTAGAAAAAATAAGTACAAAACACAAATGCTGGGAAAATTTCTACATAATCTGAATTCAAGTACAAATTGTATATTTAGTTGTTTGTTTACGCATATAATATTGAGATGACAAGCGCTCTTATAAAGACATCAGTTAGCTTTGATTAATGATGATTCATTACAAGGAAGGAAGGAAAAAACTGGCCAAGTGCGAGTCTGACTTGCGCACGAAGGGTTCCGTACTATAATCGGTAAAAAAATCACGTTTGGTGTATGGGAGCCCCCTTAAATACATATTTGTTTTATTTTAATTTAATTATTTATTTCCAAAGTGAATGTATAACTAAATATTCTGTGAATATTTAAAAAACGAGCAATAAGAACCACGTTAGTTGTATGGGAGCCCCCTTAAATATTTATTTTATTCTGTTTTTTAGTATTTGTTGTTATAGCGGCAACAGAAATACATCATCTGTGAAAATTTCAACTCTCTTACTATCACGGTTCATGAGATACAGCCTGGTGACAGACGGACGGATGGACGGACAGCGCAGTCTCAGTAATAGGGTCCCGATTTACCCTTTGGGTACGGAACCCTAAAAATAACACTCACAGAAAATGAAGCTTCAAGAAAGCCTCACACCATAATTATTTAGGTCGTTTTAGTGAAATAATTAGGTCTATTCTTCAAGTCAGTTCAGCCCTACTAGTACAACGGGAACAGACCAACACGACCTATTGCTCGACTTATCAATGTACGTTCACTGAAATATGATTGCATGAATGTCAGATATTAAAGGATGATACTGAATGATTTACTTTTATGTTTGCTTCATTCAAATTGGATGTCAAAATTTAGCGTGGAAGGATATTGAAAGCACTTTTTGTCTCTAATGATAATTAATCCTTTTTCATACCGGTCCCTCATTTTAATTACCGATGCGTGAGCCCGGTATGGCCATAAAACAAAACCTACACATTACGGGCCCGTTTTTAATTAAAAGCGAAGTCAAATTTTATTAGTTAAATGTTATTAGTAATAATGACCGACCTTCTTTCAGACATGCTTACGTAAACAAATACTTCTGCTTCTTGGGACCGTACTTATCATCATTTCAGCCGTCAGACGTCCACTGCTGGACTTAGGCCTCCCCCAATTTGGGGGGCTTTGCCATACTCGCCACGCTTGGCAGGCGGGTTGGCGATCGCAGTATGGTGGTAAAATGCATAGAGAACGCTGCTGCCCATTCTCTAGTAAGTCCCTTAGTCGCCTTTTACGACACCCACGGTAAGAAATGGGGTGGTGTTATTCTTTACGTCCGGCACCACACGGTACCGTACTTATATAATAAGATTAATGACACTTTGGCAATATACCCGCTATATAAAAATCTTTGTAAAAGTAAACCCTTTAAATATATTAGTTAACATACATATGAAGAAACAGAAAACTTATTAAAAATACTTAAATAATAAATAGATCTCTCCTACTCCCACCCTCTCACACTCTTTCACACACTTTCACACATTGCTCACCGAGAGGTTAACACTTCACACACCCTTGCTTGTTTTTATTTTATTTTGTTTTATTCTATTCTGGCGTTCCGTGGTTTCTGCCTACCCCCATGGGAAAAAGGCGTGATTGTATGTATGTATGTATGTTTTATTCTATTTTAAGATTTTTATTATTTAAAAAAAAATCCTGTGTAAAGATATACTTCCTGATATTAATATGTCAAAATAAGCTAGTAATGCAATGGTCTTCACAAGGAAGAGCGCTGATGTCTGAGATACAGATATATTTTATCTAGTTCAGACACAGATGCCTTCACTATAAAATTAAGAAAAGTATAAATGGTCCTGTATACCTCGTTTAATTGTAACTTATGTTTTGTGTCAAATAAATAATTATTATTATTTACGTATTACGTATTTATTCTTTTATTTATTATTACGTTACATTACGTACCTACGCTGTTACTGTGTATATAAATTAAGAAAATTATAAATGGTCCTGTATACCTCGTTTAATTGTAACTTATGTTTTGTGTCAAATAAATAAATTATTATTATTATTTACGTATTTATTATTTTATTTATTATTACGTTACATTACGTACCTACGCTGTTATTGCGTATTGCTAAACGTAAGATACTTTTCGAAAGAGCAAAGAAAAAAACCACAAATTGTGATAAAATGATGGACGTGGTGAAAGCTCCTGTTATGCTCAGGACGCTCAAAGTTGTCTGCAAGATGCGGCAGGATCGACACCATTGACAGGCAGTATAGGAATAAATTTAGCTGTGACTACAGTCAAATTGGAATGGTAACTAGAGGCGCCTCATCGTCAAAGGTCTCCCACACACATAGACGATAAGGCCTGAGGCTGCGAAGGGTATGCGTCAGAGACCTACCCTTACAAGAAGTGGTTGTCTGCTACAGTCTACGCCACGTAATCAGGTAGACCTCGTTATCAGGGGACTTTCATGCGCAGATGAGAGGGCCGGAGTCAGCAGAAAAGTTACATATTTTCATATTAAAGTTGCACTATTTTTAATAAGCATAAAAATATATATTTTTTAATTAAAAGTACCGTAAATACTTTCATGTGATTTTTTTTTAAAGCTGTGATTTTATCATTTAAATAGACTTAAATTTTATTTACAATAGTTGTAAAGAACGATTGATGGTAAACCTAATACAATTAATAATTGAATACATGAAAGGAAAGGCCAGAGTAAAGAAAACCTGTTCAGGTGATTCACAGATGACTCCGCCCTGGAGAGTAAATGCGGTGCTGTCCCACAAACAATTCGGCACTTGATATCTTGCCCAGCGTGTCTTGCTATTTGCACGCTACAGGTGTTTATGGACGCTACTGAAAATGCTAAGCTCGTAGCGAAATTCTGGGCTAACTCTAATTAGATCGCTATCGACACGCTAAGAAGAAGAAGAATGAAAGTTAACTGAATTTAGTTTTCATCAGTGGTAGTTCTAGGCTACGAATTGAATGGGTACCTAGTGCGAATGCAAAGGTCAATTGTTCGTTTCCTAACTGTTTGGAAGCGTTCTCAATGTTTATTGCAAATAAGTTTTCCATTTCAGTGCTGGAGTTTATCCTTTTAATAAACGGCTGAAATTCTTTGGAAAATCTAATGAAATGAAATGAAATTTATTGATATTAGTAGATAGCGACAAGCATCATCAATGAAATAGTTTTGTAAACAAATCGGAATTAAAAACAAGTGAAAACACAAATTGTGTGACACAACTGTTTATTTTGTGATGAAAGTTATAAAAAGTGCTTAAAATAACAAAACTGCAACGAATTTGACAAGTTTGATGATTTTTTTATGCGACTTGCTATTTTTTTTTCTTACTATTTTAGAATAGATGTAAAGGTCGATACCTAAACTTCACATAAACACAATAACATGACGTCAGTAAATACTTCGAAATTTCATGACTATGATAGGCGAAAAATGTTCTAAACTTTACCCACCTCCTTCCGTCAATAAGTACAGAAATCGTTCGACCAATATAATAAATGCACACAATTTATTTTGGCACTGTTTCAAACCGTCTTCACAATCCAACGATTCTTCAACCTCAAGCGAGATCGCTTCAGAATCTTATATTTCTCTTGGGAACAAAATTAGACCAGATTTGTTACATTCTCTAAAGTATTTTTAGAAGAAACCGTCTTTTAACTGCATTTGATATCTCACTTTTGTTATTATACATATTTCCCATATTGCTAGAGCATACGTACCCCCTTTTTTGGGTCGGAAATCATCAAAAGACGTCTCCTGCTCTGGGTGGAGCAGGACGGCGTGTCAGACTTTCACTGACTAAAACCCACCCGGGTTCTTTCAGTTGCCTGTGCTATTGTTCTAGGTATATGAATATTTAAATTTGATTTCTTAATGGAAAAGCGAGTCGTAATCTCACAATCAAGAAACAACAATAATTACAAATTACTTCGGGAAATGATACCAATGTCCCGCTAAAATTCACTGCCTTGTTTATGATAAATAGGAAATAATACTGCCTTTTCTTTGTCTCGTTATAATTATCGTGTCACTTAGATAAATGCCCGTGCCAGATTTTGAGACAAATTGTAATACATTTCATAATTTATCACGTCTTGTCACACTCGTCTTCGGTACGCCCGTGTTCGCCTCTCAGCTTGGGGACAGACAGCAAAGTCACTGAACATTGCGGTTTACAAATAACAAAAGCATATATGGGACACATATAAGGGAAGAGTCATGAGTATGACAGTTGACAACGAAACGCAAGAGTGAAGTTGGCGCGCTTAGACTGAGACTAGCCTGACGTTCGTGAGAGTTGACAGACGGATAGACGATTGTTGAATTTGTTTCGAAACATACGGCTGTGAAATATATATATTTTTCCGATTCCAGAAATTTAAAATCTTAATCGTTTTCAACAGAAAACCTTTCAGTACTTATGTGATGGCGTTCCTTAACCTATGAAACCCCATAGCGCGTCTTACTTAATTCCCCTATTTGAGGAAGCCTTTACTCGTACTTTACTGATACGTCTTTCAGCAGATTTAAATGTCCTCCATCAGTAAACGGTTTTATAGCCACTAAATAAAATAAAAGATACGGTAGTTAAATTCAGATCGTTTTATCCCAATACATCCACAAACTAAAAGTAGGTTGTAGGGTTTGTCTGAATTTTAATTTTTACTGAATATTCACCAAAATAGTTTATATGTGTCCGTCCTAATGTGACCCGTGATTTGGCATTCTGGCAAGTGAAAGTGACAGTTAATTGTCATGCATGTAAAACGATAAAAAAGACAGGGCACATTTTAGGCTCATTTATACGTGGAAAGTTACTCGCGCCAAATAATTTATCGAAAGGGGATAAAAAGCTAACCCTTATTAATAGTGCGTACGATAAACTGATGTGTTACCAGCGCACCTGCCGAGCATGAGTTTCTGGGGTCAATTCCCAGGTCGGGAAAAGTGTTATTAAGTTTTTCTACCTGGAATTGGTAAGTAGCAGCCTTGCGTCTGGATTTGTGTTTGGTTAATAGCAATAAGATCGCTCCTATTACATTGTTCATTAATACAATTGACGAAATGTGGGTGTTCAGGGTCTAGATATACCTTTACCCAACCCTTCTGGGAAACAAGGCGTGGTGTTCACTGATGACGAAAACATTTTATTTCGCGTAACTCAACAAAATACACCCGTGCGATAGCCACCTGGCGCATCGTTTCGGCGACAATTGCACGGGAACTTCTCCAAGAAACTCTCCTCATATGAACGAACCTTTATCATGGCAACTTAATAATAATAGATATATTACGTGTTTCTTTTATTATTCTCATTGTTTGATATATTAGGTTGGGGAAAAAGTCTTTTCGCATTATAGTATGTATGAACTTGTAATAAAATCCCTTTGGCTATACTATTTGTATCTGGCTGGTTTTGGTATCATTGAAAGTTTAAATTTAAAGAACATAATTCCAAATTCAAATTAGGAAAATGTGTGATTTTCATTTGTTTTTCGTACCGTCAAGATGAGTAAATCCAATGAAGAAATTCGATACATTTTAAAATTTTACTACAAAAAAGGTAAAAATGCAACGCAACCCGCGAAAAAAATTTGTGATGTGCCTAGTGTAGTGTCTGTGAGAGTAGCACAAATTTGGTTTAAGCGTTTTCAATCCGGAAATTTTGATGTCAAAGATGCACGTCGCTCTGGTCGCCCTATTACGGATAAAATGGATGCCATTTTTGAAAAAGTGGAGCAAGATCGGCATACCAGTAGTTACGACGTAGCTGAAGAACTGGAAATTAACCACAAAACAGTTTTGGCGCATTTGAAAAAAACTGGGTACACAAAAAAGCTCGACATTTGGAAATAATGAACCGTGTACTCATTTGTGATTCTTTATTACGACGTAATGAAACCGAACCATTTTTGAAGAAGCTGATGGTGATGAAAAGTGGATCACGTATGACAAGAACGTGCGAAAAAGGTCGTGGTCAAAGGCCGGTCAGGCTTCACAGACTGTGGCGAAACCCGGGTTAACTCGCAACAAGGTGATGCTGTGTGTGGTGGGATTGGAAGGGCATTATTCATTATGAGCTGTTACCACCAGGCAGGACCATCGATTCTGAACTCTACTGCGAACAACTGATGAGATTAAAGCAAGAAGTTGAGAGAAAGCGGCCGGAATTAATCAACAGAAGGGGTGTGGTTTTTCATCATGATAACGCTAGACCTCACACATCTTTAGCCACCCAACAAAAATTAAGAGAGTTTGGCTGGGAGGTGTTAATGCATCCGCCGTATAGTCCTGACCTTGCACCTTCAGATTTCCACCTGTTTCGGTCTCTTCAGAATTCTTTAGGCAGTGTCAGGTTAACATCACGAGAAGACTGTCAAAACCACTTGTCGCGGTATTTTGACCAGAAGTCCCAAAATTTCTATAGCAATGGGATCATGTCCCTACCTACAAGATGGCAAAAAGTTATCGAACAAAATGGTACCTACATACTTTAGTTAAATGTAAATAAACTTTATTAAAAAATGTTTTGAATTTTCTTAAAAAATGCGAAGAAACTTTTTCCCCAACCTATTACTTTGATCACAGACAATCAGAATATAGTGGTTTTGTTTCTGATCATTGCTCACGTACGTTTCATTAGAAATGTAATCCCCAGTGATTTTACAAGGGATTCTCTTTTGTATTTTGTTTTCGAAATAATCAGACATCTTGGATTTCATCTCTGTTTTGTTCTATCAATATTTTTCATGTTATTGTCTCTAGAAGCACTTGTATCCATATTTCCTTTTGATCATGGAACCGTAATCGATGTTTAGGATTTAAAATATACTCACAAGAGTAATTTCCTTTACTTTTCTTTTAGGATTTAAAATATATTCACAAAAGTAAATTTCAATAAAAATCAAGCTCCAAGGCATCAAGTTTTTATTTTGTTTTGGTCCTTTTTGTGACGTCTTCAAAAACTTAAAGACTATTCTGGTATTTTATTATATTTGTATGAAGATCGAAATCAATCTTGTAAGAAAGTCTAGAATAAAAATGGACCATTTTGCCCGCGGCTAGGCTTTCGTGTATATCGGAAAATATCACATAGAACGTAAGACCGGGATTAAAATTACCTTATATGTAATCCAGGTTAAAAAACATCTGTTCGTCAAATTACACCCAAATCCGTTCAGTTGTGTTTGCGGTGGTTTTCTAAATACAATATTTTTAGGGTTCCGCACCTCAAAAGGAAAAAGCGGAACCCTTATAGGATCACTTTGTTGTCAGTCCGCTCGCCCGTCCGTCCGTCCGTCCGTCCGTCCGTCTGTCAAGACCCTTTTTCTCAGGAACGCGTGGAGGTATCTAGCTGAAATTTATATCAAATACTCAAGTCTACTGTTCCTTGGAGCTGTGAAAAAATCAAACTTCTAAGCTAACGCAATCAAAAGATATAGCCGTTTATGCCACAAATTTCCGCAAATTTTCGAAACTCGCAAGGGAATCAAAACCTAAAGGGTACTTCCAGTCGATCTAGAATTTTGAAATTTGGTACGAAGCAACGTCTTATAGCACATATAAAGGAAAAATTGCGAAAACCGTAAATTTTTGGTGACATCGTATAATAAAAAATATTTTTTTACGGAACCCTCGGTGCGCGAGTCCGACTCGCACTTGGCCGGTTTTTTTTTTTAAATTGGGTTGTCTTAAGGAAGAAATTTACACAAAGCCAATCCGTTTCTTGAAAGCCTTTTTTTTTTGGATGGGAAATCATCAAATGACTTCTCCCGCTCTGGGCGGAGCGGGAGGGCATGTCAGACTTTTACTGACTAAAACCCACCCGTGTTCCTTCAGTTGCCCATGTGCCAGGGTCACGGTATCTCTTTCGAACAATCACGCAACCCTGGCAGGCGTCGGTCCTAGCAGACCCCTTCATTGCTGCTGACATCTCTTTGAGGCGCGCGTGGAACACTACGCGCCGTCGACCCTAGCCTGGTCCTTACCGGGCGGCGAGCTACCCATTGCTCGCCACCCGGAAGCTCGCGCCTACGGTGGCCGGGAGTCCGCAATCGACTCCCGGCGCCCGGGGCGTCTCCTCCTGCGGCGGCTAGGGACGTGAGGGCGCAGAGACTGCCACTCCCTCACGCGCCCCGCCTCCTCCTTCGCGAGCATTACTGCTTCGCAGAAGGAGGTGACGGCTTCCCATGCCCTCTCGCTCCGTACCATAGCTCGCACCAGGGCCGGACGCGAGAGGTCGCCGCCGCCGATCGCCTCCACGAGGACACGGCGGTGCTCCGCCCAGGCAGGGCACACTTCCACCGTATGCTCCACCGTGTCCTCTAGACGATCCTCACAATGGAAACACCCGGGCGTTTCCTCCCGCTTTATCCTGAACAGGAACCCACCGAAGCACCCATGCCCGGTGAGAACCTGCGTCAGGCGGAAGGTGAGGACGCCGTGGAGCCTCTCTATCCACTCCTCAAAGAGGGGACTTACTGCCATAATTGTGGCGTGCCCTGCGCTGGGTTGCGACAATCGTACCCGCCATGTCACCATGAGATCCTGCCGGAGCTCTGTCCGCCGTGCCGCGATTTGTCGCGGCAGCGGAGTTTCGCCCCGGCGTTCCGCCTCCTCGCGCCAGTCCCACATGTGGGCGAGGACCTTTGCCTCCAGATCCCATGGCGGCACTCCGGCAAGGAGGCTCGCCGCCTCGCACGAGACCGTGCGGTATCCCCGGATTAACCGGATGGCCATGACCCTCTGGGCCGCACTCAACCGGCGCGCTGTGCGCAGCCTCAATGAGGGCGCCCACACCGGTGCCCCGTAGAGGGCCATGGACCGCACGACCCCCGTGTAGAGCCTCCGGCAGGAGGCGTTTGGACCCCCCAGATTGGGCAGGAGCCGCTTTAACGCAGCCCCAGCCCGCTCCAGTCTGGGGGCCAAACGTCGGAAGTGCTCGACGAAGTTCCACCGGCTGTCGAGGACAAGTCCCAGGTACTTCATCGTCGACTCGACGCCGATGTGAACCCCTCCTACCGTGAGTTGGGAACCCGCAGGTGGCGCGTTCCGAGGACCATGAAAACCCATGGCCTCGGACTTGTGCAAGGCCACCTCGAGTCCCAATAGGGAACATGCAATATTTTTATTTTTGTTTTCACTTTAAAGAATTCCATGTAGAATAGACCACAAATATATTAAAAAATTAAAACATTGTAATTTATCGGAGAAAATGCGGTTTCAAATTGACAGTTTAAATTTTCCCGCGAAAACGGACCTATAGTTCCGATGACGTCATTCCTATCTGTCACTGGCCGTATTTGTTCGTCGGCTTTCATACTTTTGCATATTTTTTCGACTTTCAAGATAAATTTTGTAAAAATTTAAAATGGACTATCCATCAACATCAGGTGATCATAACAATACCACAAATATTCCGAAAAAAGCCGTGTTGACTCATCTTTTGTGCCAATGTGTCCCTGTCTACTTCAACAAAGTTTCGAAATAAATTGTTTTTGACTAGACGTTCTGACCCAAAATTGAGAAAAAAGTGATATTAAGCTGCAAAAAGAAATGACAATTATTCTCCAAAGACCACTATTCGATGCTGTGAAGAACACTTTGACGTAAGTCATAAGGCGAACATACTTGTATGTCGTGTGTGTTATACGTCATAAGGCGAATATACTTAATAATATAATAATAAATATCTGGACAACCAACACACCGTTATCTGATCCCAAACTAGGCAGAACCTGTACTATGGTAACCAGACAACTGATAAACATATTTCTAAATACATACATATTATAGATAAATTACACCCAGACACAGAACTGATCGTGCTCATCACACAAAGATTTGTCCTGGGTGGGAATCGAACCCACGACCTCAGTCTTAGCAGTCAGGGTCACTAACCACTAGACTAACAGGCCAGTCAGTTACTTGTAATACGAGTATGCTTAGTTAATCTGCTTCTACGTAAAAACACATTAGTTACCTACCTAATACTTACAAAACTTGTCTATAGTAGATTTTTAATTTTACAGTTTGAGATCGACGTCGATAATTGGTAAAAGTTTAAAATGTCTGGAGGAAACCTTTTTCTGAAAAAAGATCTCATGTCAACACTAACTCTTGGTAAATAAATTCCTGGAGTCTGCTTTGATAATCCTAACTATTATTTTTATTTAAAAAACGCAATTAATATTCCCATAAAATAATATTCACTTTTACAACCATAACCTCAACAAGTCGTCGTAACGGGAGTGACGTCACTAAACGCTGATTGGTGTTTTGAAATACGTTTCGTTTCAAGTAATTTTAATACGTAATTATTGTTAAAAATCAACATTATGTAAAATAAAAACATTGCAGTGGCCCTTCTTTTATACTTTTTTAACATTTAAATCATAAAATTTTCATAAATATTATATTTGCATCTTCCCTATTGCCGGATCCTATCGACGATTGTCGCAACCCCGCGTGTCATTAGTTCGGCCGCCGCCTCGTGCGACCTCCCCTGCGCCAGGAAGAAAAGCCTTACGTTGCTTTGTCCGGGAAGCTGTATCGAAAATAAGTGACAAGATTTTACCCTGGGGCTATACCGTTTGTTGATTTACATATTATAATATTTTCGGTTGGTGTTCGATTCATTTAAATTCTCCTATTCCCTACGTTTTGGACAGGTTAGACCCATGTCCCGATATAAGTCTTAAATGCCAGGTTTCATTAACAAACCGGATTTTTGTGGATAACCGGATATTTCGTAATTTAGCCTAAATACACACATAAATATGTGGTTTAGGGAAATAATCCCCAAACCACATATTTATGTGTTGTTCTTTTTTACTTCACACCGTCGCGTCGGGCTTTACATATAATTTATGTGACTCAGTCCTATTGTGTTTTGAAATCTTAATATTTGTATGTTTGTGTAAATTCTATTCTTTCATTCACATAACCGAGTTATATTTTAGCATCAAATTCATATATTGGCATTTATCGAAAGGTAAGCATAATCAACCTATAATGTCATTCCCACTGCTGGGACTCAGGCCTCCTTTCTATAAGTGGGAGTGGGCCATAAGTCACCACGCGAACCCAGTGCGGACGTCCACACACACACAAAATGTCATTCTAACACACACGTCTTCAAAATGTCGGTTCTAAGGTATAGGTACTAGTTTCCTCACGATGTTTTCCTTCACCGTCGAATTTCAACTGACAGCAGATTTACTACCAACAATTAAACTAGCTGTTGGTACTCATCGGTTGGTCAAAACCACAACAACCAGCCTATTAATGAACATGGCTAGTCAGAACTTCAAGGTACGGGTCCTTTTGCTCTGAAAGAATTTCGTCTAAATATCACGGGATAGGTCACATCTGACGAAGTTTATCTTCATTCAGAAATACCAACTACAAAATAATGACGATAAATACGAGAGAGAATATTATAATAATATGGATCATTAAAGGTAACACGATGTATTCTAGCCTTGGGCAAAGTTTACTAGATTGGCTTCAGGTATATATATTTTCAAACCCAGTTAAATTCCTGTTAGTAAATACTTACAGCGTGTAATTTGTATATATTCCTCGCTTAATATTCCAGTGTCATAGTTAGAATTAAACTATCCGTGAAAATGTTTTAAAAGCGTTAGGCTCGTTTTTGTAACTAAATAAACCGCAGACATTTTTGTGAGACTCAGTCTACGTTAAATATTCATCATGTAAATGGATGAAATAGTTGAATGGTTCTTATTTAGCAAAATATTTAAGTCAACGCATTTTGGTTCCCTCCAAACCTAATTTAGAGACCTTTATGTTAGTAGTTCTTAGCAATTTATCGTATCTTTATTTTCCTTTTGTTTAAATAAATAAGCTCCCTATCTAATGTACATTTAATATGAATAATGTAGACGACTTATACTAATTTATTTGGAAATTAGAAATTAAAATTTAAGCAAGCTTTTGTGTTAGACAGACATAACTTTTCGAACAATTGAAACTTACCTAAATTATATCATTTAAAATTTTCTATTGTATATAACATAATTTAAACTAGTATTATCAAGGGTTATTAAGTTACCCAGTAACTGGGTTGTGGAGTTTAGTCAGACAGGCAGTCGCTCCATCTAACATACTGACATACAGCAGCTTCCGGTTAGACTCGAAGTCGACGCCAACAGACCAATATAGAAAAGCCTATGCAGCTGATTAATAAAACATTTGTTATAGTTTGCCATTACTTAAGAAGTTCATCACAAAGATACTGTGTATATTACACAAATATCACCTTACCGCGTAAACCGCAATTTACGCAACATTTTTTTAATAGTGACCTAAGAACCAGACAAGTCTCATAATAAGGGCTAAGGTCTATAAAACGAGGTGACGGTAATCATCATATATTATGAAGTCACAGAAGACGATGTCTGGGATACTAACAAAAAGGTATTAAAATACAAACAAATGTTATCAGTCGCCAATAAACACAATTAATGACAGCGATATGGGGGACTACTTCGACCGCTAGGTGTGAATAGTTCGTTATTCAATTTAGTACCTCCTGGTATAAATAGTTGTGTAACAATTTGATATTGTTCGTCCGTTATATATTCATCATCATCATTTCAACCGAATGGTGCTAAAGAAACTTAGTACTAGTAGTAAGTCACTGGTCATATGTGGTGATTTTAATATTAATTTATTAGAAAGTAACTCAAATACTTTCAGATTATTAAGTCTTTTTAAGTCATTTAATCTGTCAAATGTTTTTATGGAACCAACCCGAGTGACAGCTTCTTCTGCCACTTGTATAGATAATATTTTTTGTAACTGTGATTACTTACACAAACAAATTGTAAATAAGTTGCCATCTGATCACAGTGGTCAAACAGTAACATTTTGCTCGTACATACCTCTACAAAAAATTCAAATAAGGTTTAGGCCAATGACATGTAAAAATCTAGAGAAATTTAATCATTCTTTGGCCAGTACATTATGTGTTCACAGTTTTAATAATGAATGTGACCCAAATGAGTTCTACGCCGAGTTCTTCTCATTATTAAACACGCAATTTAATGACAATTTCCCACTAAAGACTAAAAGTATTTGCACAAAGTTCTTATTTAGTGATTGGGCAACTCCAGGTATACGTAAAAGCAGAGAAAAACTTTTTGAACTTTATGGCGTAAAGCAACATATGACTAATAGAAGCTTTCATCAGTATGTTGCGAAATATTCTAAAATTTTTAAAAGTGTGTGCAGCTTGGCTAAAGCGCTTTATATTAGCAATAAAATAAAATCAGCGGATGATAAAATAAAAACTACCTGGCAAATAATAAATGATGAAACAGGTAGGAAAAAACAGCGTAATACTGAATTTAATTTAGAGTCTGCACATGGCCCCATTAACTCAGATATAGAAATAGCTCAGGAATTTCAAAATTTTTTCGTTAATATTCCCGTTAAAACTACTGAAGCTTTAAATTCGTCACCCGCGCTTTCCGCTGCCTTACTCAAAAATAATGTAGGGGCATGCCCTTTAGAGTTCAGGTTTCAGCATACTAACCCCCAGGCTATTATAAAAGCTTTTAAAGATCTTAAAATTAAATCAACAGAAGATCTTTGGGGAATGTCTGTCAAATTTTGTAGTTCTATTATTGAAACCATTGCACCCTATTTAGCTTTCATATTTAACACCAGTGTAGACCAAGGAGTCTTTCCGGATCTGATGAAACACAGCAAAGTAGTTCCTTTGTTTAAATCCGGTGATAGTAAAGAACCAAACAATTATAGGCCCGTGTCAGTTCTGCCAGTTCTCAGTAAGGTGTTTGAAAAGTTAATGCTCAATCAAATGTTACGTCACTTTAATAAAAACTCCATCTTTCATGAACACCAGTTCGGTTTCACCAAAGGGCGTTGTACCACCGACGCTGGTGTTACCCTAATAAAGAACATTTTTAACGCCTGGGAAGAAGCACAAGATGCCATTGGAATCTTTTGTGACCTTTCCAAGGCGTTCGATTGCGTAAACCATGAGACACTTTTGCTGAAACTAGAGCACTATGGAATTAGAAATACAGCTCTTGACTTAATGAGATCATACCTGAAGGATAGAATGGTCAAAGTCCAAGTAAACGGCGTAAACTCATTGGGGTCTGAAATGGCAATGGGCGTTCCTCAAGGCTCGATATTGGGTCCATTCCTCTTTTTAGTATACATTAATGATCTACCCCATCTACTTCCAAACCAACCGAAGATGGTGTTATTTGCAGATGACACATCATTGATATTTAAAATCGACAGACGGTCTCAAAATCTTGACGACGTCAATAACTCCATTCTTCAGGTCCAAGACTGGTTTACGGTAAATAATTTGGTACTTAACAAAAAAAAAACCAAGTGCATTAGATTTCAATTGCCTAATGTCAGAGGTAGCGAATGTGACATCTTATTGAATGGGGAAAAACTGGAATTTATTGATCAAACGGTTTTCCTAGGAATCACGCTAGACGAGAAATTACAATGGGGACCTCATATAACATCTCTTGCGGGGCGGTTGAGCTCGGCCGCTTATGCTGTTAGAAAGATAAGACAGTTAACAGATGTAGAAACCGCGCGTTTGGTCTATTTTAGCTACTTCCACAGCATTATGTCGTATGGCATTTTACTGTGGGGTAGGGCTGCTGACATTGAATCCATTTTTATTTTGCAAAAGCGAGCTGTCAGAGCCATTTATAATCTATGTCGCGGCGAATCCCTCAGGGAACTATTTAAAAGGATTAATATTATGACGGTACCTTGCCAATTCATTTACGAAAATATTATGTATGTAAGAAAAAATCTACATCTTTTTAATAAAATAAGCGATAGACATAACTTTAATACTAGAAATAAAGACAAGATAGATCAACCATTTTTCAGATTAGCAAAAGTACATACATCTTTTATGGGGTACTGTGTTAAATGTTACAACAAAATACCTTCTGATATATTGCAATTAAATGAAAGGAGGTTTAAAAGTCATATTAAAAGTACACTTTGTAAACGAGCTTATTACAAATTAGAGGACTACATCCAAGATAAGAACGCTTGGAAACATGCTGGTCTCGCTCCATAGGACAGTCTCATAGGAGTTTATCAAACTAGTTGCTAACTTAATTGTGTAGATAATATTTATTTTTTCTTCTATGACACTGTTTTACATTCTGTAATTACTGTAACTCACACACTGACAGTTTATATGGGTAGTTCATATAATTGTTTTTTTATTTAACTGCTTTTGTTAATTTATTTTTATTTTCTTTTAATTTCATTTGTTGTGTATATATATCATTTGCATCGTTGTATATGTAAGCGGGCACGCCCTTTATGCCTGGAGGCTTTAGTAAGGTTTTAAGTTCTGTTTACGATTTTGTTTCATTATTCATTTCAACTTGAGTTTAGTTTTCAATGTTTTGTTGGTATAATGGCGTGTGCTAGCTGACATATGGCGAATAATGTATGTTTTGTTTTATTATATTAATAACTTATACAATATTGTATAGAATCAAGTTCTTCTAACTTAACAGACAGCAGTGCTGCTGGGGAGTTTGTTCCGCCACTTCTTCTTCCCAGCCAAAGCACTAGGAAGTGTCGAAGGGCGGGCGTTTTGGGGGGACTGTCTTATGTGACTTTGACGTTCAAAAAGTGCTGACTTTCAGCCTAGTTTGAATAAATGACTTTTGATTTTGATTTTGATTTTTGAATGACGTCCACTGCTGGAATTCAGCCTCCCCCAATTTGGTGGGTTTGCCATATTCGCCATATTTAGAAGGCGGGTTGGCAGTTGCAGTATGGTGGTAAAATACCTAGAGAACGCTGTGGCCCATTCTCTGGTAATCGGAAAACCCTTAGTCACGTTTACGACACCCACGGGAAGAAATCATCATAATCAGCATATATCGTTCCCACTGCTGGTACACAGGCCTCCTCTCGGTGAGAGGGAGAGGGCCGTAATCTGCCACGCGGACCCAGTGCGGGTTGGTAGATGTCACATGTCTTCGAATTTTTGGTTCTACGACATGCCGTTTTCCTCATGATGTTTTCCTTCACCGTAATGAGAGCAGTGGTGATGATATTTTTCACACAAAGTGAAGCGCCTGACTGGGTTCAAACCCACGACCTACTACTCGTAAGTCGGTGCCGATACCACTGGGTCACCACTGCACCCATGGGAAGAAATGCGATGGTGCTATTCTTTACGCCTGGCACCATACGGAATCTGTGCTAATATTATAAAGCTGAAGAGTTTGTATGTTTGTTTGGTTGAACGCGCTAATCTCAGTAACTACTGGTCCCAATTGAAAAAATATTTTTGTGTTGGGTAGCCTATTTATTGAGAAAGGCTATAGGCTATATAACATTACGCTATGATTAAAAGGAGCGGAGCAGCAACGAAAAATGGACGAAAACTGACAGGCAATTTGAAGCGACGGGAAGGGTCACAGGAGCAAAAAATTGACGCGGAAGAAGTCGCGGGCAGAAGCTAGTGTTATATATTTAGGATTATAAATATGCCTATTTTAATGTTTTTATGCCCTGTGCGTGTCACAAAATAAAATATTTTTTTGTCTTTCTTTCTTTCACCTCAAACTGATTGTATTCGATCAAATGGCATTGACCACTCAAATCAATCCAGTGTATTGTAGCTGGAATACGTTCATCGATTGTCTTAAGAGAATCTTCCTATCTTCACTTTTAAGTAACGAATACAGCCTATAAGCCAGACAAATTACAACATGAATCTTACCAAATCCCAATGCATTCCTAACAAAGGAGTGTTTGGCTACATTAATACCATGTGAACCAGCTGGCAAGCCTCCGTAATCCATCAACATAGCTTTAATACATATTTACCTATAACGATTAAGTAGGATTCCTATTTGTAATATACGCACTGAGGTAAACTGTCTTTGTTGATAATCTTAGTACAACCAAAGGCTCACTGGCGGAATGCGTCTCGTGGCAACAAGACCACCTAATATATCACCTTTGTTCATGTGTATAAAGAAATATAATATAGATTGTCTCGCCCATCGAGACCCAAGCACACCGGTACATCTATTTACAACCGTTCCATTCGCTATCGGATTCGCTTGTTAAGGTTCGTTTTTGGGGGAATGCTACAAAATGGTAACTTTCATGGTATTTCTACCATGAAAGTTACCATTTTACGGTGCTTCTATTAAACTTACACTGAGTGATGTGATTAATTAAAAAGGAAACTAGCAGTAAGTTTAACAAATAATATTATATCATGTTTTAGATTTCATATAACCTTTCTTTGTCGTCAGAGAATTAAACTCAGTATTAATTGATTCAATTTACTTAAAAATCTAATGGTTTTGAATAACAATTCAGGCCACAACAGCGACTCGCTAAGAGTCGCATGGACGTTTTCGACTCTCAAAGGTTGAAAAACCTATATGTTTCAAACGAGGCGTAAGTAAATAACAACGCACCTTGATTGTTTTCTATTTTAAGATACCGGTTTGTTACCTTCATAGCAATGTCAACATTCTAAAAAAGTATTTACTCTAGTTGATAGACATTCTTTAGGAAAATAAATATTTTCTGTCTAGTGAATAAAATGTTGATACTTAGGTCCAAGTTATTTCAGTAGAGATTTGTTCAGTACGCAAGTATGCTCAAATATGAAATCTCTATTAGTGTAACTTGTTTATCTGTCTGTTGCTTGTTTGTCGTCAATAAATAAGTTTAGGTTAAATTAAATAAATGATATGGGCGAAATATTTATCAATCTGCAAGCCTTTTCCCAACTATATTAAGGTCGGCTTCCAGTCTAATCAAATGCAGCTGAATATCAGTATTTTATAAGGAGCGACTGCCTATCTGACCTCCCTATCCTTTGGTAAGAGGTCAGATTTTTAGGTTTCTGACTACCAGTAACGACTGTCAAAGATCGATAAATGACAGCCGCGACCAAACAGCTTAACGTACTTTACAAGGCACGAAGGGGTCCCGGTATTTAATGAATGATCACCCATCCAAGGATGGGACTTCGGTAAACATAGTTTAACGGCTGTTTTCATTTAGCCACAAGCCGCTCTAATGGTCGAAATATACAGATAATAACATTTTGTAGTTCTGTTGACTCATGTTTTATTAAAAATATTTACCTTCCTAAAGTTATTGTTCGGGTGATACAGGTTTTCTTACTATACCTACCTAAATATAACAAGTTAGTAATCTACTTTTTGTGACTTAGGCACTAGGAATTATCTCATTTTGAATGGTTTTAGTTTGTGGTCTTTTTTAAATATGTTTTCTAATCCAAACTAAAAAGTGACTAAACCAGTTCGTTTTATATACAGTACTTTTTTATTTATCCTGTACTGGGAAAGTATAAAATAACTAGTCGTTTACGACTTACGACGCTATTAGCTAAAGCTAATGGATGTTGTGTACCTCACTTAATCTTCTGTCTTAACTATAAACAAGGTTGACATTCATGCCAAACAAATAACGGCAATTAATTGGACTTTACTAGGTACTCACAGTATTCTGCAGTATTCCGCCTGGCAGACAAAATACTAGAAAAACTTAATTTATCTCATGAATCTTTAATAAATTCATATACCTCAGACGCCTCAAACCCACATTCTCTTCTCCTTGAACCAACAGATCCTTATGAAATTATCAAAATTATATCCGAACTCAAAGTTGATAGTGCTCCAGGACCTGACAAAATTTCGGTTCTGCTTATCAAAAGAACCTTAAAATCCTTACTGATACCAATGATGCACATCTTCAACTTGAGCCTTGAGACCGGTACCTTCCCAGAATGCTGGAAGATAGCTGCGGTTTCCCCAATCCACAAAAGCGGTCCCAAAAATGCACCAGATAACTACAGACCTATAGCACTACTAAGCTCTGTCTCTAAAATATTAGAGAGGATAGTTAACTCCCGTCTTATTTCTTTCATTGACAAAAATCATCTCATCTCTAATAACCAATTTGGTTTTCGAAGGAATAGGTCAACCGAGGATGCTGCAACTCTTCTTGTCGACTGTATCTCTAATCATATTGAGAAAAATGAAAAATGCCTTGCCGTCTTCCTTGATCTTGCAAAGGCATTTGATACGGTTTCAACTGGCCTTCTCCTTAAGAAACTAGAATGGGCAGGAATACGCGGAATTTGCCTTGAATGGTTTAAAAGCTACCTGACAAACCGAAAGCAGTACACAAAAGTAAGCTCCTTTTCCAGTGATCACCTCCCCATTGACTTTGGAGTTCCACAGGGCAGTGTACTTGGTCCCACTCTTTTCATTGTCTACATTAACGACATACTTAAACTGTCTGTTAATAATGCTGATATAATAACTTATGCAGATGACACAGCCGTAGTATTTCACGGAAAATCGTGGGAACATGTACACCGTCTAGCAGAAGAGGGATTGTCACTAATTGCGCATAACTTGGACAGAAACCTCCTCACTCTAAATGGCAGCAAAACTAAATATATTGCTTTCTCCAAGACCGCCGCTTCTAACCCACCAACACACCTAAAACTTCAACTTCATCAATGCTCTTCTATCATTACTGCTCTCCCTTGCAACTGTCCTCTTCTTGAACATACTTCTTCTATTAGATACCTCGGAATTCAAATCGACAACCACCTAACATTTAAGCAACATATATACAAAATTTCTGGCAGGATAAGAAAACTTATTCACACCATGCGAAAGCTACGAGACTGTCTACCGATAGACATACTACAACAAGTTTACCTAGCGCTCTGCCAATCAATAATTCAGTATTGCATCAGCGTGTGGGGTAGTGCTGGAAAGACCTACTTGATTGAAGCTGAAAGAGCACAGAGAGCGCTGCTAAAAGTAACTTTCAAGAAGCCCTACCGGTTTTCTACCGATTTACTCTATCGCGAAACGAGAGTTCTCAGAGTCCGCCAGCTTTTCATTCTTTCTGCCTGCATCAAAACGCACAAAAACATTAAAAGCAGGCCAGACTACAGATCAATCCTAAGTAAAAGAAATTATAGAATCCCAACACCTGATAACACCTCATTGCTAGCTAGACGCTCCCCAGCCTACTCTCTCATAAATACGTACAATAAAGTCTGCAAACTCTGCGATATTAAAAATACTACCGCATTCAAATGCAAAATTATTGTGAAGAAAATGTTGCATAACACCGGCTACGATGACTCGGAACAATTAATATAACGACCCTGACCTGACACTGAATCCAAAGTACACACTATCACACACACACACACACATATACACCACATACACTCACATACACATATATACCACATGCACACACACCACACAAACTTTACACATACGCATAGCCCTACCGAAAATCACCTCTCTAGTTTCCACTCTGGAATTCGTATCCTGAGCCCCAAGATACAGACTAACTGTCTAGTTTGGGGCTCACTGGTAAATATAAACTGTAACTAGCTGTAGGTAATATTTAAGCTACTCATGTCGTCTCAACTTGATATTAACCTATGTTTGCTTATTGTATTACCTGGACAATAAATATTTTTCTATTTTTTTTTTTTCTATTCAACCTTAACTTTCTACTGCCTACAATCCTAAGTCCCTAGGTCACCGAAATTAATGTAGATATTTGTATTGTGAGAGAGTTCTGCGGGTCCAGTCAAACAGAAAAATCTACCAGTCTTTGAGTGGCTACCTAACCTCATATGATGAACTGTAATTAAATACTTTATTTAATGTTCGCTGAAGTTCGAAGCCTTTATATGGTAATATAATTAATAATTTGAGGATTCATTTACAAAAGTACTTGTTTTGGTATTTAATTTATTATGTTTATCGAGGGTTATGTAAACGTTTGGTTTTAACAATCAGTGTTCTACAAAGCTTTGGATATAAATACTTATCAGTAACCTTACATATTAAAAAAAGTTTTATCGAAACTGTGAAGTATTTTGTTCTGTTAGCTGCATTTCAAACACAAATGGATATGTCTGACGTACTGCCTGATCATCACACAAAATCATAAACGCACTCTAAATATAAAAGTGGCCAACAACAGGTGACCTAGGTCACTTGCACCTACTAACATCTGCAGTATCAGAAGGATCACCGATGCGTTGCAATTACCGGTAAACATTAATTACAAAAAAAAAAAACAGAACAAAGCAACTCAGCTTGGCATACTTGCCAATTCCCTAATAAGCTATGGGTTCCTTGTGTACGGGAGAACCTTTATTACATATTTAAGAGATGTCAAAGACACAAATAAGACTGATAAAGTTTCTAGTTAGTAAAAATGTTAAAGATAAGTGCAACAAAGAGTATGATAGGTTATTTCCCATATGTAAAATTTTACCCATAGAGAGAAAAGTGGATTATTTGGTATGTCTAGAAAATTATTATAATGATGAATATAAAGTTAATGTTAAAAACAAGTACAACACACGTAGGGTTAGAGAGAACAGACTGGTACAGCTACAGATAACAAATTATTATGGTAAGAGGACATCGAAGTATTTGGTACCTAAAGTATTTAACAAAATAGATTTATTAAGAGAAAAAATAAAAATTTGTAAAGGATCACTTAAAACAAAATTGAAAAACTTTTTACAGGATAACAAGCAGAACTAAATGTAGTGTAGAAGATTAAACCAGCACCCTAATTGCGTAACACACTATTGATCAGAGTCTGAATCATTTTGAAGATTGTTGCTAATCTATTCTTTTATAAAATGTTCGTACAAACTGTCTGCTGTTGAGGAATTGTCGAAAGGAAAGGGATTTCTACTGGTGGTGTATTATGCAATTACCCCCTGTGAACAATTTAATATATGTATAAGTAGTGTTTATGTAAGTCTTAGTTATGTAAGTAATCAAACGTAAAAGTTTGGCAAGTTTAGAATTAAGTTACAAAAAATGTACTTTAATTTCATTAATTAAAAATATTATTAAAAAAAAACCGACATCAGACGCTCCTCTCAAGTGATTGGTTCACACGAACGAAGAATCTGTCGCAGCCAAAACGGGTGGTCAGCCGGGATGTTCCGTCGTCGTCCACACCGCAGGGAGACATTCTATAGTAATACGATCTCCGTCACATATACTGTACACCCAAGCGAAGTCGAGGCGGGTCGCTAGTTACTATTAGGTATGTTCTGCAACGGAATTCCTAGACATATCTCGTTACAATTGTTAATAAGTAAAACAAATAACAATTAAGAAGTTTTATTAATTTTATCAGGCTAATATGAAATAAGATCTAGATTACTTTTTATTTGATTAAGCTGCCATTTTTGGTTTCTGAAATATTAAGATTAATGTTTGTGAACCTAATTAATCGCTCCCGAGTGAATTTTTATAATTACTAGATAGGTACTGTTAGTAATTCTGTTTCAGGACTTATTACTAATTTGCAGCTTATAATTATACATAACATCACGTTTGTATTCCCTAAAGACTTACACAGATGTGTACCTCAAGTACACCAACATTTTGCCAGTTATATTGAAGTCCTAAGTTACAGGTGGCGAGCCTATTGCCATCAATGGGGAATAAATCCAGACTCTAGATTTCATCTGAGAAATTCCTGACGGAAAAACTCAATGCCCGTCTTGAGAATCGAACTCGGGACCCTGTGCCATGGGAATATCGTTTCCAACTACCAGATCGACGAAGCAGTCAAAGCTATAAATATCCAAATTGAAACATAACATGTGGGTGTAGCGATCAAAGAGTTAAGTTTGATTGACATTTAATTATAAACTTGCCTCCAAAGTTCTTTGAAATAATAATCAAACTTCATAGACACATTCAATATAGTAGATAGTTGAAGTCAACCAACCGCACTCAGTTGTATCAGTTTCACATTGAAAGCGCCCTTATGACAAAGTAGGAAGGGCGGTTTTCATAGTGAAAGTGTTAGGTATGTACGGTTGACTGTTCCTAATATACATATTGAATGACCATGAACTTATTATATTGAATGAACGTGTATTACGCACGTGTATCTATTAATAATAATAGAACAAAATTTTATCAAGTTGTTATTTGTCTTCGAAATATATTTTGTCAGACGATACAGGAAGTAAGAAACTCCATAGTTACATAACTTTGTTGAAAGAAGTTATAATAGCCTGATGATGTTCCTTGGGCAAATCTATATACATTGCTAAGCATGTACATTGTGGAATGCAATAAAGTATTGAGTATATTTGTTTTAGGAACCCACTTTGCAAAGTATGAAATGCCGTATTTCTTTTTCATAGTATTAAATGGACTGGTTCACAAATTGAAGGTGATCTCACGCGAGTTTTTTTTTAAGAAATGGATCTACAGACATAGCTTGCAGAGTAAGCAGGTTGAAGTGGCAGTAGGTTAGCCATGTTTTTCGAAGGACCGACGAGTCCTGGAGTGGAGAACGCGTATCGGCAAGCGTAGCGTGGGACGCCCCCCAGCTAGATGGACGGACGACCTCAAAAGTTGAGACAGACTGGATGCGGAAGACGGACGATAGGGTGTTGTGACGCAGCATAGGAGAGGCCTATGTCCAGCAGTGGACTGTGACAGGCTGAGTTAAGTTGAGCTGAGAGTATTAAATAGTTTTCATTAAATACATATGAAAGTATCTACGGAACTTATAACATATTTAATAAAAAATGTCTTTGTATCCGTCTGCCTGTCTGTTTATTCCGGCTTATCTCAGAAACGGTTGGACTGATTTTGACGGCACTTTTACTGGCAGATTGTTGATGTTATACAGAGGAATAGAATACTACTTTTTGTCCCAGTTCCACGTGGGAATATTTCCTCGGAATTATCCATGCGTGCAAAACCGCGGGTATAGTTAGTTTAAAAATATTATAAAACGCAAACACAACAAAAAACGACTCTTATTTTAGTAGTGATACATTAAATTTAGTCCTTTTATAACTTTGCGTAAGATAATAGCGCATTGTTTAATAAAATAAAATAGAGTAGTCTGGAGAATAATATAAACGATATTAGCGATCAGTGTTATTAGATTAAGTCTACAATAAATAGAGTTTAATTTAAAAAAATATAACGGATGAAAAAAGTTTTAAGAGCAAATAATTATATCTACCTTGCCTGCTATCTTATTGAATTTTACTAGCTTTTGCCAGCGGCTTCGTCCGCGTGGAAGTCGGAAATTATCCCGCGGGAAAATACTACCGGGATGAAAACTCCAGGTTATAAACTATCTGTGTGCCAAATTTCATCTAAATCGGGTCAGTAGTTTTTGCGTGAAAGAGTAACAAACATCCATACATCCATATACAAACTATTAATAATATTAGTAGGAAGTAGGATTTTAAGGCGCGGACTGACTACGATTTTAAATGCTACAACTACATGCTACAGCTCCAACAAATAAGGTTGAAAATTGAATAAATATTTGGATTGACGATGTGACTAAGCTGCGAATTGGCATTTATTTTACGGGTTTTATTTAGATTATTCGGACTACACACATTAAATTAAATAATTGTCTGGTTAAAGTTTTAAAGTAATGTTTATTCTATTGAACTCTTTAAAAAAAAATTGTTGTTATCGCTGAAAATACAGAGATGTTCGACGTCAAAGTTTTTTTTGTGAAACAATTTTTATTGGGAATATCAAACAATTTTTCACTATTCTATTCGGTTAGAATTTTTCTTTAAACCCTTCTCTGTCCACTGTATATTTTGTGTCGTATATTTTCATTGCGTTACGTCATACTCGATTGTCAAAGACACCAGTGTTTTGTGAATATTGAGGTAACACCGCGCCTTAATTATCAACACAATTTTCGTAATATATATACTCAGCTAAATATCCAAATTCATCGTAATAAACGAAACAGTTTTTGAAACAGTTAATGAACCTTAATTATGACAATCTTTGAGACTGTCGTGTTTAATCTGAATTCGATATGTTAGCCTAATCATATTTAGTCGAGTTATTTCTCATGTCTGTGTCACATAAAATCGATTATTTACATGTGATTCGGGAGAATGAGGAAAGTTTTGAGTATGAATATCGATGGCTGGAAGAGTAGAGGAAGACCAAAGAAACGATAGACAGACTGTGTGAAATATGATATAGCTAGGAAGGGGGTGAGTACCCAGATGTAGAAGATGATGATGATGAAGTATGAATATTGGGTGGGCAGGAGAATGATGAGGATTTATATTGAATCTGTATTCAACTAACATGCCGCAACAGTTGCTATCATACTATACTATGGCAACTGTGTATTTCATTTCGAATTGCTAACTTGATATTCAGGCGTCGAACAGAACTGATTAAATCCAAATATTTCTACGCAATCTGTATTGTACACAATTCCATTCGATAATACAAAACCCATCATCTTCGTCTGCCAAGCCGTGTCTCAACTATGTTGGGTTCGACTCCCAATCTAACCGGATACAGCTGAGTGGTGTGCCACTTTAGCTATAGGAAGCGCTCCACCTTACTCATGGTAAGTATACTTACCATGAGTAAGGTGGAGCGCTTCCTGATTTGCAACTTTGCCGAGGTAATAGCGTTACACATTAACTGAAGAAATGGCTATTATTTTGACAGAACAACAAAATTAATTGCGTTATTGACGTTTTTGAGAACACAAATTTTCAGAATATCAGAAGCAATAGATGGATCTGACTAACAGTATGTTACGCATTTAGGCGCGCATTCCAGTTTTAGATGTAAATATCGTCCCAGTGTATAATTAATCAAGACAATAACTTGTAATACAACTACTACTTGAAAGCTATTATAATTTAATGAGGGTATTTTCAAAAATACTAGATAGTATTATACCTTCCAGATTTATTCATACATGAGGACAAATACAAATTGAGCTCTATTTCATGTCCTTTCATGAGGACATTTCATTTAGGCGTAATAATAACTCACTGCTCTAGATATGTGCTCCACCCTGTTTAGTTCGCAACACACAAATTCTAGTTATGTCTGCTGTGCTCATAAATTCTGAGTAACAATGTTAAGCATTCTCGTTCTGTTTGTTTTGGGCTGGCGGACGTTTAATATGCGGGTATTAGTCAACATTTGTGGTCAGCTCCATTTCTACCTGACATAGTGAAGTTTAGTAGTGTTGCTTTAATGGACGAATATAATTTATTGATTACAACCAATTAAGAACAATACCTACTTACTAGAGAATGGGCAGTAGCGTTCTCTATGCATTTTACCACCATACTGCGGTTGCCAACCCTCAAGCCAAGCGTGGCGATTATGGCAAACCCCCTCCCAAATTGGGGAGGCTGGTGTCCAGCATAGGATGTCTTTCGACTGAAATGATGATGATGATGATGAGTGAAGATCAAAAGCAGTATTTACTTCTATTGGTAAACGAATAAAGGAATACAACCGTTTTTTCTTAAAAATATCTTATTTAAATACTTAGGTGGGCCTTTATTTATAATAATACCAATAATTTTGTATTTTTTATATCCAGACTTACGAATTTAGAAGAATTTAGAAGTTAGTGATACGAAACGAATACAATTCGATTACGAATTTTTGTTTAAAATTCAACCCTTGCAACAGCACTAGCAATCCTTAAATATTTTTGTTTTAATTAAAAAAATATTGAGAAATTTTCTTATGGTATATAGTGAAACTTTGTGGTACGCTATGAAATTAAAAAAAAAAAAACTCGGGAATAAGAACCATCCTAATGTTTAGGTATATGTGTTTTATTAAACTTCTTCAAGAAAACATGATAATCAATCAATAATTGAATTACAAATCTTAGTACCATGTAAACAAGAGGGAAACATGCCCAAAGTTTCCGAAAAAACTAAGATTATTGCAAAAACTGCCTTTTACACAAAATGCCAAAGATCAAACGAAGAGCTTATGCATCAAAATTCCTAGAAATAAGCACTACATAAAAATAAGAGTAAATTTTCAAGTCTCACTCTCATATCACACTTCGTTGAGCGAATATATACACTAACAATTTTAATTTGAAATTGTCCTCATTATAACAACTGTACAGTTGAGGTGATGCCAAAGTGACATTGTCTTTGAGGAGGTTCTTCTTTAAAAGTTTCTGTTGACTGGCAACGTATTGATGTTTGATAGAGGGTGGTCAATTATGGTTCTTGTGCCTACAAGGCTTGTCGCTTGGTAAAAACAATCATACAGGTCGAATGGTCAGGTTAAGCTCTGCTTGCTGCGGTTGGTTCGTGGATGGGTGACCATCTTGATCCACCAATACGTCGATGTGTCCCGAAAAGCACGTTAAGCCGTTGGTCCCGGGTGTTATTCTGAGATCAGAGCAGTCGTTACAGGTCGCCAGAGGCCCGAGAGTCTGAAAAGGAATCTTATTAAGGGGACTCGTGTTATTCAGTAACTGGGTTGTAGAGGTCAGAGAGGCAGTCGCTTCATGTAAAATACCGATATTTGGCTGCATTTGGTATGACTGAAAGCCGCCCCAATTCAGTTTGGAAAAGGCTCGGCGGGTGAAGCTCAATTAAAGTTCTATTTAGGTGTGTGATGCCCCACAGAAATTGTAAAGCGAGGAGCCACCGTGGCCCACAGTGTGAGCCGTGGTGTATTTTGACCGACACAATCTAAGCTACAGTTACACCGTCGAGAGAATACTGTCCTGACGCTTGACAGTTTCATAAAAAAGGAAGAGTTTTTCAAATTTTAAATTTAACTTTTATGGGTTTATGTCGCCATAACTATAAGCTTTTAAGCCAAAAATTAAAGCTTAAGTAAAGCACTGGAATCTGTTTATTTAGAATAGGTCCCTATCTACAACTACAGCATATACATTAGACATCAATGAAAACAAAGTTAGAAGGTATTAGTTTTAAGTACATACACATAGGTACTTTATCAAAAAATAATTATATTTGTTCAAAATCAGAACCTCACAGCGTTTACTTTGACCTGACATTATTAAAACTACAAAAAGATCACAATTTTTACCGAACGTAACAGCTAATTGAAATCTAATTAACACATTTTCAGACACGAACAATGACTAAATTCCTTAACAAGGTCAGTTGACAAGCGAAATCGTTCATCTAGCCAATATTAATTCATTACAAAGAGAAGCGACCTCGTAGCATCAATTTCAGAGGGAGTAATATTGAACCATATGACAATATCAGGGATTTTAGACGCAGTAGAATCGATTTTAATTGCAAGATCACATAAATATACACATAGGTACATACATAAATTAGAGAGATGATTCGAAATAGTGGCTGATCATTACAGGTTGACAAGAACTCAACCTGAAGATATTTTGGAAATGGTAGTATGTAGAAATCTGATATGAAGTGGTAGTACTTGTAAGCAATCGACAATAAATCATCAAATTCATCATCTGCGTAACCTTTTCCCAGGTGTGTTGTGGTCGGCGTCCAGTATAACCAGATACAGCTGAATACCAGTATTTTTCATAGAACGACTGCCTATCTGACCTCCACAACCCAGTTACTAAGTGATATGACATCCCTTGGTAGTACTAGTGATCAAGATTTCGGACTTCTGACGATCCGAAACGATTGTTAAAGGACAGCCGGGACCACCGGCTTAACGTACTTCTCAAGGCAAAGAAGAGTCTTGCGGCATGTGTCGTTCATCCTGATTGAAAGATCCTTGCGGCTGTTTTTACTTAACTGGGGCTGTAATGGCTTTTAAAACTAGGGGGAGACAAGATGTGACATACCAGAAAATGTCAAACTTTCGTCACCTACTTCACTTCTGTAGGGGATGAATTAACCAAAAATCCTAAATACTGTCTTTCGCGTTTGTACAAAATATCATGCTTGTAGACTCGGAGCCGTGCTCAGCGGTTTAGGTCAGGTGTGCGTTCTCTGATAGTCAAAGAATGAATTTAAGGTTTTTGTTCTGTAGATTTAAATTAGTTGGGTAGTTTAGCAGACAAGGATTTTTAGGAAAATATCTCAATCATAGGTACCTATAGCAGCCGTAAGACGTAGAAATTATGGTAATAACCCCACAGGATTATTTTTACATCGTTACATTACAACCTTTCGCGTTAATATTCTATTGTAACTCCCATTTATTACTTACGTTCCATTTTCACCACAGGTATTAAGATAAATAATAATAAATAATAATATTCCACAACTATCACACAACGCCATCTAGTCCCAAGCTAAGCAGAGCTTGTGTTATGGGTACTAGACAACTGATAAACATACTTATATATTTCTAAATACATACATATTATAGATAAATTACACCCAGACACAGAACAAATGATGAACAATGAACCTCACCGATGCTCAGAAGCAGGCCCGGGTGGAATGATGCCGTGATATGATAAACAAATTTGAAGCAAGCTCGTCTCGGCGTGTTTACGACATTATTACAGGTGATGAGTCCTGGATTTATCAATACGATCCAGAAACGAAGCGCCAGTCAACGGTTTGGGTGTTTCAAAACGAATCAACGCCTACCAAAGTGAAGCGATCTAGAAGCTGGGCGAAGATTTTGATCGCGAGCTTTTTCAATTTGATTGGCTACTTGGTGTCAATCCCTTTACGGAACCAAAGAATCATCAACGCCGAATGGTATAATACCAAATACTTGGCAGAAGTTTTCTCTGTTGTGAGCAACAAGCGACCAAACACAGGGCTCCGCGGGCTACTGCTCCATCACGACAACGCGCCCACGCACACCGCGCTCAAAACGAGGGTCTTCTTGGACAGCACGCCGGTCAAACTAATGGATCACCCTCCTTACAGCCCTGACCTAGCACCGTGTGACTTCTTTTTATTCCCAAAAATTAAAAATCAGCTCAAAGGGATACAATTTTCGTCGCCGGAAAATGCGCTGTCAGCGTTCGAACTGCAAACGATGTGTCTGCGGCGGACTGAAAAAAATGTTTCGAAAACTGGTTCAGACGCATGAAACTTTGCATAGAGGCTAGTGGAGAGTATTTTGAAAAGATTTAATAAAAAAATATTTACCTATAGAACACTTCTTTTATTTTCGCAAAACTTTCTGAGTGCCCCACGTATATGCAACGAAAAGGATTCAACGTAAAGAAAATATTAGTCATTATCTTGGTAATATTTTATTACCTCCCAGCTTGTTTATGTTGCTTCTTGCTTTATCCGATCACCGTGCGGACAGACTGAGGAGTTTTCATGTTTGTTTATCAACTTTATCAAGAGACGTTAGCGAAAAGGATCTTTTTCAAAAAATATAATTTACATAAATTGTGTTCAAATATTCGATCAAACTTGAAGAGCTCTGAAACTAATTAAATACTCGTCAATCATTAAAAGGTTACTTGAATGTATAAAATTATTCGTTGATAGTCTCCATGCAATTGAACCTGAGCTTATCTTCATTTGTTAGTTTAATTCCAATTACAAAGATTATCCTTAAAGAAAAAAATCTCATTACACTTTGCACGACCAGACGCTATATTTGAATTTATAATTGTACATAAAGTATAAATTGTATAATTGTACAGAAAGACTGATGAATCTATTTGCATTACTTGAATAAATTACAAGTCTCTCTTTATAGCTTTTCCTTAAATCAAACAAAACGTCTTTTTAACTTGCGATAATGTGTCGTATCAGCATAAAAAAGGAATATAAGGCAGACACAACAGCTCGGGGCCGAGCCCCGAGCTGTTGTGTCTATATCTGTCTGTATTCCCTTGCATCAGACTGACCACCCAGACTTGGTCGGGGCTGACTACCCAGGTAGTCCCTGGGGCCAGCGCAATTTATTTGTGGTCGGCACAACAAATCTTTTTCTTCCATATTTCCCTAACAGTCGTAATCGCGGTAATCACGCCCTTTCTATCCATATCATAATTCACACAGTCCATCCATCGTTTCTTTGGTCCACCCCCCTTCCCTATTCTTATAGCCATCGTAATTTCTTACCCAAAAGTTCCACAAAGTTGCTCCAGGAACGATCTTAATGTTCTAATTCTCATTTTAATCAACGACAGACCAAATTGATGGTGCCAAGTTCCAGGAATTTATCCCAGTATAAGACATTGAACCCCTGTTTGGCAAAATTTATGAACTTAACTTGATAATAATTTACCGTCCTCTCCACCTGGTTTAGTTTACGGATCCAAGCGCTGCCCTGGTTCAGATAATACTGTCCTAAACATAGCCAATGGTTAAAGTTTCGTGAGACTAATGGATGGATGGAGTAGTAGGTGATATTTTCGGCAAAATTATTAGTTTTCTTAAAGGTATGCAATAAAGTACCGTGTGGTGCCGGACGTAAAGAATAACACCACCCCATTTCTTCCCGTGGGTGTCGTAAAAGGCGACTAAAGGACTTACTAGAGAATGGGCAGCAGCGTTCTCTATGCATTTTACCACCATACTGCGATCGTCAACCCGTCTGCCAAGCGTGGCGATTATGGCAAAGCCCCCCAAATTGGGGGAGGCCTAAGTCCAGCAGTGGACGTCTTACGGCTGAAATGATGATGATGATGATGATGATGATGATGCAATAAAGAGATAGAGGTATAGTAGAGATTTCTCCCTACCTCCATGGGAAAACGGCGTGAGTTTATGTATGTATGTATGTAGGTATAGGAGGTAAAGATATATTAACCCAGATCCAGCCTGTCCCTTGCTGCCCTCTACCAGTGACTGCCTGAGCCGAGCTCCGTACCTCACCTGGGGTTGCCCTTAGGTCTTAGTCGCTTTAGTTTTTAAGTATACAAGCCTCGGCTGGAGGCCTTAAATTAACTTTTAAGGAATCCGCGGGAAAGTCCGTTTAAGTAGTGACAGCCTTAAAAGGCTAATATGAGATTTTTATAAACAAAAAAAAAAAAGTATATTTATGCAGTAGCCAATTTCAGCAGAACAGTAGTGGCCTCGTGGTAATGGCCGTGACTTACGAGTAAGTCGTAGGTCCAAACCCAAACAGGCGCTTTACTTAGTTTACATTATTTCGTCCCCACAGGTCTCAAAATGGTGAACGAAAACATCGTAAGGAAACCAGCCTCTCCTAGAAACTCGAAGATTTGTGACATCTACTTACCCGCTCTGGACCAGCGTTGTGGAATACGGCCCACTCACTCACACAGAGAGGAGCCCTGTGTCCCTAAATGGAATCATTATATGCTGGTTATGCTATGCTAAATATGCAATTTCACCACTTGCATGAATTTCTACCGTCGGGAAACAATTCTAAACGTATCTTGAACACAGGGCCTGTCGGGTCATGAAAAGAATTTATATGTCGCACTCTCATAATTATAATATCATCAGGGCCAAGTGAATGCTGTATTGGTTTTCTCATAAAATAAAGCATTTTCAAATGATTAATTAATTTCATTAAAAGTACTAATACCTCAACAAATATACAGTTCAATGAACTGTATCCTGTTCACGCCAAAAACAAAAGTTTATAATCAATCAATCCTCCAAAGTTAGTATAAAATTCCGGCGCTACACTTCGGATTAAAAGCTTCGAATCGGATTATTTTAATTGCTCAGGTTCATCGACATAATACTGATCTCGTCAATACAATAGCCGTGTATTAGTAATTCATGGCTTATAATGCACTATCAATTTGCTCTTGAAGGCTTCAAGTTTTTGTTATAAAGATTTCACATTTGTCGTGAAGGATAATTTGGCAAAGGCCTGTAACTCGACTACCGTTACGAAAACTACTGTAGATGCCGCGTAGCCCGCTACGAGCATGCGCTACGTATATCGAAGCGGCTACGCGGCGTAGCAAATGTAGCCTATGAAGAACTGAAACGTGACTTTTATTGAACTTTATACTCTGTTTATTATAACATTAGAAAAAAGAGGCTCGCAGAAGCAGGAGTAAGAAACCTTTTATTTCAAGTTAAGTTCAAACAATTTAAAAATAAATAATGTGAGCTTTTTTGTAACAATGTATGGCATGCATATAATAAAGCATTTACTATCGATCTACTCGTCACAAGGCTTGGATAGGTACATGAAATGAAACAATTTTTAGTAACAATCAGTTTATTAAAAAGTCACTGTTCTTTTTTCTGTAGAACGAAGCGGTGTTTGTTTAATTCTACTTTTCTTGGGAGACAATATTTTATCCTCATGGTCAACGTTGAGACCACGTTTTTTTCGCTGTTGACACTGATCAGCGCTACCAGCAGTTTCAGAGTGTGCATAATGCGCTTGCATGCCACTCGGGCCTGCATCGGGATCCATAGTTCCACAAAACGTACCAGTTTGTACGAACAACACAAAACTAACAATTATAACGATAACAAAAAAATAACAAAAGAAAAAACAACAAAATCACGAAAATTCAGCAATAACAACGAGAAAAGGCGTAGCATTCACAAGTACCAAGTGAATGACAACACAATTGACAACTGCAGAAAATTTACGCAATTTGACGGATGGTTGATAGCATAAATCGAAAAAATAAAAAAAAACACGGGCTCCCATAACTTATGAAGGGAATACGTAACATTTTAGATTTGGTAGAATTATAGTGACGTAAAAAACGTTCCCGGTACTGTTCACCCCTGCTTCTTTTAGATTTTAAACATCGACACGACAATATAGAATGTAAAATCTAAACAATATTAAATGAAAGCCTTGTAATTTCAGAAGGTAGATATGTTAAATAAGTACAATTAAGTGCGACAGCTGTTATATAAATTGATTATATTTAACTCCACATCAATCTTGACTGTAATAATGTTTGTTGTCATTTTATTGCAAAGTGTGCACCTAAAAGAGCCTTTTTTGACTTCTGTCTAATGCTATAGTAAATGGAGTAAGTAATGTTAGTTTAGCAGAATAACTAATGATCTTTTTTTTAAATGAAATCAAGTCTCGTCAAACACATTGAAAATCCTTAAAATCTAACAAACAAGTTCGAACAACCTCGTTAGATGTTTTCTGTCTCTGTGAAATATGTTGGCAGTATTTTTAGCTTAAGAAAATATATTTTGGTTAAAGGCGACTGAAACATGAAAAGTATTTATGAAAATAAATTTACTCATATATTGATCGCGCCGATACGAAAGAAGCACAAGAACAGTCGCAAACTAGGCTTAAATTAACTTAAAAGTAAACGATCATCTAGAAAATACATCAAAGTGTAACTAACTCAATGTCTTCATCTGAAAACAAAAATATTATATTTATTATAGACGAAGATCGTTCGTTTGGGAGAGATTTTTTTAGTAAATATTGTAGTCCCGTTCTCTCGACTAACGGAATCCAATTTATTATCAACAGTTTCAGTAAGTTTATTGGCAGCCCTTTCTGTACAATTAAGTTTTACGAACAGGAAGGAATTCTGTCTATTCAACGGGAAAGTAATAAAGTTATAGTTCAAGTACGGAGTGTTTATATGTTGTGTGCCAGACTTGTATTCCTGATTTGATGTAGGTACTTTTTTTCAGCTTAAAAATAGTTTTTATGTTCTTACACACACTTACACATACGAAAATGAACGAGTGAATACACAAACATAACTTATTTCTAAGTCACCGTATTATTAATGTCACTTTGTGATGAACTGAAATCGCAATAACTCCACTACCCATCATTCTAACCATCTTAGTATTTATGATGACAGTAATAACTCTTAATCGGTTCATAATCGAACTGATTTCAATCCGATGACTGCATAATCAGCCTTAATCGGTTCCACTGCTGAGGCACAAGCCTCCTTTCGGTGAGAGAGAGGCTGCCGTAACTCATCACGCGGGCCAGCGCGAGTTAGTAGATGTTACGTGTCTTCGAATTTTTTGAAACGCCGGTTCAAAACGGTGAAGGAAAACATCGTGAGGAAACTGGCATGTCCTAGAATCGAAAAAAATTGAAGATGTGTGACATTTATGCACCTGCACTGACCCAGCGAGGACTGTATCACGGACCACTTCTCCTCACAGAGAGGATGCTTGTGTCCGAGCAGTTGGAACATTATAGGCTGCTGATATTTTTACTATACAAAAAAGAGCATTATATATTTATGCTCATGAATTTATGATCATACACATTTACATTTTTGTATTCAAATGAATGAATAAAATAAAACATACCTGAATCAGTTTACGAATAACATTATATAAAATTAGCATTGTATTTCCATTAAAACGCTCGGTTGCACAGTACACGCACATTCGAAAATTGAATTATTTGCTAAAAAGCAATCAAAATAAAGTGTGCTTCTTAAAATGTGTCAATGACAATGAAACGAACGAAATGCGTCGTGTCCCTGAACCTTTCGAGAAATATTATCACGAATGCGGTTTGGGTTCTGTAAAGAAAAGGAGTATTTACAAATGAGTTATGGGAAAGTTTTTTTTTTTTTTTTGGGTGGAGCGGGAGGGCGTATCCGACTTTTACTGACTAAAACCCACCCGTATTCTTTCAGTTGCCCATGTGCCAGGGTCTTGGTGTCTCTATCAAACAGATCTTGCGACCCTGGCAGGATGGGAACTAGACCTAGACTGGAGATTACCTAGACCAGAAAGCTTAATAAGTATTACGAACAAAATTGTCGTGTTAAATCTGCCGTGATGGATTTTAGGACACTTAAGTAAAAATAAATAAATAAAAATACTTTTTATTCATAAGTTCACATATAAATTACATAGAAGTGACATCAGTACAGAGTTACATATTAAAATTATTAAGCAAATATTAAACTATGCCTAAAATAAATCTAGTGTAGGTATAACTTATATAATATATTGGATAAAGGCCTAATGAAAAACAATAGCGACCTGCCTGATGTAGGTTTATTCAAACCTGTGTTTCAGGCCTTCACGTAACAACGCTGAGTGTTTTATTGGACTATTAAATTAATGTACATAGAGCTAGCATTGATACATAATAATTATATTATTAAATAAAAATTGCCTTAACATTAATAAACTTATTGCATGATTTCTAGCAATTTTTCAGTGTCTGAGTAATTTAATGTCGCTAAGTATTCACTTAACATTTCACTACATTTTTTACAATTTACACTATATATACTTAGAGACGTATTGATTTTATTATATAAGAACGGACCTAAAAAACCATAAAATTTATTTATAAAAGTATGTCTAGTTTGAGGCTTTATGCAAACTAAGTCTTTTCTTCTCTTATGTATAGGTATGGGGGTATAAGGGAGATTGCTATGCTGGTGTAATACTATCTTTAATATAAATAGTTGACGCACAGTTAAAACCTTACATGCCGTATAAAGCTCGTATGTGGGAAATCTAAATGGGCGAAAGGTGGCTACCTTAAGGATAGCTCTCTGCGCACGTTCTAATGGTAGTAGGATTGTTTTTGCAGCCCCTCCCCATGAAGTTATGCAATATGTAAGAATGGATTGACACAAAGCTAAATAGACCTGTTTAATTAATTTGTAGTCCGTTATATATCGTAAATTCTTAAAAATGTATATTAATTTACGCATTCGAGTGCATAATAAATCAATGTGTTTACGGAAGTTCAGATTTGTGTCAATCGTCACACCAAGATATTTCATATGATCGGCTTTTGCTAAAGTAGGACAATTACATGCATTGTCAGCGTACTTGCCGCACTTATGCGCATAAATGTTTATGTTAGTAGTTGGCAGGTTAGTATTTCTCATAGTGAATAAAATGTGTTTAGTTTTTTCTGCATTTAGTGTTAGGAGATTTTCATGTAGCCAATTAGACACTATATTAAAACCGTTCTGGGCTTGTTTATACACCTCCTCTCGAGACTTGTCTGAAAACAATAGAGCTGTGTCATCTGCATAAGACATTATGACACCATTTTGGAGTGTTAAGCTGCACAGGTCATTAATATATACTAGGAATAAAGTAGAACCCAATATACTACCTTGTGGTATTCCGTAATTACTATTTCGAAGCTCAGAACTGACGTACTGACCAATTTTTACACATTGTTCGCGGTCTCTTAAATAATCAGAAAGCAGTGTAAGCGTTGTTCCTCTTATTCCGAGTCTTTCAAGCTTGCCCAATAATAAAGGACAGGAAATTGTGTCAAAGGCCTTGGCGAGGTCTAGGAAGATCCCAATTGAGTGCATGCCCTGATCCAAATTAGTTGTTATATAATCCGTCATTTGATGTACTGCTTGATTAGTTGATTTTTTGGGCCTAAAGCCAAATTGTCTATCCGAAAGCAATTTGTTATCCTCTAGATATTTCATTAATCTAATATTAATGATTTTCTCTAAGATCTTGGAGAGCCCTGTTAAAACTGAAATGGGTCTGTAGTTGTTAACACATTTTTTGTCACCAGATTTATATACAGGAGTAACCACTGCTTTTTTAAGCGACTTAGGGAATACACCATTAGTTAAGCATAACTGAAAAATATGAGTTAGCGGCGGAGCAAGGAGGTATTTGAAATGTTTAAGTATGTTGTTTGATATGTCGTCCCACCCAACCGCGCAAACGTCCTTTAATCCAGAAATGATTGTTAATACTTCATCGACATCCGTATCTAGTAAGACAAAAGATTTGAGTCTGGGGAAACATTTAGGTTGGTTTTGAGAGAAAGAACCTCTAGATTGTATGGTTTTTTCTGCTAAGGTTTTGCCTACGTTAGAGAAATAGTAATTAACTATATTTGTTGATTCTATTGGGTTGTTCTCTATAGTCAATAAGTCAAGTGGAGGTTCAAGTTGTTTTGATCTAAATGTATTTGTTTTTATAAATTTCCAAATAAGTTTACTATTTTTGCCTGCTTTCTGCAGTTCTTTTCTGTCATATTCATTTTTTATTTTTTTCAGAAGGTTGTTGCAGAAGTTTCTATATCTTTTATAAGTAATGGAAAGAATTTCATTTTCAGGCTCAAGTTTGTACTTTATGTGAAGTTTGTCTCTATGCCTAATACATCGAACAAGTCCGGGTGTAATCCAAGGTTTAATGCACTTGTACTTCCTTGGCGTTATTTTGGCGACTGTATGCTTTATTATTGCAGAGTGAAGTGAATTTATAAAATAATTAATAGCAAAGTTTGCATCGGTGGAATTATAAACTGGGTCAAAATTAATATTACGTATGTCTTTTTCGAGGTGTGTCATGTTGACATTGGTATAGCTGCGTAAACAATTTTTTCTTGGTAAAGAAACTTGTAATATTAGTAAAACTGCTTGGTGATCAGTAAGCGAAGAGTTAGTAACAAATGTTTTGGCTGGTTTATTTGTTTTTATAATGAAATGATCTAAGCATGAACCACTTTGATGCGTGGGGTGGTAATGAGCTGGCAAGAGTCCGTGGAATGAGCAGATATTAACATAGTTATGTGCATGAATGTCCATTTTCCCGGAAGCAGTGTTGATATTAATGTCCCCCATTAGAATTATGTGTTTAAAAGTTGTAAGACTTTGTAACTGTACGTTTAGTGAATCTAAGAAATTTGCGACATTTTGAGAAGGTGGTCTGTATATAGCCATAACTGCCGTATCTGTATTAATTTTAATGAGTAGGCAATTACAATTTTGTAGCAAAGGTTCTTCTACAGTTGTACTTAAATTATTGTTGACAAATACAACTAAACCATCATTCTGGTTGATGTTTCTGTTGGTTTTATGCGAAACATATCCGTCTAAAGATGGTAAAACAGTGGTTTGGTTTGACAACCAACATTCTGTTAGGACGATAATGTCGCAACTTATACCCAGGTTCTGTAGCAATATTTGAAAACCATTTATATTTCGATTTATGCTGCGAATATTTTGTGTGAGAAAGGTCAGCGGTTTCTCTCCCAAGGGAAAGTGGTGCTTACACTCATCAATATTACAATTTATAACTTCAGACACAGAAAATTGATCTAGGTCCTTAAGTAATTGATCAGTCATGATAATAAACACCTAATAAATATAAACAAACAAAAACTACTACTAGTGTGCTTAAAGGATAGGTTAATAGGTAGCGCTCTTAGGCGCCTTCATAATCTATGGAATGGATATAGCTGTCCTCGGCATATTTCCGTGCAGGACAATTTACATCACCAGTTTTATGATCACTTTTCCTATTAAAACGTTTGCACGTCGCACAGTTTGGTGGACTGGACTTTGTGCAGCATTCCTTAAAAGTGTGGCCAGTCTCTCCGCAGTGATTACACGTCGGGTTAGTGTCACGGCAGAACTTGGCCGCGTGTCCAAACTGCTGGCAGTTGAAACACCGAGTAACGATCGTGAAATCTCGAACTGGGCATGACGTCCAATTGATGAATATTCGTCCTTGATTGACTAGGATCTTCCTGATGCTAGCTGGCACTTCTAGAATAAAATTGCAATTAGGGAGGTCTTTTTTCCCAGATTTATGGCTCAATTTTATTTGTTCTTCAAACGACTCACGAGTTGTATTGGTCAACTTATCTGAGAGGTTTTGCTCGTAGATGCAATCCAAAACCTCCTTATCAGTCAGGGCTACCGGGACTCCAATAACAGTGATTCTTGGGCGCCGCTTTGATGGTTCTTCAATCTTAAGGCCCGAAGAGACGAGTTTTTCTAAGCTTCTGAGCTTTTGAATGTCCTCTTTGGAGTCGGTACTGATAAGAACACCTCCATTTTTTACTTTCTTAAGGCCACGGACATGTAGTTTAAGTTCCCCGGGCGAAATAATTTTCTGTACGAGAGACTTGGTATCGTCACTAGATTTGGTTGTGTCGCTGGGATATATGGCAACTGAGCTTAAATTTGCTGGGCGCACAAAATTATCCGAGCCTTTTTTGACCATATTAGCGTACGAAGCGGGTTCTGTCGGCTTTGAAATGCCTTCAACTACCTCTTTGAACTGTAGGAGAGAGTTCGCGATGTTCTGTTGTTGCTGTAAGTGCTGAACGGAACTATGGGCTTGAATCGTTTTTTGCTTTAAGGCTTGATATAAGACAGCCATCTGAGATGCGCCATGTGAGACACTACGGCAAAGATTGGCTACACGTACCTTTTGGTCTGCGTTCATTTTTCCCTCAGCAACTAAACTGCATACTTCATTTAGGATTTTTTCTATGGACCCCATCCATTTCTGTACCTCCGGCGTAGAAATAACTTCGGCTGGTAGCTCATGTTCCAAGGGAGGTTGTGGCTTTGGGTCTACAGGCTGGAAATCTTGAGTTGGTGTCGGCGGAGGACTTCGCGTCACTATCTGGCTACGACCAAACGGGCTAGATCCAGTGTTAGACATATCTAACACAGAAACACTATATATCTTTAAAAATACTTTAGCTCATTCTTACACAACGCAAGTAACCTCGTAATGCTCACTCGTGACACACTTATATCACTGACGACGAAATTATTTCTAACAAATATATTTATAATTAATTAATAGTATCATAATAAGCTAAGCAAGATACGTCCGCGCGGTAAGACGGCGCGATTTCAAGTGTTTGGCATTTTGGGAAAACGTGTGGGAAAATGTTCATCCTTCCCTTCTTTTTTGTTTTATTTTTTTATGAATACTTACAAAATACGTATATTAAATGAAACTGTGGAAGTACAGACTCATCATCTGCCTTGAGTTTTCCCAACTTTGGTGGGGTCGGTTTCCAGTCTGACCAGTTGCCAGTGAAATACTAGTATTTTACATGGAGCGAGTGCCTATCAGACCTCTACAGCCCAGTTACTAGGAAACACATCTTACTCTTTGGAAATATTGGTTGTAAGACTTTCGGGCGTCTGACGACCCGTAACAACTGTTTAACAATCAATGAAAGATAGCCGGGACCAACGGCTTCACGTGCTTTCCACGGCATGGAGGGGGTTGGTGTGTAAAAATCGTCGTCATTTCTCGAACCAGCCGCAGCAAGCGTAGCTGTACCTTATTGTTTGACTTGTGTGGCAGTTATTACTTAACCCTAAGCCCTCCCTGTAGAAGTTCAGACTACTTAGTAAAATTGTGTACCACGCAAACAAAATTACAAATACCACAGCAAAGGGGAACCAATCCATAACCTGTAAGGAGGTATGTATTTCATTAACCTAAGGAAAATTGATAGCTGTCAGTACAACTCAATTAAAGTTATAATAACAAAGTGTCTAAGATAATTTAAGTTACATAGAGATATTATTATAAAGGTTATGATAACAAGGGAGTACTGAGGTTTTAGTAAGTAAATAAGTATTAAATCTTCGCACTTCTAACTTAAACAGAAAGGATCTTATATGTCATTGAATTTTGTTACCTGCTGTATGTATGTATGTATGTAAATGTGTCTTTGCAAGAGATCTGTCTATTGGGCAGAGTCAGCTTGCGAAACTGAAGACCGACGATGGCAGAATCGTGTCCGCCAAACCTGAGCTGTTTAAGGAGATTGAGAGGTTCTACGGACAGTTATACACGTCCACCAGAAACCCCGTTATGAATCTAGCTAACGACCCGAGAGCTAGGTTGACTCGACACTACACTGAAGATATCCCGGACGTCAGCTTGTACGAGATTAGGATGGCTCTGAAGCAGCTCAAAAACAACAAGGCGCCGGGTGATGACGGAATTACAGCCGAACTCCTGAAGGCCGGCGGAAAACCCGTTCTAAAGGCCCTTCAGAAGCTGTTTAATTCCGTCATACTCGAGGGCAAAACGCCACAGGCATGGAACAGAGGTGTGGTGGTACTTTTCTTTAAGAAGGGTGACAATACCCTGCTTAAGAATTATAGGCCCATCTCACTTCTGAGCCATGTCTACAAGCTGTTTTCAAGAGTCATCACGAATCGTCTCGCGCGCAGGTTTGACGACTTCCAGTCTCCCGAACAAGCCGGATTCCGTAAAGGCTTTAGCACCGTAGACCACATACATACGCTGCGGCAGGTTATACAGAAGACCGAAGAGTATAACCTGCCTCTCTGCTTAGCGTTTGTGGACTACGAAAAAGCCTTCGATTCGATCGAGACCTGGGCTGTACTGCAGTCTCTTCAAGGGTGCCAGATTGACTATCGGTACATCGAGGTGCTGAAGTGTTTGTATGAAAACGCCACTATGTCAGTCCGGCTCCAGGACAAAGCCTCGAAACCTATCCTTCTGCAGCGAGGGGTGAGACAGGGAGACGTAATCTCTCCGAAACTGTTTACCGCTGCACTGGAGGATGTCTTCAAGGTTCTGGACTGGAAAGGGGCTGGCATCAACATCAATGGCGAGTACATCACTCACCTTCGATTTGCCGACGATATAGTAGTCATGGCTGAGACTATGGAGGACCTCAGTACAATGCTCGATGACCTCAGTAGAGCTTCCGAAAGAGTGGGTCTTAGGATGAACATGGACAAGACAAAGGTCATGTCCAATGCTCATGTGATACCCACTCCAATGAAGATCGGAGGCGCTACACTCGAAGTTGTGGACGAATACGTGTACCTAGGACAGACTGTCCAGGTAGGTAGATCCAACTTCGAGAAAGAGGTTAATCGTCGAATCCGACTCGGCTGGGCAGCGTTCGGGAAGCTATGCAATATCTTCTCGTCCCAAATACCGCAGTGTCTCAAGACAAAAGTCTTTGACCAGTGTGTGTTGCCAGTGATGACATATGGCACTGAGACGTGGTCGCTCACAATGGGCCTCATAAGAAGGCTCAAAGTCACCCAAAGAGCAATGGAGAGGGCTATGCTTGGAGTTTCCCTACGCGATCGAATCAGAAATGAAGAGATCCGTAGGAAAACCAAGGTAACCGATATAGCCCGAAGAATTGCCAAACTTAAGTGGCAGTGGGCAGGGCACATTGCTCGCAGAACGGATGGCCGATGGGGTCGGAAGGTTCTGGAGTGGCGACCGCGTACTGGAAGACGGAGCGTTGGAAGGCCTCCCACAAGATGGACCGATGACCTGGTGAAGGCCGCAGGAATACGTTGGATGCAAGAAGCACATAATAGGTCGAAGTGGCGGTGCTTGGGGGAGGCCTATGTCCAGCAGTGGACGTCTTTCGGCTGAAATGATGATGATGATGATGATGATGTAAATGTGTAAAATAATATTAATAAATCAGTTATTTCCAGATTATTAATTCCAATTTGTTAATAATTTCACAGGTACACAACTTAAACTCTAATGTACTTCAGTAATAAATAGGTTTTAAATACTAAAGACGAAACTTGTTTCCATTAAAATTGATTAGTACACAAATTCATATATCGATGCCGGAAATTTGAAATGCCGTAAAGGACGTTTAAATCCCTGTCCCTTACGGCATTTCAAATTTCCGGCATCGATATGGTTAGGAATATTATTTGTTTGTGGAATGGCCGTAGTGTGTAAGTCAATTTGCTCTGTTATATCTATGTATTTCATACTGTCAAAGTCAGCAGTCAAAGTATTACAGTTGTTACTTGAATTGACAATTTCATGACTACCAACTTTACATATTTCATATACTGGAATCGTTATTATCTATATCCCTAGCATAGTGCCGAGCCTTGCTCAACAACACTTATAGACCACTAAAGAAGTGAAATCTTCTTCATTACGCAAATCACACCATATAACAATTTATTAACACCATTCAATATAGGTAGGTAAGTATGCACAGAAATTTCTTTATACTGCGAAAAGTATACCGTTTATTTATATTGCAATTTAAAAAAATAATTTCGTTGGCTTCGGAATCAACACAAAACACGAACTAATTAGTTAACAAAAAAAGTGAGTTAACATTAATGATAATAGCGTCGAAAATAGGAGGAAAATCGAATAATAGCCTACTTCAATGGCTCATCCCGTTGCTGTTATTGGAAATAATGATTCCAATCGTTAGCATTTCAGAGTTAAAATATTTATTTTGTGGCTGATAAAACGGTTTGTCTTACCTTTACGTTTTACCTTTACCTTTACGAAAAGTTTTGGTAGAAATGCGCAAGGCTTGTGCTTTTCTGTCTGTCGTACCAGACGGGAGTCCCCCATTTTTTATTTTAGTCTCGTCGACACGATTTTCAAAACCGTCGTGATCTTTTCTTTTTTACATAATTCTTTCCTATTAATGCCAGTTATAAACAAACTTAGTGACCTTTAGTAAAAAGGGGATCCTGCATAAACCTGAGGACTTCTAGAGAAATTCGTTTCGTCATTGGATAAAAAACCGGACAATTGCGTGTCGGACCACGCGCAATGAAGGGTGTTGCAGTTGGAATAAATTTATTCCAAAAACAAACATAGCAATGCAGATTTACGAACTTTTTCCTTGACTTGTGCTGACTGTGACCTTACATCTTGCAGAATTTTATGATTTTAGGCCAAGGAGAAGTTATTGGGAGGGTTTTAATTGATTTGCGAGTATCAAAACTGTGATAAACCCTATCGCGAACTGTTTTATACATTGGTACTATTGGTAGTCTGTCGTTGAGACTGGTACAAATTATGGCAGCTGTGGTAAGCTATTCGTTTTCTTACAGGTTATGCAAACTTTTAATAATGTATTCTATCTAATCTAATCTAACTAGCCTGTATTTGCCCTACTGCAGGGCTAAGGCCTCTCTCTTCCTTTTCACGGAAATCTGTCTTTTGCTAGTGCTGAGCAGTCCTTTCGGTAGGAGTCAAGCTCGTCCTGCTATCTTCGTCTCGGCCTGCCGCGATGTCGCCGTGCGTTTAGTGGGACCCAATTGGTGGTTCTATTAGCCCATTTGTCATCAGACATCCGGCAGACATGTCCGGCCCAGTCCCATATACGCTGAGCAGCTTTCATAATAATGTATTTTGTAGATTTAAACTATTTCAGGATGAAAATTTTTATTTTAGATTTCCTCTATTTATAGGGTTCCGTACCAAAATTGTAAAAAGGAACCCATATGGTAAAACTCAGTCAATCTGCCCCTGTGTCTGTCACAGCTGGATATTACAAGAACTACTAATGCTTTCAACTTAAAATTTGGAATAGTTTTAGATGGCGTTTGTCGTAGTTATGTACGACAGGTGAAACAGACCCTTGATAATTTATGAACAAAACATGACTTTTATTCTCGGTCAACTGTTAAAACGTGCCAATCCTAACAAAAAGCCAGCTCTTAATTTTTCTTCAATTTCATACCCCGAAGAGTACACATAAACACAAACTCACGCCTTCTTCCCATAAGGGTAGGTAGAAGCTACAGAATGCCGCTTGCTACGGTCCTTAGAAACTCCTTTCCCTCGTTTACGTTCATACATCTGGGCATAACGCCCTCGACGGGTACTAAGCATCTGAACTTTCTGAAGAACATCACCAATAAGGTCAGTGTAACTATGTCCTTCTAGGGCATTCCTTCCCAGCGTTACCAGTCACTTCTCCCTTTTGTTAGTCACCCTTCATCCATATTCCCTCACTCTGAAGAGTAATAAAGACGAAACGACGTCTTCCTGAGGTATAAACATCAATGTACTAAAACTAGGGTAAATATTATGTAATTTACTGACACAGCTGTTTATAATATTCCTGCAAGTATAATATATGACATGACAGGGATGGATTACCGCGGAGTTAGGCGGTGAGTTTGCACTTTGTATCTTTTATAGTCACACGAGAACTCGTGAGGCTGTTGTTTGAGATTGTTATAAAGTTGACAATGACGTTTTAAAATAGGGATCCTTACTATACGTACTGAAGAGGTTTTCTCTGGATGGTTTTGCCTACGAAGAGATAAACAAGTATTCAAGCTAAAAATACGGAATGTAATCACTATCAGTAATGATGACTGACAGCTCTCTGTTTGTAAGAGTAATTAATTTTAGGAATAGTAATTCAAATTTTAATTTACAATACACATTTTTTAATGGCAAGTGCACTGAGCTCATTTCAAAAGCTTTTATTTAGTTTTACCTGTCCCAATGTCTGTGTTGAAATCTTACATGTTAATTTTGACCAAGTGGGTTCGATCCAAGTCATTTGATGATTTCCCATCCAGAAAAAAAAAAAAGGCTTAAACATCCTTCTTACACCTAAAGATAAGCTTCACGCTTTAAAGAGAAAACAGTTTATAAAAAGTTAATTTTTTGTAGTACAGACGCTAAAACTTGCACTAAACGCATTTCAATCTCTATGAAATCGTACCGTCGTCGTCATAATTACAGCAACTGTATGTTTCCGTTTACAGGGTGCATTGAGGTATGCTTTTTTTTCTTTTTTTTTCCTGGATCATCAAATGACTTCTCCCGCTCTGGGCGGAGCGGGAGGGCGTGTCAGACTTTTACTGACTAAAACCCACCCGTGTTTCTTCAGTTGCCCATGTGCCAGGGTCACGGTATCTCTTTCGAACAATCTCGCGACCCTGGCCGGCATCGGTCCTAGCAGACCCCTTCAGTGCTGCTGACATCTCTTTGAGGCGCGCGTGGAACACTACGCGCCGTCGACCCGAGCCTGGTCCTTACCGGGCGGCGAGCTACCCATTGCTCGCCGCCCGTAAGCTCGCGCCTACGGTGGCCGGGAGTCCGCTATAGACTCCCGACGCCCGGGGATTGAGGTATGCTCAGACGCAAGTTGAAAACGTCACAATTGCGGGAACTTAACAAGTCTACACGTGCTACGATTTTCGTTTTTTTTTTTCTTCACACCACACGAGGCAAAATACTTGTAACTCTCAATCTAACACACGAGAAGATTAATGGGTGTCTCAAATGCGTGGAGAATGAGGTTATTAAGAGCGCTATGTAAGGAAATGTGACTCACAATCACACAGGAACATTTCACTTTATTTTATTTATTTATTTATATATGCTTTATTCTACACCAGAAATTACATTTCAACTAAAAACATTTAACAATAAAAACATACAATGGGCGGCCTTATCGCTTTCTGCGATCTCTTCCAGGCAACCTTGGAATGGACAGTGATTGCGTGGACATAAAAATGGGGTTGTCACTGGTGCAAAATACAATTTACTTTAATAAATAATAATAGTAGCAGTAGTAGTAGTAATTGAGCTTTTATTTCATTTTTAGGGCTCCGTACCTCATAGGATCATTTCGTGATCCGTCCGTTTATCAAGACGCTTTTTCGTAAAACGTAGTTCTACGGTTCCTTGGAGTTCTTGGAGTAAATGTAAACTTGTATAGAAAAGCCCTTAAGAGTGATGTATTTAGATCGGTGGGCGTGGGAGTAATTCAAGGGAACTCATAAAGGGAAAACATAAAGAAAACTGTGGAGCTCATTCATTCGATTCGATCTCAATTCACTTACCTTACATAAAGGATACAGAACTAATAAAAAAATAGCACGCCTGCCTCGTCAAGAAGTGAATTAAAAACTGAAAAAAAAATAAGCTAAATGATTTTTGTGTTGATTGGGTGGGCACAATTGAAATATAAATTTATTACCAGGCATATGTTACCCGGGATGTCGTAACGCTTCTAACAATACTACATACATTGACATAACACTCCTTTTTGGGCACTCGTGTAATTATACCTACACAAGAATAGAACCTGTCACAACATTTTTCTTATCTTAGTTCTTCCATATTATACTATATTTCACACATTCATGTGCATTTAAACACGTTTATAAGAACCATTAGGTATATTAAAGAAAGAATAGACAGTCGTGTGGACTGCTGACAAAAGTAAAACTTAAAACTTTGAAAAAAAACAACACATCACATTATCGTATCGGTGACGCGGTCACATTCACATGTCAGTGACGCTAACCCACAAATTTTGCCCCTATCAAAAATCGCTCAACGCGGCTAAAGAAGTTTTCACTACAAAGGCATTTTTTATTAAAACCAAAAACAAATATTACGTCAGACACTGCTTAGCCTGAATGACAAACTACAAAGAAGTAGTGAACTTCACCTAAAACACAGTTAGGACGATCTATGCAGTAGGTAAAAGTTACAAGCAACTCCCAAATTGTGTGGATAACGTCCCAAGCTGTGACCGCGCTAACCCTTTCTTTTCTCACATGTAACTGTATCAGCAAGTTCGTCTCGACTTGCCGAACTTTAGAAGTCATTAAAGAAACATCTTCGTTCAACTTCGAATAAAACTTTTTGGACTCTTACAACCGACGACATCTGAGCCATAACGGAAGCCGCCTCCACGATTTGAAATGTATGTTTTTTTATATTACCGAGACTACAATTTAGTCGCCGGTTTTAGATGAAGCTTAGTAAGAAACCGATGGATATTTTCGATTGAAATTTCATGTTATTCATAAACTTCAAATAGCTCCCACGACCCTAGTTACCTATATGTTATAGTGTGACCGTCCACACATTGTGTAGTCATTTAAATTACGAGTATATGACTTACGACCTTACGATGATTTCTTAGCCCTAATAAATCCTTTATGTATGATTTCCTACGACGCTTTCTGAAAAAGTCTTATTGCATAAAATTTGTATATATATTTCTTCACACTGCTTTCTTATTTTTGCCGAAAAGTAAGAAAGAATAACATCACGACGGTCATTACTTGTTATCTAAACAATTTCTCGTTTGGCCGGGTTTGGATAGCAACGTCCCTAACTTTTTGCGAAAGATGTGAGCGTTCACCTGATGGCCTTGGCTATTTCGAGCGATATTAAATCACATCGAAAAAATAATCAAAGAACATATTGAAACTATAATATCACAAACATTTTTTATTATTCACAGAACAAACATGAGTTTTCCATTATGTGACATAAAGGGAGCTTGTCACGTAAAGCCTAAGTGACAATATGTTGGACAAGGAATTCCCTACTATTGTACATGTAATTTGTCAGTGCCGGACATTCTAACAAGATTTCTGAATTGTCTGATCTCATCTGCTTATGTAAAATTGTTTTTTTTTTTTTGAGAACAATGGCGGCCCACAGGTAACGGCCTTGGCTTACGAGTCGAAGTAACGGTCGTGGGTTCGAAACCAGGCTGGGTCTTTACTTTGTGTTAATAATTTCAGAACCATTGCTTTCAAAACAGTGAAGGAAAACATCATAACGAAACCGGCATGTACTAGAACCAACAATTCGAAGACATCAAGACATCTACTAACCCACACTAGGCTCACGTGATAGATGACAGCCAACTCCCGCTCGAAGTAAGGACAACCCCTGTTTTCCAGCAGTAGGAACGTTTTAGGCTGATTCTGTTATGCCTTTGCTAGAGAAACCAATTATTTGTTTCACACTAATTTATACTCATGTATGTGGAGGAACTTTGTCTCCTTTAAGAAATAAAAACCTGTGCCTTAGCACAGGTTTTTGGCCTAGTTTAGGAGGCATCAGTTTGCCCTTTAATGTTACTATATTGTACAATTTTTTCCTTAATCTTTGTGTACTTAGTTATATAAGTTTTTCTGTCTGTACAAAATAACTTTTTTTTTATACTCGTTTATGTAATTTGATGTTCGATGAATACTAGATGTGATTAGATTAGTTTCTTATAAACGGGAGTTTATTGGTATCAGTAAGTGTCTTTGTGTTGTAGGATATGGGCTAGTGTCTGCCACTCCACGTCAATTATGAATCGTTTATGGTCTACGTCTGGTTTAAAAAAAGTATTACAGTTTGCATGAAAAAAGCAAATCTCTCTTATCGCAACCATCTAGTACTGAACAGTCTAAGTTTATAACTAATAGTTATGCATAAAATCCTCCTCCCTCGGTTATACTTTTCATTTTAAAACGAGTTTTTTTTATCCATTACATAGTTATTACCCAAATATTTTTTATTTTTACTTTTTTTTCGGTCTGACTAACTTAACTGTATCAGAGCAGTAGTGGCCCATGGTAACGACAGTAACTAACGAGTTGTAGTTCATAGGTTTGAATCCAGACATGCGTATACTTAGTGTAAATTATTTCATTACCACTGCTCTAAAAACAGTGAAGCAAAACATCGTGAGGAAACCGGCATGTCCTAGAACTAAAAATTCGAAGACATGTGACATCTACCAACCCGCAGTCCCTCTCACCGAGGGGAAGCCTGCCTCCCAGCAGTAGGATCCTTATAAGTTGAATATGTATGTTATATTCTATACGCTGAAGCTTGTCAAAATCGCGATGCTGTTGCTAGCACGTCAGTGTTTTTAGACATCCACTCTTTACTTATGTTAATATGTTTTAATATTTAATTCAGTTGTTGTTTTATTCTGATTAGTCTCTAATGTTTTATTTCTCGTATTTATACTTAAGCGCATCATTTTGATCGATATTTCAAGAGACAATTGCTTTTATCTTTTGAGTCAGTGCATTGTACTCGTTTACATTTGCTTAACTTTAAGCCTGCATTTATAGGCAGCAATGAAACAGGCTGTAATTCTTAAAGAGTGTTCTTCAATATACTTACTGTTCAAGAAGTCGTACATTTAACGCAGACATACCGCTAAAAGCAAATAAGACTATAAATTCTTCAGTTACATTTCGACAGTAAAAAAGTAAATGGAATTTACGGACAGCGGTGAACCAGACTGGAATGCTCCAAAGGACGTGGTTAATTGCACGAAAACTGTAGAAATAAAAATGGGTTTTGCAGTCCTTAGTTACACTAGACATAATACTGTATTGCAGGAGCTTCCAGCGCAAAGAGTGATATGTTTCTAGACCCTAGAAACTTTACGTCGCATTCAATAAAGAAAAATCTGCTGGTTCATAAAAAAAATAAAGAATGCAAAACCTACGTGGTCAAAATGTATTCGCTTAGCCTTTTCCCAACGATGTTGGGATCGACTTCCAGTCTAACCGGATGCAGCTGAGTACAGTATTTTACGTGAAGCGACTGACTCCACAACCGAGTTTCTGGGTAATACGATATTCGTTGGTAAGACGACCTGCAACGACTGTCACATATCTACAAATGACAGCCATTGGTTTTTTTTTTTTTGGGATGGGAAATCATCAAATGAGTTCTTCTGCTCTGGGCGGAGTGGGAGGGCATGTCAGACTTTTACTGACTAAAACCCACCCGTGTTCCTTCAGTTGCCCATGTGCCAGGGTCACGGTATCTCTTTCGAACAATCTTGCGACCCTGGCAGGCATCGGTCCTGGCAGACCCCTTCAGTGCTGCTGACATCTCTTTGAGGCACGCGTGGAACACTACGCGCCGTCGAAGCGAGCCTGGTCTAAACCGGTCGACGAGCTACCCATTGCTCGCCGCCCGCAATCTCGCGCCTACGGTAGCCGGGAGTCCGCTATTGACTCCCGACGCCGGGCGTCTCCTCCTGCGGTGCCTAGGGACGTAGGGGTGCAGAGACTGCCACTCCCTCATGCGCCCCGTCTCCTCCTTCGCGTGCATTACTGCTTCGCAGAAGGAGGTGACGGCTTCCCATGCCCTCTCGCTCCGTACCATGGCTCGCACCAGGGCCGGACGCGAGAGGTCGCCGCCGCCGATCGCCTCCATGAGAACACAGCCAATGGCATAACGTGCTGTCGGTCAAAATGTATGGAACAGCAATTAAAAAAAACACGTATGTGTGAAAATATCAGCATCATATCCTGTATTAGTTTAAAACAGGTTAGTAAATAAATACTCTTCCATTCGGAAATAAAGTAAATCATCTAACCACATTTCTTTAGAATTATGGTTAGATTCTCTTTAAACCCATTTAAAGAACAAAACAACTTTATTCGGCGGTTGGGTCACGAGTGGAATTCAATTTGCCGTTTTTACCGTTTACAGATTCTTCTAAGACTATAAATTTTTCAACCTTAGATGATTTTCAGCACCATAACTTTGTTGAGTCACTCCATTCGGGAAATTTTGGTTTCTTTGTATGGCGTATATCATGAGGTTTTTGATGGTGACTTTGGCACCGTACTGCGCCTAATTCCCACGTTGGCCTTTCAATGACAGCTTTATTGACGAATGATGTGCCATGTTACGTGATAAGTCATTATGACAGGTTCTGTACCCATCTATATACCTAATACGATAAAGCTGAAGAATTTTGTTTTTTGTTTGTTTCTCACCCGATCACAAATCTCAAATTCTGGAACTTATTTATTTATTTATTTTATTATTTATGTACACACAGTAAAAAAACAGAGTGATAAGACATATTAAAACAATTGAGTACAAAGGTACTGCTTATTTCTTAAGAAATTTCTTCCAGCAGACCTGCGAAAGGAGAAATGAAAAAGAAATGTAGACAATAGTGTGTGAAAACAAGAAGAGAGATATGAATATGTGAAGTCTTAAACTAAAATATACTTATACATATATAATGCAAGGAATTAACATATACTTAAATAAATACATAAAGCTAAAATATAAAAATAAACGTAAATATATACATAAATACACACAATTATGAGGAAGGTAATGCTCTTTTACTCGACATTTGAAAAGGGAAATAGTTTTTAGATCTCGAATGCTAGGCGGAAGTGAGTTCCACAATCTAACAGCATGAACAGAGAAGGAATAGGAATAATAACTGGTTTTATGGGGTTGGGATTTAAGGAGGGATCTAAGGTGTGATCTGCACAGTGCATCGCTAGGGCGAGCATAAGAAAAACGTTCACGCAGATAGGAAGGGTAAGACGGGTTGTGTAGGAGGTTGAAGAGGAGACATAAAATCCGAGTGTTCCTGCGAAGGCGGATTGGGAGCCACTTGAGTTCCTTGCGAAGGTGAGAAACATGGTCATACTTTCGAAGACCGAAAACAAAGCGGATGCACAGGTTTTGCAGGCGCTCAAGCTTGTTTAATAGCTCCTCAGTAGCATCCAAGTAGCACGCGTCAGCATAATCTATAATCGGCTGAATAAGTGTTTGTGCCAAAGAAATTTTAGTTTTCAAGGGCAAGAGACTTTGAAGGCATTTCAGCGAATGAAAGGAGAAATGTACCTTTCGACTGACCTCATTCACCTGAGTACGCCACGAGAGATTGCAGTCAATAACTACACCCAGATCTTTAGCGGTTTCTGTGTAGTCAATACGAACACCATCTAGATACAAAGGCATCAGGGATGCAACATCAGCCGCATTACGAACAAATCTACTGCCTATGATCATGGCCTGAGATTTAGATGGGTTAATTTGCAAACCAAATGACTTAGCCCAAACACTGATGCAAGCCAGGTCACGATTCATTGCAGCAAGTGCAGAGTCCGCGTCAGTTACAGTAAAATGCCGGTAAAGCTGCAAGTCATCCGCGTAAAGATGAAAACTAGAGGAAATAACCGTGGTAACAAGGTTTATGAAAATAGAAAAAAGAAGAGGAGAGAGAACACTACCCTGGGGAACACCCTCAGTGAGACAACACCAGTCAGAGAAGGAGTCCTCCAGGCGAACACACTGAGAGCGTCCTCGGAGATAAGAACTGAACCAGGCTAAGGAAGGAGAAGAGAAATTTATAGATTGGAGGATACCTAGTAAAATGTCAAAATCCACAGAGTTAAAGGCGCTACTAAAATCAAGCAATACGAGAACAGTCAGGGACTTATTCTCCATTGCCCAGCGGATGTCGTCAGTTACCTTAAGAAGCGCGGTTACAGTACTGTGACCTGAGCGAAAACCGGATTGGAAAGGAGAAATTAACGAGTTTGACGCCAAGAAAAATGATACTTGTCTATGAACTATGTGCTCAAGAACTTTAGAGAGAAATGGAAGAATAGAAATAGGTCTAAAGTGGGTTAATAAAGTAGGGTTATTAGTTTTAGGTAAAGGTATAATATGAGCCTGTTTCCAGACTGACGGAAAGGAGCAAGAGGTAAATGAGTGATTGAATATGTGAGTGAGAACAGGAAGTAAAGAGGAAAGGATAAGAGTTATCATTCTTGAACACAGCTTATCATTACCGACTGCTGAAGAAGTAATCGCAAGAACAGATTTCTTAACGTCATCCTCAGTAACATTGCTAAGCTCAAAGTGAGAACATTGAGGTAACGGCAAACTAGCAAGACTCTGTAGTGTCGTAGCTTTGACAGACGGATCTAGAGAAAAGGGAAGGAGAGAGAAATGTTTGTTAAGATCATTAAGGTTCACATCCTTACACTGGTTAGTAGGTGACTTGCCTATGCCTACAGATTTGAGGAATTTCCAAACATCGGAAGAATTGCGGTTTTTGAGTTGATCGTGGAAATAGCGTCTCTTAGCATCTTGACACAGATGACTGCAGCGATTACGCAAGGATTTGTAATAAGAGAGATTCAGTTCTGAAGGTCTGCGCTTGTATCTGCTCTTGGCTTTATCCCTACGACCCATAAGCACTTTAATTTGTTGCGTTATCCATGGTGCTGGGTTATGCTTTACTTTGACACGTCGGATAGGGGCATGCTGATCAAATAAGGCGAGGACGGTTGCATTAAAACATTTCACCTTATACTCGATGTTATCGCTCTCGATCAGAGGGGTCCAATCAATGTTGGCGGCATCATGCTGCAAAGCCTCCAAATCTATGCCTTTGTAGTTACGGAGATATAAAAACTGAGATTTACGCTTGGGAACACGGATGCGATATGAGAGATAAATAAGATCGTGGTATGAAAAAGTAGCTGTAAGTTGACCATGGTAAGAAACATTATTAGGAGAGGAGACGATCATAAGATCTAGGAAAGAGGGTGTACAATTAGGAAAATAGTGAGTTGCAGAAAGAGGCAAAACTTGAAGATTGTAAGAAAACAAGAGTGAAAGGAGCTTAAGGGAGCGAGAGTCATTTTTAATCAAGCAAGTATTAAAATTACCCATTAAAATAACGTGCTCGTACATGGGGCAAAGATCGCTGAGAGTTGAATCGAGGGAACTGAAGTAGTCAATGTGAAGATTAGGACTGTAAAGCACTGCTAGCAAAACTTTTGTGTGATGAACAGTAACTTCAAGAAACAAGTATTCCGCCGACTCAGAATACCTTGAAGGAGATGAACTAACCACCCTGTAAGGTAAATCAGCACGCAAATAGATAGCAATACCTCCTCCACCTTTGCCGGTCCTATCGTTGCGGATCAAGACGAAGCCGGGGAGTGAATATTGAGTAGAGGGGAGAGACGGCTTCAAAAAAGATTCCGATATCAAAAGCGCGTCCAGGTGAGCACTACTAAAGGATGCCAGAAGTTCAGAATAGTGACCAGGAACACTCTGAGCATTTATATGAGCAATATGCAGATTCTTAGGGTCATTGGAGAAAAGGGAAGAGATTTTATCATTCAAAGTAAGAGGTAAGGAAGAGACACTATCCGCACTAACAAAACTAGTAGATGAAGAGCACGAGAAGAAGCTGTCGTTAAGATCAGCTACGTCATCCATAAATATACCAAAATTATAATATTAATATAAAAATAATATAAATATTTAAACTACAAGAGTATTATAATAACTAAATACAAAACAAATTACACTAATTAACTATCGATTTTCCTTTGAGAAAAACCTCCCCCACTCGCTGGTATATTGGCAGAAATTTTACAATAATAAACCAAGTTACACAACAGAATAGAAAAAATTAAAATAAAATGAAAACATCGCACTGCACGTAAAATGGAACGCGACACATAGGCGGATGAGTGAGTAGGAGCTGTGACACTGACATTGACATCCGTCATACTGTCAATTTTGACAAAAGATCTTTAAACTCCAAAAATAAAAGTTTACGTATACCCCGACTAATAAAAATGAAAAATGAAATGATTAGCAGTGAGACGCTTTAAATTACTTATTTACATACCGGCCCATGAAGATTGTTAACATGCAAAACGGCCAAGTTGAGAAGTTGTGCAGAAAATGTACTGACAAAAATGACGAATGTGTTACTTGCGCAGACGCGTCTTCCTCGTTCTCTTAGCAGGAGTATCCAAGGTTGCGGCTTTAGGAGATACGGGTTCTTCAGATTGCGCAGAATCCCCGGTGTCGACTGAACAAGACGGGAATTTGGCTATCAGATCGTGAAGTTCGCCCGCAGTTTCGATCTTTCGGCGGGATTTGTCTGGGCAAATAACAACAATCTTGCCTTCCATGGACCAACAATTTGGCATACCGAAATGCTTACGAGCTGCTGCAAACACACGATGCCGAATTTGTGTCAAGAACTCGGAGATGGTGATCCCAGTACCCTTGAGAGCTTTCTTGCTTTCCCACACCAGTTGCCGGTGCTCCATTTTGAAGAATCGTACTAGTATGGGTCGGGCCTTTTGCTGTGAGAATCCGAGTCTATGACAAACATGGATAACATTCTTGTCCTTACATACCTCTGTCAACTTAATTTGGTTGGATATGATGTTGTGGACCACGTCGAGTAACTTTTCATTATCCTTCTCTGGGACACCATGGAACAGCAGGACCTTTCTTCGCATGATGGTTTCATGTCTATCAAACCCAGCAGCCAGCAGATCAATTTGAGTTTTTAATGTGGAGAGTGCTTGACAGACAAACAGCTTAAACTCTGAGAACTCACGTGCAATAGAAGCAATGTCTGGTGAAGGTGAAGTGGTACCAGTGGTAGCCTGCTGCAATTTCGCTTCATATTCCTGCATCCGGGAGCAAAACAACTGCTCGAGGTCCTCCATGCTGGCAGCAAGTTTAGTGTCCATATTGTGTGTGTAAAAGTGAACAAAAAAAAAGTGAAAAACCAGGAACAAGTGCCGCAGACTTGATAACAATAGATAGCGGGTGTGGGGGGGCGAACTTACAGTCGGCTTCATAAAATATTATTGCACATGATAGCTCAATGCTTGAGGAAGGTTATAGGCTAATTAGTAACATGGTTAAGAACCTGAAAAACCGTGCAATAAGAAAAAAAGACCATGCAAGACAGAAGAAAGAAAAAGAAGTTTCAAGAAAGTCCATATTCTTAGAAGTCATAAAGAATGCTAAGCGGAAACGATGAAATAGCGCTCGCGGGAAATGCGGCTGTTATTTTAGTATATTGTCTATTATACAGTATTCAATCTTATAAGTTCCGCGAACGCGAACGAAGTCGTGGACCGAAGCTGGTTAAAAAATATGACTTTCCTGAACAATTCTCCAATGACATTTCAAAGATTAAATTCGCTACTTGCAATCATTCAGAACTTTGTGGGTGTTATAAACAGTGTAGGAGTGTAGGTTGTACCTACTACGATACGTCTGGTAAATGACAGTTACAAGTATTATAATATAATCGTCTCCATGTTCTAGTGGTAGTACCACCTATCTCAGACCTAGAGAAAGTTCGATTCTAAGTGGGGGCGAAATTTTCTGCTCAGATTAGTTGGTGGTAGGGCTTGTTCTAAATCCGCCAGGGTAGATACCATCATCTTTTCTATGTCTGTCGCCTTAACAACAATGTTAACAGTATTTTGTGTTGGCTCGAGATCGAGATCTATCCGTGCCTCGCAAAGCACGTAATGTCGTTGCACGCGGCTGTCATTCGTAAATTTTCGACAATCGTTACGGGTAATAAGAAGTCCAAAAGTCTGACAACCAGTCATACCAAGGAGTTGTTGCCTGGGTTGTGGGAGTATAATAGGCAGTCAGCATTTATAGTACTATTGTATGAACCTAAACGAGGCAAAAGGAGTGTGTAGAGTTCGTAGCAGGTGGCGTTCTGTGGTTTCTGCCTACCCCCATGTAAAAAAGGCGTGAGTTTATGTATGTATGTATGTAAGTATTCATATTACATCCGGTTAAATTGGAAGCTGACCTCAGCACAGTTGGGATACGTCTAGGCAGAATGATTGTTTATGAGAGAACCTACCTAGAGCTTGAATTAATTGGTTATTCATTTCTCTAATTCGTTATTTCTAACATTTGAGATGGATTGACTATAGTAAAGCACTTAAAAAGTGGTTGTGGGTCACAGCAGTCGTTTTTTTTTTACTTTCGAAGTTTTTGTGCTGTAAAATAATTACCCATAAACGTATTTATATTATAAATTGTATAATAATTATAAATAGTCGTGGGTTCGATTCCCACACAGGACAAATGTTTGTGTGATGAGCACGATCATTTGTTCTGTGTCTGGGTGTAATTTATCTATAATATGTATGTATTTAGAAATATATAAGTATGTTTATCAGTTGTCTAGTACCCATAACACAAGCTCTGCTTAGCTTGGGACTAGATGGCGTTGTGTGATAGTTGTGGAATATTATTATTATTATTATTTCCTTTATTTCATTTAAATACATATTAATTACATTTTTAAATATTAAAATATAAAAAAGATATAAGAAAACATTTAAAAATATAAAAAATAGTAGCCCACCGGTATCGGGAACAGGGTCCAAGCTACCGGTGGTCAGGGCTGCTGAGAGAGGAACCTCCTAACAATACGCGCCGTGTCCAGAATTACTGCTTTCTGGATCAGGCCCTTGATCCAGCTGCCTAACGAGAGCCTCCTGAGATGTTGATCGAGGCTCTTGGCTATTATGCCATTGGCCGTAACGACTATCGGCACAATGACTGCCGTATCCACATCCCACATGTCGACAACCTCGCGAGCCAAGTCAAGATACTTCATCTGCTTATCTTTTTCAGCTTTCACGAGGTTCTCGTCATGCGGGACTGCTATATCAACAATCATTGTGCGACGCTCTAATCGATCTATCACCACTATATCCGGCTTATTGGCAACAATAGTCCTATCAGTGATGATAGATCGATCCCAATACAACGTGATATTGCCATTTTCAAGAACTGGGTCGGGCACATACCTATAATATGGTACTTCTGATTCCACAAGGCCGTATTTCAGAGCAAGTTGCTGGTGGATAATCCTGGCTACAAGGTTGTGTCTATGCAAGTAGTCTCCGTTAGCCAAACAAGAACAGCCAGAAATAATGTGTCGGATTGATTCACCCGGACGGTGGCATGCCCGACAGATGTCAACCGTGCCATCCTTCACAATATATTTCCGGTAGTTATTTGTCATCATAACTTCGTCCATAATCGCAAAGACAAAACCTTCGGTTTCTCCAAATAGGTCTCCGAAACGTAACCAGGATACGGACGCTAAGAGGTCTACATCGGATCCATGTAGGACCCGGTAAAAGCGCCCGTGAAGCTCCTTGCTTTTCCATACCTCCATGCGGTCATTAGTATCTAATACTTTAGGTTTGCGCCAGTTCTCGATAGCCAAGGAGAGCGGGGTGAGGCTCTTGTCCACTGAGACCACATCTCGGTGCATCCCCACGTCGGCTTCTAGGAAGTATTCCCTGAGACTGCATACCTCACGGTTGTGCAGGGTCTTAGCATTCAAAAAACCTCGACCTCCGCACTTCCGCGGGATATACAGTCTCATCACCGATGACCGTGGGTGATGCATTCGATTTGCGGTCAGCAGTGTGCGGACCCGTCTATCCAGGGCGTCAAGTTCCGTCTGAGTCCATTTGAGTATGCCGAAAGAGTACATCAAAACCGGCATGACCCAACCGTTGAAGGCACGCACCTTGTTTCCGCCTGATAAAAGACTTTTTAATACTTTATTCAGGCGGCCAAAGAAGCGCTCCCTCAACGATTGTTTCATGTCAGCAGTGTTGATGCCTAACGCTTCCGACATACCCAAATACTTGTATGTGTCGATTGGGGAAAGGGATCTTAGGTGTATGGAATCCGAGAGTTGGGTTCCCACGGATTCCACAATCTCCCCTCGCTTTACATGCATGACCGCACATTTGTCCACACCAAATTCCATCCTGATGGCGCTACTGAAGGTTTCAGTTACTTTCAGTAGCTCCATCAGTTGCAAATTATTGGGGGCAAAGAGTTTTAGGTCATCCATGTAGAGGAGGTGAGATATAACCTGACCACCTCTCCTCAATCGATAACCTATACCTGAATCCTCCAGCAGTGTGCTAAGAGGATTCATGGCTAGGCAGAACCAAAGTGGACTCAAACTATCGCCCTGGAATATACCTCGCTCAATCCTTATCGGTTCGCTATTCCTCTGGATATTTCGACATCCTGGATAGCGAAGGACTGTCCTCCATTGCCCCATGCACGACTCTAGGAAAGTGCGTAGTGTTGTATCAACCTTGTACAACTCCAGCACCCTCCTGAGCCATGTATGTGGCACCGAGTCGTAGGCCTTCTTATAGTCTATCCAGCATGTCGACAGATCCCTTCGGGAACGACGAACCTGTTGACTAATGGTCATATCGATTAGGAGCAGCTCCTTAGTACCGCGGGACCCGTTTCTACATCCATTTTGAGAGACAGACAAGATAGAGCTTGTGTCTATATGTTTGTAAATTTTGGCTCTCAAAATGGATGTAAGAACTTTATAGACCGTCGGTAGACAAGTGATCGGTCTATAATTTTTGGGTTCCGCGGTACTACCTGATTTATGGAGCAGGTGGGTTATCCCTGTTGTTAAGAACTGGGGCAGCGACCCTGACTCTAAAGCTGACTGGAACTGAGATGCCAAGCGAGCGTGCGACTTTTGGAACCACTTGATCCAAAAGTTGTGCAGTCCATCCGGCCCTGGAGATTTCCAGTTAGGCAACGGACGGACTGCACAAGCAACATCTTGGGGGCTGATGGTAATTGCCCCCATTTCTGATATTTGCCCGCACGCCCGCTCGATCTCCCTAGTCCAGTCACCTTCGGTGTGGTTGACAGGCACCGACCAGATGTTTTGCCAGAACGAAGACATGGCGTCATCATCCGGAAGGGGCGTGTCAGCCACACCTTGGTCCGGTCGCTCCCAAGCTCGGTAAACCCACCTTTCATCGCTTTGGAATGTGTGATTCCGGGTGTACCGCTCCACCCTCCGCCGGTACCGACGAATACGGTTTGCCCATGCACAGATCTTCTGCTTCAGGAAGTCGATGCGCTCTGTGACGCGGGGTACATAATCTCTAGGACTAACATCCGTCCCGGAGAACGCCCGCTTCACAAAGCGCATCACTCGAGGGCGAGTATTGCCCTCCCTGAAGCAGATTAGCTTACCGATGAGTGCTCTAGCCTCACCGATACGACGCTCAATCCTGCACTGCCAAGCTGGTACGGCTGGTTTTGGTCGTGTAGCTTTGTCACTATTAGGAAACTTAACACGAGCTACACGACAAGCCGCTACAGCTGCACAGTACAAGATTGAGTGGGTATCTGCGAGGTCTTTGCTGCTGTCAAAACATGTTGACAACTGTGAGTCTAGAGCACACACCAGCGCCTTGTTTTTCTTGTGCATGGGCAAACGAGGTAAACGTGGTCTAAGTTCAGGCGGAGTAGAACGATACTCCCGGAAAGCATCATCCAAAGCGCTCCTCAATCGTGCATTGCATTGGGTACTCACGGACATAGCCCCGTCATCATCCTCTTCACCAACGCAGTTGGGTCGCGGTGAAACACTGGGTAAATTTTGCAGTTGTACCGCGACCAGTGGCGAAGCAGGCGTAACATGGCTATTCCGTGATTCGATGCAAAGTCGATCAAGTATGGTGGCATCCAGCATATGGTTACGCTGGATGACCCGTACCTGATCCGACAGTCGTTGCGATGATACGTTGACAGCGGGCTCAAGCACCTGGAACAGAGAGAGCATCCGACCACGGTACGCAGTCAAGTTAGTTCCCCCCTCTGTAGCCCCATAGTATGCGCGCATGACATTTTCATTGACAGCTTGTGTCCACTTCATGCGCTGCACACTTCCACCGGGAGCGGGGACCCTATCAGAGGCCGGTGGGCCTCGGAGTCCCAAGCTGGCCGGTGGTCGGCCTCTTCCACGCCGACGTAGTGGTGGTGGTGTCGTCGGCGGCGAGAAGTATTCGTCGCTCGAGCTCGACGCAACTGCAGCAGCCGGTATCACTGGACTCACGTCTGGAGCAGGATCCGGCAACTGCGAGGCGGAGCTGAGCGACGAACCCGAAGATGTTGGTTGTGTGGTTTTAGCAAGTCGGGCCCGACTTCGCGTCAGCATCGCACTTTCAATTGTTTTCTAGTCGTAATGTTCGCATGATTCTTTTGCATATTGTTGTTATATGTTGCCATTTGTGTTTTTGAATGATATTATGGTGGTATACTTATCAAAACATTGTTAAATCATTTACGTTTAAAAATTCTAGAAAATAAATGCACGGACAAAAAATTTTTTTGACCGTCAACTTGACAGTCGGGCCACAGATTATTATTATTAACTTAACTTAACTTAACTTTTATTATTATTATTATTATTATAAAATGGTGATGAAACTAGTTGCTTAGTAGTTAATACTAAACGTTTATTACAAAAAGTTTTAACCGTTATACGTTCTGAACTGTTTGAGGTAATTCTCTAGACCATTTTATAGTAATTCCGCATTTCAAAGACCTAGATCAAAGCCTTAAAGGGAATATTATGAAAAGTTGGAGTGAAAAATAATCTGTATTTGGTTCCTGATTTTAATTTGTCTGGATGTCAAAGATGTCTCGGAGAAATCAAACGGAACCTCCGTTTAATTTCTTCGAAATATCATTTGACAGCTCTTTGAAGCTTCCAAAGGATAGATGAATAATACTCGTAGATTCTGACTGTTGAGATACGAGAAATTATAGGAAAGATCGTGTAACTTCCTCCGATAACTTTCGAATTTGATATAAATTCTAATAAAGATTTTTTTCTAAATACATATCAACATATTCGCCCGAGTAAAATTCGCCCGAAAACAAGTGCGCGCGGGTTAAGGATGCTAAGTAAGTTTATTTAAGTGAATCTGGATAGTACCTAAGAATCCTTTTCTTTGCGATTTGATCGTTTGCGAGGCAAGATTTTTCTGCTAATTTCTCTTTGATTGCGAAACCTATTAAACCCGTTCTATGCGTAAATCCTTTTTACAAGACTTTTGTGACTGTAGACTCTTTTTGACTGTAGATCTTTGGCAACTGTTACGGGTCGTCAGAAGACCGAAAATTTGACAAATAATCTTATGAAGGGGTTTCGTATTACCCAGAAACTGGGTTGTGGAGGTCAGATAGCCAGTCGCTCCATGTAAGAAACTGGTATTCAGTTGCATCCGGATAGACTGGAAGGCGATCCAAAGAAAGTTGGGAAATGCTAGGCAGATGAGGATATAGGTTGATTTTATTTAGCTTTAACCATAACAGAATTGGCCCTTACTTTTGCGTTAAAAATAAAGAAATGTATATAAGTGATAACGAGGAAAGATCCCTTGTATTCAAACTGCTACGTTTGGTCAGAGTTCCATGACTATTTACATACTTTTTTTGCTGACATCGTGACCAGACTTTCATTTTATTTGCACGTCCCGTTATTGTTTATTACGGCTTCCTATGTCGTTTCTCTAATCTTCGTACTGAATTGGAAGTCTTTCGTATTACATTCATGAGTACTAATATTATAAATGTACATTGTCTCCATTTGTTAGTCATCTTTACGGATTCGAATGTATAATAATAGCACAGGACGAATAGAGTGAGACCAGGGTTTGAATTACAAAAAGCAAGTATCGTCATTATCATGATCTCAGCCGGAAGACATTCGCGAAAGAGGAGGCGGGGCGCGTGAGGGAGTGGCAGTCTCTGCGCCCTCACGTCCCTAGCCGCCGCAGCAACAGGCGACGCCCCGGGCGCCGGGAGTCGATTGCGGACTCCCGGCCACCGTAGGCGCGAGCTTGCGGGTGGCGAGCAATGAGTAGCTCGCCGCCCGGTAAGGACCAAGCTCGGGTCAACGGCGCGTAGTGTTCCACGCGCGCCTCAAAGAGATGTCAGCAGTACTGAAGGGGTCTGCTAAGACCGATGCCTGCCGGGGTCACGTGATTGTTCGAAAGAGATACCGTGACCCTGGCACATGGGCAACTGAAGGAACACGGGTGGGTTTTAGTCAGTAAAAGTATGATACGCCCTCCCGCTCCGCCCAGAGCGGAAGAAGTCATTTGATGATTTACCGACCAAAAAAAAAAAAAAAAAAGCCGGAAGACATCCACTGCTGAACATAGGCCTCACCCAACCTCTGCCGGTTCTGCGTTTCTCGCATCCAGCGGATTCTTGCGGCCTTCACAAGGTCATTGGTCCACCTTGTGGGAAGCTTTCCAGGTCTACGTCACCTTGTACGTGGTTACCACTCCAGAACCGTAACATCCACAAGAAATGTGTTTTTTTGGTGGCTATGACAAAATAAAAATTTAATCAAAGTCAAAAGTCAAAAACTCTTTATTGTGAGACAGTGGTTACAGAGTTGTTATAGATACATTTCGGTGTGCGTTTGCACTGCTCTACCATGTTACGCATACAATAGTTTGAAATAATTTGTCTTCTTAGACCTAAGTTTATGTGATATATGTAAATTCAACATGACATTTAAATGGAATTAAAGTAATTTTTTGCATCAAAACATAAACGCAGTTTGGCACTAACTCATCACGAATCTGTCGGACAAAAATTCGTGTACTGTATAATATGGCCTATTTACCAAGAAGTCATTTAACTTTTTCTTAAAAATATTAATGTTTTCGATTTCTCTTATTTGTTTAGGAAGCTTATTATAAATTTGTGAAGACATTCCGAAGAAACTTTTAGAAAGTAGGGCTGTTTTTGAGGGCATAATATTTGCTATTTTGTCGGCATGTCGACGGGAGTGCAGGTTTTCAAACTTTTCCCCATAGGTTTTCACGAATGTAGCGATCTCATAAATGTAGAGGGCAGGAAAGGTCAAAATCTTAAGCTTTTTAAAATATGGCATACAACTCTCTGGGGCACGTATGCCACAAACAGCTCTAAGACATTTCACATTAAAAAAAAAAAAAAAATAATCGTGATAAAATAAATCATTCCTTTTAGATGAATTAATAGTCGACCAAACAAAAAATTATGGGTAGTACTAATAACTGTTTTTGATATCTGCAAAACAAATGGACCAAATATAATACTTGTAAACGATAGGGATCAGTTGGAAAATATATACAAAAATGGATTCAATAAATATTCCCTTTGTTGTAAAACATTTTAGATAAAAAAATGGAAAGCTTTTAGTTTCCTTGTTTTAAGGTTTATTCGAGTAGCGGCCTCTTTGTTTTGCGACCATCAAATATTTCCTTCATTGGTTTTATAAAAACGGAATATAAAAATGCTGTAATGGCTCAAGCCCAGGGGTCCCCCGAGGTTTGAACTTGGCAAGTACCTATCAATATGATTGTTCCAAGTATGTTAAAATAACATACAATCACGTCTGTAATACCCTAAGGGTTAGGCAGAGGTGTACCTGTACTATACTAGACCCTCCTTTCGTCAGCTAAGTTTAAATCCCAAGTAATAGGGGGCGAGCCTTAACCAGGCACAAATCCAGACTCCAGGTGGCTACTGAAAAATTTCAAATGTAAAACCTAATAACACTTTGCCCTGTCCGGAAATCGAACACTAGACCTCGTGTTCAGCAGTAGCCTTTGGGACCAATAGACTAGCGAGGCTGTCAATAAACATCAGCATCATCAACAGGCGATTTTATTAAATACTTGGACACTCCTCAATTCTACTCCTTATGAGAAGAAATAACTGTAGTGGGAATATTACAGGCTGGTGTGCCATCATAAATATACCCATTGTTTCATGAAATACTTCCTTGGTGTAGCATTCCGAGACACATTAGTCACGAGACGTGACACAAGTCCACGTCATCACCGCTATGTTACCAGTATTGTGTAATAAAATTACTCTCCAATCACCTTTATTACCTGTGCGAATCCGATAAAAACAAAATGACTATTTAAATGTTTTGCTTATACTTTTTTTAAGAGAATAGTTTCTGAAAATGTTTCACAGTTTCTGTGGCAAGAGGATAATGACGTAAGCATGTATCACTGCCGGAATACGAAACCTGGTTTCTTAGACCATGAATATACCTTCCTATTAGACAAAAAAAAAACCTTTATAATAGGTAGATCTTTTACTATCCTTCCCGTAGCCCTTAATCAAATCGTGCTTAAAGTTTCAACAACAGGATCAAGTTCTGGTCGACATTTATTTACGGCAAAGTTCCAACAGTTGGAAACTTCAGGCAATTCATTTGAACCGTGTCGACAGTGTTACATTCAGCACTGAAGTTTGAAATGTACTAGCAGTACCTACTGAGTATTGTAACGTTGGATTCTATTCATTTATGTATTCTGAATCGATTTTTGAGCAATGATTTTGTTATGAAAAAAACTTTTTTGCAAAAAAAAAAACAACCGACTTCCTTAAAAACACTACAAAGTGAAAAATAACTTTAATTTCGGTAGTCGGTGTCTTAGGATCTGTATTTATGGTTTTTTGCCACCGACTTCCGATATTAAAGTTATTTTTCACTTTGTAGTGTTTTTAAGGAAGTCGGTTGTTTTTTTTTTTGCAAAAAAGTTTTTATTTTTAAATTTTTAGTTGTGGTATTCACCCTGCACTAATTCCAAACAAACAATGCATATTTATGCGATAGCAGAAATCACGGTTGATTTCCTGTCATTTTTTAAAGAGTTCCGGTGTCTGTCTCCCGAACTCATCATCAGATCTATATGAAAATTATATGGGACCATTTCGGAATAAACCCCTTTCGAACAAAAAAAGAATTTTGCAAATCCGTCTATATATGACGGAGTTATGGCCGAACATACATAAAAAAAAAAAAAAAAAAAAACATATAAACATCCGAATTGATAACCTCCTCCTTTTTGAAGTCGGTTAAAAAGTAGTTCAATGGGATTATATGAAGTAAAAGTAATTTTGATGATGATGTTGACCTCAGAAAGATCTTTTATAAGGAGTGGAGGTTTAGCAGGAATTCCTAAAATAATTCGATAAGCAGAGATTAAAGTAAAGTAATGAATAGATTGAATGGAGGTCAAGTTTTAAACTACGTAAACCAATTTTCCAGCTACATACTCATTCGATATTACACTCGTTAATCAAGCGAACAGGATGATTACTACACGCTAAAATAATCTCTGTAATCCAATCAGGCACATGAATTTATTACTCAATTTCAAGTAATAAACTGATAAATATCCGAAGGGAAGCTCGTTGGAATAACGATGAAAGGATTCGTATATTAAGCCTGACTAATCCAGAAAACCACGAGGGGTACTGACGAATCAAAGATAGTTGAGACTTTGGTTGTGGTTTTATTTCTGAATGCACTATCAAGCACGTAAGTAATTAGAAGGGACAACGAATACCTATAAGTAATAACGTGTAAAAGCTAAAGGTTCATCATCAGTTAGCTGTTCACTCGCCTCCTAAGCAGACTACTTGCTAGGTACATGTACAATCTGCCTAGCCTTTTCCCAATTATACTGGGGTTGACTTCCAGTTTAACCGGATGCAGCTGAATATCAGCATCTTATAAGGAGCGACGGCCTTTCAGACCTCCACAACCAAGTTACTGGGTAATACGATACCCCTTGGTAAGACTGGTTGACATACTTTCGGGCTTCTGAAAACCCTTAACGACTGTTAGAAATTCATGAATGACAGCCGCGATCAACGACTTGATGTACTTTCTGAGGCACAGAGGAGTTTCGATAAGCAAAAATAATCATTTATCCACGGATCTACCGCGGCAATGTAGCATAACCTTATCGATCGACCCGTGCAGCTATTATTACTAAGAATCGAGCCCCTTTGGTTAGTACACACGGCTACATATTAAGGTATACATTTCCAGTTTAAGCTGACCTCACGTTATTCGATAATCCTATACAATGTGAGATCAGTTTATACTGGAAATGCGTAGCTTGATATGTAGCCGTGTGTAAATGCTCCCAGAAAAAAATGAAACTTTTGTTAATCCAGCTCATAGTTTACCAGTGGGCAAAACCTCATCTAAAACCATAACACTGTTAAAGCGTGAATAATTAACAAACATTCAAACCTCCAAACTTTCAGCGGTGTGAACTTACAGATTTAACTCAACCGTAAAACAATGACAGTATAAATCCAGTGAATGCCAATAAAAGTGTTAAAGATAAATTACATGTAGACACGACGGGGACTACTACAAAATATCTAATTAAATTTTCTTTGACTTGAAATTCGACACACGGAGATTTCCCACGACTTCAACGGTTGTCACCAAAATCTCATTTAAGGAGCAGTTTTGTGCTGTGCTCTTAATCTAATAGATAGTGTTATAAAAGTAATGTAATTGCAAAGTCGTGAACATTCGATAAACTTAGTCATGGGGAAGGAAAATACATTACTTTTGTGTTTGTGTAGGATGTCGTTTAAGTCTGTCTTTTTTAGTGTGTTTTTGAGGGAACTAAAGCCAATGGTGGGGTATAAATGAAAACATAAGATGCACACGCTTGGCTACAAAACTACCCCTACCTCTCCACCCACTCTCCCTAATATTTTGGTAGTTCTTCCCCGGACGGGTGTTCATAGAGTTTCCTGTCCGTTCTGACCCATAAAGATTTACGTATTAATAAAATAAATTGACCTCGAGCTCATTCACAAAAAGCTACAACTAAAACGATAACGTTTGATAGTTAAGCCGTCACAACAGATCACTCGACAGCAATTCACTTCAACGTTTTGATATAACTGAGCTTGTGTACAAGCTAACGACGCCACTGAGAGGCCTAAAATATAATGTACCGAAACAGCCTACTTCAACGTGCCGTGCATGTTCATTATATTAGAGGCTCAAAACAAACTACCCAACTTTAAACGCTATGGCCAAAATGTTACGAGAAGGCTAATGGTTTACTAATTGTCACTATAATTTAGTTAAATTGATCTCCAACTTGGTTCCGACGTACTATTTGTAAGTAAAGAACTAAGTTGGTGGGAGTGATGAAATATGAGCAACGCCTGACTTACGTAATGTTAAATTGTTTAACTTGTGATGTAGACTTATACAAAATATTTTTTGGTTTTGGGATACTGAAATTTTTATTGTGAAATATTTACATTTTATAAAGGCTAACAGACATCGAATATATAATCTATACAAATAAATAAAATTGGAGTGTCTGTTTTTAATATTAAGATAACCACTTTTTACTAAGTGTATATGGATGTATACACGATACATATACCAAAACAACATTTTTTACAATTTTTGTCTGTCTGTCTGTCTGTTCGTTCCCGCTAATCTCGGAATTGGCTGGACCGATTTTGACGGGACTTTCACTGGCAGATAGCTGATGTAACAAGGAGTAACTTAGGCTATTTTTATTTTAGAAAGATTCTTTTATTTTAGAAAAAAATAACTATCTTCTAAAACTACGCTGACATACGTCTCAAAATTCGAAAAACCCTGGCTGAATCCTACGAAATAGATCAAAATAATGTACTACAGTATTGTACACCTTAAAAAGGCCTACAAAAATGTCCTCAATGGTAAATGTCTATCTCTTAGGGATAACCCACAATAACCATTTTTTATCTTTTACTTTTTACGAGAAATAAGGGCTTATTTACGAAGCGATTTTAAGCAATACAGCATTAATCCTTATCCAATTAAGTACCTTAAATACATTGTGCATTTAATATAGATCAATATGGCCCTTTACAGCATGTAATTTAAATGAATATCTTAGAAGATATTAGAGATTTAAAAAGTGGGCGCAGAGCGCGTTGGCAGGGGCCGGGTAGTACAGGATAAGTAGGATTGTAATTCATATTACTTTGGCTTCAAAGTAATTGCGAATATCATGTGTGTTCATTATACTCAAAATAAACCTAATAGTATTATTTCAAGTAAGAGACCGCGAAATTGCTTAGATGTTTAGATTTTTGGATGTTTGTTTCTCAATGATGCAAAGACGGCCAAACGGATTTAGATCGAATTTGGCACAAAGATATATTATATCATGGATACGTAACAGATAGGATACCTACTTTATCCCGGTAGTAGGTTCCCGGGTGATATTTTCCGACAGCTATACGGGCCAAGCCACTGGCAAAAGTACTATTCCTATAATTATGTTCGGTGTCTGGTAAATGATTGAGTGTCTGTATAGGTAATATAGGAGCGTTAAGAAAAACCAGGAAGACTTATATTCAACTAAACCAAGCCCTATGTCACAGTCTTCTTACTCTGAATACTATTACTTTTATTTTAAAAACACCAACACACATGATGTTCTCATAAACTATGAATCCTAAGTAATATGAGTTATAATCCTACTACTAATAATATTATATATGTGAAAATATGTATGATTGGGTGTTTGTTTCTCAATCACGCAAAAATGGCGGAATGGATCTGGATCGAAAATAGCACACAGAGTCTATATTACCAATATAACCTGGAATAACACATTCTTATCGCGGTAGTACGTCCTCTTGCATTAATTTCCAACATCCACGCGGGCGAAGCCGCGGGCGAATAATATTATAAATGTGAAAATATGTATGATTGGGTTGTTGTTTCTCAATCACACAAAAATGGCTGAATGGATCTGGATCGAAAATAGCACACAGAGTCTATATTACCTATATAACCTGGAATAACACATTCTTATCGCGGTTATACGTCCTCTTGCATTAATTTCCGACATCCACGCGGGCGAAGCCGCGGGCAAAAGCTAGTATATTATAAAAATAAACACTTAAAAGTACAACAACTACAAGTAAAAAAAATATTTCACAAAAGCATTCACAAGTAGTTATTTGGTACTTAGATACAATATTCATTAATGTTTACTTTATGTGCTGAAACTGATAGCAAACTAAGCCAGAGCTTGGTTTTTGGGTGCAATTAATTCGCAACCTTTATTCTTGCTCTCTCCGCTGCGGTAACACTTCTCTTTTAGTTACAATTATCTGTTATCTACAATTTCTATATAAACGTAATGTTACAATTGATTTAAGTCACCTTCAATTTTAACAAATCGAGTTATCAAGATTGGATCACTAGACCCTTCCATGTTAAATCAAACATTGAGGACAAATTACCTTCCTCATCTCACAGAGACCATTGACACAAGTGGCTTCCCATTAATTCGACACACACGTATTGATGGTGTATTTACTCTACTGGAGCCATTGTCAAGCATCGACCTTCGCTAAACGTATAATGATGTTTGCAGCCACAAAGGTAAAGAAAAAAGACCAGCGACCATTTTTATTGTACTCTTAACAATGAAATTAACCTTCAAAATAAATTTCCACAAGTATTTTCTATCGGATAACCGCAACTACGAACTTTTACATTAGCTTCTCTTCATAAATACCTTTTTTCGGCACGGATCGATCGAAAGTTAAGCTATGCTTTCCGCAGTCAGTTCACGGATGGGTGACCATCCATTACATAAAGAGAGTCCCGGCTGCCATTCGTAAATCTTTGACAGTCGTTACAGGTAGTCAGAAGCACAAGCCTGTCAACCTATTTTACCGAGGTGTTATCGTGTTACCCAGTAACTGGGTTTTAGAGTACAGATAGGCAGTTGCTGTGTCTACAATATTGGTAATTAGCTGCATCTAGTTAGACTGGAATCTGACCCCAAGAGAGTTGGGACTTATCCCAATTATGTTTGGGTCAGCTTCCAGTCTGTCAACCCTTAGCTAGGCAGATTGATTATTATATATTTTCTCAAAAGAAGCTAAACCTCAACATTTTTTGCGTTTCCCAATGTCTACAAATGACCGTTACTTCTAAGTTACAGCGAAACATACCGACAGTGAATGTAAAAAACACATACGTGGAGAACTCAGCTATTTCTGTCAGGACGATACTCAACAAAATACCTTTCAGCTGGTATATTGAATATATACACTCCTACTCTCTCTCTACATTGAACAGTGGTGGTCCAGCGGCATCGCCTCCGACTTACGGGTTGTATGGTCGTGAAATCTAACCCAGGCAGGCATTTCACTTTATGTAATTAATTTCATCACTAACATCTCAAAATGATGAAAGAAAACATCGTAGGAAACCAGCATGTCTAGAACTAAAAAATCGAAGACATGTGGCATCCATAAACCCGCACTTGGCGCGCGTGATGGATTTCAGCCCACTCCCACTCACAGAGACGAGGCCTGTGTCCCAGCATTGGGAACATTATAGGCTGATTATGTTACACTCATACTAATAAAACACGTTCATTTCAAATGATTTGCAAGACACACACAAAAAACAGTTTACGTATACGTGTTTAAACTGACATGATATTTTTAATAAAATACCTTATGTGGAAAATATGGACGCTCAAAACAATTAAAAAACATTATTTCCTTTATTACCCGTGTTTTGTAACATCCTGGAGGGATACATCCCTATCTTTCCGCGAACATATAGATAGCACAGTGTCTAAGGCAAAAAAAATGCTTGGCTTTATAATCCGTATGTCAAAACCTTTTCGTAATAATAGTAGCATTATTTTACTTTTTTTTGAATTGCCTATATCCACACTAAATACCACATTTAATAGCCCCTTAACACGTATGGCAAGGGAATATAATGACAGGTCCAATTTGACAGATTACCCCATTGATATATTTTCCATGAATTTCGCTTCATACAGGCGTTCCCTTTTTAAACAGTGTGACGACTGCACGTCTGTGTAGAGTGTAAATTAGTATTTTGTAGTGCTCTAGATTTGGGTCTCTGGATACACTTTTAACTTTTAAGTTTTTTCTCTATTGTCTCTAATATTCATATGCTAATGTCATGCACTCCTGTTATTTGCATGGTTGCTGAAGTGCTAATTTTAAATTGTTATGTTATTTGAATTGTAAGTGATTGTGCTGTTGGTGTGCTTATTATAAATAAATAAATAAATACCTGTCATAAATCTGAAATACTTGCAATCACCGAATGATCAACTCTAAAATGATGCAATATCTAACTAGTTTTGGAGTTATTTATTGTAACTTTTTTATCTACTTTTAGTAATGTTTCCCAATTTATAGATTGGGTCGTAATGCTTCGTGCTTTTGGGAACCAATATCAATCAGAGCGAACATCAGGCTCGCTCCAAAACTAATATATTATTCATTCTGCATTACTTAGTGCTAATTGCAATGTTTAAATCTATAAATATCTGTCTGAACTCGAAGCAGCCACAACTGAAAATGTCTAAATAGATAGTCGAATTGATACATTCGTAAGGAGATATTTATTGCTGAATGGGCCTGCTTTTGACCTTGGTCACGCCTCATGAAAAGCGATGGATAAGGTCTATTACGATCCTTTTTCGTCAGGAACGCGTAGAGGTATCAAGTTGCATTTGATATCAAACACGTAAGTCTACGGTCTCATGGAGCTCTAAAAAAGTATAAAGCTCCTCCTAAGTAAACACAATAAAAAAATCCGGCACTATATACGAGATATTTGAGACTCTCAAATAAATTAAAAAGTTAAGTTTGTCCTCGGGATAGACAAGTCATTCAAACTAAAGATCCCTTAATTGTGCGAGGTCCGACACCCACTAGGCCAGTTTTTTAACAGATCTAACTAACAAATGTGTTTAGTTTTGTACTAATGCCCGGATTTTGAGGTCCTCCGATAAACTTTCATTAGCATTAATTTAACAATAAAATCTGTTCTAACAAATTTATTTCTTGTTGAGAGTTCAGAAACACAATGTATCAAGATAGCAAACCAATAAAAAGCAGTATTGCATTGATTGTATGCAGTTAACAATAGGTACCTCTGAAATAGATTAGCTAGTTTAACACGTCAGCAACAAAAACAAGCATCAACGATAATAAATCCAAGTCCAAAGAAAAGTAGCCTATATCTAAACCAAAAAATAACGACAATTAATCAAATCGGCTTATCAAAATCTCTAGAAATCTAGACTAATGTCCCTCTCAGGATGTGCTGTCCACTCGTCAGCCTACCGCCATTTGTCTACGATCAACTTGATTAGAAACTATATTACGTGGCTATAATTGGGTATGAGGTCTAAAATCACATGTGAATAGGTACAGGTCACAGGTCTACTCTCCTTGTATAGATACATTGTGTGAAATCTTTTATATCTAGGTAAAATTTCAAATTCTTTCTTTTATCTGGTTAAGACGGATTTAAAAAATATTTCATTTGCATTGTATAGCCTAATTCTTGAGGAAGGTTATAGGCTATTTATAGTATATATACTACATCACGCTACGACCCTTAGGAACTGACCAAAAAAGCTAAAAAGTACGCTAAGTGGAAACGAAGTTTTAGCGAGCGGGCGGGCGATGGGATTTGGGAAACGACGCGGTGGCTACGGGACGGGGGCCAAAATTTCATATGACGGGCTAGTAGTATTTAATAACCTGATTATAAAGATCAAAATCATCATCATCATCATTTCAGCCGTAAGACGTCCACTGCTGGACTTAGGCCTCCCCCAGTTTGGGGGGCTTTGCCATAATCGCCACGCTTGGCAGGCGGGTTGGCGATCGCAGTATGGTGGTAAAATGCACAGAGAACGCTGCTGCCCATTCTCTAGTAAGTCCCTTAGTCGCCTTTTACGACACCCACGGGAAGAAATGGGGTGGTGTTATTCTTTACGTCCGGCACCACACGATACAAAAGAAAAAGATCAAAATACCATACAAAAAAAAAGCAGTCTGTCAATGTAACAATTTTAATTCGGGCTGACCAGGTTGGACACTACGGTCTGACATGTAAACGCATGTAAGAAAGATAGCTGAAAATCATTTAGTGATATTGACATTGTGACACACAATATATAATGCCAATAATCGTATTACCCAGTAACTGGGTTGTGGAGATCAGATAGACAGTCGCCCCATGTAAAATACTGGTATTCTGTTGAATCCGGTTAGACCTACTTTTAAATTACAGCACCACCATTAAAATGTGGGCCAACGCTTGTCTGGACCAAAATTGCGTAGAAAATGAGACGTTAACCAGGTTTCAAAAATGAGTGATGTGGTTTCTTTTGACACTCCTAATGGAACGTAATGCCTAGATGCTTTTAGATAGGACTGAATTCTTCTTATTACTAGGTGGCCCCTCTGTATAGTTGTGCTGACATACGTATATTTCATAATGTTTAGAATGGCCGTCCTGAATAATAAACATAGTACTTTACTACTAACTGCCATTTAGCCGAGCCCTTGGTGGTCATGACAAGTTAAGAAAATAGTTCGAAAAATCGTTAATTTCTATCACTTACAAAATGTTGGTTTACGATACAAAAACTTACATTTGCAGTTGTAGAATTTACCGTGACGTATATCAATGAATGGGAGAAGAAGTATTTCAACTGCATTGTTATATTTGTTTTTGGAATAAATTTATCCCAACTACATACACCACTCTTCATTGCGCGTGGTCCGACACGCAATTATCTGGTATTTTTTTATCCAATGACGAAAGGAATTTCTCTAGAAGTCGTCAGTCTTTAGGCAGGATACGCTTCTTTCTAAAGATCACTCAGCAATTGATTAGCTATTAGGTATTCAGATTGAATCGTGCTTAAAATATCTACAAAGTCTGTATGTGACTGGCGTAAATAGGAAGAATTAGGTAAAAAAGAGATGAAAAGATCACGGCGGTTCTAAAAACGTGTCGACGATAACTACTGAAAAAACGGAATCTTACGTCTGCAACGACAGAAAAGCACAAAGCTTGCGTATTTGTACCAAAAAAAAATGTTATAACTCGGAAATGCTAACTACTTGAAGTATCAACCTGTATTTCCAATAACAACAACAGGATGAGCCATTACAGTAGGCAATTATTCAAGTTCCCTTCTATTTTCGACGCTATTATCGTTAATGTCAACTCACTTTTTTCTAATTAGTTCTCTTGACTGCTTTTCTGTGTTGTTTCCAAAGCCAAGGAAATTATTTTTTGATTTTGTAGTATAAAGTTGTTGATAAAAGCTCAGCACTATACCAGGGATATACATAATAACGATCCCAGTGCATGAAATATGTAAAGTTGGTAGTCATCAAATTGTCAATTCAAGTAACAACTGTAATACTTTGACTGTTGAATTTGACAGTATGAAATCGATATAACATAGCAAATTGACGTACACACTACGGCAATTCCATAAATAAATAATACTTCTGACCGTATATGAATGTTTGTCATCAAGGTAATCAATAAATTGTCCATTCAAGTCACAACTGTATTACTTTGACAGTTCACTTTGACAGTATGAAATCGATATAACATAGCAAATTGACGTACACACTACGGCAATTCCATAAATAAATAATACTTCTGACCGTATATGAATGTTTGTGAACCAATCAATTTTAATAAAAACAATTTTTATTTTTATAATAGTATTTTAAGCCTATTTATTACTGATGTACACTAGTGTTTAAGTTGTGTTTCTATGTAATCATTAACAAATTGGAATTTTTAATCTGGAAAATAAATGATTTATTAATATTATTTTATACATTTACATACATACGACAGGTAACAAAGTTTAACGACATCAATGCTCTCTGTTTAAGTTAGAAGCGCGAAGCTTTCATACTTATTTACTTAACTAAAACTTCAGTACTCCCTTGTTATCATAATAATATCTCTATGTAACTTAGATTATTTTAGACACGAACTTGTTATTACAACTTTAATTAAATTGTACTGACAGCTATCAATTTTCCAAAAGTTAATGAACCACATACCTCCTTACAGGTTATGGATTGATTCCCCTTTGCTGTGGTATTTGTAATTTTGTTTGCGTGGTACACAGTTTTACTAAGTAGTCTGTACTTCTACAAAGCTTAGGGTTAAGTAATAATTGCCCCCAAGTCAAACAATAAGGTACAACTACGCTTGCCGCGGTTGATTCAAGACTTGAAGACCATCTTTACACTCCAACCCCCTCCGTGCCGTGGAAAACACGTGAAGCCGTTGATCCTGGCTGTCATTAATTGTTTGTTAGACAATCCTAATGGGTTGTCAGAAGCTCGAAAGTCTAACAACGAATCTTACCAAAGAGTAAGGAGCCCAGTAACTGGGTGGTAGAGGTCAGTCGCTCCATGTAAAATACTAGTACTGTACTGGCATCTGGTTAGACTGGAAGCCGACCTCACCAAAGCCACACAGTTTCACAGTTTCAAATAAGGTATGCATATTGTAGGTATTTATTCAAAAAAATCTATTCTTAATATTATAAAGCTGAAGAGTTTGTTTGTTTGGTTGAAAGCGGTAATCTCAGGAACTGCAAGTCCGAATTGAATAATTGTTTTTTGTGTTGGAAGCCTTTTTATTAGGAAAGGTTATAAGCTATATCACATCATGCAACAATCAATAGGAGCGGAGCAGCAACGAAAAGTAGACGAAAACTTCCAGGCAATTCGATGCGACGGGAAGGCTCAGGGGAGCAAAAATTTGACGCGGGCGAAGTCGCGGGCAGAACCTAGTCTAAAATAAACTGGGTAGTGACATTTTTCCACACGCTTTTCCAAAATGCCAAACACTTAAGTGTCCTGAAACCCATTACAGCGTATTTAACACGACATTTTTTGTTCGAAATACCCATTTAGCTTTCTGGTCTCGGAAATCTCTACTTAATCTAATCTTAATCGTTTCCATAGCTCATTTGTAAGTACGCCTTTTTTTATAGAACACAAACCACATTCGTGACAATTACTTAACATTTCTCGAAATTGTTAGGAACACGACGCATTTCGTTCGTTTCATTGTCACTGAGACGTTTTCAGAACCATTTTTGCTTTGATAATAGCAAATAATTAAATCGTCTAACGCAGCTTTTATTGTACCACCGAGCATTGTAATGAAAATACAGTGCTAATTTTGATAAATGTTATTCGTTTTTTTTCTTCATTCATTTGAATACAAAAATTTAAATCTGTGTGATCATAAATTCATGAGCATAAATATGTAATGCACTTTTCATCAGCCTATTACTCGTATGTTCCAACAGTTGGGATACAGGCCTCTTTGTGAGGGGAAGTAGGTCGTAATCCACCATGCGGGCTCTTTGCGGGTTGGTAGATAGCTCATGTTTTTGGTTCTAGGCCATCCTGGTTTTCTCACGATGTTTTCCTTCATCGTTTTGAGAGCAGTGGTGATGAAATAAATAACATAAAGGAAAGCGCCTGCTTGGATTTGAACATCTGTAACTCGTTAGTCGGGGCCGATACCACTGGGCCCCCCCTGCACACACTTGTCTATACAGGTAGGTAGGTACTGTTTTCACTTACACGGTTGTAAACTGTTCACCAATATCTTATATAAAAACTATTCAAACCTAAATATAACGGCGCAGGAAATGGCGCCCTCTAGTTTTGTTAAGAAATTACTGGAATCACCGATAAGGTCGGTTAAGAATGACACTGGTGACAGTCACTCTAGCAGAGCGGTGCACAGGCTATGTTTGTGTGGCGGCTGTCTTCTGATGACAGATGATGTTGGGGGGCCGCTGTCGTACCACGTTCACGACGAGCTGCGTTATTCCAGCCCATTGCTAATGATATTGAAGCTACTGAGCTGGCAATACGATAAACACTTCTGGTAAAGGCTATCCTGTGCCGTTAAATATTTATTACGTTTGCCAGATTTTTAAAACAAGACGGCCCCTTACCAGAACAGATTGAGGACCCGCAATACTCATCGATATAACGAGTTTCTTCAACTGTCATTTATTATTTCACCCCATAAAACGATCCTATTTCAATATACTCTGTAAAAAAAAACCGGCCAAGTGCGAGTCGGACTCGCGCACCGAGGGTTCCGTAAAAACCTGTAGGTATAAAGTTTATTTATTTTTAAATATTTTTATTATATGATGTAACTAAAAATTTACTGTTTTCGCAATTTTTCCTTTATCTGTGCTAAAAGACGTTGCTTCGTACCAAATTTCAGAATTCTAGATCGACTGGAAGTATGTAACGTTGTACTTTATATCAATCTAGTGAGTACTATTGTCTTATCTTTTAACGTCTGAATCAAGGTTGGAAGCAGATAAACACTAATATTCAATAACATTTTCTAAATACATTCATCATAACAACAGTTTACGCTTGGCAACTGATATACGTCTATTTGAAAATATTAATATTGTCGCGAGCTTCGCGCACGAACCGGTTGTTGGGAGTGTCTCCCCTCTCCACAACATATGGCTAACGTCGGCGAGCCACCGGCGGCGGTCAAGGAACAATCTCAAGGGATTCACTTGACACTACGGAGCTGCTGAGTGGTCGTGTTATAAAAGTATCAGTGCACTAGCTACTGTTCGCAACAGCCAACATTTAAAATCTTTTTTTATAAACTTAACATCTATATTTTTAAAAAACCTTAGTGTCTACATCTTTTAAAATTAAATTCAGTGTAACCCCAAATCGGGTGAGTGTTGCAAAATCTAGTATTAATTAGTTTTAAGTATTCGTTGCATGACTTGCTAATTTTCACTTTTGCGTTTTAGTAACTACCATGTTGTTAACCGAAATACCGCTGTGCTTCATTCTCGGTAGTTTTGTAGCCGTCCTTAATCATTTAAACACCATGCTTGAGTTAAATTGATTTACCGAGTGACCGTAACAATGATGTAACGATCATGACGGTTAGAACTTTTAGATTAGCTGGTTGACTAAATCAACATTAATGTATTTCTTCTTTGTTTTAATTTCATATTTATATGTAATCTGTTGTAGTGAATTTGTAGTGATTCTTTTTCAGTAAATCTTTTGATAATTTTTGTTACTTTTTTTTCCATCTACCCTACATTTTCATTATATAATTTTCTGCTAGTCACGCTTTTAAAAATGTACCACGCTGCTTAGACTGCTTCATCTCGATGGCTAATAGATGCTAGAACACCGCTTTCCCACGTAGATTCAGGGTCCGACGGTTGTCGGGATGTTGCAGTCAGTAACAGGAATTCGGACATTTTGTAAAATGCCTAATTCGTGAATTCCAGGGTTCTTCCATACCGGAAGGAATATCTTTTTCGCCGCTGCAAGGGTTGTGGCTGGACAACCTGCGAGCTGCCTACCTACTGCTGGAAGACCTACCCACCTACCTGGCTGACAACGGTCACCTACGACTCGAGAACTACCAGGATAGTGGTTTTGTGTAGGCGGGCTGGAATTAAATACGCGCTCGATATTTAGAACTCACGCCAGCCTTCTGCTGGAGCTAGCTTTGTTTAAATATTGTTTAATCTTATTTTAATTACACTTATGTACCTACCATCTTTTTGTTTCTTTTAAACGTCCTGCCCTAATAGGCACATCACAAGTACCCTTTAGGTTTTGATTCCCTTGCGAGTTTCGAAAATTTGCGGAAATTTGCGGCATAAACAGCTATATCTTTTGATTGCGTTAGCTTAGAAGTTTGATTTTTTCACAGCTCCAAGGGACTGTAGATTTGAGTATTTTATATAAATTTCAGCTTGATACCTCCACGCGTTCCTGAGAAAAAGGGTCTTGACAGACGGACGGACGGACGGACGGACGGACGGACAACAAAGTGATCCTATAAGGGTTCCGCTTTTTCCTTTTGAGGTGCGGAACCCTAAAAAATGTACGAATAACTGTATGTACTCACAGCAAAGATACTAGATACCAAACATCTTTTACTGATTTCTCAATTTCGATCGAATTAAAGCCGTGTTTACTCACGATGAGATTCCCGACCATAGTTTTGCGTATTTACCCGTAAATTTATGTAATAGGTTGGGGAAAAAGTTTCTTCGCATTTTTTAAGAAAATTCAAAAATTTTTTTAATAAAGTTTATTTACATTTAACTAAAGTATGTAGGTACCATTTTGTTCGATAACTTTTTGCCATCTTGTAGGTAGGGACATGATCCCATTGCTATAGAAATTTTGGGACTTCTGGTCAAAATACCGCAACAAGTGGTTTTGGCAGTCCTCTCGTGATGTTAACCTGACACTGCCTAAAGAATTCTGAAGAGACCGAAACAGGTGGAAATCTGAAGGTGCAAGGTCAGGACTATACGGCGGATGTATTAACACCTCCCAGCCAAACTCTCTTAATTTTTGTTGGGTGGCTAAAGATGTGTGAGGTCTAGCGTTATCATGATGAAAAACCACACCCCTTCTGTTGATTAATTCCGACCGCTTTCTCTCAACTTCTTGCTTTAATCTCATCAGTTGTTCGCAGTAGAGTTCAGAATCGATGGTCCTGCCTGGTGGTAACAGCTCATAATGAATAATGCCCTTCCAATCCCACCACACACACAGCATCACCTTGTTGCGAGTTAACCCGGATTTTGCCACAGTCTGTGAAGCCTGACCGGCCTTTGACCACGACCTTTTTCGCACGTTCTTGTCATACGTGATCCACTTTTCATCACCAGTTACCAGCTTCTTCAAAAATGGTTCGGTTTCATTACGTCGTAATAAAGAATCACAAATGAGTACACGGTTCATTAGGTTTCTTTCAGTGAGCTCGTGAGGTACCCAAATGTCGGGCTTTTTTGTGTACCCAGTTTTTTTCAAATGCGCCAAAACTGTTTTGTGGTCAATTTCCAGTTCTTCAGCTACGTCGTAACTACTGGTATGCCGATCTTGCTCCACTTTTTAACCGACTTCAAAAAAAGGAGGAGGTTATATGTTCGACTGTATGTATTTTTTTTTTTTTTTTTTTTTTTATGTATGTTCACCGATTTCTCCGCCAATTGTCAACCGATTTTGAAAATTCTTTTTTTATTCGTAAGGGTATACTCCTGAGGTGGTCCCATATTAATTTTGTGAAGATTTGATGTATACTTTGGGAGATAAACGAAGGAACTCCTCAAAAACAAACAGTACACGTAATGTGATTTGGATATTGTACTAAAGATCAAAAATAATTGCTGGTTCTATCTATCCATCCGTGGTGAACTAATTATAGTCTTCGAAGATACCGCATGGAACTCCTCATCGGTGAACAGTACATATAGGAACTTACAGTGAAAGGTTAGAAGGTTAGGGGATAATTCTTTGAATATTATAGGCACGTTTAGACCGTTACTTGTATTCTTATATTCCGTTGAGCTGATGATGGAAGGTACAACTCCTTATCGATCAGGAGTTAGAAGATATCTTGTCCTAGATAGACATACTCGTTGACATCGAGAATTGATTCCTCAGCAGACACTAGAGTGGGCTCTTACCCACTCTACTGTCTGCTTAATAAAAAAAAAAGCAGCCTTAATCATTTTGGCCTGGCCATTTATTATATTTTTAACCGACTTCAAAAAGGAGGAGGTTCTCAATTCGGATGTTTATATGTTTTTTTTTTTTATGTATGTTCGGCCATAAGTCCGTCATATATAGACGGATTTGCAAAATTCTTTTTTTATTCGAAAGGGGTTTATTCCGAAATGGTCCCCTATAAATTTCATACAGGTCTGATGATGAGTTCGGGAGACAGACACCGGAACTCTTTAAAAAATGACAGCAAATCCACCGCGATTTCTGTTATCGCATAAATATGCATTGTTTGTTTGGAATTAGTGCGGGGTGAATACCACAACTAAAAAATTTAAAATAAAAACTTTTTTACAATAAAAAACCAACCGACTTCCTTAAAAACACTACAAAGTGAAAAATAACTTTAATTTCGGAAGTCGGTGGCAAAAAAACCATAAATACAGATCCTAAGACACCGACTTCCGAAATTAAAGTTATTTTTCACTTTGTAGTGTTTTTAAGGAAGTCGGTTGGTTTTTTTTTGTAAAAAAGTTTTTATTCAAAAATGGCATCCATTTTATCCGTAATAGGGCGACCAAAGCGACGTGCATCTTAGACATCAAAATTTCCGGATTGAAAACGCTTAAACCAAATTTGTGCTACTCTCACAGACACTACACTAGGTCCATAAACATCGCAAATTTTTTTCGCGGTTTGCGTTGCATTTTTACCTTTTTTGTAGTAAAATTTTAAAATGTATCGAATTTCTTCATTAGATTCACTCATCTTGACGGTACGAAAAACAAATGAAAATCACACATTTTCCTAATTTGAATTTGGAATTATGTTCTTTAAAATTTAAACTTTCAATGATACCAAAACCAGCCAGATACAAATAGTATAGCCAAAGAGATTTTATTACAAGTTCATGCATACTATAATGCGAAAAGACTTTTTCCCCAAATGTCTAAGTTGGTGAAGGTACATAAAAAAAAAAAATTATTAATAATTTCTACACGGGCAAGGTCATTTTAAAGTTGGACAGAGAACATATAGATACTCCGTATAGTGCTTCATTATTTTTCCTTTGAATAGACAGCATTTCTTACTCTACGTAAAACTTAAGTTTACAGAAAGGGCCACCAACAAACTTAGTTTGAAACTGTTGAAAATAAATTGAATTCCGTTAGTTGAGAGCACGAGAATCCAATATTTACTATAAAACGTCTCTCGAACAAACGATCTTCGTCTATCATAATATAAACAATTTAGTTTTTAGATGAAGACGTCGAGTTACGTACTTTCGTCGACTTTGATGTATTATTTAGATTATAGTTTGCCTTTAAGTTAATTTAAGCCTAGTTTGCGTTGATTTTTTGCTTCGTTCGTATCGGCACAATCAATATGTGAGTAGGTCTTGTTAGTAAGACAGCCAGGGGCACCGAATGTGAATATTTTCGGGGAAACGTCGGGTAGTCCGTGAAATTCATTTTTTACGTTTTATGCAATTTGCAGGTAGTGTCAGGATGTACGATGAACGAAATATGATTCGAGACCGTAACACGTCTATATATTTACAGAATTGTAATTATTATAGGTTTCTCCCAGTATGCATCACAAAACCTTGTCCTCCACCTTCCACATCCGAATTGTGTGAGCTACCTTTCTAAGGTCGTCGGTCGTTAATTACTGCTGCACGCGTAGCATGACCACCATAGAAAGAACTTTGTCTATTCTTGGTAGAATAGAGATAGAATTGTCATGCTACGCCAGCATAAAACGGTACAAATCTTTCTACAATCTTTAATCTGTCTTTAATCTTTCTACAATCTGTTATTTCGTTTATTCTGTTATCTCTTCTGCTGAATAGATTCCGCTTCAAGCTGATTTACTTTTGTACCTGTGTATATTTGTTGTCCTTTAAGTGACTGGGTCTTCTAAATCTTCACCTTTTAGTGTTCCAGTCGCTTCCTCTTATTGAATTAAAGCTAATCCTTTGACAAAACGGTGCAGTGTCCTTAAGTCACACAGTTGATGAACCCATTTATACCGAACCCGTGTTCAGCGTGGCCACCTTCTGAGCCAAAGTAATCTAGCTGACTTGACGAATGCGTTCATCGTTCCGATAAGAAGAAGGGGAACCCATTTATGTATATCAATTTACTATGGAGCGTTTCACTGCGAAAATGGATCAGAAATTATATGGTATTCACGAGAGTACCAAGGTTACCGACATTGTCGGAAGGATTGCTAGACTTAAAGAGTAGTGGGGAAGGAACATTATTCTTACTTAGTTAGGTGTCGTTTGTTGTTGTTGTTGTTGGGCAAGGCACATTGCTCGCAGACTAGATGGCCGGTGGGGCTGAAAGTTTCTGGAGTGGCGACCGCGTACCGGAAGACGTAGAGTTGGAAGACCTCCCACAAGATGGTCCGGCCGCAGGAATCCGCTGGATGCGGGATGCACAAAACCGGTCGAAATGGCGGAGTTTGGGGGAGGCCTATGTCCAGCAGTGGACGTCTTTCGGCTGAAATGATGATGATGATGATGAAGGTGTTGTTTGAACATTTGTCACCTGAAGGTCAATTCTCGTAATTAAAAACGTTTAAGATGTAGTCGCAATCTCATCTTGGCGACAATCAAAAGTCAAAAAATTCACAAAATGTATGGAAACTCGAGGTAATTTTAACAGAGACTGAGATCAGACTATGAACGGTTTTAAATTCACGAAAATTGACCCTCTGATTGTAAGCGATGATGCGGTGGACAAAGTGCACGCTCAACTAGAAGTAGCCTACGCTTACTTTACACCACAAAAAACACTACAAAGTCAAAAATAACTTTAATTTCGGAATTCGGTGTCTTAGGATCTGTATTTAAGGTTTTTTTGCCGCCGACTTCCAAAATTAAAGTTATTTTTGACTTTGTAGTGTTTTTTTTAAGGAAGTCGGTTGTTATTTTTTTGTAAAAAGTTTTTATTTTTAACTTTTGAGTTATGGTAGATACCCCACACTAATCTAATCACGTTATTCGTTCATTTATCGCGTAAATACTTAATGTAAATTTAAGACTTATATGGTTTTCACATAGATCCCATTGTCCAAATGAAACCAAATTAAAATTTCCATTAAAATTTGGACCATTCGGGAAGCATCAGCTTTCGAATAAAAAAGAATTTTCAAAATCGGTTCACCCAGTCAAAAGTTATGAGGTAACAAAAGTAAAAAAAATACAGTCGAATTGATAACCTCCTCCTTTTTTGAATTCGGTTAAAAATGAACTAAGAGGACTATTTTCAATTAATTTTCCATTATTATTTCATTCAACTTTATCGCAGAAAAATAATCCAAGTCCAATTTTCTTCAGAATACTATTAAGCAGGTGTGAATTTACAAATGTCAAGGCTGTCTGTTCAAAGGTTTACTAAGTCGGGAAATGTATCGAATAAAGGCTTTCGTTACTATTTCTTTAGTATGAAAAACAATCATGGTGCAAGTATATTTGACGACAGATGTAAAGCCTGTTTTAAGGGTTGTATTTGTATTCTTTTAGAAGAAAGTGTTACTTACAACTTCTTACTTGTAAAATATATCAAAAAGTTTTTCACTTACTTAGCCAAGGTAAGTTTACCTTGGAATGAAATGAAATAGCACATCTTTTTTTACGAAGTGACACGCGCTATACTTACGCGAGCTTGCGGGCGGCAAGCAATGGGTAGCTCGCCGCCCGGTAAGGACCAGGCTCGAGTCGACGGCGCGTAGTGTTCCACGCGCGCCTCAAAGAGATGTCAGCAGCACTGAAGGGGTCTGCTAGGACCGTTGCCTGCCAGGGTCGCGAGATTTTTCGAAAGTGATACCGTGTGAAGGAACACGGGTGGGGTTTAGTCAGTTAAAGTCTGACACGCCCTCCCGCACCGCCCAGAGCGGGAGAAGTGATTTGATGATTTCCCATCCAAAAAAAAAGCACGTACACACACCCACGTGTTAACCAATTTTGGCCGCTATATTCTGATGTTTTAAGTTTGTTGCGGAGTTTCTTTTCAGAGTCAGACGCCATGACGCCCGTGTTTCCTACATGGGCATCATGTTGTTGCAAAAACAAAATATAAGTAAAACTTGTATTTTGATACATTTAAAATTCGATCAGAGAAATAAAAATTATTCATTATAATATATCAGTTTGTCCACTTCTTCCTCGATGACACGACAATAAATTATATTTTGTGTGCCCAACACTTCACCTCGGCATCTCCGGTGGCAATGCAGGGGTCGCTATGGCTGCATAAGGACCTCCCTATTCAATAATGAACGTTATAAACGGTCAAATGAGAATTGACTGTAATCAAAACACTCGATAGGCAGATCTTTAGTAATCATAACTGGTATATAAAAGTTGTTATTATCGAATAGAAGGACCTTATTACACCCCGCTTCGTATTTACGTCGCTTGAGAAGTGTCCATCCTAAAAGACATAATGCACTGCGCAATATTCAGTGACTCTTTTTTTTAAGTCAGGATGGTGTTATAAGAGCAAAGGAAGAAGGCTTCCTATAAAAAAAACTCGTCACCTAAAATATCGGGTCATAAATATCGTGTAGTCCAATAGGGGTAAGCTGTGCGACGTGGAAAAATGCGAATCATTCTTATCGCGGTGCAACATTCGAAATAAATCGATGAATAGAAGACCTTTATATTCCCTAAGTCGATTTCCACTATGTCGATTAAAATCAAAACCAGCAACTCACCAATTTCAAGTTCCATTTTTGCGCGGTAGTTATATGAAAATTATATAACTGTACAAACATTTTCATAATAAAAACAACGTTAATATATTAGCACAAGACATTTGATTAAAAAAGTGTACAGGACTAATATTTTTCACGAAAATAATTTTCATCTGATTTGACCTCAAGCTGTCCCTATTTTAAGGATTAATGGTAGTTGTTTTAGTAACAAAACAAAATGGTTTACTTTACTCTCAACAAGTCAAGATTATTATAGCAAAATACCAATGTTTGGCCTACTTAAAGTTTAAAATGGAGGAATCTGAAAGGATATTCAAGTTTGGAAACTTACCCGTTTAAACACATTAGGACAGAAGTTTGTAAGACTAGCTGTTCTCTGCGGTTTTACCCGCATAAGTTTCCCATGAGTATACCTGGATAAAAGTATGATAATGTGACCTATGAGTCTACTCATGTGCCCAATTTCATCCAAATCCGTTAAGCCTTTTTGCGTGAAAGTGTAACAGAAAAACATAGAAACTACAAAAAATCAAATGTTTTCTTCACATAGGTAATGTTAGGTAAGAAAACAATACGTAGATGGAGATGAACTAGAAAAGGTATGAGTTATGTATAATCGGTAATTTTCGTGTTTCCGAATTAGCACGAACGACTTGCCTCAGAGTAACCATCACACATGCAAACATTTTAGTATTGTGCTGCCGTACTTCATGGTGTGCACAGTGCACATATCATAGCGCGTTTATCATCATCTGCTTCATCATGTGCCTAGCCGTTTCCCAACTACGTTGGAGTCGGCTTCCAGTCGAACCGAATGCAGTTGAATAACAGTATTTAACATTGAGACTGCCTGTTTGACCGTTATAACTCAGTTTCTGAGGAACACGATACTCAGTAGTATTTTCGGGATTCTGACGACTCGTAACGACTGTCGAAGATCCACAAGTGACATGGCAGCCGAGACCAATGGTATGATGCGCTTTCCGAGGCACGGAAAACACTTTACTTATGTTATTGTGGCCATAAAGTTTTTGTCGTAGGTTTCTTTTATAGTTTTGCTTGGTACATACCTAAATGGCAATAAACATATTCAGTCTGATTTCAATTTACATCTAAAAACCTCTAGAATATGATTTTATTGTTAATGTGTGTGACGTCTTAAGATACCCATTGAAATTAGTCTGTTCTTTGAACAAGGATCTAACTATAGTCTACAGAGCGAGTGCTATGAAAAAGAACGCTCAACTCAAAAAAAAAAAACGATTCTAATTATCTTTTTTTCGGTGAACACCATGGCGTTGGCAACTATCATTGTGATTTATTTTAAAAGTCTCAGTCTGGTACCATACACGGATGTTTTTCATGATTTCTCAATAAATCATATCAGTTCACTGCTAGACATAGGCTCTCCAATTCTGCGCCACAACACACATTCCTTTCACACTTTTTTTAGATCGTCGGTCTATCTAGCTGGAGGCGTCCCAATACAATAATAAAAATTTGTCTAGCCTATGATTTAGGATAACCTTCAAAACGCTTAGCACTTACCGCAAACATTTCCATACATACAAACCTATGAGTTTGGTTCCATATCGATTAAAGATTTGACGAGTGATTAATTACTGAAACGTAATCGAGTAGACATCGAAGACAGGCAAAGCTAATGAAGTTAGTTTAAAGGCTTTGGCGTAGGCAGTTGTGTCAGACTGGCTTAGTCTAAGTAATTAGTACTACATTAAGACCTAGACTGATTTATGGTCTACCAAGGGTACCATCTTTTTATTGAGTTGTAAGTTGTTGTAGTAGTAGGACTCTTCGGGATCTCGTTGTTTCTGATTCTGTGCTACATATAATATTATATAGCCTATTTTTATCATTTAATTCTCTACTGTTACTTTGACTTCATACTTTCCAAAAAGTGAATGAGAGTAAATGTAAACAAAAGTAATATTGACACAGTGGTTTTTGTACTCTCTGGGGCACTTAATATAGCTGAAAGAGTAATAAACATGGCCGCCTGGCAGCAACGACACGTTCAGATTTGGTATGTGTGAGGTGACCGACAGTTCATATAGTCCGACAAGGCCTGAATGGAACAAAAAGTGTCGGACGGATAGTCCGACATGGCAGTTAACGTGTTAAATAAAATTAATGGAAGCGACATCACTGGACCAAGACAGACTTGTTAATTTAATAAAATAATGGAAAAGGGTCTATTAAAGAAAACTGGTAAAATAATGTCGGTACAAATTCAACGTTTGCATAAACTTGACGCATATTAAAGAAGCTAGAAAAAACACGATTTACGTGAACGTTGAATTTGGGAAAATATATCAAGAACTGATTTAGGTTTTAACATACTGTTTAGCATAAAGGGTTTATTTGAAACTAGCTGATACACGAGATTCCACTCTTATTCTACTGAAACTATATTATGTACCTACTTACTTACCCAGTTACGTAACTATGCCTTTATTCGAGGCGTGTTATTAAACCTTATGTTATACGTCACATAAATCTGTTCAGTAGTATTAGCGAGCAGTTTAAACTTACAAACAGATATAATATATAACTGTGGCGTTGAGATTTTACTCCTCATTTATAAACGTTTTGGAGACGGTTAAACATTAATAAATGTTTAGATAAGACATTCGTTCGAGCAAGCTCTAATCTATAATAATAAAGCTAAAGAGTTAGTTTGCTCTTTTGTTTGTTTCTTTAAACGCGCTTATCTCTGGAACCATTATGCCTAAGATTGCAAAAGTTAATTTTACATTTATTAGGCCGATTCTTGAGCTAGCTTATAGGCATAACATTATTGTTGATATCACTTATATCCAATCGAATATAATGGATAGCTTCGCGCACATTTGGGCAGGCCGCGCCATTGCATTGCAAAAATTCAGTAGGTAACGTCCTTGCCTGATTATTCTTAAGAAATGCAGGAGGATTTGCGCAATGCGTTGTACTCCAGCGAGGCCTGCTATTATCTGTGCTAACCTTTGTGGGTGGTGTGAGTGTGTTAGCGTTAACAAGATATTAATGTATGAAACAAAAATATTTGTGACTATATAATAAAATATAAACCGTGTAAAAACCATTTTTCTATTTAAAGCAGGTATAAGGTTAAGTAAGATAAATTTATAATTTTTTCCAAGAGAATTAACTTGATCAAAAGCTTGTTTAGGCTTTTATTAATATTCTATAGTTATTATAAGAACATTAAAAAACTCTCCCTCCAAAAGTAATTAAGATAATCAACGAAGGAGCAAGTTTAATTTTAGTAAATTAAATATTTCTTGTCACTCCTGTTAAACTTTTCTGGATGATACTTTTTTGGATTATCTTGTTCATTAAAACTCTCAATTCTTGTACCTACATCATTAAAATTCATTAAAAGGACTTTAGAGAATGTTATTCGTAGAAATTTTATTCCAGCTTAAAATGTTTTACAGCTCTATCTGCGTGCTTGAAAAACTGAATATACAACGAGCAAAAAATATAAGCATGCAGGCAAGGACAAACGACTAACAAACACTACCTTTTTTTGCACTACGACGAAATGTGTGTACTTCGGTATTCAGTGTGTAAAGTTTAGAGAGGTTTGTTACTCTTTGTGTAGTAGGATTCAAACGATCAATAATCGAAATCGAGCAAAACATGTAAAGATCACTTGAATTAATTCTACTAATCCCACTTATAATGTGAAAGTTTGCATATTTGGATATTTAGACAATTGAATGTTTGTTACTCAATCACGCAAAAACGGCTGAATGGATTTAGATGAAATTTGGCCCACATACAGTTTATAGCCTAGATTAACGTATAGAGTACTTTTATCCCGTTAGTACGTTCTCTTAGCATAATTTTCGACCAAAATACGGGCGAAGCCGCTCGCAAAAGCTGGCAGTTAAGTTCTTCTGTAATACCTAAATTTCTGTAATACTGTTTATGAGTCGTTATAAACTACCTAAGATACTAACTTTCATTTAAGTATAAATTGACAACTAAATACACTGTAAATGCTTCCGCGATTAAATTCATTAACCGTGAACAAGTTAGTAAACAAAACGAAAGGACTTATGTCAGGTACTTAGGTAAGGAATTGGAACTTGACGATTCTTAGAAGTACTAAAACGTGCGTGGTTTATAGTGAATGTCACAGAATTGAAACTTATAGACAGGGTATATATTTACTATATTCAATTTGGAATTTAAAATTATTTGTGGAATGTTTATGACGAATAGCCACGAGGCAAGTAAAGAACCACTGGCAAATATTCCGGTTCACAAATTCCACTTGCTTCTTTTTAGCAATTTATCTCAAGTTCCATTACCATTCTTTAGTGCAGTCTAGGGTATACGTTACAACGACTTTTACCATTATAATGGGGCTATAACATTTATTATGAACCACTAAAAAAAGATAAGTCACCAACACAACACGCTCTACTACCCAATTACCAATAAAATGTAACAAAATATTCAGCAAAATATTGCGTTTCAACGGTAAATAATTCGACCGAATATTTTTGTTGGAAATCTTCCTCTTTGATCGACCAAATGCGAAGGCATTTCCGGTGAACAATTTCCATTTCTTTTATCAATGAACAATGAACATAATTGAATTCTTGTAGGATATTATGAAATATTTCCTTTTTTTTGTCTCGTTGATACGTACTTGAACCTTTGATTCTGTTTTATTATTACTTACTAGCTTTTGCCCGCGGCTTCGCCCGCGTGGATGTCAGAAATTAATGCAAGAGGACGTATAACCGCGATAAGAATGTGTTATTCCAGGTTATATAGGTAATATAGACTCTGTGTGCTATTTTCGATCCAGATCCATTCAGCCATTTTTGTGTGATTGAGAAACAACAACCCAATCATACAAATTTTCACATTTATAATATTATTTGCCCGCGGCTTCGCCCGCGTGGATGTCGGAAATTAATGCAAGAGGACGTACTACCGCGATAAAAATGTGTTATTCGATGTTTTATATAGGTAATATATAGACTCTGTGTGCTATTTTCGATCCAGATCCATTCAGCCATTTTTGCGTGATTGAGAAACAAACACCCAATCATACATATTTTCACATATATAATATTATTAGTAGTAGGATTATAACTCATATTACTTAGGATTCATAGTTTATGAGAACATCATGTGTGTTGGTGTTTTTAAAATAAAAGTAATAGTATTCAGAGTAAGAAGACTGTGACATAGGGCTTGGTTTAGTTGAATATAAGTCTTCCTGGTTTTTCTTAACGCTCCTATTTTACCTATACAGACACTCAATCATTTACCAGACACCGAACTTAATTATAGGAATTGTACTTTTGCCAGTGGCTTGGCCCGTATAGCTGTCGGAAAATAACACCCGGGAACCTACTACCGGGATAAAGTAGGTATCCTATCTGTTACGTATCCATGATATAATATATCTTTGTGCCAAATTCGATCTAAATCCGTTTGGCCGTCTTTGCATCATTGAGAAACAAACATCCAAAAATCTAAACATCTAAGCAATTTCGCGGTCTCTTACTTGAAATAATACTATTAGGTTTATTTTGAGTGTAATGAACACACATGATATTCGCAATTACTTTGAAGCCAAAGTAATATGAATTACAATCCTACTTATCCTGTACTACCCGGCCCCTGCCAACGCGCTCTGCGCCCACTTTTTAAATGTCTTATATCTTCTAAGATATTCATTTAAATTACATGCTGTAAAGGGCCATATTGATCTATATTAAATGCACAATGTATTTAAGGTACTTAATTGGATAAGGATTAATGCTGTATTGCTTAAAATCGCTTCGTAAATAAGCCCTTATTTCTCGTAAAAAGTAAAAGATAAAAAATGGTTATTGTGGGTTATCCCTAAAAGATAGACATATACCATTGAGGACATTTTTGTAGGCCTTTTTAAGGTGTACAATACTGTAGTACATTATTTTGATCTATTTCGTAGGATTCAGCCAGGGTTTTACGAATTTTGAGACGTATGTCAGCGTAGTTTTCGAAGATAGTTATTTTTTTCTAAAATAAAAGAATCTTTCTAAAATAAAAATAGCCTAAGTTACTCCTTGTTACATCAGCTATCTGCCAGTGAAAGTCCCGTCAAAATCGGTCCAGCCATTTCCGAGATTAGCGGGAACGAACAGACAGACAGACAGACAGACAGACAGACAAAAATTGTAAAAAATGTTGTTTTGGTATATGTATCGTGTATACATCCATATACACTTAGTAAAAAGTGGTTATCTTAATATTAAAAACAGACACTCCAATTTTATTTAATTGTATAGATGTATAGATTAGCAAAGCTTCCATGAAACTAGGTTAATGTAGACATGAGAAAAGCTTTAAGAGACTGCCTAGCCTAGTTAATATTATCTTATAATACGAGTAAAGATATAGTTTACACAGTAGATTGTCTAGTTGACGTAAACACGATATTTTTGTGTTTTTATTAGCAGCTGAGGAATTTGAGATGTATCAAATCTGTATTTTATTAAGGTGCTTAGCAAACGATTGATAATTTGACCCAGCCGTCGTCGTACTATCGTCGTTCGTTTATCATCGCGGACAAAATGTCCTACGTGTCCTTAGCGCCCTAAAATTTTGAATATCAACCTAATAAAAGTCACTAGACGTCAAAACAAGGGTCTGCCAATGCTTCATATAAAGCGTTGAACTGAGCAATCGATAGACGACTTATCTGCGATTATAGAACTTATGGAAATCTATGCAATAACGCACACGGAGGCCAAATTGACCGCACCGCCGATGCTTGCCGTACAAACTCTCACAAGGTCATATTCGGGCCAAATTATCGCCGCCTGCGCAACCCATAAATTACTCGAATAACAGACTATACCGTTATTAGCAGATGAGAGGACGCTGCTCGACGTTGCTGCCTATATACTTTTGACTCCACACCGTTTACCTATTCGTAAAGTCACGGAAATCAATTGTTAGTAAAACTTAAATTGTTTCAAATCACGACTGTGATAACTTGTCAGTTGTATAAAATGGTGGAATGAACGTCGATGATCAATTCATTGACGTAGAGTATCAATTTGCAAAAAAAAAATATTTCCCTGACAGTACTGACTTCATCAATCATACTTCAAAGGTTTTCATACAAGTAAACAAAATGAATATACCTTCGTCATTCAATGATATTAAAAAGAAACATCAACGAAGCGAAAAGCAATAAAAATATGGCTTCTTGGTATTATATTCAATACTAGATTCTGCCCGCGACTTCGTCCGCGTTAAATTCCTTATTTCCCCGACCCTTCCCGTCGAGTCGAATCGCCTACCCGTGCGATTTTCCCCTCTTTTGCAACATTTTTCATAACTGCTCCTCTCCTCTTGTTTGTAGCGTGATGTTATATAGCCTATAGCTTTTCTGTATAAATAGGCTACCCAACACAAAAAGAATTTTTCAATTCGGACCAGTATTTCCTGAGATTAGCGCGTTCAATCAAACAAACAAACTCTTCAGCTTTATAATATTAGTATAGATTAACACCGCGATTCAGAAAATGACGTCATTTGCACAACGCCATCTATCGGATTTGGATTTCAACTATCAACATTAGTTCTATTTTTAGTCTTAAGATGTCGTTGCAAGTACTATACTGAATTGCGTAACGTAATATGTTACTTCTTGAACTCACTAAATTAATCATAACTTTTGATATAGTGAACCGATTTCGATGAAACAAAAACTAAGTTAAACTTCAAGTTGCGTATAATTTTTATATATAAACAATGTCAGCATAGAATTCGTAGATTTTACGTGATGTGCACACAAAGAAACAGTCAAACAGACAAACATTTAAAAAATGATGGAAATGGGTTCTGTTACTTATCTTTTCACACGCTGGCTATTTTTTGTTTCAATTTCTTCAATGTACAAAAATGACTTTTCTCCAGATTTATTATATGTATAGATAAGTACCTAACAACATTTTTAGGAAACTGATTTGCAAATTCCCGAAAGAGTGACGTTGTACTATTTATATGACGCCAGCTCCGGATGGTTGGAATTCCACATAAGATAGTATGCGTTAATATTAATATTGAGATCGTCCACAATATATAAGAGAAAAAAAAAAACATGTCATCGTTTGATAGTATTCTAACGTCACTGTTCATAGTAGTGAACTATTCTCCATTCTCGTTTGAGCACTTGGTGGATAGTATGCTTACGCCGGGAGCAGCAAACACTGCGTTACCGTGCTTTGGGTGACAGATCGCGGCGATAAGCGTTAGTCCAGGGATGTGTGGCCGACTTTGGGTTTCATCTCGATGGGTCTCTTGGACGCAAAGAATGTCGCATTGAGTTTTGCGATAAATATCGGAAAGAGTTTCTGCTTTACCTTGTGAGAACCCTTCGATGTTGATCGAGACTACGCACAAAGCCGGCTTTATAGGTGGACTTTGGATTGCCATCGTGGTGAAAGGATTAGCCAGTCAACATGAAAACTCGCTGACTGCCCAGGGTGCACCGAACGTATAAAGGCTCAGTTGATACGTCACTCGGGGAGGTTCCTTTCTTGCACCCCGTGAACTACAAATGTACAGGAAAAGTTTTTAACCAGTGCGCAAAGGAGACGGGCATTTCTGGGCCAAAATGTAATAAGTGGAGAAATGGTTTAAAAAAAAGCTTATATTTTTCTATATGAAAATCTGAAAAATCAACTCAATTTACAATCTGGAAAATGAGAAATCCTAAAATTAAGTTAAGGTTCCCAAGTAAATGGAATATCGATTAAATTATAATCGATTAACGTTCATACTATTTAAGAACATGCCTTCACCAGATGATTAATTCAATTAAAATAATTAAATCTATTAGAAATAACATACTGCACAGCTTAAACCAATTAAATATTTATATAATTAACATAAATTGATCCACGTTTGTTAATCGATTAATGTATGTTTAGTCTGTGCTAACTCTGACATGTCATGGATGACATAACGCTGACACTCACGCGTTTTATATTGTTTATTTTGTGCGTATCGTGTTTCCACCCATAGTTTTATTGATGTTTCCTCAACCCCTGCTTTCATTCTACGGACTTTGGAGCTATTTTATTGCATGACCCTTGCCTTGCTACCATACCCAACACGGAGAACCCCGCTTAAACGTTGGACTTGGACTTGTCATTTTGGATTCTACGAACAGCCTACCGGTTGGAAAGCGACACCATGGATCGTTGTGTAAATTGTCGCATAGCGACTAATCTGTAAGTATTTACTTACTTCTTGTTTACCTCACCAACGTCTACCACGCTGGCTTGCAATCTTTACAATATTTTTTCCTTCACCGTTATACTAACAAAATATTAATAAAAAATAAAAGGTCAGTGGGTCATTTTAGGGGCAACATTCTTATTTCTAGTAGCACAATAACGATAACAAATAAGTTATATGTACGTATAAAAAAAAACAAACAAATAAGATCTTATATCAAACGTAAATGGTTGTTTGGTTGTTAGAGAGTAATTCACACTGACCTCTGTACTACATCATAGTATAAACTGTATCACGGTAGGACAGTATTCCCCGCTCTCCAATAATCACACATGTTATCAGTGAACATAATATTTGAGATATTTAGCAGGTAGTTCGGTATTAATTAATATAATAAAGTATAGGTAAACATTTAAAAGGCCCATGTAGATACATTATATAGAACTAAGTAACTATCGGATCAAGATTTTTTAAAAGTACTTAATCATGTTATCTGTTATTAACCACTTTTTACATCTTTCAGGTAAAATGCAGTGACCATGTTTGCCAAGCTTGCTGGTAGTTGGATCAAAGACCACCTCTTGTTATGAAAATAATATGGTACCTTAGTTGGGCTAGGTACCAAGACAATATAGTACCACCTGCACAATTTCTAGATGACGATTACGTAACCTCACTTTTCCTAAATCTTATTTAACTCGGTTCTCAGATTGCCAAAACCTGCAAAATTATCAATGATTGTTTAATAATATAGTACCTATCAATAAACACCAATTTCATCTTTTTACATCCAGGCCCAAGATTGTATGAAAGCGTATCCGTCTCCTAACAAAACTTAAACGAGTTATAATAACCATTCCATGCAATTTTAAACGAATTTGATCTTGAAGCAATCTTGAACATAAGGTAAATAGTTTATTTACCATATAGACCTATCAAAGTTGATAGGTCTGTATTGTAAAGACTGTCAAGAGTACACCGACTTATTGTTATTTCAATTACATACCTCAGTAATTGATTCCCTTTCATAATTGGATCCATCTGAAATGTATTCTAAGACAGGAAGGGTTTGATCCATTCAATTTCAGGATCACCCTTATCCAATTTTGAATAATAGAGTAAATTGCCTCTTCGCTTTAATTATAGTAATCCGCTCTAAATTAATATAATAAATACCGATGTTTTGTTACTCAAAGGAGTTCTGGTATTGACTTATCCTTTCCAAAATCCTTTGTATATAATATCTGATTGTACCGCCTATTCTAGCCAAAACCGCCACGCTTCAATTATCGTCAGAGGTTTGGAGCGCCCTTTTGTACTGAGATTTCGCTCTTCATTTTTTTTATTTCATGGTTTGGACCTTTTGATATATAATATAATATAATATTCCACATGATCAGACCTTATTTAAAGTGTTACATCGATGTAAAAAATCCGGGAGCTCGCATCGCAGTTGTGGTCTAAATAAAGATGTAAATAAAATATTTTTTCATCGATACGATGTAGCGGAGGCTACAATGTGCTCCGATAGCTATCTCGAAGTACATGACTAAACATGCTTACTTCTCTTTACATGTTTACACATTCTCGACACATTCGAAGTCGTTGTGGATTCAATGTTTATACCTATCTGTATAAGAACCTTTCCTGTCTATTGCACGTCATCCGAGGTTAGAAACCATCACTCACGCAGATATTGTGGAACTAAAGGGGGAAGTGTCGCGGTAGCCCTCGAAATTCAATTTTTTTACGTTTTTTGTGCATGTATAACAGAATTAAAATCATTAAAATAATCAGTACAACTGAGCAACCCTCTAAGTTCTTAATTATAATCCCACTGAATGGCTTTTTTTTTCTTTCGTAGACCACCTTAAAGCATCCTGTGCACTACAATAAAAAACTGGCCAAGTGCGAGTCAGACTCGCGCACCGAGGGTTCCGTACAAACCTGCAGGAATTCACGGTTTATGCATAAGGTTTATGTTTATGAAATTGAATGTTTTTTTTTTTAATTTTTATATTTGAGTTGACTGAATGAAAGGTAAATTGTGGTTTACGATTTATGACGTATTAGAAAAAACGACTTACTAGATCTCATTCAAACCAATTTTCGGTGAAAGTTTACATGGTAATGTACATCATATATTTTTTTTAGTTTTATCATTCCCTTATTTTAGAAGTTACGGGGGGGGACACACACATTTTACCACTTTGGAAGTGTCTCTCGCGCAAACTATTCAGTTTAGAAAAAAATGATATTAGAAACCTCAATATCATTTTTGAAGACCTATCCATAGATACCCCACACGTATGGGTTTGATGTTTTTTTTTTTTGAGTTTCAGTTATGTATGGGGAACCCCAAATATTATTGTTTAAAAAAAATGATATTAGAAACCTCAATATCGTTTTTGAAGACCTATCCATAGATACCCCACACGTATGGGTTTGATGAAAAAAAAAAATTTTGTGTTTCAGTTCTATGTATGGGGAACCCCAAATATTATTGTTTTTTTTTCTATTTTTGTGTGAAAATCTTAATGCGGTTTACAGAATACATCTACTTACCAAGTTTCAACAGCATAGCTCTTATAGTTTCGGAAAAAAATGGCTATGACATACTCGGACAGACAGACAGACAGACATGACGAATCTATAAGGGTTCCGTTTTTTGCCATTTGGCAACGGAACCCTAAGAACCAATTTTTTGAAAAAAAAACAAAGATCTTCAAATAAAACACTACAAAATGAAAAATTACTTTTATTTCGGACGTCGGTATCATTGGATCTGTATTTTAGTATTTTGCCACCGCAGTTATTCGTATACCACTACTGGCCAGGTCAAAAGCAGAGACAGGAAATATTACAATATCATCATCATAAACAAAGTGCAAATATGTATTATCGAAGCTAACGCAAAAACTACCAAAGCAAAGTCAATAAAATTTATATGATGACCCCATATAAATTTTACTGACTTTGCTTTGGTAGTTTATCTGCTAAAGCATTATGATTTATTATTCTGTAAATCATTCAATACTACTTCTTCATGAATGTCTATTTCAAGAAGAAGAAATTCAATCGGATTTACCGATTTTTTTAATTTCGCGGGTTTCCGTAGGTAGAGCAGAATAGAGTTAGACAAGATTTTAACTTCAAATTCTCAAATCAGAAACGTTTCGACGTAAGACTGAGCGTTGTCTGACCGTCAGCCAGACGGGCACGGAACTGCTGACGTCAGAATAGGTATGTCATCAACACGAAACTCAATTTGCTCTCATGTAACAAACTTTGTGTGACTACTAAACTGTGTTACCATGTGCGAGTATTTATTTGAAGTGGCAACACTAACAGCGAACTACACGGAATGGGCAAAGTTACTGTTGTCAGTGTTACGTTTATTAAATCCTAGAAAGAAATAAGAAAGAAAGAAAATAACCAGTAACCCCATATCTTGTGTCTATATCCTGGTGGACACAACTGTATAGTCCGTTCACAGTTATTTTACCTCGGACAGCAGCAACCCAACTACAACCTTATGGTAACAAAAATAAAGATCACTGTGAAACTGACAGACCTGTTAGTGGTAGGAATCGAATAGCAGCCTAATTATAACGAGAACAAAGATCACTTTGATTTTGACAGTGACGCAAAATCAGAGGTAAAATGCAAAAATGTAAACGGCCTATAGGAGGAGTCTTAGTGCTGACACCAACCACGTAATTGTCTAAACATTTTTACGTAGCGTGTTTGGCTACAGAATAGTGAACCCCAAAAACTTTTTAACATGTAAAGTTTAAATAAAACTGAGAGGTTTTATACCAGAAATTTGTCCGTAGCAGCTCGCCCCTATTACCTACATAGGACTTTATATAACTCATTGCATGTGGCTAAGAAATAACAACCGCACAGGCTCTACTTGGTTTGAGGATGATCATCTTTACATACCAAGACCCCTCCGTGCCTTGGAAACCACAATAAGCTATCGTCCCGCCTGTCATTCATGAATCATTCATTCATGAATGAGTCATTACGGGTGCTCAGAAAGCTGAAAGTCTGACAACCAGTCTTACTCATTAACTGGGTTGTAGATGTCAGATAAGCAGTCGTATGTATAATACTGGTATTCAGATGCATCCGGATTGACTGGAAGTGGAACCCAATATAGTTGGGTAAAGGCTAGACAGATGATGATAGGTTTACATATCTTCTGCAAAATACTAACTGACTGACTAACTACTAACTACTTGACTGGCCTGTTACTCTAGTGGTTAGTGACCCTGACTGCTAAGACTGAGGTCGTGGGTTCGATTCCCACCCAGGACAAATGTTGTGTGATGAGCACAATCATTTGTTCTGTGTCTGGGTGTAATTTATCTATAATATGTATGTATTTAGAAATATATAAGTATATTTATCAGTTGTCTGGTTACCATAGTACAGGCTCTGCCTAGTTTGGGATCAGATAACGGTGTGTTGGTTGTCCTAAGATATTATTATTATTACAAAGTTTACTGTTTACGCCCTCGCGGAATACACGCATGTTCTGAGTAAGTGTACGCAAAACCGGCAACTGGAAAAGTATGTAACTACACATTACATCAGGGTGTCCCAAAAGGTTACGTAGCTGGGAAGGGGGGTGATAGGGGTGGTCACAAGGGTAACCAGAAAAATAAAAAATCGTTTTTTTTTTTAGTACACTTGGAGGAAATTTAGTGAAATCGTAATTACTAAGTCCTTGACTGGACAAGAACTTAATTTTCTTTAAAATCTTGGTAAGATATGTATTGTTTTTTTTAAATTTCAATTTGATAAAGGGTTATTGGTGATTACATAACAGCATTTTTTTAATACAGCAATATTTGTAGGTTATTTTACCATATATTTTTTTAAATATCCAGAGGGTTTTTTTTTCTGATGACCCTTGTGACCACCCCTATTACCTCCCTTCCCAGCTACGTAACTTTTTGGCACACCCTGTATAATAAAATTCGTTTTTCAAAGCCAAATCCATGTAATACAGTACGATTTATACCTACTTTTTCGCTTTCTGTCGCAAGTTCGTTTATCATTATACTCAAGTCATCCGAGTTTTTAGCAAATAGTACTATGTCGTCAGAGAATCTCAGCTGTGTCAGCGATATACCATCTACCATGAGTCCAAGATATTCCCAGTTGAGTCCTCTAAAAATTGATTACAGTACCGCCGAGAAGAGTTTTAGAGATAGAGGGTCTCCCTTGTCTAACGCTAGTTGTTCTTCTGTACCACGTTATAGATTTTAATGCGGATTTCATCATCATTTATACACTGTGTCAAAGGTTTTTTGTGTCATTACTTTGATATGTTGGTAATAGCGAAAACTTATAATTGCAAATCGTGAAAACCGTGAGAAGCACACGTATGTAATAATTATAAATTGGTTTGCATTACCCTTTATGAATCTATAAATGTATAGCTTACTTTATAATTATGAAACGAGACGTTAGTATGCTGCGTAACGATTACATGATACAATATTCATATAATAATATATTGTGAGCGGCCCCAATATTAACTTATAGTAACGTATGTGGAATTCCATCCATCCGGCGCTGTCGACATATACATTGTACAACTTCGCCTTTTCAGGAATTCGCAAATCAGTTTCTCATAAATGTTATTACTTTAATTTTTAATATTGTGAAGCCATATTATTATAATTGCTTTTCTATCGGTCGATGTTTGTCTTTTCAATAATATTGAAGGACGAATCATTCTATTACCTCATATTAGACTGATTTTTGTTACTTGGAACCAAACCTTTCAGATGTTACTATTGAAGTTAATATATGATTATGTATATTGTAGATCGATTTCGATTTTTTATTTTAATGGTTCGGGGGTTTATGAATGTACCTGTAGTGGTCCTATATAAATTCCATGAAAATATTCCACCGCTAATGGTAAAAAAATTGATGACTGAATTTGATTGATTTTCTCAAAAAAATACTTATCCGATATAGATGGGGTTTTTGTATATTTAAATTCATATTTTTCAGGGCAGTTTTTTCAGTTACGGTAGGAATTAAAAAGTGTATATATTATTTTTTCGGACGTCGGTATATTTATTAATTTTTTAAATACAAACTTTAGAGAAAAAATTATAAGAATTCCACATTTATCTACAGGTAACAACAACACATGGCTATTGCCAATAATCCCTACAAAAATATAGTTTTAACGTCAAACGAATAATCTTCTTCGAAAACTATAAGATTACCCGTATTATGGGATTTCAAAGTGTCTCGATATATCGAGACACTTTGAAATCCCATACAGTACAGTACAGTAAAATATGTATATTCTTAGACTAAATATATTTAGTCTAAGAATATACATATTTTACTGTTACCACATAGTATTGATTAGAAGAGGTAACACATAAAATTATGTTGGTATTCCAAAATGATACCACTATCCTCAATCGATACCTAGATATGCTAACGTGTCCTAAATGGCTTGGTCGCATAAAATCTGTTGTTCCAATAATAAATGACTGTACTTTAATATAAGACCAGGTATGTTCTGGGATCGATTACCAGGTCGGGCTTTGTGTTTTATGGGTTTTATGATCAAAAATTTCTCAATAGTAGGCCAGACTCTTGATTTTCTTTTCCGGATGATGGCTCGACTCATATGAATTAACGGTTACCGGTCTAGAGGTCGCATGCATTACTGCTAAGCATGAAGTTCGTAATTCGAATCTAGGGTTGGGTAAACTGTTATTGGGTTTTTTCATAACGAATTTATCAGTGGCAGCCCGGAGTGCGGATTTTTCCCGGATGTCTTTGTGACGTCATATGAAATTGCACTACGTTCGCCTCCTATTAAATTGGTCTATTTATATACTACTATTCCCTTATTATTTATAATTCAATATGATGATTGTAGTTTTAATCGTATTTTAATAACTGTTCCTCTTAACCAAAGCACCTGCCATCTATTCTCTTCGCCACCCTCGGTTGACTAGAAGAGAATGCTCCCGAGAAAGTCCGCCTTTGTACCTTTTTTGTGTGTGAGAAGTTTAAATAAATAAATAAGTAAATGGGGCTTAAACATGACCAGCGAAATGTGTCTGCACTATAGTTACCCCTCTGCCTAATCCACCGAGGATGAACGACATTATATAATGTTATGTTTTGTATGATTAAATCTAACAGATATACATATAACATAAGCTAACAAACCGTAAGCTAAAATCATATTTATTCATAACAAAGCATTTTATTTTGCAGATTTTCATTTCAAACTGGATTTGTGCCAACCACTGTCACAGATGCCAATTACTTTGGGATAAAATAATATGTATGCGTTCACAAAATATTTTCAAAACAAACCCTTATAGATAAGTTTATTTAAGTATTTAGTAGAACAAAAATAACATGTATTCGTACCTTTCCTCGTTATGAATCCGGCAAAAGATTTGAAACACGCTCATAATTGCAAATCTTTTTAGTAGATTTAAGTATCCCGCAAACAGATGGGACGACTGTGAGGCGCTATTCTGGTAGAACAATTTCCATAAACTTTTCATAGAACTAGTAGACTAGAGTCACACTGCGGTAGCCTTTACTCTTATTTATTGGCACCCATATATTTGCTTTGTGGAATTAGAAGAATGAATAAATGTATCTTTGCAAGCTAGCCTTAGCTACGGTGCTAGCATTCTACGATCTGTCGAAAGTTAAAGATGAAACAAAACCAACCAGATTGATTGATAATAATATAGCATATATTATGATATGTACCATGTGGCCTTTGGTAATTGTTGGCCTACTTATGTGATTGATGTCTAGCCGAGTTTAGCTAGTTACAAATGTAATTAGAACGAGAAAACAATATGTTCTGTATGTGAATGTTGATATATATTTGTGTCCTTTGAGATTAGAAAGATAACGGGCGTTCTTTGGCGGATAACACGTTTTTTTTTTGGGGGGGTGGGAAATCATCAAATGACGTCTCCAGCTTTGGGTGAAGTGGATGGGCGTGTTAAACTTTTAATGACTAAAACCCACCCGTGTTCCTTCAGTAGCCCATACGCCAGGGCCTCGGTACCTCTTTCGAACTGATCTCGCGACCCTGGGAGTGCGGATAATAATATGACATATCATTAATAGAGTGACAATAAGTAAGTTCAAAAACGTATGCCACATTGCCCTAAAGCTTATGATCGCTAACTACTGTAAGAATGTAATTTAGGTGGCATACGACTACTGCTTTCAGATGAGAATATTTTCCTGTTTCATACTTTTTAGAGCGTTATTATTCAGTAGGTTGTTGGGTTTTAGGTTTTGAACTTACTTTTTATTGAAATTATTCTTTAGGTTTAAAAAAACTAAAACGACAAGAATAAATAAATCATATGCCAGTTGATTCTTACCCTACAGTTATGGGATTTCGATGATATGACGATACCTCATTTGTCAAATTGTGATAAGCAGTTTAAAGTTATTAGGAAACAGATGGACTTATAAAGATTACTATACCTATATGCAAAGATCTTACACGATATACTATTTATACGGACCAATCACGACAAGCGTAATTTATCCTGATCTCTCGATCCGTTCAACTGTTATTACTTAGCCATGAACCCAACAATAGAAGGTATACAAATCTTTTTCGATAAGCACAAAGGGCTTATTACCCGACTACGACGAAATAAACTCTTTGTGCTAATCGAAAAAGACTTTTATACCTACTATAGGTATATAAAAATAGTTTTATGTTACCCAGAAACTGGGTAACACGAAACCTAGATCAGATCGACAGTTACTCCATGTGAAATACTGGTACTCCTCAGCAGCCGGTTTGACTGGAAGCCGATCCCAACATAGTTGAAAAAATGCTACGCAGATTATGACCAAGTACTAGATGTATATAGAACTAAGAAGTATATAGATTTTTTTTCCGAAAGAATAAAAAAACTAGAAACGGTTTGAGCCCTTATGTAAATAATCGTATCTCTAAAATTGTTTTCTAACCTTTCAATCTGAGAGTGAGAATTTTGTAAAAGAATTCCAAGCAATAATTAAAGTGGAATCAAATGTCGCTTTTAACGTGAAATGATTTTGAGTGGGTGAAAGCAGGTGATAAAATCACTTAACTTTTAAGGAAAAGGTGATAACTAGGGCTCGATAAATATGTGCTAAAAATATGTACAGATAATATGGATCTAAAAAACGGAAATATGGAAAAATATCGACTTAAAAGACAAGTAATACCAAATATAAAATAGTTTATTCTGTTATAATTGTTTGTTTTTCTTTTTAAATCAACGAAATTATATTGCTTGACAACTAATACCAAACATAAAACACTTTATTCTAATAAAATTGTTTGAAAAAATCTAAACAATCGACGAAATTAAATTGCTTACCTAAAATTTAGTCTGCTTCTTTATTCGAGTTGTTACATGTTTCTTCAAATTTTCAAAATTGAAGCTCCTTCTGTTTTGTCGGAAAAACGCTCTACATTGTCTGAATGACCTTTCTACGTCACAGGAAGTAACTGGCCCAAACTTAAATTTGCACAACTCTGTAAGCGAAAATGTCTCCTCTGGATTGCTGTTTGGTGTTCCACTGAGAATATTGTTCGTTTTTTGTAGCGTAGTAAATCCTTTATTGTTTTCGAGGTAAAATAGCAATCTTTAGGGATGGTTATAAAGTGAAAAAAGTCGTCATAAGAAGCTCCAAGAATCTAGTAATTTAATTTCTTTCCAAAAAGATGTGAAATTGAGATTTCGTAAAAAAGTTATATTCATTTCATAGAATTTTGTTCTTTTGATATGAATAGGATTTATTCTTTTAATTTGACTCGGCAAGGACTTAGCGGAGTCATCAAAGAATAAATCTTATTTGAAAAAGATTTATTTATGTATCTTTATCCAATTTACCCAAAGATGGACTTATTCACAGCAGGGCAGTATGTTATGGAAATTTGTACATTGCCAGTTATTAATATATGGAAACTTTATGTGCGTCCTGCTCACAAATATGGCAAAAGGGTAATGGCTGATCTTTACCTTGTTCGTGCTTCATACATCTATGTTCGTGAACGGAAGCTGCTTGTGGTGACTGGTAGTCTTGCTGACCATGGTTTTGTTATTGTTATCAATAATATTTTACTTTGATGGCCATAGTTACTAACCGAATCCAAAACAAGGAAATATTGAACAATATCCTATAGAATTAAATTATATTTATCGATATAGGAATGGAAATTGTTCTCCGGGAAAGTCTACCCATTTCCTCAATTAAAGACGAACATATCAGACTAAAATATTCGGTAGTATTATATTATTTATCGTAGCATTTTGTTGGAAATGTGATAGTAGAGCGATGTGGTGGTAAGTTATCTTTTTATATTGGTTCATATTAAATGTTATGACTCCATTATAATGATAAACATTGTTGTAAATAACATTTTAGTCGCTACTGAGATAATACTGACAAAAAGAAGCAAGTGTAGCTTGTGAACCGGAACATTTGCCAGTGGTTGTATACTTGCTTTTAGAAATAAAAAATTGATAACTATTCGTCTTAAACATTACAAAGATAAACCTTAAATAATTTTCTCTATTCCGAATTAAACTACGCACGTCTTAATACTTGTAAGAAAAGTTTAGTTCAAATTTTATTCGCCCGAATTTTAAAGTTTTCTGAACCTAACGTAACTTCCGGTACATAAAATATATGCCAGAAGTTACGTTAGGTTATGTGCGAGAAGTAACGTTAGGTTCAAGGTTATGAAATAAATCAGCGGAGGCATTTTACAGTTTATTACATTTTTATAGACAATTTACATTTATATCAAAATGAATACGTATCTTAGGTAGCTTATATCAAATCTTAAACAGTATTATGGAAAGGTACCTAGATGTCAGAGGATCTTAAGTCTTATTTGACTAGTAAACTTAAAGTGATCTGTAAAAGTTTACCATTATGAATATTATTCGAAATTAGTCGTTTGAAACCTAGTCTTCTTACATTCCTATGGGCGCGGACGTCCCTACTGGATAAAATGGTAAGCTATTAGGTCTGTCACAGGGGTAAAAATCGCTAAATAAGACGTAATGATTGAAAATAAAGATAAGGCTCAAAAGCCAGTCATCGTTACTTAATATAAAAACTTTTTTGCAAAAAAAAAACAACCGACTTCCTTAAAAACACTACAAAGTGAAAAATAACTTTAATTTCGGTAGTCGGTGTCTTAGGATCTGTATTTATGGTTTTTTTGCCACCGACTTCCGAAATTAAAGTTATTTTTCACTTTGTAGTGTTTTTAAGGAAGTCGGTTGTTTTTTTTTTGCAAAAAAGTTTTTATTTTTAAATTTTTAGTTGTGGTATTCACCCTGCACTAATTCCAAACAAACAATGCATATTTATGCGATAGCAGAAATCGCGGTTGATTTCCTGTCATTTTTTAAAGAGTTCCGGTGTCTGTCTCCCGAACTCATCATCAGATCTATATGAAAATTATATGGGACTATTTCGGAATAAACCCCTTTCGAACAAAAAAAGAATTTTACAAATCCGTCTATATATGACGGAGTTATGGCCGAACATACATTAAAAAAAAAAAAAAAAAAAAAAAAATATAAACATCCGAATTGATAACCTCCTCCTTTTTGAAGTCGGTTAAAAACTAAAGTTTACAATCCAATCTCCTGAATTTGACTTAAATCATAGTTTAGTAATTAATTAACTAAAGTGAGTTTCATTAGCTTATACATAATTTAATTTGTCCATCAATTAATGTCGTCGGAATTAATTACTTTTCATTTGTGCCAATAAGTCCTGAATAAATGTCAATTTTTAATTACGTTATGAAATATTTAATTTACTTGTTGGTTTTTTCAATTTTGCAATTCGGTTGTTTCATATTTTAGTACAAATGGCGAAAGGGTGAGTGTACCTATAACATGACTGCTGTAATTGAAATATTTGTTTTCATGAGCAAAAGTGCCCAGTTGAGCTATACCTACCCTGAACTCAGATCGAATTTCACCAATAAAATTGAACACGATCGGTACATATTATAAAGATCATTATTAAGGAAAATTATTTGTAGTTATTTACAAAACGCTACAACACCAATAACATTAATTAACATGAAAAAAAATATTATGTTACAAAACATAACAATGAAATTGACACTGACAGCTCTTGAACGCGGTGTAGGTGTGCTGATTTCGTTCAGTTTCATGGATAAATTTCGTCTGCAGTGTAGATTTATTCCCCCTATTACATAGGAATAAGGCGTGATGTTCTTTTGAAAGCACGAATATTCAAAGAAATAAACGTTCTTTTAACCCATGGTTTCAGTGGAAGAAGGCAACTCACAGGTACAGGTACTTAGGTACCTGTACCTGTGAGTTGCGTAATAGGAATGTTTACGGTGTCATGACCTTACCGCAGGAATTTGAGGAATTTAGTCTTTTCAAAGGGATTCCAAAACTTTTATGTACAATTGGAGCGACTCAAATACATGTGTTTTGCGCAGCTTTAACTTTTATAATCAAACTTTTTTATCCCGTTATTAGCCCTTTTACTTATACCTAAATTACTATTATAAAATAGGGTAGGTATGGGATTTTGAGAATTTTTAAATATTTTGATGCCGTTAAACTCCGTTTTTAGATTGGTCTTGCTCAAAGAGAAGGTCAACTAAATCGATTGAGGACAACCAAATCTTAAATTTCCAATAATCTAGAGAAACATCTATATTAAAGAAGATATTATCTATCTTAATTAGATGATGTTTTACTAGACATTTACTACAGACACTCAGATTCTGCGTAAACTAGCGTCATATTTAATAACGTAATATTTATTGACGTTAAGCTATCTCTCAACTATAAACACCGTAAAATAAGAGAGAAAATCTTTAAAAAAGTACAGTTAAATCTATTTGTATGTCTCAATTTTTCGTTAAAACGATAGCGACATTTAACACATGGCTTTATTAAACGGCTAAAAGAAAGACAAAGTGCTACGTAACTGGGTAGATAGGTAGTTACTCCAGAATTCATGTGAAACCCCGTATAGTAGTTAGTTTCAAATAAACCTAAACCCGTTCGTGATATTTTCCTAAATAAAACCACGTTCACACAAGTCCTCATTTTTTTAAGGAGGCTTAATAGGTAGGTATTACGAATAAAATTGTTAAGTTCAGTCTAGAGTATCGAGTCTTCTTTAGGGAAAACGTTTGCAAATAAATTATTTAGAAATCTACTATATTATTGGGATATCTAAGAGTTACGTACAGAAATACCAACGCAATACATAACTCAAACTGAACCGTGAAATTCAGGTATCTTCATTAACATTGGGTACCACTCATGCATATTAAATTACAAATACCTTAGCGGACGACTTAATGAATTACTTATCCCATTGATAACCAGTTCAATAAGTCATCCGTACACGTAGTAACCTTTCACCATAAGGATGTAGGATAAGTTTAATTCATTTAGCAGATTGACACCTATTAGTACAAGACACAGAAAATTATAACAACAAGTTTGTATTTCAAACACTAAGTTACATTACATAGAGACACATATAATTATCAAGGTTTATTGTAATAACAAGCTAAAAGTACTTTGAGCTACGTAATGTCAACCTGAAATTCTTAGTTGAATAAATATTAAAGCTCCGCGCTGCTAACTTAAATGAAAAGGAGCTTATCTATACCTCGTTACAATTTGCTGTCTATGATACTTATATTTTTATGAAATGGTTTTAAATTAGATACTCAAAAATTATGTAAAGAATTCATGAAATCGTCTCCGATCTGTGTTCCTAGTCCCTATTATATGATGTGTAATTACTATTAAATTCCCGTTGTGTAACAATACAATGACATCGACGTGTAAATAATTGAAACCGTGAATGCAGCACACGGCTCTAGACGGCAGTTAAAAAAAAAATCATCTGTGTCATACAAAAGTGCAAATTCTACTCGGTCACAATATATGGAACATTTACAATAACTCACTTTTTTTAATATCCGCTAAAATTTTCAACGAAAGTTCAAAATCATGTACTGAATCCATGGTAACACGTCAATGTCCTGGTCCCCTGTATTTTTTGTGGCTACAAATTGATACAATAATTATCAAGGAATAAAGATTGTAGTCAATAAATTGAATTGGTGTATTGACAAGCCATTACAGATTAGGATGATCCATGCCCTTCAAATTGGAACACATCGACGATGCTTGATGACACATTTATGACGTTTGGAAACAACAGATACTTTCCAGAATAAGCTCCTTCGCAAAGAGCTCTATTACAACTAAAAGCCGCACGTTTTTATTTTAGCTAAGGACAATTTATTTTCTATTTACGCCAATCTTGTACAGATTTATTTTATATATTTTCAGCAGAATTTGAAAATGCTTTATTACTCAGTGATATAATAAAAGCGGATTCTGCCTAAAGCTGAAAACTTTAGGAGAATTATGTTCTATTTCTGTTCTATATAATAAAGCATTTAATCATTTCAGCGAGGCAATAAGCAATTTTTTGTAGGTGAAAACTTTGCTTTTTACCAGTAAAATAAATCAAAGGCATTTTTTTTTATTCCTATCTGCAACGAGTAGGTCTCTCTAAAAGTGTTATTAAAATAATACAAAGTGAATATGCTTGTGTGACCAAAATCAAAGATAAAACAATATCGACATCATTGCAGATATTTCTCCACCATAGCCTGTTACAGTGAGTTTTTATAAAAAATATTGACAAATGCGTGTTGGACAGGTCCACTCAAACTGTGTCGTTCTTTCCTCAAAACAACATTTCAGACACCAATCTATATGGTCTCCACATGACGTGAACAAGATAATGTCTGGACTTTAAAAGAGACTGTGACCTCTGAGTTTGTTTCGGCCTTTCTTGACAGAGTAGTCAGATTAAAAAAATGTCATTGACGTGTAAAAGTGTTTGTAGAAACCTACTTACAGAAATAAAATCATTTAATCATTTGTCGACATTGCTATCACGGGTTTCTACAGCTAAAATGACGCAAACCTTACTGCTAAAGCCGTAGGGCACTATGTTTTTTTTTATTTTTACGTAAGAAAACAGAGTCAAGTTAATATGGGCAATACCAGATTTTTTCGTACTAATTTCGAATTCAACTATGCAGGTTGACCCTGGCGCGCAACCTATAACCATAAATTCAGCACAAGGATCTAGACCCCCACGTTTTTAGTCGGTTATCAAAAAAAAAACTCATGTTTTAAAGAAAAGTGCAATTACCTACATGGTTAAAATGTACGGAACAGCATTTTTTTTTAATTACCGATGAAAAATTACAGGATAATGTACTGAATCTATGGTATTATGTTGTGCGTAGATGTCATGCAAACCTGTATATGGCGCGAGTATACAACGGGGAAACTATGTAAAAAGTATTCACTCGTATCAGAAAGCATCTAGCTACGTCTCATTAGGAGTGTCAAAAGAAACCGCACCACTCATTGTTGAAACCTTGTTAACCGCAGCACTTTCTTTCTCTATTCAATGTTGATTTTAATTGGTTCGATAACTTGATACACTATGTTTTTGAATATATTTCAATAAATAACTTCGCTAGAACAGATATTATTATTAAATCAATTGCTAAAGAGAAGTTTTTAAGGTTCTCTGAGGAATAAATTGCGGACCTCAAACGATGGACATAAGAATAACTAAAGAGATCGTCAGTTATATCCGTTAATAAAATTAAAGGTTCTACCTAAGAGTAACTCTTTATAGCTTAACTTCATACCACCACCATATATCTTTTTCTATCATACCTTTACCTTTCGATTCTCTAAACACATCTTTTGCTACTTTCCTTATATAATCTGCCATCTCTTTCCAACATTCATTCACGTATTTTCTCTCCATATTTTTCATTGCAATCATTTTATCTACCACTTGACTCTGAAACTCACTGGCACATTCCTCTTTTCTTTTTCTATAATACGCCATCTGGTTTTGGGTGGGGGTCATCCCTTGTTTTTACTGGACGAAACATTGACGTTTTTTTGTTACTCCGTGTTAACTTATTGCTGGTACTTCATATAAAACAAAGTGTAGATTAATATTTCCCGGAAACCATATTAACTTTTCATTGTAAACTACTTTAAACAGTATCCATACCGCATGTTATTCTGCTGCTATTATAAATTCCGACAAAAGTTCTAGCAACTATAATCTGGTTAATAAACGGGAACCAACTCGTGGACGTAATGCTATTGTTTATTAGACACAATCTACTAGAACTATGATATGCGGTAATTTCAGTGGATACATTTAGTAAATACTGTTAGAACATTTATTCATTTGTTACCGCAAACTAATAGTACCTATGTCTTTCAGCATATACAAATTATTATATGTTACAGTAATCATGCACCTCAATTGAGACCTTAAGGAGCTCAACTATGATGGTAAAACATATACCTACTATAGAAATCCAAAAATATAAACCTATTGAATAGCATAGCATAATCAGCCTATAACATTCCCACTGCTGGGACACAGAGCTCCTCTCTGTGAGACGGAGTGGGCCGTAATCCACCACGCGGGACTTGTAGGTTGGTAGCAATGTCATGCCAGTTTCCTCACAATGTTTGTCTTCACCGTTATGAGAGGATGAGTGTCCAATAAAAAAGTGTAAAGTGTCTGATTGGGTTCGAACACACGGCACATAGATCATAAGTCGGGGCCGATACACTTGCCAAATGCTTATTTTAGAGTTAGTAATTCAGTTATTTCCTTTATTTCAGAACTTTTAACTATTGATAAGTAACTAGCCATTAGCCATTTAACGATGTTAGACTACAACAGACATAGGTAATATGAAACAATGTTTTTGAATTGTTTTGAGTTTCCAATATTTTCCACACACTCAAAGTTATAAGAGAGGGCCATTTTTGTCTAAAAAAGTACATCGTAAACAGTTCTTCGTATGTTTCTTGTAAATCCACATGAAATAAACATGTTTTATGAGCATGAGCGCGTTTTTTGAAAAACAAACTGAAATGTTCATACTTTTATTAAGTATCGTTCTGACAGATGTTGCTGAGTTATTCGTGTATAAATTGTATTTATTGTTCACATTCAGTAAGGTATATCTCACCGTAACTTGGAAATAATTGACATTTGTAGACGTTTAAAACAGCAATAAATGTCCAGTTTTTTCTTGTTTGGAGAAAACAGATAAAAGATGAAGTATTTACAAAGTGAAGCTAATTTAACAGTTCGTAACTGCACTTTTCCTATTGAAAATATTAGTGGAAAACGACTTTGAAGGTTAAATAGAGATAGGTTCATCCCTAAACTACGGAATTCTTCATTGTTTGTGGTTCAACAAGTAGTTGGGCGTGTTTTTCTTTTTGTTGTAGGTACAAACACGAATTTTCATAGCCCACATTAAGTAAATACATGGTGTATTTGCGTGGGTGTCAAATTAATGTAATGGCATTTGTTTCAATGTTGTTGTTCTATGAAGTGAGGAAGGCTTTTGTGCTCAATGTTTGATTAAACTTGGAAAGGTCTAGTGATGTAATCTATTCGATTTGCTAGATTGAAGGTGACAACATCAATTCTTACCAACACGATGAGAATTTCAAACTAATTATTGCATTACTGAAGAAAGGAAAGCCAAAGCTGTATTGCTTATTTTTCCACTATTTAGAAAACCAGGAAAAATGAAGGCTGACACTATAAAAGTACACCATATCGAGTCTTTTCTTGCATGTCACGAGCACCCGGAGTACTACCGCATCGTCTGTTTCTGAAATCGAACAGTATTGCTGATCCCCTAACCCTCTACAGAGAGAGGACACAGTACTGGTTTAATCTAACTAAATTAATCAATAAAAAGCCGACTGCAATAAAAGTTTAAAAATAAGCTCACTTTGATTTTTAATTTAAATTAATTCCAAGTTTTTAGTTCTAACTAATATTTTAATTGCGAAAGTAAGTTTGTTTTTTACGCTTTCGCCTTAAAACGGCTAAACAGGTTGGAATAAAATTTGGCACACAGATAAACCAAGCCCTGGGCAAGAACAAAGCCATTTATTTTGACCAGGATTGCAGAAGACGTCGCTGGAAACAGTGTGATATATTTTATTCAACTCCTCACGTTTCTTGTTCAAGGCAGAAAATGTTTTAAAAGAAAATATGTCTTAAATCCACCATTTTCATTCTAGAAAAACAAAACCAATGACCACCGCGCGACGAGTCGATAAACAAGTAATATATTGAAAAACTTCCAGCCATTAGGATGCTTCAAAAGTAGTCCCACATAACACATACTTAACCCTTGTCTTTGCTGTCGCGCAACCGTTTGAATAAAAACATAAAATACAAAGTGTATCTCACCTGCCGCTCATAACACAGTATGGGGTTGACAGTGGCCAACACGTAGTGCAGCGCTCCAGCGACGTTGAAGAGGTGCTCGTTGATGGCGTGGAACTGCGGCAGGTTGTACCCTTAGTTCAAGAATAGGCACTGCACGTGGAACGGAGTCCAGCACACGAAGATTGCTATCACTACTGCCGCTGTGAACAAAATTATGAAATGAAGATCCAATTTACACATATTATAAATTATAGAGGCAGCAAAAGGGAGGGGCAGTTTAAGTTTCAATGGTGTGGCCAAACTAAAATTCCAGGCAGAAACTATTTTTTTTTTACTTAGAAATTACTATTTAGTAAAACTTAGTGGTTAGGTACAGACGCCAGAACATCAAGGTACCCAAAACTGTCAAATTCTCCCAAACATTATAACAAAACTTGTTCAATAGTAAACGATTAAACGAGCGAAGTTGTGATAATACCGCACCGCTACGTCAAACTAAAAATATTGATATCGCTACGTGGTTGCTACGCCGTAGCAGCGTAGCAATGCACACATTTGTTTTAAAATTATGGCTTATAAATCTTGAAATATGTTTAATTGTACAAAACTTGGTGTGTGAAATACCTGGGCATATGTTAAAAAAAAAACAAACATAATTATGAGTATCATATTAATACCTTTTAACAATATTAATATCTACCATCAGTTCACCATGCTGTCAATAAGAACAGCTATTGAAAAATGTTTCCAAAAAACCGTATATTCTGATTAGTTGTAGCAGGTTCATTTTTTATTCCTCCCCGGTGGGTTGCCGCATTGTCGAGGCTTGAGGGCTCAGGAGCCGTGGCTTGGACACCCATGGTGCAGCGAAGAGGAACCCGAGGAGGGGCCACTCGTCTGGGCTTTTACCGACAAGCCGACGACGTAATGGACAACAAGTAGGCTGCGGTGCCGCTTGGGTGACATCACAACTGAGGTGGGCCGTGATGTCATATGGGAGACATCGCGGCTGAGGGTTGGAGGTCGCGGCAGGAGAGGAGTGCCGGGATCGAGGTGCGGTGCTCTCCCTACCCGGACTGAACGGGGTCGCCACCATCCGATGCGGACGCGGTTGGTCCGCAGGGGAGGAGGAGTGTTGCTATAGCGTTGGCGTTCTTCTTGTCCCCTGCGGCCGAAAAGTGGTAGGCTGCGGGGCCACTGTCCTGACCCGTCGCAGGACTAAGGAGACCGTGTATACAGGGTCATCTAGCGCTCAAGTGTTAATTGGTTCCTGGGGTGGTCAAGGCGTGCTATGTATTCTGGTGCACTGGTGATAGGGGGCTTCCCCAAGAGGAGGGTCCGATGACTGACACCCGGGGCTGGTTCGCGTAAGAGTGCTTCCATATACCCGGGTTCCCGCCATAAGCGGCACAAGAGGACACCGTAGAGTTATAGTGGGTTGGAGTAACACATAACTGCGCTATCTCCCCGTGGGATCGCAGTATGCATGAGCATTTCTCCACGTTAAAAAAAGGGTTATCGTAGATTAGCGGATTATCTCATTTAGCAATGTTTTATCGACTAGGTGGTTGCTGATCCCCGGAAAACATAACTTTCCTAATTTTCCGGCTACATGGATTCGTTATACGCAACGCTGCCTAAAATTAATGAGAATAATTAAACCAAGCCGAAAACTTGTTACTAAATTCTCTGGAAGGGATCCAAAAAAGTATTTCAAACCACAAATGAAGTCAGACGTGGCTTGAAGAAATTGATCAGATGTAAATTGGAAGTCTAGTCTAACACGTTTAAAAATACCCTTAACGAAGTCGATGGTTACTCTCTTTCCATTTTTTTTTGTGCTGAATCATTTCTGGGAAACATTTGGTAACGAAAATATTAAAGATTTGACATGGGTGAATTATGAACTATCGAAAATGAATACGTTATAATGTAAGCATTTTGGTACAGGCCACAATTTATCGACAGCTAACATTCTCGCAAGATAGGTAATAAACTAACGTTGTCCACAATCATACGGTGACATATAAATAAGGGGCGCAAACTGATGTATTACTGTTTCGTTTCGCACAATAAGTACGCTTCGTGAAGGAATGTCCAAATACTTTTATAATAAATGCCAGTCTTCATCGAATTTCCGTGTTTCATTGTCACGAAAATAGCAAGATGAGCTGTATTATGACAAGTCGGTCTGGTAATTGGACTCTTCAGGAAAATGTTACAATGTTTGACATTTAAATATAGTGGTGAAGAGTACTAGATGAATCTAACTTAGTTATTCACATTGTTCTCGCGCCTAATATGGTAACAATAACGTCAATTAATAATAATATTTGACAATCAGCTGTTCATTTAATGTGTTAATTAAAATTGTTTTCGTAGACATTAATTAAACGAAGGTCGGTCTGGGAATTCTAATTCCATTATTTTGTTTTATTCTAATAAAAATAAGCTAAGTGTTAAGCTAAGCTTTGAACCAGTGCAAATGTGAATGAATCCCGTTCTAAAATAAAGAAGGCCCAATGTATACCATTTTATATTGTTAAACATTTCATATTTCGGCTACAGTTGCTAGTTTTAAGTGGTAAACTACTTAATTCTAGAGATTTTAACGAGTAACTTTCATCTGTTCGAAACACAAACTGGTAAGGCTCGATTTATTTGAAATTAGCTAGTTTATGAGAGTTTGAAAATAGTTGAAAGGTTTATCTGTATAACCAAGTTTTGATTTGGGTAAAGGTAAGTCCCAGGATAATTTATAATTAACACATAGCTCCTTTAGCGTACTTTTGCGTTAAATTGTTCAAATATGGCGACAGTGAATTTATTACTGTGATATAAGCTTGGACAAAATAATTTATTTACCAAAACGTTGGTTGCATTAAAGTTTACTAAAATGTCTTTTTTTTTCTTCTAACCTTTGCATCAAAAACACGCGCGGCACATTTTCGACGGGTGTCGAGAACAGCTGACCACTCGTCGACGCCTGCCAGTGTGTATGCACACTAAATAGAAATCTTTCAACATTTCCTACTTCCACTGAACACTTTATTGTAGATACTACAGACAGACATAAAGTGAAGCACAAATGGAACGCTTTTGGTCGCTTTTCCAATCAATTCACCGCCGTCAATTTCACGCTATCTAATTAGACACAATTTTAATTTGCTGACGAAAAAAGTACGAATATGTAAAATAAGGTGCTATAAATTAACGTGGTACTTACTATCAAACAAACATGAATTTAATAGCATGTGTACTTGCAAGAAAGTGGAATTTATTTCTACATTTGTAGCATTCATAATAAAATAATGATTCCCACAAGTTCGTGTCTGGGTCATTTTAAAACCAAAAAATTAATACATGCACTACACTTTTTGCGCAATTCGTTTGATCATGATCATAAAACAAACAGAGCGAATATAAATACACATAGCATTGGAATACATTGAAATGAAAAACGAACTCCTAAAAAACAAAATATCAAACATCAAAAAATGGAATGTTCATTATATCGAATGGTAATCGAATCGATACTATGATAATTGCAGCTTTGTCCAATGACCATTCAATCGAATGCCGTTTTAACCGATTTCAAAAAAAGGAGGAGGTTATCAATTCGACTGTATTTGTTTTTTTTATGTTTGTTACCTCATAACTTTTGGTTGGATGAACCGATTTTGATGATTTTTTTTTTATTTGATAGCTAATGCTTTCCATTTGGTTCCATTTGGACAATGGGATCCATGTGAAAACCATATAAGTCTTAAATTTGCATTAAGTATTTGCGCGACAACTGAACGAATAACGCGATTAGATTAGTGCGGGGTATCTACCATATACTAAAAAGTTAAAAATAAAAACTTTTTTCAAACAAAAAACAACCGACTTCCTTAAAAAAACACTACAAAGTCTAAAATAAATTTAATTTCGGAATTCGGTGTCTTAGGATCTGTATTTAAGGATTTTTGCCGGTAAGGACCAGGCTCGGGTCAACGGCGTGTTGTATTCCACGTGCGCCTCAAAGAGATGTCAGCAACAATTGGAGGGGTCCGCTAGGACCGATGCCTGCTAGGGTCACGTGATTTACTCAAAAGAGTTTCTTTGGCCCTGGCATAGGCAAGTGAAAGAACACGGATGGGTTTTAGTCAGTAAAAGTCTGACACACCCTTCTGCTCCACCCAGAACGGGAGACGTCATTTAATGATTTCCCACCCACAAAAAAAAAGACCAATTACAGCTACCAACCCGCACTGGGCCCGCGTGATACTCTGCAGTGCAGTCCCTTTCTTCGTGAAGAGGCCTGTGTCTCAGCAGTGGGAACATTATAGGCTGATTGCTATGTGCAGATAAGCGACTAAGCCAGTTGACTCCTGCCAGGGTCGCGAGACTTATCAAACAAGATACCGTGGCCCTGGCACATGGGCAACTGAAGGAACACGGGTGAGTTTTAGTCAGTAAAAGTCTGACACACCCTCCCGCTCCGCCTAGAGTGGCAGAAAAGTCATTCATGATGATTTTCCATCCAAAAAAAAGCCAGTTGACCACAGTAATTATTGCACTGTAACGTTATTAAAAGTTTAAGTGAAAATTGATTTAGTACCAGTTTTCCGTGCTTAAACACTATTTTGAATTTATGTGTTCAATGCTATTTACAAATGTTAAAACTTTGAAAACAAGTCTCCAGACCATTTAGTATGAAGGTAATACAATATAACGTAAAAACAGATAAATCAAAGTTCTGGAAGAATAACGACACTGTTTACGAATACCCGCAATTTGAAGAAACTAAGAGCTTCTCAATAGATTAAACCCCGCGTGTCTGGTTTGTGGCGGCACAACAAACAACGCGAGTTTTCTATTGACAATAGACATGATTTACGTGTATCCACACAATATTCTCGCTTCTGCGTCTGTCTGTTCCAGAATTCGTTTATTTAAAAGAAAAATTCTTATCTTGCATGACACACATTTATGTACAGCTTTGGTTGTTGTTTAGGAAACGCAATAAACGGAAGAATCTTGAAATAAAGTGAAAAATTTAAGCAACAGTAAACCAAGAAAGCCTAGGATAAAAATTAATCGTATCATTTATATTATTAATTATATGTCGTCATCAAAACAAAGACGATCATTTTACAATCTGCAATTTATAATACATTACCGTGTTCTCAATATCATCATCAGCCTTAGCAGTCCACTGCTGAACCTATGACTTTAAAATTGCACGCTATTTCAAAGCTCCCGCAAACAGGCACGATGCGAATTACACGAACTATTACAATTACTATGAAAACTTCATGGAAATTGTTCTACAAGAGTCGTGGCACGGCCGTCCTGCTGAGCCTTCACTTGATCAGGCTGCTCCCAGTCGACCCAATAAGAGCGTCGATTGTCTGAACAGGAAACCGATTTATTTAAATGAAGCTTTAATCATGATTTCCTCAGAGTTTTATTTTACTTACTGCCTGCAGATACCAGCAGTAAGTCTTTTTTATTTATCCGCGTCATTAACGTTAGGTTCCATCAATAATCCGCATAAATAAAAAGATTTCAGCCAGATCTAAGTACAGCACTTAACCCATTTTTCTGTTGTGAATTACAAACATAACTTAATTACGTAGCAGCTGCTGCACTGTCATCAATTCTAATGATATTTATTTCAAGCTTTTTGAAAGCACTGAATAAGAAGGAAGGATAAAAAAATAAAAACGTCGCCTTCATGTAACTTCCAGTCATAAATGTTAAGTTAGATACGAATTTTATTTTCCAATCCTCAAAACTATGAAGTTACTCCTATCCTACCTTGCAAGTTTAACAACTGAAACATCACACAATTTTTATATTATTCCCAAATCCGAAAAAGATTTTCGCGAGTCTACAATATAGTAAACTAAGTACGGACGTTTAACACGTTAAACAACTTAACATAACTTCAGTAAGGCGTTGCTCATATTTCATCACTCCTCCAATTTTACGTGGAAACCCAGTTCAGGATCAATTTAAATAAATTATGGCGACGATTATTAAAGCATTAGCTCCCTAGATGTAACATCTTGGCCATTTCGTTTGGCGTCGGCTAATTCGTTTTGAGCCGCCAATTTGCACAGCGCGTTGAAGTAGCCTGTATTGGGACAACATTTTAGGCCTCACAATTGCTTCGTTAATTCTTAGACCAACTCAATTTTTTCAAAATCGGAAAGTTAAATGTCGCGTCTGTGGTAACGGCTACACTATCAAATATAGTAAGTAAACAGTGGAGTTGTGTGTGTAATAGCTCGAAATAAAGTATTTATTTCATTTAAACCAATAACAGACAGTTTTGAACCGTCATTGAGTCGGTCAGTTCGAAAGTTGAGGCAGACCAACACTAATTTAGTAAAATTTTTCCTCATTTTTCAAATTATTATAAGTAGTTTATATAACTCATTTATTCATATACATTTACCTACAATCCTACATACCTACATACATTCCGGTCAAAATCATAACCCTCCTAGAATTGAAGCAACATAAGACTTCTATTGTTACTACGACTTATGTTATGAATGTTATGAGTATGATACAGGCAAACAACGCGCACTGTGTAGGTCAGGCTTAATAATACTTAGAGACAATGAGTACTCAAAGGTTAAGCTTTCCAATCGGCTGATCAATATTAGTATTTATTTGAAATAAACATTTATTTTAGATCGGAGTACACATCATGTGCTGAGAATACCTGTAATTGACAGGTTTCAGAACTAATGGTTTTAATTGGATTTACGCACGGCAAGGTGCCATACAGTTATTGATGACATTTCTCGTAATTAGGGCATTATAATATTTTATGTACCATTGATCTGGAGCGTAACAGACTGCACTTAAAAAAGTGTTATTTATTTGGCATGTGCTGTGTAGGTAATAACAAAGTACGTAACAAGATTGGAGACCAACCATAACATTATTTAAAAAAAAACTTGCAATATTACTATTGACCATTGTTACTTCTCTGTAGCAGATTTTTTGGCAATAATTAACTATAATCTGAAATTTATTTAGATTGACACCTCATAAATAACTTTATGTTACATTTGTGTAACTATAATTCTCATTTATTTTTGCATTCCTAAAAGGCAAAATGGACAAGGACTCAAAAATTATTTAAAACATTAAATTTGTAACATCTACATTCTTTGCAAATAAATATATTCTATTCTATTCTGCCTCACCTGCTTCGCCTTTTCCCGACTATTTTTAGGGTCAGCTTTCATTCTAATTCATTGTAGCTAATTACCAGTATTTTACATGGAGCGACTGGTTATTTGACCTCCTCCTCCTCCTTTACTTACACAATACATGGGTAATACTATACCACTTGCCAAGACTGGTTGTCAGACTTTTGGGCTTCTGACGACCTGTGATGACTGTGAAAGATCCATGAATGACTGCCAGGACCAAGAGCTCACCGTATTTTCTGAGACATGGAGAAAGCTCGGTGTGTAGAGATGGTAACCCATCCACAGATCGACCGCAGCTAGTGTAGCTTAACCTGATCGCACCCATGCACCAGGACCACCTCTCTTCTTTGAAATATTATAATAAATCTTGAATGATAGATTTCGTCGAAAATGAGAACGTTCTACCATGTCCTGTAATGTTCGCATCACTGCATAAAAGTCACAAGCTATAAAGAAACACAATTTCCGAAGATGTAATGAAAAATAAGTTATATTACCCTATCCAATACTTTTTCGTTTAGTACATTACTCGTGCTAAAACTGACGAGCAAAGATTTAAGGGTAACCCTTTCAATAGTTCCAATAGAACTTTAACCAATAAAACTAGAAATTACAGCAAATACTACGCTCCATTATTTAAAAAACAAATGAAGATCGCTTATAAAACTGCAGATTTATATGTACTTCATTTTTAGTACGTGAAAGGAAACATAAAACAGTAAGTACACGGTAAGACATATAATGTACGTTGTTGGTCATGATCTTCAGAAAGGTTAGGTGCGTAGTACCGGCGCGCGTGTAACCAGATCTATATGATACGGGTTATTTGAGAAGTGCGGTCACTATGAATAATGACCAGTCTGTACACATAACGCCCGTATTAAGTGGGCGATATAAGTAAAACTGCTTGACTAATCACTTCCCATACAGTAGGAATAATGACTACCCTATATCGGCCAAAATAATAACATAATAATAAAAGCAAAGCTGAACTGTTTTTGTTCAAAATTATACATACATATTTTTTATTGCTACGTACAAAAAAAAAAAACAATTCAGCATAATACTTCCAAATAACGTCAACAATTAAACGTCATCAGAATAATATCACATTACTTTTATTTCGATTAAAACATTACCAGTAATGAGGAAAAAACTAACTGAAATATAAAAAAAATAAGTTTGTATAAGAATTTCATTACTATTAAAATTATTATCTCCTTTTTTCAAATCTCTCTTTACTTTGCAAATCGATAATTCACCTCTTAACAATAACAATACTTTAACAACACCGATATCTTTTGGATAAAGACCAAAGTGAGAGACCGCCGCCGCCGTCTTAATGAGGTTTTGGATACAAACGCTCAAGTCGCGGGAAAACGCTTTCTGTTTCGATTCTCAAGTCCAAGAAGAAAGTTTAATTCGATATTCTGTTGTCGTACCGGTTGTTTCTACAAGTAATTTATCACAACTTTTTTAGCATTATCTTGAATTAACCTGTAGATGATTTACGGAAGAGGTTAATTGTGTGTGCTGAATTAATCGAACTTTGTAAGTTTGTTACTCAATCACGTTTTAACAGCTTTATAAGCGATTTTGATTTGGCTCACTGGTGTACCTAGATTGACAATGGTATTATCTATATCCTTTTAAATGTACCTACCAAGTAGTCTGCCTTGGAGGTGAGTGCAAGGCTAGCTAATGATGAATCCTTAGCGTTTACACATCATTACTTAAAAGTATTATTCGCTGTCGCCTCTAATTTATTACCTGCGTGATAGATTAGTGAATTTAGAAACAAAACATTTTAAGATTCGTATTACAACTAAAACTTCAGCCATCCTTGGTCGTCCTTCTACACGTTAAGTGATTTTCTGGATTAATCAGGCTTAATATACGAATCCTTTTATCGTTATTCCAAAGAGCTTTCCTTCGGTATCGAGTTTAATATTTACCAGTTTATTACTTTAAATGGAGTAGTAAATTCTGAATTGCTTAATTGGATTACCGAAATTATTGAATTTCGTTGGAATAATCCAGTTCACTGGTTTTAATTTTCATTATTTAATAACCAAACGAGGAATTTGTAACTTGGGGATCGGTATTTAATAAGTTGTATAGAATTTTGCTCTCCAGTTGATGTTTTAATTAATTCTGCTAACGGAATTATTTCATATATTCATGATAAGCCCTGCCTTATCTTTCTGAGGGAAGTATGACTTGTGGTAAAAATCAGTTCCAAGTCAAAAACAGAACAAAACTGGTCAGATAGAAAGATTTTAATTTATCTGCTAACAGCATATTATGAGCATAGGATTTTTTACAAGCTTTTATTTAACTTAACCTAACCTAACCTAACACAACTGATTGAGTATGAGTTAATATACAAAAACAACATTGACGATTTCTTAAGGGAACACCAGAATAGATTCTGACTTATACAAATACTAGCTGTTTGTGATTCAAATAGGAACTTCCACAATACTATAAATTGGCAATTGTTGAAAGCTTGTGCCTACAATTGGTAAATTGTGTCAGTGTGTTTAAATACCACTGTAGGAATGTTTGTGAATAAACAAGAATTTGGATCAGTTGGTTTGTTTGTTGGTCGACGTTAAAAAGTGGAGTGCATTTGCCTCTACTTACAATCTTATAAATACATACATAATGTGGATTACAGAGTTGAGATCAGCTTAAAAAATTCTGTCGTATAATAAAATTGCAAAGAAAAGGATTCCACAGACATTTTCCAGATCAATCTGGTTAACCTTACCTAGCATTCTTATGATGGCTTTCCTAGATTTCGCCTGTCGTGTCTCGCCATGCACGTGACCGTTTAGCAGACCGATCTTCGTCTTTTCCATGACACGAGTCGATCTGGGAACAAGAAGGATATTAAGTTACTTATTTCAGTTTAACGTTATATATCGGTTATTCATAGGCTTATTTCGATTATACAACAGGACCTTGTTATTATTTTCATTGTAGGGCCTGTTTCACAAGATTACTAATTTATAAAGCTGAAGAGTTTGCTTGTTTGTTTGTTTGATTGAACGCGGTAATCTCAGGAACTACTGGTTTGAATTGAAAAATTATTTTTGTGTTGGGTAGCCTATTTATTGATAAAGGCTATATAACATCACGCTACTATCAAAAGGAGTGGAGCAGCAACGAACAATGTACGCAAACTGGCAGGCAATTCGATGCGACGGGAAGGGTCAAGGGAGCAAAAATTTGACGCGGACGAAGTCGCAGGCAGAAGCTAGTATACTATACATGGTAAAAATATTAAATAAAGCCAGATTTGGATGAAAAAGTTAAACTGATCGTACCTGGAACCGATTAAACCAATCCTTAACACAACTCCATCTTATTCAATCTGCCTAACCTGGGAAAGGTTAGGCAGATGAGCTATGCTGGGGTCGGCTTCCAGTCTAACCAGATGCAGCTAAATACCAGTATTTAACATGACGCGACTACCTATACGACCTCTACAACCCAGTTTCTGAGTAATACGATACCCTTTGGACTGGTTGTCAGACTTTCAGGCTTCTGACTACCAGTAACGATTGGCAAAGATCCACGAATGATAGTAAGGGCAGGCTTACCATGCTCTCCGAGGCACGGCAGGAGTCTTGTCCACGGACCAGCCTCCAGCTTTTCCTCATCGTTCGCCCGAGAGGCTGTTATTACTTAGGCACAACCCCATTAAGTATGGTTATTTTTAGAATCATATTAATTTTCATGAAGGTCTTCACCATATATAAAACTCTACACAGTCTGACCGACAGACTTTTTTTTTTCTTGTGTGGGATATCATCAAATGACGTCTCGTGTTCTTGGTGGAGCAGGAGGGTGTGTTAGACTTTTGCTGACTAAATCTCACCCTTGTTCCTTCAATTGCCGGTGTCAGAACCACAGAAACTCTTTCGAACAGATCCGCAACCCTGGCAGGCATCGGCTGTAGCAGACCCCTTCAATTCGTGCTGCCATCCCTTTGACGTGCACCTGAAATACAACGCGCCGTTCACCCAGGCCTGTTTCTTACCGGGCGACCAGCTACCCATTGCTCTCCGCCCGCAAGGCCGCAGCTACGCTGGCCGAGAGTCCGCTTTGGACTCCCGACGCCCGGGGCGTCTCATGCAGTGGCTAGGGACGTGATTGCACAGAGACTGCCTCTCTCTTACGCGCTCCGCTGCCTTTTTCGCGAGCATTACTGCTTTGCAGAAGGATGTGATGGATTCCCATGCCCTCTCGCTCCGTACCAAGGCCTAGACCGAGCCGAACGCGAGCGATCGCCGCCAGTGATCGCCTCCACGACGACACGGTGGTGCTCCGCCCAGGCAGAGCAGCGAGCTCCAGGTGATATACACAACGGTAACACCCGGGCGATTCCTCCCGCCCTGTCTGGAATAGGAACCTCCCTTAGCAGCCGTGTTCGGTGAGGACCTGTGTAAGGCGGAAAGTGAAGACGCCGTGGTTCTTCTCCATCCACGCCTCAAAAAGGGGGACGTACAACCAAAATTGTGGCGTGCCCAGCACGGGCTTGCGTCAATCGCACTCGCCATGTCGCCATGAGATCCCACCAGAGTTCTGTCCGCCGTGCCGAGATTTCTCGCAGCAGTGGAGTGACGCCTCTCAGCGGCATTCCTGCATATGCGCAAGGAATTTTTCCTCCTGATCACATGGTGGCAACGGCAAGGAGGCTCGCCGCCTCACAGAAGACCGTGTCTTAAACCCGGACTAGCCGGATGGTCATGACCCTCTGGGACGCGCTCAATTGGACCGTACGACCCCCTCGTAGAGCCTCCGTCAAGAGGCGTTTGGACCCCCTTGATCAGGCAGGAGCAGCTTTAAGCTAGCCCCGGCCCCCTTCAGTCTGGGAGCCAAACTGACCTACTTAACTAAACCCTTTCCAGACAGGTTCTATATTTAGGAAATGTAACGTTAAGATGATTGATGTGTTAAAAAAAAACCGCCGCAGCCGTTCATACTAAGGTATAAAATAAAAGTAGCGTACCTTGAAGTAACCTACATAACTAACAAGTTGAATAGTTTCCAACAGCGCTGCTTCAGCGATATTTCAGTACCTATGTAGGTATTAAACATCGTAAGTCCGTGTTGCGTACAAGGCGATGCCGATGTTTAGCTAGTCTTTAAACGGGTTAGGTTACTAACTTCAACTAAGAGTGGAGTAAAATATATACCCCAATGTCTTATTAGGTTTTTCGCTAAGAAATACAGATTTATAAAATCGATTAAAGCAAGACTTGTCTGATTGGAATAAAGTGGGTTGCTTTAGGTACCTACATGTACTAGGTATATATTTTTTTGTTACTGCCTTCCAGACTATAAAAGTTAAAGTTTAATTACTTCAACATCTATATCACGATAAACACAAACAGTACCCAAATTAAGCTCGTCTAGTGCGTCTGAACAAAGACACTTGGTACATCAAAACTTCACAACATCTATCCAGATGATTGATGGTCCCATTCATATTGGACGCTAGCTCACTTTCATAGACTATTCGACCTTTATAATAACTTAGGCCTTTAGACAGTGTCTAGTGTTGAAACTTGAAACTGACATTTATAATGGTATACGTCGGTGGTTGACGTCAATCAATACATATACATACATACTACATACATACACTTTAAGTGTCTGTTTGTGATGTCAAAATAAGAGCTTTAGACTAAATGCATTCGAACATATTTACGTTACTAATTTAGAAAAAAAAACAATTTTCAGTTGAGTGATGACTTGACTGCCACGTTGGTCAAGTGTTGAGTTATTGTATAACATAAAGTAATGAACAGAAGAAGAATTTCACCTTACGCTGATGTGACGGTAGCGAAACGGCCAAGTCACATATATGTATGTAGGATTTTATTGTTAAAAATATCTAATAAGTATTGTGTTTCTGAACGGATGGATTGTTAAGAGTTTATGAACGAAGCGAAAGGAAAGATGAGTGAAAGGGGATTTTAGAGTGAAGTGTGAACGAATGAGAGGAGAGAATGAGCCTAAGATGGACGTGATTAACATGAACTTTTACGGTGTCCGAAAGATTAAGTATTTAAAATAAAGAAGAAACATTTCAAAGTTACAAACATTTTTTTCATTTAGACCCTGTCCTACATATACCGGGTGTTTGGTAGATGGGTGCAAAGCCTGAAAGGGTTAAGTAGTTAGTTAGTAAAAACCTTAGGGTTTAAAAAAATACAAGGAACAGACTTCGTCTGAGACAAGTTTAGCTTAATACGTTCTAAATGGATATCACCCCCTTTTTAGGCTTTGCACCCATCTACCAAACATCCTGTATATATATATTTTTGACTAAGGTGTAGAATTTGTGAAAGTAGGGCTTTTAAAGTTAAAAGCTTAGTTATACGTATAGAGCTCTCTTGAGATCTAATAACTTTTGGACAGTGCAAGCCATATGGTGTCGTCTTGGCAACATTTTTAATTGACTTCAAAAAGGAGGAGGTTCTCAATTCGGATGTTTATATGTTTTTTTTTTTTATGTATGTTCGGCCATAACTCCGTCATATATAGACGGATTTGCAAAATTCTTTTTTTGTTCGAAAGGGGTTTATTTCGAAATGGTCCCATGTAATTTTCATATAGATCTGATGATGAGTTCGGGAGACAGACACCGGAACTCTTTAAAAAATGACAGCAAATCAACCGCGATTTCTGCTATCGCATAAATATGCATTGTTTGTTTGGAATTAGTGCGGGGTAAATACCACAACTAAAAATTAAAAAATAAAAACTTTTTTACAAAAAAAAACAACCGACTTCCTTAAAAAAACTTTTTTACAAAAAAAAACAACCGACTTCCTTAAAAACACTGCAAAGTGAAAAATAACTTGAATTTCGGTAGTCGGTGTCTTAGGATCTGTATTTATGGCTTTTTTGCCACCGACTTCCGAAATTAAAGTTATTTTTCACTTTGTAGTGTTTTTAAGGAAGTCGGTTGTTTTTTTTTTTGTAAAAAAGTTTTTTACATGAAAATGTTTTGGTGGGATTTCACTTCTTTTTAACCGACTTCAAAAAGGAGGAGGTTATCAATTCGGATGTTTATATTATTATTTTTTTTTTTTTTATGTATGTTCGGCCATAACTCCGTCATATATAGACGGATTTGCAAAATTCTTTTTTTGTTCGAAAGTGGTTTATTTCGAAATGGTCCCATATAATTTTCATATAGATCTGATGATGAGTTCGGGAGACAGACACCGGAACTCTATAAAAAATGGCAGGAAATCAACCGCGATTTCTGCTATCGCATAAATATGCATTGTTTGTTTGGAATTAGTGCAGGGTGAATACCACAACTAAAAATTTAAAAATAAAATCTTTTTTCCAAAAAAAAACAACCGACTTCCTTAAAAACACTACAAAGTGAAAAATAACTTTAATTTCGGAAGTCGGTGGCAAAAAAACCATAAATACAGATCCTAAGACACCGACTACCGAAATTAAAGTTATTTTACACTTTGTAGTGTTTTTAAGGAAGTCGGTTGTTTTTTTTTGCAAAAAAGATTTTATTGTAAGTTGCTTACGACAATTTTTTTTTCTTTTTTCGGGGTATATTTCTTGCACATCAGAGATGCGTTTTTTTTTTCATTTTATTTTACTATTATTTATAAGAAGGAGTCCTTATATCAATTTTCAAACCTCTAGGCCCTCTAGCATCAAAACTTGCGGAAGCCTCATATGAACTTCTATCCCCTAGTTTAAGGATTTGGGGGGTAAAAGGTCCAAGTTGTAGATTTTTTTTATTGTTTGTGTACTAATACTAGCTTACATACCAAATTTTAGCTTTCTAGAACTTCACAAAGTACCCTAAGAATTTTGATGATCATCAGTGAGTGAGTCAGTGACGAAATCGGTGCTTTTTAGATATCGATAAAATATAAAGTAAAACCGCTATGTAATTGTACCTTTATATATTAAACTAGCTTTTGCCCGCGGCTTCGCCCGCGTGGATGTCGGAAATTAATGCAAGAGGACGTACTACCGCGATAAGAATGTGTTATTCCAGGTTATATAGGTAATATAGACTATGTGTGCTATTTTCGATCCAGATCCATTCAGCCATTTTTGCGTGATTGAGAAACAAACACCCAATCATACATATTTTCACATATATAATATTATTAGTAGTAGGATTATAACTCATATTACTTAGGATTCATAGTTTATGAGAACATCATGTGTGTTGGTGTTTTTAAAATAAAAGTAATAGTATTCAGAGTAAGAAGACTGCGACATAGGGCTTGGTTTAGTTGAATATAAGTCTTCCTGGTTTTTCTTAACGCTCCTATTTTACCTATACAGACACTCAATCATTTACCAGACACCGAACATAATTATAGGAATAGTACTTTTGCCAGTGGCTTGGCCCGTATAGCTGTCGGAAAATATCACCCGGGAACCTACTACCGGGATAAAGTAGGTATCCTATCTGTTACGTATCCATGATATAATATATCTTTGTGCCAAATTCGATCTAAATCCGTTTGGCCGTCTTTGCATCATTGAGAAACAAACATCCAAAATTCTAAACATCTAAGCCATTTCGCGGTCTCTTACTTGGAATAATACTATTAGGTTTATTTTGAGTATAATAAACACACTGATATTCGCAATTACTATGAAGCCAAAGTAATATGAATTACAATCCTACTTATCCTGTACTACCCGGCAGCTGCCAACGCGCTCTACGCCCGCTTTTTAAATCTCTAATATCTTCTAAGATATTCATTTAAATTACATGCTGTAAAGGGCCATATTGATCTATATTAAAAGCACAATGTATTTAAGGTACTTAATTGGATAAGGATTAATGCTGTATTTGCTTAAAATCGCTTCGTAAATAAGCCCTTATTTCTCGTAAAAAGTAAAAGATAAAAAATGGTTATTGTGGGTTATCCCTAAGAGATAGACATATACCATTGCGACATTTTTGTAGGCCTTTTTAAGGTGTACAATACTGTAGTACATTATTTTGATCTATTTCGTAGGATTCACCCAGGGTTTTTCGAATTTTGAGACGTATGTCAGCGTAGTTTTCGAAGACAGTTATTTTTTTTCTCAAATAAAAGAATCTTTCTAAAATAAAAGTCTAAGTTACTCCTTGTTACATCAGCTATCTGCCAGTGAAAGTCCTGTCAAAATCGATCCAGCCATTTCAGAGATTAGCGGGAACAAACAGACAGACAGACAGACAGACAAAAATTGTGAAAAATGTTGTTTTGGTATATGTATCGTGTAAACATCCATATACACTTAGTAAAAAGTGGTTATCTTAATATTAAAAACAGACACTCCAATTTTATTTATTTGTATGTATAGATGTATAGATAAACCTACTAATGACATGATATCCCGAGAAATTTGTTTATCTGGTATAATCCAAATCTAGGTTCAAAAAACGACGAAGGGCTTCGAGAGAAAGTAGGTAATAGAAAGTACCCTTGCGTTTTGCTTGACTCGCCTTGGTGGGGGCACTACTGTGCCCCTAGATTCCAGAAAACAATAAAGTTTCAACACGAAAAAATAACTCATTAAGTCCAATCTCCTTTCGGTCCACTTGTAATTTGTGGCTAGTCGTTATTACTTATTAATATCATCCCGAATTACAGAAAAATATGAATTTCCTATTCAAAGAACAACTCGTGGACGATCCTCGTTAGGGAAACATCAAAGGATGTAATTAAAATCAAATGAGGAGTGATCAATTTGCAACAAATTGCGGTTTGGCAGCGCCTCAGTAAAAGGAAACTTCAATGAGAAACTTCAGTTGAAGTTCAATTGATTCTAAGTTGCACTTGGAAGTTAGGACTGTACCTACGTATAAGGAATTTTTAAGTCTCGGAATAAGATACTAAGCACACCTTACTGACTGGAAAAAAGACACTGGCTCCTGTACCACAGGTGTTTTTACCTAGAGTAGGAGTCAGAGTTTCACTTTGTTTGCACACATTTTTTTATGCCAATAAAAAATGTATTATTATAATCTGGGAAAGTTGTTTCCCACGTCAGTTTGACGTCTATTGTTGTGCAATATAAAGCCATTTCATACAACTGTCAACGAATGACAGTTGTGATATAAATAAACAGACAATTATAATTGGTAGTTTTGCTCAACAGTTTATTTCTCTGACCTATGAGGATTAACTTAGGTACTATTACAACTGATAAACCATAATTGCATAGGAAACATTGCCACCAACAAAATAACTAGCCCATCTGCTTTATCCCACTTAACACACATAACATCACGCCTTGTTTTCCCGAAGGGTTGGTTAGAACTTTTGACTTAAAAGTACCGTCTATTCTCGAAACATTCTTTTAGTGTTGGGTAGCCCGCTTACCGATCGCCAGTTATGTTTAAGTCCTGAAAATAGGAGACGAGGATAAATCCAGACTCTGGGCTTCTATTGAGATGTTCCAGATAGAAAAACCTAATAGCACTTTACCCGACCCGGGTATCGAACCGAAAACCTCACGCACACCGGTAACGCTTGCGCCCACTAGAAAAATGAGGCCGTCAATATAATATTTATTTACATTGAAAACGAAAATAATGGAAAGTACATGACAATATAATTTTCCGCATCTCTGCAGTCTCAGATGTACTTCCCAAACTTCTAAAGTCGTTCCTGTAATGTGATATCAAATAAGGATTCCTAAAGTACCCATTTATAAAAGTAATTTGTAAGTACAACTGTACACATTTAAGTTTTTGTATTCTGCAAAAGTTCTGGGAATGTTTTATTGTTTAATTTAATTACAGAAGCTTCAAAAAATACCAAAATAAAGTTTGATAAATCTGTTTCCATGGTCAGTACAGTTAGTCAGATATTATTTTAAATTATAATTTTTATTTTTTTAAATTATTATCTATTACAAATATTATTTAAACTAAGAGGGAAAAAAAATTGTTTGGTAACTCTAAGTAATGCACAAAAATCGTTTCAAAATGCAAAAGGGAACCGAGGGAGGAGAGTTTTATGTGTGGTTTCTGCCCGCGACTTTATCTACGTGATTTTTTTGTTTTAACCTAAAATATATCCTATAGCATTCCATCGCCCGCCCGTGATATTACCTCGTTTTGTCTTAGCGTCCTTTTTCGCTGGTGTTTATTTCTACTCGCGTTTTTAGAGTCGTAGCTTGATGTTAAATAACCTATAACCTTTCTCGAGAATTGGGCTATCATATATAAATGTTATTCCAAATTCGACTGGTGGTTCCAGAAATTACCCCCTAAAGACAAACTTACCAACAAAAAAATTGTTCTTCTTTGTAATATATGACTATTCATTGTAACAGACTGTGTTCAGCGGTGGTCGGTTGCGATATGAGAGATTTATTTATGCAAATGGCTGTCATATACTATTTTGTAAAACCGGACATAGACTAAAACATACTCAAATATTTTTTTTTTACCTTAAGCACATAAATGTACAAAGGCGGACCTTTTGCCATAGATCTTTCTACTCTACATCTTCTATTCCAACAGATTCCACTTTATCCTTTGAATTTAATAAAATAACTACTATATGACCTAGTTATTGGCGAATATAATTCCTTTGGTGCGACAGATTGCCAATTTTCAGACTTCTGACGGCCTGTATTAATGGCCAAAGGTCCACAAATAACAGCCGGGACTAACTGCTTAGCGGACTTTCTGAGGTACGGAGGGTTCTTGAGATACAAAGATAGCCTCGCGTGTACTTACCAAACACGGCAAGCATAGGTTAACCTCATCGATCATCCCGTGCGGCTATTTTATTTAGCCACAAGCTCTATTTCATACCATTCCAATCACAACGCTAAGCTTCCTAACAATAACCACATTTAATATTAATAAGTATTCTCCCAAATAACATTTTCGATTTCAAACATGATCAGTAACCAATTCCCTTTATAACGTAATAATTACATAATTATTGATTTCTCTACGTTGTTCTGCCAGAAAAATAATGAATGTACCTACCTTAAACAGATGCGAACAGACAATTCGGGTATCTTGTTAGAATGCCCGACACTGACAAATTACATGTACAAAAAAGTAGAGGAATTCATTGTCCAACGAACGTTCACTGAGGTGGAAGGCGACAAGTGCCCTTTATGCTACGTAATGGTAAAGTGATGTTTGTTCTCTGAATATATATTATATAAGTTTATATGATGAAATAGTGTTCCAAAATGTTTGGGAATTCTTTTTTAGATATGACTAACGTTACTATCGTGCTACGTAATAGCCAAGGTTATTAAGTGAACGGTCACGTCTTTAGCAAAAGTTTGGACGTTGCTGTCCAAACCCAAGCTGACAGAAAATTGTTTAGATAAGAAGTAATGACCAACCGTGATGTTTTTCTTCCAAAAGAAAGCAGTGTGAAGGAACCTACAGATAAATTTTACGTATCTAATACGTTTTTATTACATAGCTCTGCAGAAAAACGTACTTATAGGGTTTATTAGGTATGGTTCAGAAATCAGCCGAGAATCTTAAGCTACTTAATCGTGAATCAAACCACTACTACTAATGTTCTCTAAAGAACTTAAATATCCAACTAACTATCGCCTAGACACATAATTAAAATTAATATCCTAGCTCGGGACTATGTGGACATATCGTTATCATTCTCAGGTACTTAAAAAAGGTGTTTATGAGTTAGGGACCAATATACTGCTAAGTTAAAACTTTTAGTAAAAAGAAATATTAACAATATATACCTTATATGGGAACCGATTACTTTTCCGAATTTTTTTGGTTCGAATTTAATTTTACCGAAAACTACTGACCGACGTCTTTTTTGCTAAATGCATTATTTGACATATTTTTAGATCATCGAAGTATCATGTTTCATAGGTATTATTTTATCGAACTACGAGTATGTTTCGCCGATTTACAAAATAACTTTTTGCTATTGGCCGAAGCATTTTTTGAACTTATTTCATTTGCCAAATGATTTATTTGCCATATTTTCACCACAATGAAACAACATTTTAGGGAATATTATTCAAAAATAAACATTTATTTTAGATCGGAGTACACATCATGTGCTGAGAATACCTGTAATTGACAGGTTTCAGAACTAATGGTTTTAATTGGATTTACGCAAGGCAAGGTGCAATACAGTTATTGATGACATTTCTCGTAATTAGGGCACTATAATATTTTATGTACCATTGATCTGGAGCGTAACAGACTGCACTTAAAAAAGTGTTATTTATTTGGCATGTGCTGTGTAGGTAATAACAAAGTACGTAACAAGATTGGAGACCAACCATAACATTATAAAAAAAAAAACTTGCAATATTACTATTGACCATTGTTACTTCTCTGTAGCAGATTTTTGGCAATAATTAACTATAATCTGAAATTTATTTAGATTGACACCTCATAAATAACTTTATGTTACATTTGTGTAACTATAATTCTCATTTATTTTTGCATTCCTAAAAGGTAAAATGGACAAGGACTCTAAAATTATTTAAAACATTAAATTTGTAACATCTACATTCTTTGCAAATAAATATATTCTATTCTATTCTGCCTCACCTGCTTCGCCTTTTCCCGACTATTTTTAGGGTCAGCTTTCATTCTAATTCATTGCAGCTAATTACCAGTATTTTACATGGAGCGACTGGTTATTTGACCTCCTCCTCCTCCTTTACTTGCCAAGACTGGTTGTCAGACTTTTGGGCTTCTGACGACCTGTGATGACTGTGAAAGATCCATGAATGACTGCCAGGACCAAGAGCTCACCGTATTTTCTGAGACATGGAGAAAGCTCGGTGTGTAGAGATGGTAACCCATCCACAGATCGACCGCAGCTAGTGTAGCTTAACCTGATCGCACCCATGCACCAGGACCACCTCTCTTCTTTGAAATATTATAATAAATCTTGAATGATAGATTTCGTCGAAAATGAGAACGTTCTACCATGTCCTGTAATGTTCGCATCACTGCATAAAAGTCACAAGCTATAAAGAAACAATTTCCGAAGATGTAATGAAAAAAAAGTTATATTACCTTATCCAATACTTTTTCGTTTAGTACATTACTCGTGCTAAAACTGACGAGCAAAGATTTAAGGGTAACCCTTTCAATAGTTCCAATAGAACTTTAACCAATAAAACTAGAAATTACAGCAAATACTACGCTCCATTATTTAAAAAACAAATGAAGATCGCTTATAAAACTGCAGATTTATATGTACTTCATTTTTAGTACGTGAAAGGAAACATAAAACACTAAGTACACGGTAAGACATATAATGTACGTTGTTGGTCATGATCTTCAGAAAGGTTAGGTGCGTAGTACCGGCGCGCGTGTAACCAGATCTATATGATACGGGTTATTTGAGAAGTGCGGTCACTATGAATAATGACCAGTCTGTACACATAACGCCCGTATTAAGTGGGCGATTTATGTAAAACTGCTTGACTAATCACTTCCCATACAGTAGGAATAATGACTACCCTATATCGGCCAAAATAATAACATAATAATAAAAGCAAAGCTGAACTGTTTTTGTTCAAAATTATACATACATATTTTTTATTGCTACGTACAAAAAAAAAAAAACAATTCAGCATAATACTTCCAAATAACGTCAACAATTAAACGTCATCAGAATAATATCACATTACTTTTATTTCGATTAAAATATTACCAGTAATGAGGAAAAAACTAACTGAAATATAAAAAAAATAAGTTTGTATAAGAATTTCATTACTATTAAAATTATTATCTCCTTTTTTCAAATCTCTCTTTACTTTGCAAATCGATAATTCACCTCTTAACAATAACAATACTTTAACAACACCGATATCTTTTGGATAAAGACCAAAGTGAGAGACCGCCGCCGCCGTCTTAATGAGGTTTTGGATACAAACGCTCAAGTCGCGGGAAAACGCTTTCTGTTTCGATTCTCAAGTCCAAGAAGAAAGTTTAATTCGATATTCTGTTGTCGTACCGGTTGTTTCTACAAGTAATTTATCTCAACTTTTTTAGCATTATCTTGAATTAACCTGTAGATGATTTACGGAAGAGGTTAATTGTGTGTGCTGAATTAATCGAACTTTGTAAGTTTGTTACTCAATCACGTTTTAACAGCTTTATAAGCGATTTTGATTTGGCTCACTGGTGTACCTAGATTGACAATGGTATTATCTATATCCTTTTAAATGTACCTACCAAGTAGTCTGCCTTGGAGGTGAGTGCAAGGCTAGCTAATGATGAATCCTTAGCGTTTACACATCATTACTTAAAAGTATTATTCGCTGTCGCCTCTAATTTATTACCTGCGTGATAGATTAGTGAATTTAGAAACAAAACATTTTAAGATTCGTATTACAACTAAAACTTCAGCCATCCTTGGTCGTCCTTCTACACGTTAAGTGATTTTCTGGATTAATCAGGCTTAATATACGAATCCTTTTATCGTTATTCCAAAGAGCTTTCCTTCGGTATCGAGTTTAATATTTACCAGTTTATTACTTTAAATGGAGTAGTAAATTCTGAATTGCTTAATTGGATTACCGAAATTATTGAATTTCGTTGGAATAATCCAGTTCACTGGTTTTAATTTTCATTATTTAATAACCAAACGAGGAATTTGTAACTTGGGGATCGGTATTTAATAAGTTGTATAGAATTTTGCTCTCCAGTTGATGTTTTAATTAATTCTGCTAACGGAATTATTTCATATATTCATGATAAGCCCTGCCTTATCTTTCTGAGGGAAGTATGACTTGTGGTAAAAATCAGTTCCAAGTCAAAAACAGAACAAAACTGGTCAGATAGAAAGATTTTAATTTATCTGCTAACAGCATATTATGAGCATAGGATTTTTTACAAGCTTTTATTTAACCTAACCTAACCTTTTTTTTTTTTTTTTTTTTTTTTGTCGTGGAGAAATGCTCATGCATACTGCGCTACTAAGGGGAAATAGCGCAGTTATGTGGGACTTCAACCCACTAAAACTCCACGGTGTCCTCCTACACCGCTTATGGCGGGAACACGGGAACGAAAAAACTCTTCCGCGAACCCGCCACGGCTGTCCGTCGCCGGACCCACCTCTGGGGGATACCCCCATTCACGGCGCGCATGAACACATAACACGCCGTGACCACCCCGGGGACCAATTAGCATATAGGCGCCAGACGACCCCTTGAATGACACCCTTGGTCCCCCTGCGACGGGTCAGGACTGTGGCCCCGCCGCCTACCAGTTTTCGGCCGCAGGGGATAGGGAGAGTGGCCAACGCTATACCAACACTCCTCTTCCCCTGCGGCCCCACCGCGTTCGCCATCGGACGGTGGCGACCCCGTTCAGGCCGCGGTAGGTAGGGAGAGCGGCGCACCTCAATACCGGCACTCCTCTCCCACCGCGGCCTCCAACCCTCGCGATGTCGCCAAACGACACCGCGTTGGCCGCTACGTCGTCGGCTTTGAGCGGAAAAGCCCTGACGAGCGGCCCCTCCTCGGGTTCCTCTTAGCTTCACCGTGGGGTTCTAAACCACGGCTACTGAGCCCCCCCGCCTCGTCAATGCGGGAACCCACTGGGGGGGAACCTAACCTAACCTAACCTAACCTAACACAACTGATTGAGTATGAGTTAATATACAAAAACAACATTGACGATTTCTTAAGGGAACACCAGAATAGATTCTGACTTATACAAATACTAGCTGTTTGTGATTCAAATAGGAACTTCCACAATACTATAAATTGGCAATTGTTGAAAGCTTGTGCCAACAATTGGTAAATTGTGTCAGTGTGTTTAAATACCACTGTAGGAATGTTTGTGAATAAACAAGAATTTGGATCAGTTGGTTTGTTTGTTGGTCGACGTTAAAAAGTGGAGTGCATTTGCCTCTACTTACAATCTTATAAATACATACATAATGTGGATTACAGAGTTGAGATCAGCTTAAAAAATTCTGTCGTATAATAAAATTGCAAAGAAAAGGATTCCACAGACATTTTCCAGATCAATCTGGTTAACCTTACCTAGCATTCTTATGATGGCTTTCCTAGATTTCGCCTGTCGTGTCTCGCCATGCACGTGACCGTTTAGCAGACCGATCTTCGTCTTTTCCATGACGCGAGTCGATCTGGGAACAAGAAGGATATTAAGTTACTTATTTCAGTTTAACTTTATATATCGGTTATTCATAGGCTTATTTCGATTATACAACAGGACCTTGTTATTATTTTCACTGTAGGGCCTGTTTCACAAGATTACTAATTTATAAAGCTGAAGAGTTTGCTTGTTTGTTTGTTTGATTGAACGCGGTAATCTCAGGAACTACTGGTTTGAATTGAAAAATTCTTTTTGTGTTGGGTAGCCTATTTATTGATAAAGGCTATATAACATCACGCTACTATCAAAAGGAGTGGAGCAGCAACGAAAAATGTACGCAAACTGGCAGGCAATTCGATGCGACGGGAAGGGTCAAGGGAGCAAAAATTTGACGCGGACGAAGTCGCAGGCAGAAGCTAGTATACTATACATGGTAAAAATATTAAATAAAGTCAGATTTGGATGAAAAAGTTAAACTGATCGTACCTGGAACCGATTAAACCAATCCTTAACACAACTCCATCTTATTCAATCTGCCTAACCTGGGAAAGGTTAGGCAGATGAGCTATGCTGGGGTCGGCTTCCAGTCTAACCAGATGCAGCTAAATACCAGTATTTAACATGACGCGACTACCTATACGACCTCTACAACCCAGTTTCTGAGTAATACGATACCCTTTGGACTGGTTGTCAGACTTTCAGGCTTCTGACTACCAGTAACGATTGGCAAAGATCCACGAATGATAGTAAGGGCAGGCTTACCATGCTCTCCGAGGCACGGCAGGAGTCTTGTCCACGGACCAGCCTCCAGCTTTTCCTCATCGTTCGCCCGAGAGGCTGTTATTACTTAGGCACAACCCCATTAAGTATGGTTATTTTTAGAATCATATTAATTTTCATGAAGGTCTTCACCATATATAAAACTCTACACAGTCTGACCGACAGACTTTTTTTTTTCTTGTGTGGGATATCATCAAATGACGTCTCGTGTTCTGGGTGGAGCAGGAGGGTGTGTTAGACTTTTGCTGACTAAATCTCACCCTTGTTCCTTCAATTGCCGGTGTCAGAACCACAGAAACTCTTTCGAACAAATCCGCAACCCTGGCAGGCATCGGCTGTAGCAGACCCCTTCAATTCGTGCTGCCATCCCTTTGACGTGCACCTGAAATACAACGCGCCGTTCACCCAGGCCTGTTTCTTACCGGGCGACCAGCTACCCATTGCTCTCCGCCCGCAAGGCCGCAGCTACGCTGGCCGAGAGTCCGCTTTGGACTCCCGACGCCCGGGGCGTCTCATGCAGTGGCTAGGGACGTGATTGCACAGAGACTGCCTCTCTCTTACGCGCTCCGCTGCCTTTTTCGCGAGCATTACTGCTTTGCAGAAGGATGTGATGGATTCCCATGCCCTCTCGCTCCGTACCAAGGCCTAGACCGAGCCGAACGCGAGCGATCGCCGCCAGTGATCGCCTCCACGACGACACGGTGGTGCTCCGCCCAGGCAGAGCAGCGAGCTCCAGGTGATATACACAACGGTAACACCCGGGCGATTCCTCCCGCCCTGTCTGGAATAGGAACCTCCCTTAGCAGCCGTGTTCGGTGAGGACCTGTGTAAGGCGGAAAGTGAAGACGCCGTGGTTCTTCTCCATCCACGCCTCAAAAAGGGGGACGTACAACCAAAATTGTGGCGTGCCCAGCACGGGCTTGCGTCAATCGCACTCGCCATGTCGCCATGAGATCCCACCAGAGTTCTGTCCGCCGTGCCGAGATTTCTCGCAGCAGTGGAGTGACGCCTCTCAGCGGCATTCCTGCATATGCGCAAGGAATTTTTCCTCCTGATCACATGGTGGCAACGGCAAGGAGGCTCGCCGCCTCACAGAAGACCGTGTCTTAAACCCGGACTAGCCGGATGGTCATGACCCTCTGGGACGCGCTCAATTGGACCGTACGACCCCCTCGTAGAGCCTCCGTCAAGAGGCGTTTGGACCCCCTTGATCAGGCAGGAGCAGCTTTAAGCTAGCCCCGGCCCCCTTCAGTCTGGGAGCCAAACTGACCTACTTAACTAAACCCTTTCCAGACAGGTTCTATATTTAGGAAATGTAACGTTAAGATGATTGATGTGTTAAAAAAAACCGCCGCAGCCGTTCATACTAAGGTATAAAATAAAAGTAGCGTACCTTGAAGTAACCTACATAACTAACAAGTTGAATAGTTTCCAACAGCGCTGCTTCAGCGATATTTCAGTACCTATGTAGGTATTAAACATCGTAAGTCCGTGTTGCGTACAAGGCGATGCCGATGTTTAGCTAGTCTTTAAACGGGTTAGGTTACTAACTTCAACTAAGAGTGGAGTAAAATATATACCCCAATGTCTTATTAGGTTTTTCGCTAAGAAATACAGATTTATAAAATCGATTAAAGCAAGACTTGTCTGATTGGAATAAAGTGGGTTGCTTTAGGTACCTACATGTACTAGGTATATATTTTTTTGTTACTGCCTTCCAGACTATAAAAGTTAAAGTTTAATTACTTCAACATCTATATCACGATAAACACAAACAGTACCCAAATTAAGCTCGTCTAGTGCGTCTGAACAAAGACACTTGGTACATCAAAACTTCACAACATCTATCCAGATGATTGATGGTCCCATTCATATTGGACGCTAGCTCACTTTCATAGACTATTCGACCTTTATAATAACTTAGGCCTTTAGACAGTGTCTAGTGTTGAAACTTGAAACTGACATTTATAATGGTATACGTCGGTGGTTGACGTCAATCAATACATATACATACATACTACATACATACACTTTAAGTGTCTGTTTGTGATGTCAAAATAAGAGCTTTAGACTAAATGCATTCGAACATATTTACGTTACTAATTTAGAAAAAAAAACAATTTTCAGTTGAGTGATGACTTGACTGCCACGTTGGTCAAGTGTTGAGTTATTGTATAACATAAAGTAATGAACAGAAGAAGAATTTCACCTTACGCTGATGTGACGGTAGCGAAACGGCCAAGCCACATATATGTATGTAGGATTTTATTGTTAAAAATATCTAATAAGTATTGTGTTTCTGAACGGATGGATTGTTAAGAGTTTATGAACGAAGCGAAAGGAAAGATGAGTGAAAGGGGATTTTAGAGTGAAGTGTGAACGAATGAGAGGAGAGAATGAGCCTAAGATGGACGTGATTAACATGAACTTTTACGGTGTCCGAAAGATTAAGTATTTAAAATAAAGAAGAAACATTTCAAAGTTACAAACATTTTTTTCATTTAGACCCTGTCCTACATATACCGGGTGTTTGGTAGATGGGTGCAAAGCCTGAAAGGGTTAAGTAGTTAGTTAGTAAAAACCTTAGGGTTTAAAAAAATACAAGGAACAGACTTCGTCTGAGACAAGTTTAGCTTAATACGTTCTAAATGGTTTAAGATATCACCCCCTTTTTAGGCTTTGCACCCATCTACCAAACATCCTGTATATATATATTTTTGACTAAGGTGTAGAATTTGTGAAAGTAGGGCTTTTAGAGTTAAAAGCTTGGTTCTACGTATAGAGCTCTCTTGAGATCTAATAACTTTTAGACAGTGCAAGCCATATGGTGTCGTCTTGGCAACATTTTTAACCGACTTCAAAAAGGAGGAGGTTCTCAATTCGGATATTTATATGTTTTTTTTATTTTTTTTATGTATGTTCGGCCATAACTCCGTCATATATAAACGGATTTGCAAAATTCTTTTTTTGTTCGAAAGGGGTTTATTTCGAAATGGTCCCATGTAATTTTCATATAGATCTGATGATGAGTTCGGGAGACAGACACCGGAACTCTTTAAAAAATGACAGCAAATCAACCGCGATTTCTGCTATCGCGTAAATATGCATTGTTTGTTTGGAATTAGTGCGGGGTAAATACCACAACTAAAAATTAAAAAATTAAAACTTTTTTACAAAAAAAAACAACCGACTTCCTTAAAAAAACTTTTTTACAAAAAAAAAACAACTGACTTCCTTAAAAACACTACAAAGTGAAAAATAACTTTAATTTCGGTAGTCGGTGTCTTAGGATCTGTATTTATGGCTTTTTTGCCACCGACTTCCGAAATTAAAGTTATTTTTCACTTTGTAGTGTTCTTAAGGAGGTCGCTTGTTTTTTTTTGTAAAAAAGTTTTTTACATGAAAATGTTTTGGTGGGATTTCACTTCTTTTTGTAAGTTGCTTACGACAATTTTTTTTTCTTTTTTCGGGGTATATTTCTTGCATATCAGAGATGCGTTTTTCATTTTATTTTACTATTATTTATAAGAAGGAGTCCTTATATCAATTTTCAAACCTCTAGGCCCTCTAGCATCAAAACTTGCGGAAGCCTCATATGAACTTCTATCCCCTAGTTTAAGGATTTGGGGGGTAAAAGGGCCAAGTTGTAGATTTTTTTTATTGTTTGTGTACTAATACTAGCTTACATACCAAATTTTAGCTTTCTAGAACTTCACAAAGTACCCTAAGGATTTTGATGGTCATCAGTGAGTGAGTCAGTGATGAAATCGGTGCTTTTTAAATATCGATAAAATATAAAGTAAAAGCGCTATGTAATTGTACCTTTATATATTAAATAAACCTACTAATGACATGATATCCCGAGAAATTTGTTTATCTGGTATAATCCAAATCTAGGTTCAAAAAACGACGAAGGGCTTCGAGAGAAAGTAGGTAATAGAAAGTACCCTTGCGTTTTGCTTGACTCGCCTTGGTGGGGGCACTACTGTGCCCCTAGATTCCAGAAAACAATAAAGTTTCAACACGAAAATATAACTCATTAAGTCCAATCTCCTTTCGGTCCACTTGTAATTTGTGGCTAGTCGTTATTACTTATTAATATCATCCCGAATTACAGAAAAATATGAATTTCCTATTCAAAGAACAACTCGTGGACGATCCTCGTTAGGGAAACATCAAAGGATGTAATTAAAATCAAATGAGGAGTGATCAATTTGCAACAAATTGCGGTTTGGCAGCGCCTCAGTAAAAGGAAACTTCAATGAGAAACTTCAGTTGAAGTTCAATTGATTCTAAGTTGCATTTGGAAGTTAGGACTGTACCTACGTATAAGGAATTTTTAAGTCTTGGAATAAGATACTAAGCACACCTTACTGACTGGAAAAAAGACGATGGCTCCTGTACCACAGGTGTTTTTACCTAGAGTAGGAGTCAGAGTTTCACTTTGTTTGCACACATTTTTTTATGCCAATAAAAAATGTATTATTATAATCTGGGAAAGTTGTTTCCCACGTCAGTTTGACGTCTATTGTTGTGCAATATAAAGCCATTTCATACAACTGTCAACGAATGACAGTTGTGATATAAATAAACAGACAATTATAATTGGTAGTTTTGCTCAACAGTTTATTTCTCTGACCTATGAGGATTAACTTAGGTACTATTACAACTGATAAACCATAATTGCATTGGAAACATTGCCACCAACAAAATAACTAGCCCATCTGCTTCATCCCACTTAACACACATAACATCACGCCTTGTTTTCCCGAAGGGTTGGTTAGAACTTTTGACTTAAAAGTACCGTCTATTCTCGAAACATTCTTTTAGTGTTGGGTAGCCCGCTTACCGATCGCCAGTTATGTTTAAGTCCTGAAAATAGGAGACGAGGATAAATCCAGACTCTGGGCTTCTATTGAGATGTTCCAGATAGAAAAACCTAATAGCACTTTACCCGACCCGGGTATCGAACCGAAAACCTCACGCACACCGGTAACGCTTGCACCCACTAGAAAAATGAGGCCGTCAATATAATATTTACTTACATTGAAAACGAAAATAATGGAAAGTACATGACAATATAATTTTCCGCATCTCTGCAGTCTCAGATGTACTTCCCAAACTTCTAAAGTCGTTCCTGTAATGTGATATCAAATAAGGATTCCTAAAGTACCCATTTATAAAAGTAATTTGTAAGTACAACTGTACACATTTAAGTTTTTGTATTCTGCAAAAGTTCTGGGAATGTTTTATTGTTTTATTTAATTACAGAAGCTTCAAAAAATACCAAAATAAAGTTTGATAAATCTGTTTCCATGGTCAGTACAGTTAGTCAGATATTATTTTAAATGATTATTTTTATTTTTTTAAATTACTATCTATTACAAATATTATTTAAACTAAGAGAAAAAAAAATTGTTTGGTAACTCTAAGTAATGCACAAAAATCGTTTCAAAATGCAAATGGGAACCGAGGGAGGAGAGTTTTATGTGTGGTTTCTGCCCGCGACTTTATCCACGTGATTTTTTTGTTTTAACCCAAAATATATCTTATAGCATTCCATCGCCCGCCCGTGATATTACCTCGTTTTGTCTTAGCGTCCTTTTTCGCTGGTGTTTATTTCTACTCGGGTTTTTAGAGTCGTAGCTTGATGTTAAATAACCTATAACCTTTCTCGAGAATTGGGCTATCATATATAAATATTATTCCAAATTCGACTGGTGGATCCAGAAATTACCCCCTAAAGACAAACTTACAAACAAAAAAATTGTTCTTCTTTGTAATATATGACTATTCATTGTAACAGACTGTGTTCAGCGGTGGTCGGTTGCGATATGAGAGATTTATTTATGCAAATGACTGTCATATACTATTTTGTGAAACTAGACACGGACTAAAACATACTCAAATAAATTTGTATAATACCTTAAGCACATAAATGTGCAAAGGCGGACTTTTTACCATAGATATTTACTCTACATCTTCTATTCCAACAGATTCCACTTTATCCTTTGAATTTAATAAAATACGTACTATATGACCTAGTTATTGGCGAATATAGTACCTTTGGTGCGACAGGTTGCCGATTTTCAGACTTCTGACGGCCTGTATTGATTGTTAAAGTTCCACAAATAACAGCCAGGACTAACTGCTTAGCGGGCTTTCTGAGATACGGAGGGTTCTTGATATACAAAGATAACCTCGCGTCTACTGACCAAACACGGCAAGCATAGGTTAACCTCATCGATCATCCCGTGCGGCTATTTTATTTAGCCACAAGCTCTATTTCATACCATTCCAATCACAACGCTAAGCTTCCTAACAATAACCACATTTAATATTAATAAGTATTCTCCCAAATAACATTTTCGATTTCAAACATGATCAGTAACCAATTCCCTTTATAACGTAATAATTACATAATTATTGATTTCTCTACGTTGTTCTGCCAGAAAAATAATGAATGTACCTTAAAAAGATGCGAACAGACAATTCGGGAATCTTGTTAGAATGCCCGACACTGACAAATTACATATACAAAAAACTGGAGGAATTCATGGTCCAACGAACTTTCACTCAGGCGGAAGGCGACAAGTGCCCTTTTTGCTACATAATGGAAAAGTGATGTTTGCTCTCTGAATATATATTATATGTATAAGTTTGTATGATGAAATAGTTTTCCAACATGTTCGGGAATTCTTTTTTCGATATGATTAACTATCGTGCTACGTAATGGCCAAGGTTATTAGGTGAACGGTCACGTCTTTAGCAAAAGTTTGGACGTTGCTATCCGAACCCAAGCTGACAAAAAACTTGTTTGGATAAGAAGTAATGACCAACCGTGATGTGTTTCTTCCTAAATTTTTGGCAAAGATAAGAAAGCAGTGTGAAGGAACCTATAGATAAATGTTACGTTAGATACGTAACATTTGTGTTGTTCATAAGACACGATTATTACATAGCTCTGCAGAAAAACGTACTTACAGGGTTTATTAGGTATGGTTCGGAAATCAGCCGAGAATTTTAAGCTACTTAATCGTAAATCAAACCACTACTACTAATGTTCTCTAAAGAACTTAAATATCCAACTAACTATTGTATAGACATAGAATTAAAATGAAAATATGAAAGATAGTTTAGCTCGAGGCTATGTAGACCTATCCCTGTCGTTCTTAGATACTTAAAAAAGGTGTTTATTATGAGTTAGGGACCAATATAGTGCTAAGTTAAAACTTTTAGTAAAAAGAAATACTAACAATGTGTACCTTATATGATACCCCATTCTCGCGTATAGGCAGAGAATAAGAATAGCAGGCACGAAGAAGAAGAATATGCTGCTCAGTTCTTTCTTTCTAGAAGTGGAGACGGCACCGTCTCCACTTCTAGAACAGCGCACAGAATGGAGGGTCCAACAATATGTTACCGGAATCTGAAACAAAAACGTTTTCAATAAAAATAATTCATGTTGGCAGGTCCCAAAATTGGAAGTAAGGAAGTAGTAAACTTAGATGAGTAGGTAGTACTCTTGTAGAGTAGATGATTGATGTTCAATCAACAGATTGATATACAAGTAGATAACAACAGCAACTTTTTAATCCATGATGTGCGTCTGCTGAGTAGTCAATTCTTGTAACGATAACATTCTTTGTCTCGTCTGCATACTAAAGTTTTCTGTAGACTAGAGACTATTAAGATTATGGCACTTGTGAAAAATGAGATTTCAAGATGAACCTATTAAATTCCTAAGTTTATTTATTACCCAAGCCATCGGCGGGAGCCCCAAAAATTTTTTTACAAAAATATATGCACACACTGAGGAGGCAGTTTCCATCGGCTCTCAAAAGTTGTCGGTCAGTTTAGCGATAAGGCCACTCCCTAAGAGCTACCTTTAAGGAGTGTCTAAGCGTGTAGTCGCTTTGATTAATAATAATAATAAAATATCTTAGGACAACCAATACATCGCTATCTGATCCCAAACTAGGCAGAACCTGTACTATGGCAACCAGAGAACTGATAAACATACTTATATATTTCTAAAAACATACATATTACAGATACATTACACCCAGACACAGAACAAATAATTGTGCTCATCACACAATCATTTGTCCTGGGTGGGAATCGAACCCACGACCTCAGTCCCGGCAGTCAGGGTTACTAACCACTAGACTAACAGGTCAGTCAAATTAAGTTTCATAGCTATGGCAAGTCAAGTCCGGTTAAGCACCCGACAACCTCCTAGGTTGAACTGCGACATGTAGTTAACAATAAAATAACGCGGATTATTCTTGTTAGATTGTGAATCATATTTTCTAACGCTATTTACATCTGCATACATCTCGCATCTGAGACACGCATTAATCTTGTTGTGTGTAAGCTTGAGATTCACAAGTATGTTGCCTCGTGTTGTGAAAAGTAAATAAACACGAAGAACGTACCACGTGCTCGAGTTTTAAATGTTTAGCTACATGATTGATGTCGGCAAATAAAATTCAACATCAAATTAGATTAAAGCACCCAAGTCTGTATAGTTTCGCTACCTAATTTAAGTATACCCTATATAAACTGTACTTTCGACTTAGTTTCCATCCCTAAATTCGCTGGACGCTTGCTATTCTGTATTTGAACTTAAAATACAATTGTATTTTAAGTTACGTTGACACGGTCTCCCACAACGGCATGTCCTACGGTCCTACCGCATGCTATAGGTACCGTAGTTGCATGGTGTAATCGAATTATGATAGTTCATGAATGTGATTAACAGATTGCATACTCTTCTCACTTGCATAGGGCGTCGCAAAAACACACTATTCGATGTTTAACTCTCAGCGCTGAGCAGTGTGTTGTAGATACAATGCGCGGAACGATTCAAAATAATGTGTGCGCTTTAGGGTATGGACTAAAAAACGGGCAAAAGCGTGGCAGACCAAGAACAATGAAAGGTATTTGGGATGACTTTGTCTTTAAAACAACCTTAACATTGTAAATGGAAAACATATTCTTCTATAGATCGATATAATTATGTTACGGTCAATTTTGAACCTGAAAATATACACGTTGGCCTACGTGGTGAATTACGGAAAACATTATAGACTGCTTATGTATGTAAGGAACTCAAAACCTATAGAGTACTTCCTGTTGTCCTAAAATCATGAAACTTGGTAAGAAGCAAGGTCTCACAACACGAATAAAGGAAAATTGATAATACGTAGTTTTATCACATTTTTCCAGCCATTACCAACTAAAAAGTCAACTAGTAAAGCTTTCTAGCTTAGAAATACCATGGCCCTGGCATATGGGCAACAGAAGGAACACGGGTGGGTTTTAGTCAGTAAAAGTCTGACACGCTCTTCCGCTCCGCCCAGAGCGGGAGACGTCTTTTGATGATTACCCACCCACAAAAAAAAAGAAAAGGAGCCAAGCATAAAGAAATAAAGTAGGAAAGATTGCTAAGTGAAAACTAAGTAATAGCGTGGGCGGTCAAAACTTTACGCAGACGAAGTCCCAGGCGAAAAGGTACATTATCATTTTTAAATCACATTACTAAAATGTCTGTAACTAAATGGTTTATTATTATGCAGAATTTTCATCTATGGGTTTTTTGCTAATCCAAGAGCACAACAGTTGAACGCTGGACCATATATCGTTATCCAAGTTTCAAACCATTTGGATAGAGTAGCTTATACCCGTTTGGGCAGAGGCATTAATCTTATCTGGTTTTCGCAGGTTTCCATTAGAGACTAGAGCTAGGACCCAGGGGCGATCAAGTTTATATTTATATGAGCGATAACATATTAAAGTAATTCATACTATAGACCAACTTAATCGCATCCGAAAGTAAACCCTTGTGAAGCTAGGTCACTGGGGTGGTCAATAATTCTGAAATGTCTAACCTTTTGAATTATTGCCTATGGAACTGTATGGACTTAGAAACTTAATCAAATTTCTCTTATGACAGTATATATATTTAATAATCAGCTTATAATGTTCCCACTGCTGAGATACGGACCTCCTCTATCAGAGGAAATGGGTCACAGTCCATCACACGGGCGCATTGCGATTTGAAAGATGTCAGATGTCTTCGAATCATTGATTCCTGGACATGACGGTTTCCTTACGATGTTTTCTTTAACAGTTTTGAGATGTGAGAGTATGTGTGGGTCATGATATGAAATACGCAAAGTAACATGCCCATCTCGGAGTACTCAGTCTTACAAGTTAGGACAGATACCAATGGGTTACTACTGCTCTCAAGTATATTTAGCGCATAACTATAAGCTGTAGTCAAAATGTTAAATTTGTGCCCTGGGAACTGGGCACAAATTTAACATTTAAATCGGCAAATGCCGTGGCATTTGCCAATTTTTTACATGATATTCACTATTAAGATAACAAACATGACATTTTGGAGGTATGAGGAACAGGTCGTAAAGTAAACTCAACCTCCGTAGAAAAGGAAGAATCCTCCGGACAAGTAGGTGTCGTGTCTGGTGGGCAATTGCAAAACGATTAATGTGGAGACATTGTATTTATGCTAATTGCGTGGTAAAGTCTGCTTGCGCGATACAGTGATGCAGTTTTTGCGTGACGTGAGTGTGATGCGTAGTTTGCATGTGGTGGTGTAGACGTCGCTACCATAATGATAAAAAGTTAACTTTGAGCTTACTACAGCTGCCATAATTTCTACTGGTCTCAATGGCAGACTGCCAATCTTTGTAACGATGGAAACACTACGCGATAGACTCCACCGCTAAGGACTACTAATCTACATATGATTGCACATAACGTCGACTGTTGTCTAGACGTTGGAACATTAAAACTATATTCGTACGATGTGGATTTAAATAAGTCTCTCGAGTCTTGACATGTTGTATTTGGAGATGATGCTTAGAAGTTCCTGATTAAAATACACAACCAGGGGATTGTAGAAAGTAAACCGGCTTGGTTAAGAGTAGCAATCTTAGGTATAGCATTAGTATAAATAGCATTTTTTTTAGTAAAATAAAAAATGCTATTAACCCTTTGAATGTTTAAGACGTGTTTGGTCTTCGTTAGCACCTTTGAAAGTGCAACCTTTTTAACAAAGAGAAAACTTTGATCGTTCAATTAAACCCGATATTTACTACCATGAACCTGTTGTAATTATGAGCTCAGTACAAAAGTCGATGAACTTGAAGATTAAGCAATTAAAATAATCTGACTCAAAGCTTTTAACCCGCAGTCTGCCGAAATTATATACCACCAAAGTTAGTTAACTTTAGTGGATTGACTGATTATAAACTTTACTTTTGTATTTAAAGTGAACAATTACTTAACACCATACAGTGAGCGGTTCTTATGTTTAAATACATTTATTTTAAGACCAAGTCAAGACTGGTCAAACACTGAGTCCGCGTGGTAGATTATGCGAATGGAAATTGCTAATCTATTGCTTCATGGGTTTGGCAAAATTCGTCTGATCAACAACTCAAACACGCAATGATCGTAGCTGAACTGTCAAAATGAACGACATTGCGATCATTTGTCATTGTAAGTGTTACGCAATTACTCCACAGGTGTGTTAGACAGTAAATTATT